>OU618555.1:5496252-6121252 GCA_914829495.1 Eilema sororculum | reverse complement strand
TTTCAGACTATTGGGTGTTTCATGGACCGACTACTGGTCGCCACTAATGGCAACTTGTTCTTCGAGGGCGCACAGGTGTTCTGTGGCCAGACCACCATCAACTCCACCTCCGCTGGCACCAGGATAACCTTGGGTTTGTTCATTGTACTTCATTAATATCTGTGCAAGCGGCTGCACTCGCATAGATACATAAAATTCCATACAACGCTATCTACACCCATTGTTAGCTTAACTAGCTCGTGTTATGGAATCTAAAATATGGATAAACATACTTCGATACTTTTTTTTTGTAAATGCATATATATTACACATAACACCCAAACCATTGCAAATAGGTATACATATTCAAGCATACAAATAAATATTCCACAACATTCTATACAACGCTATCTAGACCCATGGTAAGCTGAACTAGCTTGTGTTATGGAATCTAGAATGCGGATAAACATACTTAGATACTTTTTTATTGTAAATGCATATATATATTATACATAGGAACACCCAAACCATTGCAAATATACTCGTACATATTCATGCATACAAATATTTGCACTGAGCCGGGATCGAACACGCACTTCACGCGGCCGCTTTCACTACCAGGTTTTTCGGATTTTGCGGTCGGTTTTGCTCTTGTCTCTTGTCTCTGTAGTCAAATGGCAATTCGTTGGCATATGGTAGGTTAGGGTAGAATAGAATGACGATAGACTTAAGTGCCTAAATTCAGCCACGTGGTTCCCGGCAGAGTAGATTTTCGTCCACCCCATCTCTTCCCATGCAGTGTCGTACCAGGCGACAGGATTGATTAAAAGCTTGAGACAACAATAATGCCCAGAAGGCGGCAATAGGCTCACCCCCTATTACGTGGGACCGAATCCAATGATTGGTGAAGTGAGAGTGTTAATTCACCTCTACCTAACCCTCCGGGGATAAAGGCGTGATTGTATATATGTATGAATTTTTATGCTAACACTGAAATTCAGGACCTCTCGACTCATGAAATTTACCTACAAAACACCCACCGGTTATTGACTTCTGTAACTCAGCTGTTTACTGCAACCATGTGCTGGACATAGTTAAGAGTTTTTTTTTTTTTTATACCACTTAGGTGGCAGACAAGCACACGGCCCACCTGATGGAAAGTGGTTACCGTGGCCTATGGACGTATGCAACACCAGGGGCGTTACACTCGCGCTGCCTACCCTTTTTTTTTAATTTTGTTACACCTTTTAAAATTTAATATATATTTTTCTTTTCAGGACTGGTGTCAAAGTCACGGAGTCCAGGAGGAAGGTTCAGATGCAATGTAAGAACTGATCCTTGGGCACACCCGTGGTCTAGATATAATTATGCATAAGAAATCAGATTACTCCAGCTGCTTCAGCCCTGTCAGCACAAATACACAGGGACAGCAGTCAGACTAGCAGCAGACAATTATGTACATACTGTACATAAGTTTTGTTAAATTGTTATTAGTTATTTTGTTATGTTAAGTAAAGCCAACGAGACGAGAGAAAAAAGGTAAACAAAGCGACCATTACTGAGTTACGTTGCGTTAATTAGCGATTATTTTCTCTGTCCTTGTCGCACATGTCACACGTACGCGACTATGGCCGAGCGACAGCTGTCGTTAGGTGTTTCGTAGTACAGGAAAGCTGTCAGCACAGCGATTCTAAACTGTCAGATCTGCCATCTTATGAGCAATTTCATTCCTGTCTGGAATGCGCTTGAAGTGATACGTAATGATTTTCAAATAAAAATGCTTGGAACCGCTGAAAATTTGTTTACCTTCTTTCTCTCGCTTTAGTAAAATTAAATGCAATATAATAAAGATCAAAAAACTATAGATTGTATAAGTCTTCTTTTTCGCCGTGTGCTAATCTCAATTGCATCTAAAGGCAGTGCTTTGGAGCCCGCGACCTGCTTCCCCACTCCTTCCTTTCATAACCCATACTAATATTATAAATGCGAAAGTAACTCTTTCTGTCTGACTGTCTGTATGTTACGCTTTCATGCCTAAACCTCTGAATCGAGTTGGATGAAAGGTATAAGGGTAGAATGAACATGGGCTATGTTTTATCGCGATAACTGACATAGCCGCGGGCAACAGCTAGTTTGGTATATTTTGGTTTTTAGGAACGACTGCCGACCGTCGGACCCTGCTAGCTTCGACAGGAGCCTCTGCTGACCAGAGCCTCGTCTGTCAATGTGAAAAAAATATCACAATAAATTGCAACAAATGATACAATAAAAGTATGAAAGGTTATAAATTAGAGGAGTTTAATTGCAAAAGTGTTTATTTATTTCACCTACAGACAATTTCCAGTAGGCATGGTCCAAGATCCCATTACGTAATAGCTATATGCCATCACACTACCGACGTGAACCCACTCATAATACAAGCAATTTAGCAGGGTCTCGATTCTGCTAAAGCCATAGTGGTGTGGTGCCACCGCCACTGCAAAAAACGGCATTAAATAATAGACTTTAAATCAATGCGATTAAAGTTCAAATTTAAATGACTTTTTGCAAAGTAATTGAAAAAGTGTAACGAAACTGTTTTTATTTCATTTTGGACTTTAGGCGTATATAAATAAAGTCTAAAATTTAATGTCATTTTATGTGACTGCGGCACTAGAATGCTGCAGCTTTAGTAGAATCGAGGGCCTGGAGGAGTTAGGGTGAATACTTACTAGTAATTTCGGCTACTAGCAATGTTTATAAATAACGACATACATACCTACATAAAATAAGCCAACGAGACGAGTGAAAAAAGGTAAACAAAGCGACCATTACTGAGTTACCTACATTGCGAGAACTACTTAGCGATTATTTTCTCTGTGGTCGCACCTGTCACACGTACGTGACAATGGTCTAGCGACAGCTGTCGTAGTACAGGGAAGCTATCAGCACAGCGGTCCTAAACTGTCAGATCCGCCATCTCATGAGCAATTTCATTCCTGTCTGGAATGCGTAATAATTTTCATAAAAATGTTTGGAACCGCTGAAACTTTGTTTACCTTTTTTCTCTCGCTTCGTTGGCTTTACTTTGCATACTCAGGCCTATAAATCCCCGCAGGGGTATACAAAGGTGTAATAACACCAACGTGTCGCAGACTATGATCTTCGGTCCCACGCAATAGGAGGTGAGCCTATTGCCGTCTAGCGGGCACTTTGTCTTGGGCTGTATGTTTGCTGTCGGATGGACAAAAGCCCTATCCCTTAGTCACCTTTTACGGCACCCACAGGAAGAGCTGGGGTGTTCCTATTCTACTCCACCGAGAACCAACACGGTAATAAATAAATATTGTTACGAATGTGACGTAACATGACTTAGCGTAGGAACGGTAAATTCGAACATATTGTCAAGTGATAGCCGTGGCTAGGCGGGTTGGACAACGGCCTGCTAAAACGATATTCGACGGTTCGAATCCTGCTGTTACGATATGTGCTTTTTGTGTTTTTCTAATTTATGTAAATCTTTATTTGGTACAGATAACCGAAGACTCTATATTTAAATTCTTCTAGTTATTAGCAGAACATTCTGGAAGAATAATAAAAATGAGAAACGAAATGAAGATCAAAATATAGTTAAGCTCTTCTAGTAGATCATAGAAAATTTTAGAAAAATAATAAAATGAATATCGAAAAGACGATCGAAATTAAGGGTATAAAAGAGGCTGCCAGAGCGGTGAAAGGACACAGTTAAGTTTGGGAGTTCTAAGTGAACAGAAGAAGAATAAGAAGAAGGAAAAAGGAAGAAAAGTGGGAAAAGAGTGAAGTGCAAGTAAGTGCAGTAGTGCAACGTGCGGTACAGTTGCGCCGTGAGTGTCGTGTTCAAGATTTGGCTGTTGGGGTGTGTAAATAAAGCGGTCTCACATACGAAGCTGTTTATTTCCAATCCCGTTACCCGTCTCCCGTAACAATATGTATGAAACCTAACCATACTAGCTGTTACTTCTGATCCAGTTCGCACAACACATGGCAATAAGTGATCAGTTAGGTATGAAAAGTAGCCAAACCTGGTGGGTGGTGGTTGTTGGGAACAGAATATGAACTTATTCCCAACGGCCACCAAAAACGGCCATCCCTGGTGCCCGTTTAGACATAATTACCATTTATTACCAACTGAACCCCAATGAAACTAATTAAATAGGTTTAGAGCGCCTTCACACTAGCGTTTTATGTACGATTAAAAATCAATCAATTATGTACATACATACATAAAATCACGCGTTTCCCATAGGGGTAGGCAGAGATCACGGTGTAACCTTGGAGGATCACAGGGACCAGGAAATAAAATAATTGTAATTTTTACAAGTTTATTCCCCGGCCCTCATTTAGGATTTCAGGGGTGGGTAGACTCGAGTGTCAATGCTTTGCCGCCGCTGCCAGAGAACTGGCTGGTCACTTGGCTTAGGCGTTCTTCTGCGGCTGTAGAGGTCTGGCACGCCCCACTCGGCTGGCTCTTGCCGCGGGTGCTCGGAGATGGTAGCAGACAATCGTATTATAGGATACAAAAATAATATTTCCATGTGAAATGGAAACGAAACAGGGTAATAAAATGTTGTATTATAATAATAAAAAAAATGTTACCAGTGAATGACGAGCTCAAATTCACCAAACATACATTACTGTACACCTATCCGCGCGCGTCAGGGCCTTTTATATCTTGCGATTTAGGTCCAAGGACAGAAGAGCTAAGAAATAGTCCTATACAAGAATACACTGACTAACTGAGCTGAGAAACCCGCAGTTTTAATTCAATTCCTGGCCAAGGCAGCCTGACATGACCATTGAATTAAATCTATGGGACCATTCCTACTATGTGACAACTACCGTCTTTAATTATCCCGCGGCCATGGCGCCTCAAAAGTAACCAAAACGTCGAGCTACATGTAAATAATACCAATCAATCCATCACTTATCCCACCGCAGTCCACTGCTGGACATGGGCCTCTCCTAATGTGTGCCATTTCATCCGATCCTCCGCCTTTCGCATCCAGTCCATCCCAGCCACCTTTTTCAGGTCGTTAGTCCATCTGGCTAGAGGGTGTCCTACCTTGCGTTTGCCTTCTCTCGGTCTCCACTATAGGACTCGTCTGCTCCAACGTCCATCGGTCCTTCGACAGATGTGGCCAGCCCATTGCCACTTCAGCGAGCTTATTTTGCGAGCTGTGTTGGTAACTTTGGTTATGTGTCGTTTACCAAATATAGCGCTATAGAATCCATTACAAAGTTGTTTCATTTCAATCTATGGGAAAAGATTCAACCCCCTCTTATATTTCTGGGAATATTTTAGTTTAATATTAAAAAAGCCTTGTAATTAATTACTGAATAAATATATAACTAAATGGGACAACAAAATTCGCATACTATATAAATGTTTAAATTTTATTACAATACTAGCTGACCCAGCGAACTTTGTATCGCCAATATTTTTCCGCCCACGTGGCGTCAGATCCCATTCCCACTGCACCCTCTACTATATTAAGCATGTATTATACATATGAAACTTCCTCTTGAATCACTCTATACATTTAAAAAACCGCTTGAAAATACGTTCGTAGTTTTAAAGATTTAAGCATACATAGAGACGGACAGACAGCGACAGCGACTTTGTTTTATATTATGTAGTGATTAAGCAAGTATGAGATACTTGTATTTCTAATTAGGTATTTCAATCAATTAGTAAATTACTTTTCAGTTTCATTAGTAAATTTATTTGATCTCAGTTGACCATGAAGGGGAATTTAACAATTCAGATACTTACTTAGGTAGGTACGTTCTTTTTTGGGAAACATAACATTATCCAGACTTTTATTTTTCATGCGGAATTCCCCTCGAATACCTCCCCCGCCGGAGCCGGAGGGACGGAGGGGTTATGTCGGACTTCAACCGACTAAAAACGTTCGCCGTCTGTGGGTCGTCGTCCTAGGCTTCAGGTGAGGTTGTCTTCGACATATCCCTCGCACCTCGGCTGACCCAGGGGACAATATATAAACCAGTGCAAATAGACATATTCATGGATACAAATATTCGTACTGAGCAAGCATCAAATCCCTTCTTCTAACGTAGTACAGTCGAACGCTCGAACCATAGTTGGATCAATATTAGAATCATAGTTGGAGAAATTAAAAACCCTAACTTTTAATAATCCACAACATTAGCTATCTAGACCCATGGTAAGCTTGACTAGCTTGTGTTAAGGGATCTAGAATGTGGATAAACATACTTAAATACTTTTATTGTAAATACATACATATTATACATAGAAACACCCAGACCAATGCAAATAGCTATATTCAAGCATACAAATATTTGCACTGAGCGGGGATCGAACCCGCGCCCCCTGCTTAGCAGTCGCGTTCACTACCACTACGCTAAGGAAGCTGTCAAATGTGGGTGTTAATACACCTCTGCTTACCCCTTCGAGGATTTACGGGCGTAAATATATTCACGTCTGTAATTCCCCGAAGGCATGCAGAGGTGGGTAAAAACATTGCAAGACTGAGCAATACTACGTCAGTGTTAGCGTGGGTGACCGCCCGTCGTTCCCGATTGCCATACAAGCCTCTGGGTCGGAGCCCTAAAACTCTGACAGTATACTCTAACTAAAGAACTTCGATAGTGGATTGCAAAGGACAGATGGCAGTCCCTTCACGCAGGATAGCGGAGTACTGAAAATTGGACTCCGACTGAGTTGGCGAAAGGCTCCAAAAATAACCATTTAGTATGGTTAGAATGAAAAGAGAAAGCGAATGCCGGGCTATATAGACCATTGAAAAGTTATATTTGGGATTCTTCTTATTTGGGCTTGTACTTGTTTATTTTTTTTCTTAGATATCCAGAGGAGTTTACATCTATTTTGTGCTTAAAGTTAAATCCAAGTTTGTGGGGTTGCAACCCCTGGCTTACGGCTGCTATCTTGGAAAAAAGGATTGAAATAGTTTTACTGGTTTACTAACTTTTGCCCGTGGCTCCGCCCGCGTGTATGTCGGTTATTGCGACCAAATATAGCCTATGTCCTTTCTTAAGGTCTTATCTACCCTTAGTTATACCAAATTTCATCATGTGCTTAAAGTTAAACCCAAGTTTCAGGGGCCGCAACCCTTGTCCCACGGCTGCCATCGTAGATAAAATGGTTCAAATAGTTATTATGGTTTATAGTAGGCAATGATATTACATACAAAAAAGAGGCAGATATGTTATTAGACTGCGCCTGGTGAAGACGCGAAAACGTCCCAATTGGGACGTATCGCATTTAGTATATGTCTGGCAAACGCCGAGTTGTCACGTATGTAAGCGTATAATAAAATGGCAATAAAAATGCCACCGTGTATTTTTAAAAATGTACAAATTACGACACTAAAATCAATAAAACACGAAGGACCTTCTATCACATGTAAGTACATACAATATTACCGATTTTTTAGTGTATTTCATTAAAATTAGTTTAATAATATTTTTAAAATAATGGCGGCAAAGAAAAAGGATAGAAATACTTTTTGATATGAGCACGACAAGGACACAACAACACTGCTTGCATAGATTATCAGTACAGATGCGACATAGGGTAATTTTCAGTTTACTGCCTACTAAAGTAATAATTTTGACCTGCTGTTCAGTTTTATTTGTTATTTAAAATTGAGTAACATAATTTTTGTTTTATTTATTTGTTGTCCTTTAAATAATTGTAATAACCTAAATTTTTTTTCAAGGTTTCCGAATAATGAAGGAAGTTCGTTCGACTTCAAGAGTGGATTGCAATTGTTAAAGAACAACAAAATGAGTTTGACTCGACACCTTCAAAAAGCAACAGAATTTGTAGCAATAATTTTGAAGCCACTGAGAGATATACTTCGAAAAAAGGAACATTGCTCAGGAAGAATATAAATAACTGACAAATATACCACTGTTCGGCTTCATTCTGCTCATAAAAATAATCCCAAAATAAAAAACTTCTAAGAGGCAGAAAAGAAATAAATTAAATTTATTTGAAGGAGTTTAATTTTTGATTATAACGTCAGTACGGCACTATGGTTTTATTTTCGAGAAGTTTCCTAATTATCTTTTTGAATTATTATCATTTTCCGAAATAAATAATTACGTATTATTTTTTCATCGAATTTCATTTCTTGCCTACCAACGAAATACCCGTTCTGTTCAACAAAATCATAATCTATGCTTCGAAGCGATCCTACATGTGCAATCGTCCGAATCATTCCGAATTATAGCTATCTTTTTTACTCACGTGCTTATCCCATCTTTCGTACTACTTTAACGCTAATTGTCAACTATTGTGCATTGACAGACTGCTGGATCAGATTTGAGAAGTCAGTTACTATGAATGTAACATATCTTGTATAAAATATCATTGATAGTAGGTATATCACGAATCACGGTCTCACAAAAAGAAAGATCAGTCAAAATTTGTAAATTTTATCACAAAATGCTAGCTATGTATGTGGGTATAGGTCTCACAAAAAAATCGTCAGCTCGATACAGCAGCTGTGAGACAAGGTTTGCAACCCCACATACTAAATTTTTACTTTAAACTGACCCCTTAAAATAAAAAAATATATCCTTTGAGAAAATGCATGCTAAAGGTTTTAAAGGTTTACTGGTAATGTGATGGTGAATGCTTCGGATACTTCTAGGAACAACACTAAGTTGATAGATAGGTCTATAACCCGTTAGTAAACATCTACCGACGACGACGTCACAGTACCATTGAAATTGATTCTTTACCCGACACCTCTATGTTATCATATTCATTTTATTTTCATAACGGTTTTTATCATAAACACCCGGTTTTTATTTATTTATTGACTTAACCTACTGTACAATAGGTATAGGAATGGGTATTTAAACTGACTTCTGGGTCTAAGAGAACATCAGTCATCCGGCATCCTTCCTTCATTACTGTTCCTATTAATAAGTGTAATATTATCAACAGTGTTATAGGAATTACGTTCAATCGAAAATAGGATTGGATCCTAATGATTGTCAGGTGAGCCTATATCATCTTCATCATCATTCATCATACTAAATGTGGTTCCAGATTGCAAGGTTCCAACCTTGGAGACTGGGATATTTTTCGAAAGTAACTTCCCGGTTCCCAGCCCTTAAAAGGAGAACTGTTCCCAGAGTCTCGTCCATTAATCAGTTGGTGTAATAGCTTGCTCCGAGGAGAGCCAGACCGTAAGGAATGGCTCTAGGGCGAGGGATATGTCGAAGACAACGTTACCTCCGGCCTAGCACCACGACCTTCAGTCGGCGTGTGGTTTTAGTAGATTCGAGTCCGACATTAACTTCCCTTTCAGCTCCGGTGGGGGAGGTATCCGTGGTAAAAAAAAAACAAGGTGTAACGGCTTTCAAGTGATGGATTGGGGCCCAGTGTCTTAATTATAACCATCTTTCTACCCTTATCCCATTTTAAATTATAGGATATTTAAAATCTACTTTAGTCAAGCACTGCCAGAAAAAACCATAGCGACTCAGTTCTTGTCAGTAGTACCTTAGGTACATCACAGTGGATTTTCTTGAATGTTATAAACATTTATTTATAGCCTAGTGGTAGCCTAGTGGTATGGGTAATGGACTGCTGAGACGAGGTCTCGAGTTCGATCCCAGGTTTACCATGGCACACACCAATGACTTGTCGATGCTTTTCGAAGTTATGTGTGTATTTATCGCAGGTTTTTAGGTGCCCGGTTAATGGCAATAGGCTCGCCACCTATTACATTGGGACCTAAACATAAACTGGCGAAATGTGGGTGCTAGCACCTCTGCCTGCCCCTTCGGGGAGTACAGGCGTGAGTTTATGTTATGTTATGTTATGTATAAACATTTTCATTTCAGGATGGTTTATGGAGCAGGATTACTTCTCTTGCTGAACCTGGCGTTTGTACAAATGACGTTTACTCCAGATAGTGACTGTGATTTTACCGAGACTGTATGTACAAGTCACCTGTCTATCTATTGTAATATTCTTCTTCATCCTAGCTCTAATCTCAGTCGGATCTGAAGCTTTCACCCCGAAGATTGGGAACCGCTTGTTCCAGTTCAACTTCAGGTTTGGCTGATCTTTGAAATTTTCCGGGAAGCGACAGCCATCTGATCTCCATAACCCATTAGCTATATCGAAGTATTGCAGTTAGTTGTAAAACTATTTATACTAATATTATGAAGAGATAAAGTTTGTGAGTTTGTTAAGTTGTAGGGGGTCATTTCTGAATCTCTGTTCGCAGCTCGATAGTACGAAGACTAAACATTTCCAAAATCCGAACTGGCCTGCCACCTACATGTCTGGTTCCACCTGCCGATGGACTTTCAATTGTCCTTTGTGGTTTTTCTGCCGACTGAGATGCCTCGACGTTGGTTTACCTCAAGTAAGTACCTCTTAACTTCGTCTAAAAAAGATTTATTCACTGATCTGATCAGATCCTATGCCGAAATGGCATCCATAGTGGATGTCGAAGAAGAATTCGGAGCCCAAAACCATCCTTTTGGGATATAGCTGGTTCATATAATTATCACCCTATGATTACCCAATTCTGTCCAAAGCTGAGGTGAAATCCAAAGAGTAGTGGCTATCATTTCAGATGCTATCTCTAAAATGGTGGTCCCTAAGTTGACGGCATTTATTTCTTTTGAAACTATGTGTTACAGACGGATGATTGCTACATGGACAGGCTATTAGTCTCCGGTACGGGTAACTTGGATCTCGAAGATGCACACATCTTCTGTGGTCGAACTGAAATCAACTATAGATCTGTTGGCTCAAGGATGACTTTGGGTATAAAGTATTTTTCATCACTGTTATTTAATTTTCATGTTTTTTATCGAACCCAAAATCAAGGATTGTGAGTTCGATCCCCATCTAGTAAAATGCAAAATAATCACGAAAATCTGCTTGCTTCTCATCTTTATAACACCATCTATTTCCGATCAAAATTTACACTTCGAAGCCCTTTGAGTAACTGGTAGGTACTAATATTTATAATTTTGTTTCAGCTCTAGAAACGAGCAAGGTGAGTCCGGGTGGTAGATTCAGGTGTACCATAAGTTCTGAACCTTGGACATCACAACACTGGTTCGTATCACCGTGTACACCAAATCCAGCGCTCCTAGGAAAAAGGAGGGGAGGAAGTACAGCAGCGGTGAAAAAACCACCAAAGATACACATAACACCAGCTCAAGAAATTGGGGAAAAACGTATGGAAGGACGTGTAAGCACTGGGCTTATCCAATCTAGAGGTCCTTTCAACTTGTATGAACCAGAACGATTGCCACATGCCAAGGACGAGAAACCAGAAACTGTACGCTCCAAGTATATAGACGCGAAATCTTCTTATGTCAAATATATCCCTGTAGAATCCGTACAGCCCAAATATATAAAAGTAGTTGAAACATACACTGGACAAGATGAAGCGCCGGTATTCAATAAGAAGGAAGTAGAAACACATGCAATAATACCTGTAAGGACCGGCAAAACTATTGTACCAATGGCTAAAGCTTATAAAGCAGGATTTACTAACGCAAATCGCATTAAATTAAACGACTCGCCTTTCTCTGCCCGTGTTGAAGAATCTTCACCGATACTTGAGATCATAGAAGCGGAACCGTCACTCGTGAGACCAGCTAAGGCAGGGTTACCGTACGATAAACGCGTGAACAGACGAGCAGAGACCTCCCGCAAGCATAAATCACCACACACATTGTCGTCCCACATCAGACGCTCGCACAAAGGGTCGAGACGTGTGAAGAAGGTACAACCAGGGCACAGACATGTCCGACATGAGCTCATACGTACTCCTAAGGTGAACCACAATAATCGTATGAAGGTTAAGTTCCCGCGCATTGCACACCACACTGGAGTGCCCCATACCAGGCGTGTGCACACTCAGTTAAGGCGATCTACCAAACGTCCAACAATCCCACCGTTCCTACGCGGTCTTAGAACAAATAATGGACAACTCGCAGATGTGTTTGCGGGGAAAATTTAATTAAAAATTATATCTACAATGTTATTATAAAAGTCTATTACATAAACGCACGTCTTCCGTAATATTTCAAAACTTATATATGTTATTTTATAATTTTTTAGAATGCTTGTTCTCACAGTTATTAATAAAATATGAAAAATTACTTATAATTTCTATTCATCATTATCATCTAAAGTTACATTGTACAAAGGATTATGCATTTACATATCCATACTTAATATTATAAATGCGAAAGTAACTCTGTCTGTCTGTCTGTCTGTTACACTTTCACGACTCAACCACTGAACCGATTTTGATGAAATTTGGTATAGGGGTAGATTATACCATGAGAAAGGACATAGGCTATGTTTGGTCGTGATAACCGACATCCACGCGGGCGGAGCCGCTGGCAAAAGCTAGTTGGTATTATACACCTACATTGATCATATTCAGAGGTTATTTCATATGAAATATGAAATAGTAAATAGATCTAAACGCAGATACATTTTTTGTTGTATTTAGGTAGATTATCAGTCATCAGTGTTGTTAATCAATGAAAACTAACATTTTTCCCAACCTTGTTGATGGCGACACCGCAATTGGTTGAGTAAATCTAATTGAAATTTATTTAATTTAAATCACTGCACTGTTCTCAAAATCAGTCATATCAATAGATGTACAGTCAGCAACAGAAAGATTTTGACGTACAAAGTACTCAAAATGATCTTAATTTCTTTTTTTGACCCCCTTCCAGCGGACTGATTGTTCTGATATTTAGTACATACCTTTCGTTTGGACAATAATACCATTTAAATCTATAAAACAACTTGATTTCCTCTTAATACGAGAGTTTTAAGAACATTTTGAGACTTCGTCGTCAAGACTGAGAGACTGTACTAGAATTCCGCCGTGTAATCTTGATATTCAAGTAAGCGTGTGTAAACGCAGCTAATATTAAAGGGACGAGGACGCCGTTCTTCAATACCTCTAGCACTACTGCCTGCTGTAAACCAGGGCCTCGATTCTACTGAAGCCAAACCACCGTGGTGCCACCGTCACTGCAAAAAACTACATCCATACTAATATCATAAATACGAAAGTAACTCTATCTGTCTGTCTGTATGTTACGCTTTCACGCCTATACCACTGAACCGATTTTGATGAAATTTGGTATAGGGGTAGATTAGACCTTGAAAAAGGACGTAGGCTATGTTTTGTCGCGATAACCGACATCCACGCGGGCGGAGCCGCGGGCAAAAGCTAGTCTCAAATAAAATACAGTACAATGTAATTTTAAATTTAGTACCAATCAGAATTATGGCGAGTTGGTACCTGAACTAGGAGAATCCTGTGTCTCAGGTTACCAACCCTCCACCCCTGGCCAGTCTCTAATGTAATCAAAAAAATCGTGTGTGTGTGTATGTGTGTGTGTGTGTGTGTGTGTGTGTGTGTGTGTGTGTGTGTGTGATGTATATGTTCGTGTATGTATAAAAATAAAGTCTAAAATTTAATGTCATTTTTTGCCAGTGACTGCGCCTCCACAGTGGTTTAGCATTAGTAGAATTGAGTATATGTGTGTGAAACCTGCCAATCGCAATGCTCCGTTGGAGTTGGGGGTTTAGGGGGAATATTAGTAATTTCAGTTCTCATATTCTTTAAAAAAATACGATAGTTTTTCATGCTAGGGACACTGTTCACGGAATAGTTGGTTTGACAACGTATACTGCATTTTTTTTCGAGCGGAAAATCCCCGTGGATATACGCATGTGGTGCCGCGGGTATGAGCTAGTTCTACTTTTGTATGTTAAATAAAATATGTTATTTCATACCAGACCGGCCAAAACTAGTTTGTGTATATATAAATAGAACTGCTTTTATCCCTGAATGTTCTGTTTTTTATACTAAATAACGTCTGAAGCTTAATTTGATTTCCACTTCCATTCCATTCACTAGAGTCTTTATCTTCTGAGTGCATCGTTCGTTAAGTGCATATTTAGAATTTTATTTTTAAAATTTTTGTTCTTTTATTCTTATTTTTTTTTAAATAACAGTTATAGACAAACGCGCAATTATGATAAAATTATTAGTTTGGAGATTGATTTTGGGAGTGGTCGGTGTTAACGCACAAGTAAATTTTTTGTCTTCATTTTATAGCTTATACTAGCTTTTTCCCGCGGCTCCGCCCGCGTGGATGTCGGTTATCGCGACCAAACATAGCCTATGTCCTTTCTCAAGGTCTAATTTACCCCTATACCAAATTTCATCAAAATCGGTTCAGTGGTTTAGGCGTGAAAGCGTAACATACAGACAGACAGACAGCCAGAGTTACTTTCGCATTTATAATATTAGTATGGATTTGGCCTTGTTAGACCTTGTTAGATGAGGCGTGGCGGTAGACCATTCAACTGTTACGCCTAAAGTCGCGGGTTCGATTCCCACGTAATGCAAATAAATCACTCTTACCTAAATACCTAATATCAACTAATCTATTTTGCTCTGACGTTTTATAAGTGTCGTTTTAATGGCCTTTATAGAATAAATTCTTTTACCCGACTGTTGAAGAAAGGAGGGTAATGTTTTTTCGACTATGTATGTATGTAGGTATGTCAAAATTTTTTTCCTGGTGGACCCACAATTTCTTTCCGGTTTATGGTTTGCAAATAGGTACCGCCTGCTATGAAACTTGTCTCGATATTTTCAGCATTAAATCGGGTTAGGTATTGTTTTTAATAATTTATTTTATTTGTTTTAGGTTGTATTTTTACTTTGACGTCGGGTTTTTTGCTTTCTTAATAATTAAGTATTCTACTTTGATTGACTATTAATTAGATAACAATTGGATTTTGAAATTTTAATTTCATAAGCGTATAATTATTAATGTATTATGTACATTAATAGTGTAACTCTAAGGTAACACTCACCGGAATATTAACCATGTTTTTAATTCATATCAGTACCTACCTCCGTAGTCATGGCGCTTGCAACGAAATATCGGATACTCGATACAAATTATGAAAAAACACGGCCAAGTACGAGTCGAACTCGCCCATGAAGGGTTCCGTAGCAGCAAGTAACATATAATATAAAAGTTTTTTATTATTTTTGAGTTAAATGAATGAAAGACAAAAATTGCGGTTTATGAGGTACTAGCTTTTGCTCGTGGCTCCGCCCGCGTGGATATCGGTTATCGCGACCAAACATAGCCTATGTCCTTTCTCATGGTCTAATCTACCTCTATACAAAATTTCATCAAAATCGGTTCAGTGGTGATGCGTGAAAGCGTAACATACAGACAGACAGACGGAATTCTGTGATATTAGTATGGATTTCAGATACTGATGGTGAAATCACAGAATAGATAATGTGAAATAGTTTTTGATGAACTATACTTGTAGTTGTATAAGCGAAATCAAAAGGAAAGTAAAGATTACTATTAACTGTTCTGTGTCAAACAATAGTATGCTTTTTTATAAATTGAAACATTTGCATTGCAGATCAAACACAGTATTAGAAGTGATGACATTCAGGGACTTTCCCTTCCCAAAAGGGTTACCTACGTTCGTTTCAGCGAGCTGCATCTACAAGTATTTGCAGGCTTACGCTTATCATTTCGACCTGATGAAACATATTCAAGTAAGCCTATTTGTTATAATATTTGTTTTGAAATGTCGAATTTTAGGCAAGCCGCGGTTAGTCTGGAAAAAGACTAAAAAGAGGGCCCTGGAATCCGAGGTAAAAACTTCAAATGCGACCGAGATTAACAATAGGATGAAGAAGAAGATATACTTAGGTACTGATCACGTCTCCTGCAGGATATCATTATCATCAACGCAATTGGGTATTTTACTGACTAGTCAAATTAGTTCCTTTTTACTAAAAGCCAAAACGATAGGTTATAAGGTAACTTGTATGAAAAAAGATTCAGTGACGTCATAAAATTTAACAGTCAAATCAGCGAATATAACCTAAAGATTGGGTGAATGATTAAAAATAAATAAAAACTGTAAAATAAGAACCGACGCAATTTTGACCGCTCTTTTACCATTCTTATTCTAATACGACGCATTCATAGCCCAAAAGAAATGTATACGAGCCATCTGTAAATTGCATCGAACAGATACCTGCAAACCGCATTTTCAAAGCCTCAATATCTTGACCCTGCCATCTCTCTATATCTATGAGCTACATATCTTTGTTAAGACTAATATGCACTTATTATGCGCGTAGGAAGTCAACGTCGCTCAAAAAATTATCTTTCAAATTGCAGTTTCGAAGCAGGGTAACTGGGGTGCAGTGGACATGAGATAAATGGGATGTCACGTATCTGAAGTCAGGTACCAGGACGTATGTGACAGAGGAATGCGACTTTGTGGTAGTTGCTACTGGGGAAGACGGCGCACCCAACATGCCTTATATAGAAAAACAAGAAGAATTTAGAGGTATGAAAAAATTAATTTACTCTTTGATGTGGTAATTAATAACTTAAAGAAAAATAACACCTTAAAAACGTTCAAAAAGGAGACTTCCAAACTAAAAAACAGTGGAAGGATCGTATTTTTTTCTTGCAAAGTTTCAGCAGTTCACTAATCTGGAAATCTGGCAATATTGTATTGTATTGTAATAATAGGGTTGCTAGTTCGCCAAATCTTTAATTTGGCCGGACACACAATCAAAAAGCCTAACTAACTCCGGCTTTTTCTGGACGCCTGGTAACCCTACTCGCTCATATAACAGTTTTAAGTCATAATAGGATTACAGTTATAGTTAAATGTGCAATGAGTGACCTTATCGCTAAATGCGATCTCTTGCTGGCAACCTTAGGATGGAGACAAGTTCAGAAACACGCATGTTAGAACAAATAGCTGTGATGGTGTAGTCCACTTAGCAGAGCACCCAGCATAATAGGTAATACAAAGTTCACAGAAGGACGCTTCTGTGAGCCTAGTACGCCATGCAAAAAGTACCAAGCTCACAGAAATACTGAATTACTGATCCCGCGACCAAATTGGGGTCACAACAACACGTGCAATGAGTCAGCATGCACCCTATACATTCCAACACGGTTAGTGTTGGTGCATAGGTGCTCTTCGTGGATAATGATGTACAAATTAATTAGTATCCACGAATAGCACCTGCCAAAAATTTTGATAGGTTCTCTTGGTGGACATGGCTAAGTGCTATTCGCACAGGTGCTATTCAGCTGGGTGCTCTAAGTGGACTACGCCAGCTGTGATGTGAGTAAATACTCCTTCTTCGTGTCAATGACTCATAAAATTAATTAAATTTTGTCGGCCCAATATTTGGTCACGCCTACAGTACAGATAAAAGGGCACAGTGGGCAAGAGAGCAAATGTAGCATTGAGATTTATGTAATAACATTTATATTAGAGAAGTTAGGTGACTATCGTGCTGGATCGTACCTGGTGCAGTGTTTGGCCATCGCAATCCAGAGAGGAAACGCAGCCAGCGTGATGGGTGAGGTTTGCGCCGGATACAGGTCTGGGCGTACCCTTCTTTTAATCACGAGCGCGGTTGCGGTCTCCATTTTGCATGTTGTATTTTGACGTGTTTATGAAGATTAATAACATTTATTTTTTAGGAAAAATAATACACAGTCAGAATTTCAAGGATCCCGAACATTTTCGTGATCTATCTGTGCTGGTGGTAGGAGCCGGGCCTTCTGGCTACGAGTTCGTTGCCCAGCTGAGAAATATAACGTCTAAATTAATGCACAGTCACCATAACACCTTCAAGCCACCAGAGATCACTGGCAACTATAAATTAAAACCGGACATAAAGTATTTCACTTCGAATGGTGCGATTTTTGTCGACGGTACCGCTGAAAAATTTGATGTCGCTATACTTTGCACAGGTAGTTATTTGATTTTATATAATACTATTTTAACTAATTAATAATAATAAGCCGTCTATACATTAACATATAATATATGTTTGAATTTTATAGCTTTTTTTATGCTATCTATACAATTCGATTACGTCAGCCCCACCTGAGCAATTGCAAAGCGTAAAACTCAATAACAGCTTAATCGATTCGGCAAATTTATTTAATCTTTTAGTTTTTTATGTAATACTTACTTTACAATCATACCTCATTCACTTTAGGCTATAAAGATTGCATGGAATACGTCTATTGGGTGAATTGCCCGGGACCAAGAATAAATAAATAAATAATAAATAAATATTCCACAACATTCTACACAACGCTATCTAGACCCATGGTAAGCTTTTATAGCTTGTGTTATGGAATCTAGAATGCGGATAAACATACTTATATACTTTTTTTTTGTAAATACATACATATTATACATAGAAACACCCAGACCAATGCAAATAGCCATATTCATGCATACAAATATTGCATTGCGTGGCATCGATGAAATCGGTACTAAAAATCATAGTTATAATGCTCTAACATTTTTTGCTAGTTAGGTGAAATAGTGATCTATGTGGGGCACTAAATATTCTATTAAATAGGATTATAGGTACTCCAAAAAAAACAAAATACACCGAAATCTTTCATTGCCGTGTTTGTCCACACGTCACCTACTGTGTCGTGATACCTCATTGATAAAAATCTATTGATTATTTTTATTAATACCTATTTTTAGTTGATACGTGAATAGTTAAAGTATTGTTAGGAAATACATTTATTCAAATATTTAAACAATACAACGAATGGTTTAAAAAAATACATTTGTCCCAGAACTGCCTGTCATCGCCGTGTTCTAAACATATTTTAGAATATTGTCTTATCTAACGACTTGCGTCCTCCCTTATATGCGCTAAACGTTGCATATTGGTGCCGCCTAAGTGCTCGACGCAGAAGAACGTACACACGTACTTACCTGCGTTTTGGCACCATAGATGTAAGTATACCATTTTTATGTTACTGGACATTTTTTCTTTCATCGCCGTGGATAGGTATAACTTTCTTTTTTAATAAGTTATCCTCTTGATTAAACATTCAATAGAACGCCATTACTATTGTTTATTTTTGTGAAGTGATTAATACTTCGAATAATTATTAGATTTTTTTTATTTTACATTTTTGTCTTGGTTTTCATTGCCGTGCTTTCATTGCCGTAGTTTCCGTGGTCAAAATTTGCTATGGCAATGAAAAACAAAACACGGCAATGAAAAAAAATTCATTGCCATACATTGTAAAAAAATTTAGTTTCATTGCTGTGGCCAGATGTTTCATTTCCGTGACTTATGTTTGGTGGAGCGCTTATGTAATTTCTTAATTGTTTCCCACATAATTTAATTGTATTTCAATTTTTGTAATTTAATAAACCGCTTCTATGTATCGAATAATGTTTGAATATTGGCGCTCATTTGTTGACCACTTAGTGTTGAAGAAGGCCAATGAATGGCGCTGTGAATGGATCTGTTCGAACTATATTTTGAGAACGAGGTTTCTATGAGCGGGACTCTCAAGCTTCAGGGCTGACGTTCAACTCATTCATTTTTTAATCAGTCACTAACCCGCACCCAGCATCGAAAGATGTCTTTGACTCACGCGCTCCGCACCAAACGGAAGTTTGAATAATTCAACTCCTCGTTTCTTTTTCTGTGTAATTCTATAAGTTCCTTTGGCCACATTCTCAAGTCAGTATAAGGGAAGTGTATCGGAAGAAAACGACAAATTCAAGAAAATAACCAGCCGGTCGAAAACATACCTACCTGCCAGCACGTGCCAGGAACCACGCCTGTCTGCAGCTGAATCCTCACGAGGTGGAACACAGGTCAGTGCCGGTTTTCTTGCGTTTTCATTCAGTGAAGCGGTCACATGAGTATTTCCTTTCTATTACAACCAAACGCCAGGTCATAGGAGCTTATACGCTCTGTGTGCAAACACACCAGTTGGTAGGACTATTTTACACGTCCCACCATAATTTATGGTCCTTACGAGTCGGATAGGCCAGTAAATAACATATTCACGTAATTATTGGTGAATAATATTTCTTTCCTATTCATTTAATTAAAAGATTCACGTAATTTTGGTGAATTCTTTCCGCCATCTTAGTTTCATTACTTTCTTTCGCTAACAGATTTACGTAAATTATTTGGTAAATTCTGCATTTAAAACGCTAAATCTACGTAATAATTGGTAGATATTTATAATAGTTGGTGATTTACGTATTAATTGGTAAATAATCATCATTCTATTCGCATACGCGTAACTTTGTAGGTAACCTATCTAGTTACGTAGTTAGTTACATTCCCGCTCCGCTGTGCTACTTGCGCTATTATATAATAAGCCGTAGTACAATTTTCAATAAAAAAGTAGGTATATCTAAACTGTTTGTGTTGAATTACTATTATATTATAGTAGGTACCTTACAGATAATCTTCTTGTTATATTTCAATAGGTAGGTCCTACCTATCGTTAATTTGCAAACATGTCGTCAGATCTCGAGACGAAGCTTATTCTGTTGAATCAAAAAAAGGAATTATTGTTTGCACGCATTAATCGTTGGTATAAATCGTCGAAATCAGTTGTGTGTTTTGATATAACGACGCGAGCCAATGAAGATTTTCTGGCTGAGACCGAGACCATCGATGACGTTCGCGATAAATTCGAGTCGATTGTGGATCAAATAAATAGCTTAAATTTATCATTAGAACCCCCTGTGGAGCCCGACTATTCTTGCCTTGACTCATTCGATGAATTGTATTCGAGAATAAAACGCATTAGAAATAAATTATCTACGCTCAAGGTCAAGGAGGTCGCCTCACACGGGTCGAATAATTCAAACGCGTCTGTAGTGAAATTGGAAATGCTTGTTGTTCCGAGTTTTGACGGACGCCCTGAAAACTGGAATACATTTTATCAGTCCTTTAAGGCCAATATTCATTCAAACAAACAATTATCTGATTCGCAACGTGTGCAATACCTATTCTCAAAATTAACCAAAGACGCATTAAAGTTCACTGCCGGTATTGTTCCGTCAAGTGAGACCTACAGTATAGTGTGGGACGCCTTGGTCAAGAAATACCAAGATAAACGCTCATTAGGTTCATATTATCTTAATAATATATTAGACTTAAAGAATTGTTCACCTAGTGTGAACTCACTTGATTCATTTATAGGTATATATTCCTCCTCTATCGCCGCGCTTAAAGAGTTAGGTATAAATGATTTAACGGACTTCATGTTTCTACAATGTGCCTTGAGGAAGATGGACACTCTAACCATCCAAGCCTTCGAACTTTCTGTTCGAGGTGTCGATATACCTACGACGCAACAGCTGATCGACTTTGTACAAGATCATGCTAAGATGATTGAACGGTCAAACCCGCGGTCTTCGTCATATGCGAAGTCGTCCACTGCTGGGACGCCACAGTCTAATGATAGGCGTGTACAGCGTAATTCTAAGTCGTTTGTTGTCAGTGAGCCGATTAATAATAAGTCGAATGCGCCCGCCGCAGGTAACGCGCCCTGTTGTTTATGTGGCGGCAGTGACCACCGACACCTGTATGACTGCGCTCAGTTTAAAAATATGCAAAATGCAAAGGCTAGATATGAGTTTATTAAATCTAAGCGTGGTTGCGTGAATTGTCTAAGCACATTACATAATCTCCCGCAATGTAAAAGTACGTCAGTTTGTTTCTGTCAGAAAAAACATCATAAATTATTGCATTTTTATAATAATATTAATAATTCGCACTCGCATGCGACGACTGTTGCCGCATCCCCGCCGCCCCAGTGCGACCTTGGTAGTCCCACTCCTGAGTCACCGCTCGCTTCAAGCACTGTGCATTCGTATGCCTCTAGCCATAAGGGTGATATTCTCTTGGCAACCGCTCAGGTGTATGCTCGCCCTAAAGGTAGCACTGGAAATAAATCTGTAGTCAGATGTCTAATTGATAATGGCTCACAGAATAACTTAATAACATTGTCCTGTTGTCGTTTATTAAATTTACCAATAATACCAATAAGTAATTCTGTTGTCAAAGGTGTTGGCTCCACTTCGCACACGATAATAGGCTATGTGTATTTGGACATTGAATCTCGTATTTATGCAGATCATAAGTATACTATACATGCGTTAGTTATGAATAGCCTTACGGATCAATTGCCCTCGCAATTAATTAAGTGTGATAGCGAGTTAAATCTTCGCGATTTACCGCTTGCTGACTTAAGCTGGAACATTCCAGGAAACATTGATATAGTATTAGGTGCACAGCTCTTCCCGTATATTTACTTAGGAAATAGAGTCGAGTGTGGTCCCAGTGCCCCTTGTGTACTATCAACCGCGTTTGGGTATGTACTTATGGGTGATTACCCACGTAAAGTTGTTGTGCCTACAACCGCATCCTTTTCTGCGCTAGCACTAAATGATTTAGTGCAAAATTTTTGGGAACTTGAGGAAGTTCCTATGAAGCGCCTATTGTCTCCAGAAGAAACCGAGTGCGAGAATATTTTCACATCTACTGTGACTCGCGATGACGTAGATCGTTATACTGTTGCGCTGCCGTTCTGCAAGGATCCCTCTGAACTAGGGAACTCGCGCGGCGTCGCTCACCGCCGGTTTTTGTCGCTCGAGCGTAAACTTCGTCAATCACCAACCGTACGCGAAAATTACAATAAGGTTATTCGGGATTGTTTGGATAACGGTTGTCTTGGTCTCGTTGATGACTCTAATTTGTCTATGGATGGTTATTACATACCACATCACGCAGTAGTTCGACATGACAAACCGATGCCGCGTATTGTGTTAGACGCGAGCGCTAAAACCCACACTTGTCTTTCGCTCAATAATATTTTACATATTGGTCCCAATTTACAGGCAGACCTGTTTTTATTATTATTAAATCTTAGGCTATTTCCTATCGCAATGAACGCTGACATAAATACTCACCGCAAATCGCTTGAGTTTGATGTTGGCAGTCATGTCGCAAAGGTTTTAGGTCTCTCGTGGGAGCCGTGTGGAGATAATTTTTATTTCACATCCACCTTGGTAGATGAGAAGTGCACTGGGAGAAATATACTCTCTATAGTTGCGCGACTATTTGACGTGCTCAGGTTGGTGGCACCTGTGATACTCTACGCCAAGTTGTTAATTAAGGAACTTTGGCTTAGTAAGAGTGATTGGGATGTCCCTGCTCCAGAGCATATACGCTCACGCTTTTCCGCTCTCGTTCAAGAAGTAAAATTGCTTGACACATTAAAAATTCCGCGATATATAGGTGTCGAAGTTGATTGCGAATTACGTCTTGTCGCATTTTGTGATGCCAGCCTGAATGGCACGGGATGTGTTATTTATGCACATTGTACCTACCCATCTGGCATTCAAACTCGCATTTTGTGTGCGAAATCAAAGGTCACTCCGACAAAGATTACTACGCTTGCTCGATTAGAGTTATGTGCTATTTTGCTTATGTCAAGGTTAATAAGAACTGTACGTGATTCGTATGCATTACGCATTCCCGTTACTGACATTTACGCCTTTTCTGATTCCACGATTGCCTTATCATGGGTTCACTCGTCACCACATCGGTGGTCGATTTTTGTTAGCAACCGGGTCGCTCAGTGTCAAGAAAACTTGAACGCTAAACATTTTTATCACGTCGCCGGAGACATTAACCCGAGTGATTGTCTATCACGCGGTATGCTCCCCTCGCAACTTTTGACTTATGATTTGTGGTGGAACGGTCCAGCATGGATCCGCGGCCCCCCTGATGAATGGCCTATTAAGTCATTCTCTCCCGCCAACTGTTCTGACTTACCTGAGCATAAGGCAAATGTGTTGAGTGTGACAACAAAACACACAGAGTCGCCATTGTTATGTACATTAGCACAACGTGTTTCTTCTTGGCAGAAACTACTACGCATCATTACATACGTTTTAAAATTCGCACGATTTAAATTTAAGATCGAACCTCATTCTGTATCAGGATTACATCCTGTCCTTCTCTCTAAACGCGATCACGTTGTTGATCTAATAATTCAGCATTTTCACGTTGTCAATTGTCATACTGGACCTGGACTCCTCATGTCTATCATAATATATAAAACGCGTACTGGTACTTACAAACTCGCTGTAAGCAAGTTGTATCCTATCCCAACGCAATAACTTACAACGCTAAATAGAATCTTGAACTTTAATTTTTAACTCAAACTTTAAACATACTTTAGATAGAATATTGTTAGTCTAAGTTGTTATTTTAGCTATGTGTATTATTATGTTATACAAATTCACTATGGGCTCTAATCAGCCAGTGTTCGCTTGTTTGTTTCGTAACGTCTTGCGACGTTCCAAAGCCGGGTGCATGGTGGAGCGCTTATGTAATTTCTTAATTGTTTCCCACATAATTTAATTGTATTTCAATTTTTGTAATTTAATAAACCGCTTCTATGTATCGAATAATGTTTGAATATTGGCGCTCATTTGTTGACCACTTAGTGTTGAAGAAGGCCAATGAATGGCGCTGTGAATGGATCTGTTCGAACTATATTTTGAGAACGAGGTTTCTATGAGCGGGACTCTCAAGCTTCAGGGCTGACGTTCAACTCATTCATTTTTTAATCAGTCACTAACCCGCACCCAGCATCGAAAGATGTCTTTGACTCACGCGCTCCGCACCAAACGGAAGTTTGAATAATTCAACTCCTCGTTTCTTTTTCTGTGTAATTCTATAAGTTCCTTTGGCCACATTCTCAAGTCAGTATAAGGGAAGTGTATCGGAAGAAAACGACAAATTCAAGAAAATAACCAGCCGGTCGAAAACATACCTACCTGCCAGCACGTGCCAGGAACCACGCCTGTCTGCAGCTGAATCCTCACGAGGTGGAACACAGGTCAGTGCCGGTTTTCTTGCGTTTTCATTCATGGAAGCGGTCACATGAGTATTTCCTTTCTATTACAACCAAACGCCAGGTCATAGGAGCTTATACGCTCTGTGTGCAAACACACCAGTTGGTAGGACTATTTTACACGTCCCACCAATGTTTTCATCGCCATAGTATGATTAGGCATTACATTATACCTAGGTAGCACCAAATACCTACTGACATTACAGGATTCGAAAACTTTCTGCAACACGATGAAAGATTTGATGATTTTTTTACTGTACAATCAGTAATAAATAGTTTGATTTTAATTATGGATTGATTATTTTTAGGATGCCAAGACTATGAAGAAGAACCTTAACCGGAGTGTAATGTGATTATTTTGTCTTTAGTTTTTATAAAATGTTATTGTTTCGCTTCACATTAAAATATTGATGCGTAAATTAAAAACTTGTGGTGTACTATGAATGTTGTTTGCATTTACTTTTGCATAATTAACAAAAGTATACCATATTTGATATTTGTTTTATTCATATTAGTGTATTGTTAATTTCTTTTTTGTGTGAAAGAATTTAAATAAATGACTGGGCAATTCTTTGATTCTATTATATTTGTTTAATTGTACCTACTCCTTTTGCAGATTTTTAACCTATGAAATTCGTATTTATTGTATGTAAGTAGGTAGGTATATAAGGTATTATGTTTTAAATAGATTTTCATTTCTGTGGTTGATTCTTTCATTCCCTTGGCATAATTCTTTCATTGCCGTGGATGCTTGTTTCATTGCCGTACACGCATGTTTCATCGCCGTGACATGGGATTTTTAATATTGTATATCTCGTTAGTTTTTTTGGTTATCTGCTGGATATTAAGCGAGAATACATATAGTATCAAAACCTTTAATTAACGCGATGATTTTTTATTATAACACTTAAGGTAAAAAAATCCACGGAAATGAAGATTTTAACGGACCTGTTGAAATTCACCCTATTGATTTACTCGAGAATAGTTCCGGAATAGTTACTCGTGTATAAATTTAGTTTGGTCGAATCCACCTTAAATGCCTTAAAAATTCATTCAAATATATCCCATTGTTATTCTGCAGGCTATTCATACTACATGCCGTTCCTGAACTATGAGTCCACCGGGGTGGCGGCGACGAGCAGCTATGTACTGCCACTGTACAACCAAGTTGTGAACATCAATCATCCCTCTATGACCTTCGTGGGCATTGGAAAATTTGCTATTTTTGCAGTTCATGAGATACAGGTCAGCCCCTCTAAAGTAAAGCCAACAAAGCAAGAGAATAAAGGTAAACAAAGTTTCAGCGGTTCCAAACATTTATCACTTCAAGCGCATTACAGACAGGCATGAAATTACTCAAAAGATGGCGGATCTGACAGTTTAGAACCGCTGTGCTTACAGCTTTCCTACGAAACACGCAACGACAGCTGTCGCTCGGCCATAGTCGCGTACGTGTGACATGTGCGACAAGGACAGAGACAATAATCGCTAGGTATCGCAACGTAACTCAGTAATGGTCGCTTTGTTTACCTTTTTTCTCTCGTCTCGTTGGCTTTACTTTAGAATAAAATACCAATGGGATTGCATTGAAAATTGAGGTAGACACATGGGAGCAACAGGCCGGTGATCGTAGTGAGTGGCGAAAATCGATCAATAATGGCGTCCAGGAATTCGAGGCTGCTAGGACTCTTAGTCTGGACAGGGCGCGAGAGGGGCTACCAGGCCGCGTAGAGTATACACCTACAACTACGTCAACCTCCTGACATGCACTACCTGCAATCGCACCTTCAGCAACAAACTGGGATACACCAGCCATATCCGGGCGCATGAACGAAGAGATTCACCAGTCCAGCGTCAGTCGCCGTAGCCGAAATCGGCTGGGAATCATCATCACATTCAGCATCAGAAAGATGTTGACGTACAGAGTAGTCAAATAATTTGTTTTTTTTACCCTCTTCTAATTGGCTGATTGTTCTGAAATTTGGTACACACTTTTAGTTTGGACAATAATACCAATTAAATCAATAAAACAGTTTGATTTTTGATATGAGGGGTTTTAAGACCATTCTGAGACTTCGTCGTCAAGATTTAATATGACGCTGACTGTACAATAATATACTAAAATACAACACAATTTTTTTTTTTTTTTTTTTTTTTTTTTTATAATATGTATCTTGCAATCAGTCATATTGTGACTATAAGCAGATGAGATGAGGGCACTGGTGGCGTTTAGGGTGTCGCGCCCAATGGAGCTTGCCCTATCCTTTTATTTGCCTGGATTTTACAATCCTCTAGACGTCGAATATATCACGCCGCTTTTTAAGAGGGGGTATAAAGGAAAATTGCCGATCTTTGATTTGATTTTTATACCCGAAAGTGTGCCTCAAATGAGCTTGTTTTTTTTAAATAGAAAATACGTTATATCTGAGAGGTACTCAATTTGGTGAAAACATAAAATAATGATATTTTGTCGATAAAATAAGATCACAAAGTTAGGCCTAATTTTTGATTATAATTAATTTATTGTCAAGATTATTCATATGACTGAGTCAATTTTTATGTACAAAGTATAAAATTATAAAACCTAGTGACTCAATTTTTCACTTTGTTAAAATTATCTGGAATTTACGAGTAATTAAAAAAAAACTAATTCGGCGCTTACGACGTTCTTATTCCGCGCATAACGGTCTCTTGCTATCGCACCTGACCCGAGGTGCCGGCCATCTGTTGTTTCACCAATTAGTCGGGGTCGCCCCGTTGAGACAAGAGGACTGTTTTTCTGTTTTCCATCGAAAAAGTTCGTCGAAATTATGGGAAATAAAAAAAATCAAAAGATAAACTCTTAAAGAGAATCTAAAAGACTAAGAATTCCACTCTTGGCTAATTGTCGAAAGTAAAATTTCTTTATTTTCTTTACTTAGTTACTAAGTACAGTTTTTGTATCAACCGTTGCCAGGGAGCCCGGGTATAGTATATGAAAATCAAATAGATGTCTTAGACCACATCACGTTTGAAGTATGTAACTAATGTTATTTTTTATAGCAGTAATATAATTATATTTTGCGAAAGTACTTATACATTGTATTATCCATTTTAATGCTTTTCAGAGTTGCTTCAGCTCGTAATAATAATAATAATAAAGATCTTATGATCTAGTGTTAGTAAAAAATAAAAATAAAAGAATCAAAAATCTTAAAATCTGCACTTGTAATATAACATAAGCTGATGAATCCGATCCAGTCGCATCGCTTAGTAAAAACTGTAACTTGTAAGCTTATTGCAATATTTTTTCTCACATTCAGTAAATATTTAAGATTCTATTCACTAAATAGAATTAAAAAATATGCAACGTTGTAAAATCTAGACACGCAGTAGCGTGTAAGCTAAGTTCAAGCAAAGGAACTGGCTAGCCAGCGCCGAGTGTAATAAAAACAAGTAGAGTGGTTTGAGATTCACCTGGTCATTCACATTAGCTATGTACATCCTGACTAGTACTGTTTATAAAAAAATATATTAGATAAGTGAGTTTCAAAATCTCACTACATAATAAGCCATTTCCTTTGCTTTGGTTAAACATTCATTTATATAAATCAAGCAAATCAAATATAAAACAAGTAATAGAAAAATTCGACCACATGGAACACGGACGACCGCCCGTGGAAGGCTAGCTCAGAGTAAGAGCACTGGAACGCCATTCCCATTGTGGTTTGAATTTTTCGAAAAATTTGTCCAAATTGAATATTTTTAGTTTCATATTCTGTATGAACTAGTTAAAAGTAATACACTCAAGTAATAGATAGTTTTGAGGAAAATACGTAGTAAGTTTTTCATACTGTTTAGCCGTCAAAACAATAAGTAATAGGTAATTTCCTAAACCTTTTCCACAAAAATTCACAAATAGGCG
This sequence comes from Eilema sororculum, assembly GCA_914829495.1. Classification (NCBI taxonomy): domain Eukaryota; kingdom Metazoa; phylum Arthropoda; class Insecta; order Lepidoptera; family Erebidae; genus Eilema; species Eilema sororculum. The sequence continues at coordinate 6,092,520 of OU618555.1, read as the reverse complement.
TAGGTTTCAGGTAGAATAATCAAAATCATGTAATAAAAATAAGAAAATACCGTACCTAGCTCATTTTCTCATTAGTATTTGAGATGATCTTTCTTATTTATTAATTTAAACTCGAATTAATACAGTTTTTAACTATGAAATCACATTTCTAAAATCACATGTGTCGAGCAAAATGACAATATTTCGAAAACGGCCTCGTAATATCCACATTATTGACGTCATATGCATAGAATAGCTTCAACTCTTTTTGTATTTCCAATTATAGATTAAACAGATATTTTTTCAAATTAAATTTCTACCGTGATCGTATACTTTTATGAACTGAAAGTAATATCTTTAGGCGTCTTGAACCAATTTCAGTATGAAATATACATTTATTTACCTTATTCTTATCTTCTCATAACAAAATTACAAGTATATTACATGTAAGCATTTTGTAATTATTATTGAAATAAATATTTCTATAACTTACTTTTTCGTATTATTTATGCACTACCTGTAAAATTATTCAGCGAATCGTCATAGTTCTTAGGGTGATTTTATCTAAAACACAACAAATTATAATAATACAGTGAAAATTTATTAAAATTTATATCGTGATAAAACTGTCTTAGTATAAATATTTGACGATTTCAAAAAATATGCATTTTTTTACCACTATATTTTAAGCTGTTTATTAAAGCTAAGCTGCTTATGTTTATTTTACAAATCGCACTCATTTTATCTATCACCAAAATAAATTTATATATTAATATTAATTCAAATGCCAACGGGTATACAAAGATACAAAGATGTTTATTAATATCCTAGAATGATCCACGAGGCTATTGAAATTAAAAAACACCCAAATTTTATTAGAGAGGATGGATGGAACGTACCACCAGCTTGGGACCCAGTCATCCACTTAATCAAACCCAGTAAGCAGCAAAATCCAGCAAGACTTAACAACACAGTGAGCTCATTCTGCGTAAATTTGCAGCAGCCGAAACGTCGGTTTAAAAAGTAAATAATAACAAATATACGCGATAGAATCCGTAAAAAGTGGTTTTATTTCAATGCTTATGTTTATTTTACAAATCCCACTAATTTTATCTATCACCAAAAATAAAATTATTGTGTGTTCAAAGTATACCTTATATAGATAATGATCCAGCTCGTACTTTGCCAAATTTTATCTGATTATTTTGGGTATACTGTGCGCCTGCGTACTAAACACAGCGGTTAGCTGCCACACAAAATACTGCGGGGCGACAGACGTGTGGACAGACGAGAGCGGGACGTATGAAGTGTGCGGGTGAAATCTGACTTTTTTCTAGCTTTATGCGCGCTCTTAAGCCGACGTATGGTTTCGGGTATAGTAAGCTGTCCCGCTAGCTGGTTCGGATGCTTTGATAGCCTTAACTTGTAGTTAACTCCATGGGCTTCTATTTCCTCCTTGACTGTTGGTATATCCAAAGCTTCATGAACCACTGGTGTTCTTACAAACCAGGGCGCATTTGAAATCTGTTTAATTATGTTGTTTTGAGCTCTCTGTATGATCATTATGTTGGAGGCGCTGGCGGTGCCCCACAGCTGAATACCGTATGTCCAGATGGGTTTTAGGATCGACTTATATATGAGCAGTTTATTATCCATGGATAGTTTTGAATTACGTCCTAGCAGCCAATAGAGACCTCTGTATTTCAGGTTAATTTCCTCTCGTTTTGTTTGGACGTGTTTTCTCCATGTGAGTCTACGGTCCAGGTGCATGCCTAGGTATCTTACTGTCTGTTGATGGGGTAGCTGCATACCGTTTAAGTAAACTGGGGAACAATTTTCTTTTCGGAGCGTGAAAGTTATGTGAACTGATTTCGACACGCTAACGGCAATTCGCCATTTGCCCAGCCATTTGTCGACTTCATTCAGGCTATTTTGTAACATCTCTGAAGCTTTAATAGGGCACCTATCCGAGGCGAGTAGGGCTGTGTCGTCAGCAAAGGTTGCAACAGTTACTCCTGGAGTTTGAGGCAAGTCATATGTGTACAGTGTATACAGAACGGGTCCCAGCACCGAACCTTGTGGGACTCCTGCCAATATATCATAGAAATTGGAGGTACAGTCCTTCTCTCTCACTTGGAAAATCCTGTCAGATAGGTACGATTTCAGAGTATTATAGAAAGTGTGTGGCAGTACAGATTTAATTTTGTACAGGAGACCTTTATGCCAGACTCGGTCAAAGGCTTGCTGAATGTCGAGAAAGACCGAGGAACAGTACTCTTTCTTTTCCATTGCCTTCCTAACTTCTCTACACACTCTATGTACCTGTTCAACTGTCGCGTGTTCCTTTCTAAAACCAAACTGGTGCTCTGGAATGATTTGTCTTTCATTTATGGCATTCATCATCCTGTGCAAGAGCGACTTCTCAAACAGCTTCGACATTATAGGCAGAAGGCTGATTGGCCTATATGATGTGACTTCGTGGATAGGTTTTCCCGATTTATAAATCATTATGATGCTTGAGACTTTCCATGGGTCCGGGAAGTATCCAATTCTCATTATTGCATTGAATACCATGGTTAAGTATACAGTTACTTTGCGAGGCGATTCTTCTAGTACCTTTTTGTCAATGAGGTCGTACCCCGGTGCTTTATTGTTTTTGAGTGACTTGAGGCTTTTTGTTACTTCTCTTGGTGTCACCAATTTTAAGGGAGCGTCAAGTTGAAGATCTTGGTTTAGGGTCGAGTCAATGTACGTTTCGTCCGCATTCAATAGTGATTCATTCGGGGTAAAAACTTGACTGAGATGTTTTGCGAAGGTTTCCGCTTTGTCACGAGCCGTTCTGATCCACTTGCCGTTATGTGTCCGTAGAGGTGGTTTCGGATGTGGTGGTCTATCAAGGTTTTTACAGGCTCTCCATAATGAGTAATTGGTCGCTCTTGTAGCCGTTAAACCTTCCAGGTAAGTATCTAGGGCAGTGCTGTTAGCGTCCCTAATAAGGACTTTCAGCTCTCGAATTGCCTTGTTTAATTCTTTCTTATCATTTGGATGTCTGCTGGTGTGCCATACTCGACGTAGCCTTCTTTTTTCTAGTATCATTTGTCGTATGTGGTCCGAATATGTTTTACTCTGAGGGAGACGGACGTTGTCTTCTGGAGTAGACATCCAACAACTCTCCTGAATGATTGACGTTAGTTTCTTTACAGCATGATCGACATCCGACTCGGTCTTTAGAGCTATTTTCATATCGAGTTTCTCGTGAACCAGTTCTCGAAACGAATTCCAGTCCGTACGCTTGTTGTAGAGTTTCGTGTTATATTCCATGTTCATAACAGTAGTGCCAATATTCAAGATTACCGGAACGTGGTTAGTGTTGGAATCTAAGCAGGTTTCTATTTGGTGAGAAAGTCTCGATAGACCCTTGACAATGAAGAAATCTATAACATCGGGATGCCGGTTTGGGTCAGTCGGCCAATTTGTCGGTTCGGGTGTTGAGATTGTAGACAGCCTATTGTTGGTTATCGATTTCCTGAGCTCTCTTCCTCTCGTGTTGGTAAGTCTAGAGGCCCAGTGTACATGTTTCGCATTCCAATCACCTCCGGCAATAAAACGCACTCCAAGTGTGTCAAAGAACTCATCATATTGCTCTTCTTTTATAATATGTCTTGGGGGGCTATATATGGAGCACACATTAAATGATCCATTACGATCATCTACATTCACAGTTGCTGCTTGCATGTAAGGTTCTCTAAACTGTGGTTGTTCATAATGTTTAATATTTGACTTTATAATTAGGGCCGCTCCCGCATGAGCAGTACCATCGGGGTGGTTTGCTGTGTAAACGTTATAGTTGCGTATATGAATGCTGTTGTTATCAGTTAGGTGAGATTCAGACACCAATAAGATGTCTATGTTGTGTGAGTGTAGTAGGACTTCTACCTGATCCACGTTAGGAGATAGCCCGTCTACGTTCCACGTTGCTATCTTAAGGGAAGTCATTTTGTTGAGTTAGACATTATTGTTGTTATGAGGTTAATTAAAACACTCATTTGTTGTAGTATGAGATCAAACTTTTCAGCTTGTTTGAGAAGCATTTCTTCTATTCTATTTGGTGTAGTTATTTCTGCGTTCAGCGTGTTCTGGTTTGTTTTCAAAGTATCAGCGTAACTTGATCTCTCTTTTGCTTTCGCGTAGTTTTTTTCTTTCCCACCGTTTGTTGGTTGGAGTTCTGTTGGGGGTTGAATGCCAGTGTTATCGATAGTATGTACTGGCATTCGATGGTTATCTGTTTTTAGTGTACTTCTTGTGCGTGTTTGTTTGTTCGATTTTCTCACTAGTATTTCCTTATATACTTCGCACCCCTTGTAGTTTGCTGGATGTGCACCAAGGCACAGAGCGCATTTTGCTGGAGTATTCCGATCGATCTTAGGACAATCTGCTGTTCTGTGCCCTTGAGCACATTTCACGCACCGGAAAGGACGCATACAATAATTTTTTGAATGTCCATATTGCTGACATTTTTGGCATTGAATTATTGAGTTCCGTTTTCTTGGTTCCTCTATGTTAACTGACTGGTGGTGTATGTGTTTGATGCCCTTTATAATTTTGTTGTTGGGACTTGGTTCTAGTGTTGCAAAAAACGTGTTAGTTGGTTTTTTTTCAGGGCCATACCTTGCATTTATTATCTGTCCGATGACTATATTGCCTGTTTCTACCAGAGTTTCTTTTATTATGTTTATAGGCGTGGAGTGATGAAGGTTTTTAATCACTACCCTAAAAGGCTTTTTGTCCTTTCTATTGAATGTATGTCCAATAAGTCCTTTGTCTCCTATAGCTGTTATAATGGATTTATATGCTTCTACATTAGCACTATGAACGCGAAGTTGTTGTCGATTGATTATTTTAAATGTGAAATTTATTTTATCGGTGACACTTTCTAAGAGTTCTGTGAGTTTGGTGAGGTCTTCTATTCCGTAGAGTATTATAGGTGGTGGTTTCGTGACTTTCATATGGGTAACTTGTTTGTTATTTTTCTCTTGGTCAACAGGAAGAGAGGAGAATTGGTTTGTCACTGGGATTCTCTCTGGGGATGGAGTGGAAAACTTTCTCCTTTTTGCATGACGTAGCACTGGTACTTTCTGCCACGTGGGAGGATTGGGATTTTCGGAATCAGTGTCCATATTACTCGAGGAAGCAGTCTGTCCTTCAGTGTTAGGATCGGTTATAGCGCTTAGAGATGCACTTCTAGGCCTGGCCAGGAACAGACCAGGATGAAAAAGCTGCTGCGTTAACTTTTTGCTACTTTCTTTAAGACCAGTAGTATTTACTGGTAGGGAGGCCTGGGTACCCACCCCCTTACAGTCTTCGGTAACCAATTTCTCACTTGCAGGCCCGGTTACCTGCAAGCGCCGGGTGCTAGCCGGTTCGCATGGCAAAACATTCTCATCATTGGTGCTCATTACATGAAGATAGTTGGGAAGAATAGTACAGCGCTTTCCCAAGGCACTACACGTCAGAATATCAGGGTAACGCCTTAGCCTTTGATGAACCAACATCTTACCACAAGGCAGCGGTTTATTTAATTTCGGAGTTTGTGTCTCCTAGACCCATAGCCGATCCAAGGCTAACGAAGTGGGTCTTCGCCACTGTCATCCCCTATCATTGGGTTTCGTGCCTTTTTATAGAGAAATCCCCGCCATGAGTATTTCCCAGCACCCCTCAAGATGGATCGCCCTGCTGTCCGCGACTGCAAAAGCAGCTAACCTCCATATCTGGAGGCCGTTTCGCTATCCGCAACCTGCGACGCGGTGGGTGGCATAGGGCAATGCCCCTGGGAATTTTGCCCAGACCCACAAAATATTAAAAAATAGAAAATACATTTTACCTGAATAGCTATTATTAAATATTTATTTGAGTAGTTGTAAGAAAAAGATAAGTCGTAAAAGGGACACTACGCCAAAAGGAGAGATCAGACAGGGACATTTTGCAACATTTACAACCCATTGAAATTTTCCGAAATGGACGTTGTGCGATTGAGCCGCAAAAAGTACTGAATGGATTTTGGTGACCCGACCGGCTGCCTCCTTCTCGAGCATTACTTGCTCACAGAAGGAGGCGGCCGCACCCCAAGCGTTGGACACTCCGAGGCGGGTCCTAGTGGCGGCTCTGGGGGTGGGAGTCCTCACACTTGCCACATTGCTCACAGCGATGGTACGATGCGCGAACGCTTGGGGTGCGGCCGCCTCCTTCTGCGAGCAAGTAATGCTCGAGAAGGAGGCGGCCGGTCGGGTCCGGACTAGACTCCGGGCCCGGGAAGCCCGCGCAAAGCGAAGGCGAACCGGACGTCGAAGGTGGCAGAACGACCTCCGTCCTCCATGAGCGCTGGCCTGGGGGTGACCGGTGGAGCCGCCTGTCGCCCTAGCAGAAGCAGGCCGCGGCGGCGGCGGCGCCAAATGCGCCTCCCCGTAACCGGGGCTAGATGGGGACATTGTGGTCCCCACAACCCGAAGGGGGCCATCTCGAAAGAGATGGTCCTGGGTCTGCCGGGGTGCGAGAGATATACTTTTGGCAATCTCACCTCCGGCAACCAAGGACCCAAGACGGCTTGCGTTTTAGTCGGTTCGAGTCCGACATAACCACCTCCACCGGCTCCGTGGGGGTGGTATCCGCGGGGATTTATCGCACGATAAAATAAAACGTTCGCGCATCGTACCATCGCTACTCCTGCAGCGTTCCCGGTGTCTTCACCACAGATACCTACCAAAGCTACCGTGCCCGGCAAGTATCTGTGACACCGGTAGGAGGGATTAGCCGAATACTAATAATATTTCATTGAACAGGCTCAGTATACAGCTTCGTTGGCGACGGGCAAGTTCCAATTGCCGTCACAAGAGCACATGTTCGAACACTGGGTCAACCACGCGAAGAATGTCAATATCACCGATATTAATCTCATCGGATATTTAAATACGGTAAGCTTTCCACGATATTTATTTACTGAACCTGACTTAAGAGGGGGTATAAAGGAAAATTGCCAATCTTTGATTTGATTTTTATACCCGAAAGTGTGCCTCAAATGAGCTTGTTTTTTTTAAACAGAAAATACGTTATATCTGAGAGGTACTCAATTTGGTGAAAACATAAAGTAATGATATTTTGTCGATAAAATAAGATCACAAAGTTAGGCCTAATTTTTGATTATAATTAATTTATTGTCAAGATTATTCATATAACTGAGTCAATTTTTATGTACAAAATATAAAATTATAAAACCTAGTGACTCAATTTTTCACTTTGTTAATATTATCTGGAATTTACGAGTAATTAAAGAAAAACTAATTCGGCGCTTACGACGTTCTTATTCCGCGCATAACGGTCTCTTGCTATCGCACCTGACCCGAGGTGCCGGCCATCTGTTGTTTCACCAATTAGTCGGGGTCGCCCCGTTGAGACGAGAGGACTGTTTTTCTGTTTCCCGTCGAAAAAGTTCGTCGAAATTATGGGAAATAAAAAAAATCAAAAGATAAACTCTTAAAGAGAATCTAAAAGACTAAGAATTCCACTCTTGGCTAATTGTCGAAAGTAATATTTCTTTATTTTCTTTACTTAGTTACTAAGTACAGTTTTTGTATCAACCGTTGCCAGGGAGCCCGGGTATAGTATATGAAAATCAAATAGATGTCTTAGACCACATCACGTTTGAAGTATGTAACTAATGTTATTTTTTATAGCAGTAATATAATTATATTTTGCGAAAGTACTTATACATTGTATTATCAATTTTAATGCTTTTCAGAGTTGCTTCAGCTCGTAATAATAATAATAAAGATTTATTTCAGGCAAGCCCATATTTTTGTTAGTTACATTGCTCTTATGATCTAGTGTTAAAAATAAAAATAAAATAATCAAAAATCTTAAAATCTGCACTTGTAATATAACATAAGCTGATGAATCCGATCCAGTCGCATCGCTTAGTAAAAACTGTAACTTGTAAGCTTATTGCAATTTTTTTTCTCACATTCAGTAAACATTTAAGATTCTATTCACTAAATAGAATAAAAAAATATGCAACGTTGTAAAATCTACTGGCTAGCCAGCGCCGAGTGTAATAAAAACAAGTAGAGTGGTTTGAGATTCACATGGTCATTCACATTAGTTATGTACATCCCGACTAGTACTGTTTATAAAAAAATATATTAGATAAGTGAGTTTCAAAATCTCACTACATAATAAGCCATTTCCTTTGCTTTGGTTAAACATTCATTTATATTTTCGAAAAATTTGTCCAAATTGAATATTTTTAGTTTCATATTCTGTATGAACTAGTTAAAAGTAATACACTCAAGTAATAGATAGTTTTGAGGAAAATACGTAGTAAGTTTTTCATACTGTTTAGCCGTCAAAACAATAAGTAATAGGTAATTTCCTAAACCTTTTCCACAAAAATTCACAAATAGGCGTAGGTTTCAGGTAGAATAATCAAAATCATGTAATAAAAATAAGTAAATACCGTACCTAGCTCATTTTCTCATTAGTATTTGAGATGATCTTTCTTATTTATTAATTTAAACTCGAATTAATACAGTTTTTAACTATGAAATCACATTTCTAAAATCACATATGTCGAGCAAAATGACAATATTTCGAAAACGGCCTCGTAATATCCACATTATTGACGTCATATGCATAGAATAGCTTCAACTCTTTTTGTATTTCCAATTATAGATTAAACAGATATTTTTTCAAATTAAATTTCTACCGTGATCGTCTACTTTTATGAACTGAAAGTAATATCTTTAAGCGTCTTGAATCAATTTCAGTATGAAATATACATTTATTTACCTTATTCTTATCTTCTCATAACAAAATTACAAGTATATTACATGTAAGCATTTTGTAATTATTATTGAAATAAATATTTCTATAACTTACTTTTTCGTATTATTTATGCACTACCTGTAAAATTATTCAGCGAATCGTTATAGTTCTTAGGGTGATTTTATCTAAAACACAACAAATTATAATAATACAGTGAAAATTTATTAAAATTTATATCGTGATAAAACTGTCTTAGTATAAATATTTGACGATTTCAAAAAATATGCATTTTTTGACCACTATATTTTAAGCTGTTTATTAAAGCTAAGCTGCTTATGTTTATTTTACAAATCGCACTCATTTTATCTATCACCAAAATAAATTTATATATTAATATTAATTCAAATTCCAATTCAAATATATTTTATTGCGATATACGGGTATACAAAGATACAAAGATGTTTATTAATATATCGATGTTCTTTGGCGAGTATCTGAAGATACTCGCCAAAGAACATCGATATATTCCTAGAATGATCCACGAGGCTATTGAAATTAAAAAACACCCAAATTTTATTAGAGAGGATGGATGGAACGTACCACCAGCTTGGGACCCAGTCATCCACTTAATCAAACCCAGTAAGCAGCAAAATCCAGCAAGACTTAACAACACAGTGAGCTCATTCTGCGTAAATTTGCAGCAGCCGAAACGTCGGTTTAAAAAGTAAATAATAACAAATATACGCGATAGAATCCGTAAAAAGTGGTTTTATTTCAATGCTTATGTTTATTTTACAAATCCCACTAATTTTATCTATCACCAAAAATAAAATTATTGTGTGTTCAAAGTATACCTTATATAGATAATGATCCAGCTCGTACTTTGCCAAATTTTATCTGATTATTTTGGGTATACTGTGCGCCTGCGTACTAAACACAGCGGTTAGCTGCCACACAAAATACTGCGGGGCGACAGACGTGTGGACAGACGGGAGCGGGACGTATGAAGTGTGCGGGTGAAATCTGACTTTTTTCTAGCTTTATGCGCGCTCTTAACTACTGATTTTCGCCTTCCGGCATCCACAAAGGTTTTGCAATAATAACAGCCTCTGTGGCGTGGTGATAGTAAATGCGGCCGCTACGCAGGTGGCGCGGGTTCGATCCCCGCTCGGTGCAAATATTTGGATGCTTAGGTATTTGCATTGGTCTGGGTGTTATAAATGTATAACATGAATGTATTTACCAAAAACATTGCATACAAGTTGGTAAGGTCATTCTAGATTCTATAACACAAGCTAGCTAAGCTATGCTTACCGTGGTAAACCCGTGGGTCTGGATAGCGTTGTATAGAAGGTTTCCATAACCTTCTACAAAACGCTATCTATATTTATCTATTATAACAATAAGTTCCACCGAGTGCCATCAATCAACAGTATACTTAGTCATTTCTTTTTCATTACATCATCATCCAAGCATCAATCCCCGTTGCATTTAAAACCCAACTTCTTTACAAAAGCGACTGCCTTCTGACTCCCAACCTACCTACTTACCTAGCAAACCTTTTACACAACACATCAAGCTACTAAAGTAAACAGTTACATTAACCAATGCGGGTGTATAAATGCGCGAGTATAAAAGTTGGTTTTATATTAAATTGTTGGTTTCGATCCATTTTTCTGACTGTACAGTAGCGTTCATAAGTCCAGTAGCAATCTGACGAAACTATAGCGCGTCGACACTAGTCGTACTTATGACCTTATTCTTTGAAGACAATTCACACACACACACACACACACGCACACACATTAACATTGTTCACTCGTTGATTGATATTGTTAATTTCAATATCATACGTAAGCCGCTCCGTGGCTTAGTGGTTTAAGGTGCGGGCTGGCGAAAGATAATGGGCAGGTGATGGTTCGAACCTGATATCCTGAACTTTTATAACTTTTTGTGTTTTATACACTAACGGACTCATAAACTGCATCAAAGTAATAGACGACTTTGAAATAAATATTTTAACCAAGTATGCATACTTTCTATACAGATTTAAATTGAAACCTCTAGATTGGTTCGTGAACTTTAAAACAGCGTAGGGTCCACGGGTAGGGTCATATCTTTAAGTTTAAGTTTATGTACTGGAAAGGACCTTAAGACTTTTTTTGAAGAAAAAACAGAAATTTAAGAAAAATTGGTTTAGTTAAAAAATTGGTTTTAACAATAGACACAAACTTTATGCAAGGATTTATTTGTGTTTTAATAAGGTGTATTACCCCCACGTGCCCTTATTACGGATTCTAATCGGTTCCGCATAGATTTTATAAGGGTTTTTAAAAGATCTTGCGGAATATTGTCCCATTCTTCTGAAAGTGCTGTTCTTAGTGCTGCCACTGTCGTGGGCGAAGGGTTTCTCGCATATACAGCTCTTTTTAAATTGTCCCAAACATGCTCGATGGGATTAAGATCCGGGCTGCGTGCTGGCCAATTCATTGTACGTATCCCAACCTCTTCGCAATAATGTTGAACTTGTGCAGCTGCATGCGGCCGGGCATTATCCTGCATTAAAGTAAAATTTTCGCCTATGAATCCCATGTAAGGCACCACGTGATCTTCTAATATCTCTGTTATGTAGCGATGTGCTGTCAAACCCCCTCTATTACCGTTTTGACGGACCATGTCTATGAACACAAGTTCTGTTCGCCTGTTCATCGATATGCCACCCCAGACCATACATGAACCGCCTCCAAAAGGAACACGCTCCTCAATGCAACTTTGAGCATATCGCTCCCCACGTCGACGATAGACTCTTCTGCGACCATCTGCACCATATAAACATGTCCTACACTCGTCCGTGAGCAATACAGAGGCCCACTGCTCTTCTGTCCAATTCAGGTGATGACGCGCAAATCTTAAGCGAGCTTGTCTGTGAGCTGTAGACAACTTTGGACCATTTGCTGGTCTAAAAGGGGTGATATCCGCTTCCTTTAACCTTCTTCTTATTGTTCGTGCACACACGTTTACTCCACGCACTTCATTAAGCTCGGTTTTGATGTTAACTGACATGAGGAAACGATTTCGCAGGGAAGTTATAACAATAAATCGGTCAACACGACCTGTGGTTGCTCGAGTTCTGCCTGTACCACGTCTCCTCCTGTAAGAACCTGTCTCTACAAACCTTCTGTATATTCTAGAAACCGTAGACTGGTTTAAATTTAAATTTCTACCAATCGTTCGTTGATCCAAGCCCTCCCGCACCAATGCTACAATTTGTGCCGCTTGTTCGGACGAAGTATCCATATTATGGTTCAAAAACTCTCGATGTGTTAAAAAACTAACCCAACAATTATGCTGGTATCAATAATTCAATTGACAAAACAAAAAAAATCAATGAGAATCAATTTAAAACTTTGCTATAAATAACACGCAAATCTGATACTACAAGTAAATTTTCTTTTCCCGGCTATATTCATTTGTTTTACTGCAGTTCTATTTTTAATTTTTTTTTTTTTTTTTAAGATTAAGAGCCAGTCTTTCCATATTTATATAATTTAATCTAAAAAGTTTGCATACTTATTATAAAAAATCCTTTTAGAGTAAACCTGAACTTTGATGCAGTTTATGAGTCCGTCAGTGTATTTAAAAGTTATGATTTACAAATGTTGATACGAATATAAAAATTTATTATTTATTGGCTTAAAAAAAGATTTTTTTTCACAAGTTTACACTTGGTATTTTCCTAATTCCCGCCCTGAGACCCTCAGGGAAGAGGAAGTTCGGATTCCCCTGAATTTACAAATAATTATTATTATTTATTAGAATATTATTATATATTATAATATTATTTATATATTTTTTATTATAATATTATTTTTTATTTATAATAATTATAATATTATTTATTAGAATATTATAATTATTAATTATAAAAGTATATTTTTTGAATGAAAATATTATAACCACAAATTAACATTGGATGATTCTTTTAATTTCCAAATATAAATAAACATGTTTTGAAAACTTTTGTTTTATTGTAAATTAAGTATAACATTTTTCTATTTGTAAATAATTATTTCTAATTCCGTTAACTTGTTCCTAAAATTTAATGAAAACAAAACAAAAAGTGGTTAATACTAAGATCCGAACCCACAACATCCAATTTCAACGCTATCCGTAGTAGCCTCGTTGCCGACCTTGCTACGCACTGCCTTACGTAGAAATTAATTAATTAATTACAAATTTTTGCATCACTCTAAATAGATTCAGCGCAGTGCATGCTTCGAACATAATAGTATGAAAAGGCGAGCATAATGTTATCTTTGTTTCGCATCACACACATATATATTTTCTCATATTGATACTGTATGACGTATAAATGTATGCGTTGAAACATGACATACACATAGATACGCGTTTAACCGGACAAGTCATTATAAACATTACGGTGCTAACGCACTTTTGAACGTTGACTGTACTTTAATATTCACGCGACTTGACGACAACAAAATAAAATAAAATTAAAAAATAACAACCCGCGGACGACCGCGTGTTTGACGCCCGCGAGTTGATGAATGACCCATGTTTTGAGTCAGCTGTCTTTGTCTTTACTATATTTTGACTTTATTCCAGGAACCATATTTAGATGAACTTCTAAAAGAAATAGATCTTCCCCGACCACCTGTGGTATTCACGAAACTGATCAAGAACGATCTGATCTGGAGGTTCAAAATGGTGAACTTCCGCGATTATGAATACGCGATCATAAATGATACTGAATACGTACGAACATATAAACCAATGCAGGAGGAGTTGTGTGCAATCAATGTGTAAAGAAGAACCTACATTTCGTATAACCAATAATAAAGATAAATATTGTAACTGGTTATTTTTGTTGTATTTTATTGATATCAATTACATCAGGAAAAATGAATCGCGCAGGTGGGGTTTGAACCCGCGACTTTTCCTTTACAGGGGGAATGCTCTTAACAACTGAGCCACAGCGCCATGTCTGAGGTGAGGCAAATTTCACTTCGATATATATATCCGTCTTTAAGGGTGACGGTGGAGTCATCTACCAACACTGTTACGAACTGTCGGAACCAATGAATGATTTTTCAACTATTTTTCAACCTACAGTCCCGGGTCCTTTAAGCGGGGCATGAAAAGGCATCTGATGAGGCCGTCAAGCTGAGTGCCACCACTGTTAACATGTTAAATGTTTACGATGGGGACCCTCTTTCCGAGAATTTGCCTTTAGTTTAACATCAGGTGAGGTGAAGTCAAATTGACGTGTCCGGATATATAAAAAAATTAAACGGGGTGAACGACATAGGTCAAATCTGATATTCGTCAAATCGTTTGTTTGTCCAAATACGCTATTGGTCAAGTTATTTTAGAACAACCAACCACAAAAATGAAAGTACCGTAGTTAACGTAATCATAAATCAATGTTTCAAAATGTACCCTGATGGAATTGTATAGTTAGTATATTAATGCTTTAAAATTTTATTCAAGTATTTTATTGATTTTTTATATACCAAAATTGATTTGGGAGGTCTGAGTATTGTATTGTCTGAGTCTACATTGATATAATTGCTAATAAAAAACAAAAATGCATTTTCTGCAACCTTCAATTGTAGCTGCCACTTTCGCCTGGGTTTAGGAACTGCATCCCTGTTTTTTTTACACAGTATTTCAGGTCAATGAACCAATTAACATGTCGCAATCCACTGCTGGACATAGGCCTCATCCAATTTCGGAAGGTTCTGGCCTAGATACTGTTTCCACGCTGACCAGACGGGTTGATACAGGATTATATTTCGAGTTTTCCTTCTCTGGCACTGTAATCGTCTGCGTATTTTCCCGTTAGTCGCCTCTTACGGCACCCTTCGGATGAGATGGAGTAGCGATACATGTATTCTATCTCGGTCACCGCGATTTTTTCTGGTAATCTTATAGATAAATAAATATTCCACAACATTCTACACAACGCTATCTAGACCCATGGTAAGCTTTTTTTTATAGCTTGTGTTATGGAATCTAGAATGCGGATAAACATACTTATATACTTTTTTTTGTAAATACATACATATTATACATAGAAACACCCAGACCAATGCAAATAGCCATATTCATGTATACAAATATTTGCACTGAGCGGGAATCGAACCCGCGCCTCTTGCGTGGCAGTCGCATGCACTACCGCCACGCCACAGAGGCTGTCATATTAGATATCAACTTTTTTATTTTCAATATTGATTTTTTGGTATCACTACCAGGATTTTAGCCTTGCAGCATAGCCATTTGGTGTTCTCCAATTAAAGACTCGTCTAATGATATACAATACAGATCATCTAGTAATCTAATCAGACTAGGTTTTAGCGTTGTCTTCTCTCATACTGTATGTTTACTGGGGTGGTCCTATTCTACTCCACTAGGAACCAACACGGCAATGATTCTCTGTCACACGACATAATAGGGGGCGAGCCATGGAGAAGGAAATGATAGCGGAGTTCGGGGTTCGGGTTCGGGTTCATTCGGTAGGAACGTTATACCTATGAAGTCCTTCGACTTTTGACACCCCGCGCGTCTCTCTTCCCACCCGCATTCGGCGCGCGTTTTTATTAGGAGAAATATCAATGGGGCATCTCCGTTACTTAATCATATTCTGTCCTCCGTGGGGCGAGCCTATTGCCTTCTAGCGGGCCCTTTACCTTGGCCCTATTACGGCGTAGGACTGAAAATCATAATTGGCCAAACGTGGGTGCTAATACACCTCTGCTCTCTCATAATTTTTTTTAAAGCTTTCAGCCAGTGTTTTTATACGTGCGGCCTGTGGGTGGGCTTTACCCAGAAGGTATACAACGATCTGCGTATACAATACAACAACGCGTTCCGGGTGCTAATGGGACTGCCGCGTTTTTGTAGCGCATCTGCCAATGCCGAGGCAAATGTGGACAGTTTTTCGGCGATCATGCGCAAAAGAAGCGCCTCACTTTTACGCCGTACCCGCGGCAGTCCCAATACCATCCTTAAAGCGTTGGCTGATCGGTGAAACTCCCCGATCCTGGGGCGGTGGATTCAATTGCATGCAATAAAGTCTGACACCGCCCCCCGTTCCGGGTGGTGCACCCAAACTGTTTAACTTTTTCATTGTTTTGTTTATTATCTACTAACATTCGTTGTAAGTTATTTACTAACAAATTTATGGAAGAAATTCTGAAATAAATATATTACATTACATAATATCAAAGTGCCATATAAAACAAAGAAGTGAATTACTGCGACAAGTAGAAAGAATGAATTATTTAACATGATGCCCACAGCTACATTCTATCATCGCACCGCTCGCCAAAGGCAGGGAATTCATACCCACACACTGCATCCGAAAACGGTGCGCACCGTGCGGTATGAAAGTAACTTTATCCCACGCACGCTCAAGCTGTGGAATGAACTCCCTGGGGTTATTCAAGAGGGGCATTAGAAGGTCTCTTCAGGGTAGGCAGCACGAGTGTAATGCCCCTGGTGAGTTGCATACGTCCATAGGCCGCGGTAACCACTTTCCATCAAGTGGGCCGTGTACTTGTCTGCCACCTAAGTGGTATAAAAAAAAGAAAGGTATCTTAGGCACAGGATTCTTAGGTATGTAATCAAAGGTAGGAAATGACACTATCGGAACCACACAGATTTTCTCTCAGCATTCTACATTCATCGTTTCCTTCCGATAACATGATGATTGTTCTATTATCAAATAGGTCACATTTTTTCTTTCCGTAAACAACCGGATAATATATTACCTTTTCAACTAGTTATTCAGTTTCATTTGGTAGAGATCTCTGATCAGCAGCAGTGGCCGTATTGAATCAGTAAAAAAAATATATGACGTTTAATTTCTTTGAAGAAACTCTTTATGATCTGATTCTAAAGTACAGCAGTGATTTTCATATAACAAGTGTTTAAAATTAATCGAAAGAAACATTTTCTTGTGAATTTATTTGAAGAGAAGTTCGCATCCTACACTGACATAAGGCCAGGTAGGTACATACATAACATAACATAACATAAACTCACGCCTGTATTCCCCGAAGGGGTAGGCAGAGGTGCTAGCACCCACATTTCGCTAGTTTATGTTTTTTTTTTTTTTTTTTTTTTTTTTATCGTGCGAAAAATCCCCACGGATACCACCCCCACGGAGCCGGTGGAGGCGGCTATGTCGGACTCGAACCGACTAAAACGCACGCCGTCTTGGGTCCCTGGCTGCCGGAGGTGAGATTGCCAAAAGCATATCTCTCGCACCCCGGCAGACCCAGGACCATCTCTTTCGAGGTGGCCCCCTTCGGGTTGTGGGGACCAAAATGTCCCCATCTAGCCCCGGTTACGGGGAGGCGCACTTTGCGCCGCCGCCGCGGCCTGCTTCTGCTAGGGTGACAGGCGGCTCCACCGGTCACCCCCAGGCCAGCGCTCATGGAGGACGGAGGTCGTTCTGCGACCTCCGACGTCCGGTTCGCCTTCGCTCTGCACGGGCTTCCCGGGCCCGGAGTCTGGTCCGGACCCGACCGGCCGCCTCCTTCTCGAGCATTACTTGCTCGCAGAAGGAGGCGGCCGCACCCCAAGCGTTTGCGCATCGTACCATCGCTGTGAGCAATGTGACGAGTGTGAGGACTCCCACCCCTAGAGCCGCCACTAGGACCCGCCTCGGCGTGTCCCACGCCGGGCACTCGGTCAGCGTGTGCAGCTCTGTGTCCTCGCTCGCATCACAGTGATGGCACTCGGACGTTGGCTCCTTCCGGATCCGACACAGGTAACTCCCGAAACACCCGTGTCCGGTAATCACCTGCGTCAGCCGGTACGAGAGGCTGCCGTGTGGCCTCTCTAGCCACTCCTCCATGATGGGTCTTACCGCCGCTATTACGGCGTGCCCTGCGCTTGGTCGCCCAAGTCGTAGCTCCCATTCCGCTACCATGTCCCTGTGGAGCTGAGACCTCACGGCCCGAATTTCTTCGGGCTCGGGTTCCCGTCCCTGCTCCCGCGCCTCCTTACGATACCGATATAGCATCGAAAGGGCTCTCGCATCCAGGTTCCACGGTAGGGATCCGGCAAGGAGACTCGCCGCCTCGAACGATATCGTGCGGTACCCCCTAATGGCCCTGCTGGCCATTGCACGCTGCGGTCCACGCAGCAGACGCGCATTGTGGACCGTCAGGGTGTCCGCCCATATTGGGCACCCATATAGGGCCATGGACCGCACGACTCCCGCGTACGCTAGTTTATGTTTAAGTCCCAATGTAATAGGGGGCGAGCCTATTGCCAGTAACCGGCCACTATCTCCCGAATGGTCATAACCACAAAGCCTCATTCATGAACTTAATAACATATAAGCACAGCCCTCTGTAGCGTGGCGGTAGTGAACGCGGCCACTACGCAGGAGGCGCGGGTTCGATCAGTGCAAATATTTGTATGCTTGAATATGGGTATAATAATATGTGTATAATATGTATGTAATTACAAAAAAAAATCTAACTATGCTTATCCGCATTCTATGCTTACCATGGGTCTAGATAGCGTTGTGTAGAATGTTGTGAAATATTTATTTATTTATTTATATACTAAGCCTCGTTAGATCATCTTACATCGCGGCATTTAAGACCCGAGATGACGTGCGACTTTATTTGGGTCGTATCCGATATAACCACCCCCGGGGTTGGGAGTATTAGTAGGGTATTCCACATGAAAACGCAGGGATCTCTTCAGTCTAACTACGAAGCGGCTAAAATTCGATATATTCAGTGCAACGACTGCCATCTAACCGTTACAACCTGTTGGAAAAAGCGATTTTAATATCGTTGTCGAAATTTTAAGAGCTCCAATTAGGTACCAGTAATACTTAACAGCTTGCTATACATACGAGTATAAGTAAACCTACAAATATTTTTTTTTTAATAATAATAATATATTTATTTATTCTCTTACACAAAGGTATTAAAATACATTTAAGCACTTCGTATTATGTAACATTTCAATCCTTTGTGGGAGACTAGGAAACCCTGTCATACAGATTACCAGGCCCCCTACAAGATAAGTGTATTATACTTAAATTAGCGCAAATTATCATATGATTCAGTGCAAAGAGAAAACATAAAGAAGAACATAATTCAAATTGAAAGTATTTATTCAAAATTGTGTAGCACTACTACAGCTTTCTGATGTCAAACTCTGCTTAAAACAACTCCACTGTAGAATTTTACAGATGTCAATTTACAAAAAAAAGTAAGTTCTTAAGACTAAATATGGACGAATGTACTTAATATCTCTTGTCAAAATAATTAAAGTATATAAAAAAACTTATAATAAAATAATTAACCTAAGTTAACAAAAGTAAAGAATAAAGAAGTTCGCGTTCCTATTTTAACATTATGTCGTAATAATTATATCATCCGGGACAAATTATATTAGGTCCTTACATATGAAATTGGCGTTTTTCGTGCTGGCCACTTTAATCACGATTTTCTCCTCTTTGGTAAGGAATTCCAAATTCAAATTTGTACACCTATTTACTCATGTATTTGTGCTTCGATGACCGTCATTCATTTGTTTTTTTTCTTCTGTTTTTTTCTGTTTGCGTCACTCATTTTACAAAATGGAAAACTTAAAATATCGCATTATTTACGAATACGAGTTCCGCCGTGGCACTAGTGCAGCGGAAACGACTCGAAGGGTGAATGATGTTTATGGCGGTCATGTTGCAAAAGAAAACACAGTTCGTTTTTGGTTCCAACGTTTTCGTTCTGGAAATTTCGACCTGCAGAACAAGCCCCGTGGACGGCCTGAGACCCAAGTTGATAATGAAGTATTGAAGGCTATTGTGGAAGCGGATCCATCGCAAACCACGTCCGAGTTAGCTGCAGGCTGCGGTGTTAGTGATAAAACTGTTTTAATTCACTTGAAGCAAATTGGGAAGATTAAAAAGCTTGAAAGGTTAAAAACCTCACGAATTGACTGAAGCAAACCGGCAAACGCGCATCGACTGCTGCGTTACATTACTGAACCGGCACAATAATGAAGGTATTTTAAACCGAATCATTACCTGTGATGAAAAATGGATTCTTTACGATAATCAGAAGCGCTCAGCGCAATGGTTGGATCCTGGCCAGCCAGCCAAATCCTGCCCCAAGCGAAAATTAACCCCAAAAAAGTTACTTGTGAGCGTTTGGTGGACTAGTGCCGGTATTGTTCATTACAGTTTTCTCAAATCTGGCCAGACTATTACGGCTGATGTCTATTGTCAGCAATTGCAAACAATGATGGAAAAGCTAGCGGCTAAACAACCTAGGCTGGTCAATCGCTCCACGCCACTGCTGCTTCACGACAACGCTAGACCACACACCGCACAACAGACGGCTACCAAATTAGAAGAGCTTCAATTGGAATGTCTAAGTCATCCTCCGTACTCCCCGGTCCTTGCTCCAACAGATTACCTTTTTTTTCGAAATTTGGACAACTTCTTGCAAGGGAAAAAATTCAACTCTGATGGGGCAGTCCAAATCGCCTTCACAGATTTTATTGATTCCCGTCCGACTGTTTTTTTTTTAGTAAAGGGATCAATGAACTACCTATGAGATGGCAAAAGTGCATAGAAAACAATGGTACATACTTTGATTAATTAAATAGATATATTATATTTTAAAATATTCGACTTTTTGTTCCTCCCATACAAAACGCCAATTTCATATGTAAGGACCTAATATATCATCCGGGACCAATCGCTTAACATACATACATACATACATAAAATCACGCCAGTTTCCCATAGGGGTAGGCAGAGGTTTCTTAACCTTAGCCTACCGCTTAACATGGTCTCTAGAAAACGGAAGAATATTTATTTCAGTTGCTTTTTGGGAGCAATGACCGAAGGGAAAATTCTCAATGGTTAGCTCAAACTCTTAAAGTGCAGATGGTCTCAATTGTTTTAGAAGGGTCAGGAAATAAAAGCCGGGATATTCAACAATAGGTAGGTAATTGTATTAGATAGGTACTATTCCACTATTACAGTTTGTAGACACATACAACACAGTATGCAGTTGTAATAACGGTGGTTATTGACTTATTATAATCGTTGCTTATCGACCGTCGACACGAGAATCCTCTCACTCTTGCTAGCCGGTCAAACATCAACCCGGGCGGAAGCGCGCCATGACCATTTTGGTGTAAATATCCTAACAATAACAAAATAACTGTTGTTTTCTCAATGCATTTGACCGGCTAATAAGTTTATAAATAGATTCATATTTTATTACTGATATCTAGATTTATTTTAACTAATATTTGTAATATTTTGAGAATCACATATAATCAACAAAATAGATGACATAGTTTAGTCAGTTTAGCTACTTTTAGTTTACACACAGAATATATTTTATTAGAGCTAACAATTGAGTCTCAATGTGTTGCAAATGATCACCCATTCTAAGACTGACCGGACTATCATTGCTTAACTTTGCAATGTGTTCACCTGCTTTCCGTTAAACGCTTATCATATCTAAAACTCTCTAGTTATGGTTGCCTTAACTATGTACCTACTCTAGGTAAATTTGCTTAGGTATACCGTGGCGTAGTAGCAGTAGCGACGGGTCTCTACAACTCGATTCCTTCCAGCTTCCATTTTGAAAATTGTCACTATACCTATTTGCCACTATATTTACTTTGCCACTAAAGAAGACATTTTTTTTTTTTATACTGGACACGTCTACGGACGGACATATCTAATACTAGCAGCTTTTGCCGGCGGCTCCGCCCGCGTGGATGTCAGTTTTCGCGACCAAACATACCTATGTCGTTTCTCGGGTGTGTAATGTTTCATATAATAACAAATGCTCTAATTTCACTTGAAATAACGTTCACATGTTATAATTTTCATATGATCTAATATCAAATGACCTAATTTCATAATGATCTAATGTTTTATATATGATATAATCTTCATCTGATATAATAACATTCAGTATAAATACGGGGCTCCCTCCTACTTCTGGTTGGTCTATAATACCTAACCTATTCGAGTCGCGCTGCCCTAAAGTAGCCACACGACGAATATTTTGGTAATGACTAAGAAAAATAATAATTATACTGTCTACCCACCTCGAGCATTGAAACAAATTTTGGTAGCAATCACTTTTGCTAGCACCATGTAAGTAGGCGTTTAAAATCGTATCAGATAGATTTCGCTTTTAGCTTAACATCAGGCGAGGTGAAGTCAAATTGACGTGTCCTGTATAAAAAAATATATTCTAATTATATTAAAAGTTTAGAGATTATGAATCTTATAGTATAAATGAATAATATACTAAATGAATATTATGTCAAATGTGCATTATAAGAAATGTGACATAATATCAAAAGGAATTATTTAAAATGAAATTATATCTACAAATTCATTATGACAACTGATCGTTATATTAAACAAAATTATATTAAGTGAAATTATATCAAGAGAACGTTAGACTTTTTGTTATTTTATCAACTGTTACACACCCGTCGTTTCTCATGGTTTAATCTACCCCTTTACCAAATTTCATCAAAATCGGTTCAGTGGTTTAGGCGTGAAAGCGTTGTTACGCTTAGACATACAGACAGACAGAGCTACTTTCGCATTTATAATATTAGTATGGAAGTAAAGATAAATATTAAGATTATTTTAATACTAGGGATATATTAAATGTTATTTTATTTTGTTTTAGAATGTTTTTCAGAAATGTATTCCTTCTTTTGGTCACGGTGACGTCAAGCCAGGCAACGGATCCCTATTGTGATCATTTAATACGAGTAAGTATGTACCAACTGGAAGTGAGTTCTTATTTTTATCCGACTGCCGATGGAAGGAGGGTAATGTTTTTAATTTTCAGTACACAAAAAAGAACGCCAAGCGCGTTGTTTTTTGTAATGGTGTTTTTTTATTAAATTACCGTTTCATTTAGCTTTACTAACACGATGGAGAGTAAAATAATGCAACATAAAAAATAAAAAAAAATAAAAAAAATACGAAAGAATTTTTTTTTTATCCAAATCGATTTTTTTATGCCAATGTGTTATGTACCTGGGGGTTTTCGGTCTCGCGAGCGTTCCCCTTACACCCGGTATATGTATCAGCACGAATACCTCTAGGCGGTCACAGGTAGCAAGTAGCAAGCAGTAACACAATTAGCTTAACCCATTCCAGCCCAGGGTCAGCTAAAAATGGCTTATACTAATAATATATGAGATCCAAAACGGCGTTCGGTTTTAATCAGTAAGCCATGCTCAGTTCTCGACTCGGGTTCTTCAAGCAGAGCGTAGATCCTGGGTCTGCCGGGGTGCGAGAGATATGCTTTCGGCAATCTCACCTCCGGCAAATAAAGACCCAAGACGGCGTGCGTTTTGGTCGGTTCGAGTCCGACATAACCGCCTCCACCGGCTCCGTGAGGGTGGTATCTGCGGGGATTTTTCGCACTATAAAAAAAGTAGAGCGTAGAAAAGCATCTGTCATGGGCGCCAAGGTAGAGACCACCATTTTCCGTTTCTCAGCATCTGAAATGTTGGCGATCCACCAAATCATCTGGACTTCAACCTAGCTTCTTACCATCCAATAGGGTGTAGTTAATTGACAAACTGTATAGGTATTCCTCCTTCCTAAAGTCCGGGATCCTTTAAGCAGGGCGTGAAAAGGCATCTAATGAGGCCGTCAAGCTGAGTGCCACCACTGTTAACATGGTACATGTTTACGATGGTGACCTTCTTTCCGAGACTTTGCCTTTAGCTTAACATCAGGCGAGGTGAAGTAAAATTGACGTATCCTGTATAAAAGAAAGGTATACAAAAATACATAATTAATAGTTTGAACAGGTTCACTATCTTATTATTAAATATTCTGATAAATCCTCACAGGTGCCTAACCAACAGATAATAGTTGTCACCAACCCAGAATGGCCAAGCCCGTACGCGCCAAATTCAGCTTGTAGGTGGATATTCGACTGTCCTGCTGGGTACGCCTGCAGACTCCGGTGTCGCGATGTTGGCCTACCCAAGGTGAGTCCGTAGCTTCGTTTCTACATTTTATACCGCTTAGGTTAGGGATTGGCAAAGTACCGCTCGCGGGCCAACTTAAGCCTGCGCCGACGGGCCTCCGACATGTATTCGTGAGGATTCAGGGGGATTGTATTCGTGATGATTCCGGCCCTCCTCTAAAACCTGCATGACCTTTGCATTAAAGTGCTATAATTTGTCAAATTGAATTTATAAGGTTAGATCTCAGGTATTTCCTTTAATTTAATTTACCATGTTTGTTAGACAGATTTGATCCTTATGATTGCCACTAACGATTGAAGTTATAAAAATACCTGGTGATTTTTTCGGATTTTAGTCGGTTCGATTACCGGTGCGTCTAACGTGTTTCTGAAAATCTATGAATGCAGTTTTGTTTCTTTTTCAAAATAAAGGAATGTTTCCTTTGAGTGGAATTCTCTATCTTCAGTATTTCGAGTACTTCCCGTACAGGGGCATGAAAATCTTACACCCTGTATAATACCTACCATTTTCATTTGTCTAGTGTATATTTAAATTTCAGACAAAAGGGTGCAGTCTAGACAGGATACTGATATCGACAGTGGGTACTTTGGACTTGAGTGACGCACATATGTACTGTGGCGGATACAAAATCAACGCCAGGTCCATTGGCTCAAGACTGGTCATGGGTAATATGATTTATTTTACTGTAAGGCGTACCTGCCCCGCGGCGCAAAGTGCGCCTCCCCGTACCCGGGCCTATATGGGGACACTATGATCCCCACAACCCGAAGGGAGCCATTTCGAAAGAGATGGTCCTGGGTCTGCCGAGGTGCGAGAGATACGCTTTCGGCAATCTCACCTCCGGCAACCAAAGACCCAAGACGGCGTGCGTTTTAGTCAGTTCGAGTCCGACATAACCACCTCCACCGGCTCCGTGGGGGCGGTATCCGTGGGAATTTTTCGCACGATAAAAAAAGGCGTACCTGCCCTAGTGCCAATATCTTATTTCGGCATCGCTGCTAATCAGAGTATAAGAATTACTTACCGCCTGAAGTCAATATCAAATCTTATGAAAGGCATTAGGCCTCTGCCTCGAATCTTGTGGGCAGCGGGGCGGCGGCGGCCGCGGCGCGGGAGCGGCAGGATCAAATGCGTATAATCAAATCGACCGACCCCCGAAAACAGCGGCGCGGCAGCGGCACTGGAGCGGGCAACGAGCGGTGCGCTCCAGTCGAGCGGTGACCGCCCGCGCGTCTGCATTGTAGTGTTGTGTGTGCAGTTTATTTTTGTGACGTGTCGAAATGTCCTCGGACATGCTAAAGGATATTATTTCAGCAATTTTTGAGCGGACACCGGTATTGAATACCAAACTCGCCTTTTATTTTCCTTGCCCTATAGTAGGGATTCACTTCTTCCTTTGCCCATAATAAATCGAGCGTTAGGAATAAATTTAAATTAAAAAGATGTCGCCGTTGTTCAGACATTTCGTTCGCGCATAAAAACAAATATCTCGACGACACAAACACGAACACAACACTACGCCTCTATAATGCCGCGCGATCAGCCCGCTCCCGCGCCGCCGCCGCCGCCGCCACCCCGCTGCCCGCAAGATTCGAGGCAGAGGCCTTAGAGGCTCTAGATAGCTTTGGTATATCTGATACAGAAATCACTAGAAACGGACGATGAAGACTTCTGCCTGCCACGATGAAGACATTCAGGCAGATGCCTTCATCGTGGAGCGTGAGAGACCGTACCTTCAGTATAGGAACTGTCAAGATTAACCGTTAATCAAATAGTTAACTTCGTTAATCGCTAATCCATCAATCAAAATGTTAATTCCGTCCGTCCACCAGCTGCTCTTAAAGACTTCAAATTACTCCCGCATTACCTAAGATATTACTTATTAGGTACTAGATAAAAGCTCCTTGCAAAATTGCTGGTAGAAATGTCTTGAATTTGGAAGTTATAAATCGAATTTATACTGAGATCTATTTGTAATTTAATTTCAGGATTAGTATCAGGTATAGCGAGTCCAGGCGGTCGATTTAGGTGTAAAGTGAGACCTGAGCCATGGATGTAAGTAATCTACATATTCATAAGCAGATGTAAAATTTATCACTATAGGATTTTCAGGTGCCTTACATTTCGAGGAGGGCCAGATGGAGAGAGATGGCCCTGGGTCGACTGGAGTGCAAGGGCTATGCTTGCCAATCTTACCTACGGCGGCGTTGCACAACATTTAAAGCCTAGTGTCCACCTAAATACATATTTTGCTTTGTATAAAAAGAAGAACAAGTGCGTCCACCTACCCGCATCGTGCGGATCGCACTTTCTATACAAAGCATATTAACGGGTGCAGGTAGGCGGACTTTAGTGAAGTTTATTAGTCGGTGCAAGTCCGACATTATCTTCCCCACCAGCTCCGGCCGAGAGGGGTATCCGTGGAGATTTTGCGCACGTAAAAACCTTACATTTTTTTAAGCCCCTACAGCTCACCTAGCTCTAATCATTTCGTTGTAACGTCATCTTTATTGATGTTGCCCTCTAAGCAAGTGGGTGAATGGGGTTGACACGTATTATAATGTGATACTGTCCCTCCGTTCATCCGATGCAAAGGTTTGTGTGATGTAATCGAGGTATAGCTTGAGCCACATATCTTGGACCTAAAAAGTGCTCAAAATGTGTGCTCAAAACAAACCGCGCGTGTCACTAATATGATTGGTGGAATGGAGTTCCTCCGCCGTAGCACCCCGTGCTACAATCTCACCTCCGGCAACCAAGGACCCAAGACGGCGTGCATTTTAGTCGGTTCGAGTCCGACATAACCGCCTCCACCGGCTCCGTGGGGGTGGTATCCGTGGGGATTTTTCGCACGATAAAAAAAAAGCACCCCGTGCTATCCTCAAGAGCGTTTGTAATGGTGACCTTCTTTCCTGAGATTCTGCCTTCAGCTCACCATCAGGCAAGTTGAAATCAAATTGACTTGCCCTATATAAAAGGAAAGACATATACAAAACGCGTACTACGCTTAGAGGTCGTACATAATGTGACGTAACTCGGGTCAACATAAAGGGTGGAAGATTTTCATCCCACTTGGAGGGAAAGTACTCGAAATACTGGGGAAAGAAAATTTCACTCAGAGCACAGCTCAAAGGAAATATTCCTATATTCTTAAAAAGAAACAAAACTGCATTCAAATATTTTCGAAAACTCGCTTGACACACCCGGTAATCGAACCAACTAAAACCTGAAAAAAATACATCCTGGATTTTTATGGCTTCAATCGAAAGTGGCAATCATAAGGATCAAATCTCTCTTATAAACATGGTAAATGATATGAAACGAAATCACTGAAATCTAAACTTCCTTCTTTTGAGTGAAATTCTCCATCGCCAGTATTTCGAGTACTTCCCCACCAGGGGGATGAAAATCTTCCATCCTGTGTTTGCCGGCAACATACTTACCATTGCATTCTTTTCAGTCCTCCGAGTGAGGTGAATGAGGAATTTAGAAGGTGATTTGGAGAGAAGTGAAGACAGACATAATTAGAATAAAGTAATTGTTCTTTGTAATCACAATAATTTCAATAGATTCTAATACTATTTATTTTGTTACTATTGTTACTGTTCCCTAAGATTAGTTTCAATTTGTATTATCTTAGTTTTTAGTACTATTTAGATACAGCTGTATTTTTATAGATCGACCACGAGCTCTGTACAGTCCTACGAATTCGAAGTACCTATAAATTCTCAACATGATCTTGAACGAAAACTGGGGTATTACGAGCAAATCAAACTGTTT
Source organism: Eilema sororculum (assembly GCA_914829495.1). Classification (NCBI taxonomy): domain Eukaryota; kingdom Metazoa; phylum Arthropoda; class Insecta; order Lepidoptera; family Erebidae; genus Eilema; species Eilema sororculum. Next base: position 6,064,893 of record OU618555.1, on the reverse strand, counting down.
TATTAAATTAAACTGTATTAATAACTCAGTCAGCCTGTGACCACGGCTAGTGCAACCTGCAAATCAAAGATATGTGTACCTATAGCTCACATATACCATGATCGAGTTAATAGTCTATTAGACTCATATTAAATTTAATTCGTACAAAACCAATATATATCGAATACAACTAATAAAACTATCAGATGGTTGTATAAATTCCATTTAAAAATTGTATGTTTTTTTATTTATTTGAAATGCTCTACAAAAGCTGTCAACCATTATGTGACATCATAGACGTCATAACATTTGTAAACAGAGTAAATGTCATCCGCATGACACCCGTAGAATGTAGTGAAGTAAATGTCATGCGGATGACATTTATAATCAGCTCGGCGAACCTTGATCCCTATGACAGTTCATACTAGTGACGGGTCGTGTCGATATATCGCAACTTTTTATAGGCAAAGGCGTGACTTGCATTCAGCCACATCGATAAACATGTTTTTAAAATATAATCTACATTACTATAATTATAATGCTTGTTATATTTACAAGTATCCGTGTATTTGTATATGGGGTTGCCAATATTCCGATGCAGAGGTAACATGGTCGGACTGTATAATTTTAATGTGAATTAAAATTTTAGTTATAGCAACACTATCTGATCTGTCACTACGCTAGTACTGTCAGTTCGCTACGCCAGTACGAGTGCTAACGCCTTGTATGCGCCACGTGTTTTGTTGTGTCAACGGAATCCTTTGTTTATTACTATTGTTGTTTTCTGTTTTTGTTATTGTTGCTGTTTTGTTTTTGTTGGTGTTTCAAAATGCCGAAAAGACTGAGAAAAACTGTACTCAACAGTGAAACGCGGGAGTTTGTTGTACGCTTGCGTGACTATTTTGCTCGCGAACTACAAAATGGCGGACCTTTGTTGCCACTTGACAACGTACGCGACCGTGTTGCTGATGCTTTGGGAATTGGCAAAGCTACCGTTTCCCGAATTACAAAGGAGAAGTTCGGCGAATCGTCGATGGAGGAGAACAAATTATCAACTCCAAAGAAGAAAAAACATAATAGGGCACGACCCGTAACTAACCCCGATGATTTCGACATGGCAGCGATACGAAACCATATTTACGGCTATTATTTTCGAGGTGAACTGCCGACTTGCACAAAATTATTAGCGTCGCTGAAATCGGCTGATTTATTTAAAGGTGGATTCACTTCTCTCAGACAGGTTATAAAAAAATGTGGATTTCGTTATGGGAAGTGTGACAAAAGAAAAGTGATAATGGAGCGGAAGGACATTGGATTGATGAGGTGTGATTTTCTACGACAAATAAAAAACATCGAGAACTGGGACAAGGTGGTTTATCTGGACGAAACGTGGCTCAACGCCAATCACTCAGTCTCCAAAACATGGACAGACGACACAGAGAAATCCTGTACCAAAGCACCAGAAGGCAAAGGCCAGCGTTTGATTATCTGCCACGCTGGCACAGCCAAAGGTTTTGTACCTAACTGCTTGTGGGCCTTCAAATCCGTGAAAACAAGTGATTATCACGAAGAGATGAATTTTGAGAATTTCAAGAAATGGTTCACAAAACTATTAGACAATTTAAACGAGCCCCACTACATTTTAATGGTCAACGCCCCATACCACTCTGTGCAAATTAATAAAGCGCCTACCGCGAACAACAATAAAGGCGAAATAATAGAGTGGCTGCAAAACAATGGTGTGGCAGCTAATACTCAAATGCTGAAAAAGGAATTAGTTAGATTGTTGAACCTTCATAAACAGCAAACAAAGAAGAAATATTTCTTGGATGAGATGGCAAAATCAAAAGGGCACACCGTGATTCGGCTACCGCCCTACCACTGCCAATATAATGCAATCGAAATGATATGGGCGCAGATCAAAGGTGGGTTGATTTGTATTTATTTTAACATGTTTTTATTTAGGTCACTGGTGACTGTCTAGTCGGCTAGTACTATTTAAAGCTATTTTATTTCACTAGCAAATTGCATTTTTATTTTTATCCATGTGCTTATATCAATTACACACTTTTAACGTACAAAATTATGTACTTATAATGTACTTACCCCGATCTCGCTCTTTGACTTTGCATCATTTTCAATCTAAACCATTATTGTTTCAGGTTGTGCAGCCAGGCTTAACACCACTCCACCATTCACAGCTAATAAAATGCTTACGTTGCTACAAGAGGCATGTAGTCAAGTGACTCCGGACAATTGGAGGAAAGTGGTTGAAAAGACGAAAAAACTATGCTTAGATGATTGGAATCGAGACGTGCGATACGACAATATAGTAGACCAGCCGTTTTTAATAAACATAGGAGAAAGTAGCTGCAGTTCGGATTCCGAGTCTGAGACGCAATCGGTGACACCATTGTCAGATTCAGATTAATGTATATTAAAAAATCATAAATAAACCGCTTTTGTTTTATTTGAGTAGGTATATACAATAAATTTGTTAAATCTCCTTTATTTTATTATCGCAAACAACTTAAATGATTATAAATCTGACACTAAGAGCGTAGGTGCTCTATTGATGTATTTTGTACACTCGTTTCCATTTTCGATATTTGTTTATCGATACTTTTCCGCACTAGTCGATATCTTCCAAACGGAGTAACTTTTGCAGGACGTCAACGTAAAGTCTGATTGAGATAATTTCTTGTAAGTGTTAATAATTATTATAATTCCAACGGGATATTATTGTAATTGCATATATCTGCCTAAAATTAATAAATATCATTTTTAGACACCGCCAATTCGATTATAATATAACGGTGACGCTACTACAAGGTTGTGTCGTGGGAATAACTGTCAGTGTCATAGGGATCAAGGTTCGCCGAGCTGATTATAGTTTACTAATTATATGACGTCACAGCACGGAAAATCTACAGATCAACATGGCGGATAGCGTTTTCGACAGCTTAACAAAAACATATTTTAAAATATATTTTTTGACGTATTCTAGGTCTCAAAAAATTTAGTAATATTGTTTTCTGCCTTTATTACCCGTGTTACTACCAAACTTACTACTAGTAGTAACATCGGTAATCGAGTTACTGTTCTTACTACTAAAGTTGAAAGTCGTTAGAACAGTAAAAAGAAATTACCCGTGTTACTACCGGGATCTATTATAAGTAAACATTTAAGACCTACTTGAAAAAAGTGTCAACTAGCCTATTCCCGTTAACATTATTAAATTGTATTACTGTTCGAACTAACGATGTGTACAAGGAATTAAGATTATTTTAAGCACTTTCTATTTAGCTTTTAGTTCAAACCGCTCACAGTGCGAACCGACTAAAGACTCAAACCCTCGCGTTCCATGATATACAATCATGATAACGGTATGTATGCACCTATACCATGATCCCGCCATTTAATCCGGCCCGCCGACGGTTCTTCGACATGTATGGTAAATGGCCTGTGATAATTTATTTTGACAGGCCTGAAGTATAAAGTAGATTCTTGTGTCACAGTAGCTGTGAAGAGCCAGGAGGGTATGGTTGTATTCGTGATAATTTTGGCCCTCCCCTAAAATTTTTAAAATTTTCTGGGCCCCATTAAAAAAGTTTGCGCACCACTAGTCTAACGGCCGTTCCCAATAACATACTTACAGTTGAAGATAGATCACAGCAGTCAAATTTGACGTATCGGCTGTTTAAATTGAAAACATGGTAACTGATTTTTTGCGGGAAAACACATCGCGGTATAATTTTATTTTCCGAAATTGGTGTGAAATAGAAGTTACTATGTTTTGAATTTAAACAGCCGAGCACTTTATCCGTAGATGCGATCTATCTTTAACTGTCAATATGGTATTCGGAACGGCCGTAAAAGAATACAGCTGTTACTAAATAGTACCTATCTACTCAAAACAAAGATACGTAGGTACAGTCAACTACAAAAGTAGCTTAACAAATTCTAATTTATTGAACACTGTGGCCCCTAAACCTTACATAAAATTGTGAAATAAAAACCATTGAATATGTAAATTAAGTTTGTCTTCTGGGAATCATAACACTACATTTACTATAGACAGATGCATTCCATTATAAGAAAGATTTGTAAAATATTTTAGTGTTAATCAACTTATGGCGTTGACTGTACATCTAATAGTAGACTCTTATCTCGACTATTCCAATATTGGTCCCAATTGGTGCTCACAACTAAAAGTTAATTTGTTTTTATGTAATAAATTATTACCTAGAGTTACAAAAATATGTGTTTTTATTACAAGTGAAAGTGAACGCCCAAAACATACTGTTTATCCGAATACTGCCCTATTTCCTACTAACCATTATTCATTTATAATAATAAAATAATATAAAAGCTTAGTTGGAGGGGTTAGAAGGAATATTAGTAATTTCGGTTGCTAAAATTCTATAAAAAAAATAGCCCGCTTCACAACGTCCAATCGCCTACAATTCCACTTATTATTTGGTTCACTTTAGGAAGCGACTTCGAATCTAATCTTGAGAAGTCTGCACCAGTGTCTCGTTTGTTTGTTGGTAAGTGTACCAAAGTTGGCTTGGACAGTAGGACAGGCCGTTGCCTGTTCTGCTTTGTCTTCTACACAGACAGTACAGAAACGGTCTGTGCTTACAGGGTCAGCTGCACGAGTGTAATTCCCCTGGCTCTCGATTCTACTAAAGCTAAACCAATGTGGTTACTGCAAAAATGACATTATAGACTTTATTTCTATACACCTAAAGTTCAAAATGATATGAAAACAGTTTCATTACACTTTTTCAATTACTCTGCAAAAAGTTATTTAATTTTGAACTTTAACCGCATCGTTTAGAAGTCTATTATTTTTTGCAATGGCGGTGGTACCTTGCGGCCGGTCGGGTCCGGACCAGACTCCGGGCCCGGGAAGCCCGTGCAGAGCGAAGGCGAACCGGACGTCGGAGGTCGCAGAACGACCTCCGTCCTCCATGAGCGCTGGCCTGGGGGTGACCGGTGGAGCCGCCTGTCACCCTAGCAGAAGCAGGCCGCGGCGGCGGCGCAAAGTGCGCCTCCCCGTAACCGGGGCTAGATGGGGACATTTTGGTCCCCACAACCCGAAGGGGGCCATCTCGAAAGAGATGGTCCTGGGTCTGCCGGGGTGCGAGAGATATGCTTTTGGCAATCTCACCTCCGGCAGCCAAGGACCCAAGACGGCGTGCGTTTTAGTCGGTTCGAGTCCGACATAACCGCCTCCACCGGCTCCGTGGAGGTGGTATCCGTGGGATATGGACTGTAGTTTTGATTTTATAATAATAAAAAGACTAGACACATCGACTGGTGAATTAGATGTTAGAACGCGAGTGTCGCGAGAACGCTGAGTGGTCAAGTCGTGTGGCTCCGAACCGCGCGCCCCGCGCCCCCTTCGCCCCTCGCCACGCCGCGCGCCGTTACCTAGTCGCGTTGCCGGTTGCCACCACCCCTCGCGCGTGAACATCCATAGATCATGATAACCACTTTCCGTGCTCCGTTTTTTTTTTATCGTGCGATAAATCCCCACGGATACCACCCACACGGAGCCGGTGGAGGTGGTAATGTCGGACTCGAACCGACTAAAACGCACGCCGTCTTGGGTCCTTGGTTGCCGAAGGTGAGATTGCCAGAAGCATATCTCTCGCACCCCGGCAGACCCAGGACCATCTCTTTCGAGATGGCCCCTTCGGTTTGTGGGGGCCACAGCACAGGGTCCCCATCTAGCCCCGGTTACGGGGAGGCGCCGCCGCCGCGGCCTGCTTCTGCTAGGGTGACAGGCGGCTCCACCGGTCACCCCCAGGCCAGCGCTCATGGAGGACGGAGGTCGTCTGTGGGCTGTGTGCTTGTCTGCCAACTGAGTGGTTTATAATAAAAACATCCAATACTATTTTTAAGCTATCAAGCTAAAAGTAAGTGAATTGATTTATCGCGTGAAGTCCCGAATAGGCGTAAATAACTATCCAAATATACGTTACAAAATGAATGATCTTGCCAAAATACACTGTAGGATCATTAACAACCTTGTGTCAGCCGTTGTGCGTGGGAAATGCCTTATCCCCCTTACACCACTGCATCTGATACCCGAGGGCGGTTTTAGTCGGTTCGAGTCCGACATTACCCGGGAACGTAGGGGTATTTGAAAAAGGTATCCTTAACAGATAGATTAAAACATAATTATTAGTTATATAATTTTATTTCTACAATATTATAATTACAATAAAATTGTTTTTATATTAATTGAACTCTTTCTATAAATACATAATATCGTTACGTATTCACCTACTACGAAGCTTATTTTTCATAATATAGCTTTAAGTTCTATAAGATATGTATACATTCGTTATTTTTGGTATAAACTAGAACCAGAACTTTCCGCGTCTGTCTGTCTCTATGTATGCTTATATCTTCAAAACTACGCTACAGATTTTGATGCGGTTTCTTTTAATAAATAGAGTTTTTCAATGACATGGTTTATATGTATAATACACGCTTAATATAGTAGAGGGTGTAGCGGGAACGGGATCGGACGCCACGCGGGCAGAAAAAAGTTGGCCGTACGAAGTTAACCGGGTCATCTAGTTTAAAATATAGCTACAAATACTTAATGGCAGTATACTGTTGTAATTAATAGTTCATTTTCTTCATTACTTTAAAAGTTTCAATCAAGTCCCAACATCAAAGTATCGTCACGAAGAAAATGCTACACGCTATAATCTTCAATAAGAACTTCCTTATATTATAGTGATACTGCATCTAGGTCTATTACTGTGGGTGTAAGGGGAACGCTCCCGAAGCCGAAAGCCCCTATACCCCGTCCATTATATTATTGTATTTTAGACAGATGAAAGTAGTGATTGCAAGATTATTTAAAATATCGATTAAGTTAGAAACCCCGATTAAAAAACCTTCATCGATAAATGAAAATATAGGTATGTATCATGATTTCGTGTATAATTATTACCTATCGATACATAATAATAAAACAGCAATACTAAAATCAACACAAAAATATTTTTTTAGAATCGATGTATAAATACCGGGAATATCGCTGAATATTCTAAACAACTCTGCGTATCCATTCGAAGGATATACAGGCGCTGTGGTATGAATAATGGCATATAATATATGCGAAATTGCAGCACACAGTGAGTTCCGTGGTATGTCGCTGAAACCCATAACCAGATCTTTATGAAATTTAAATAGGACCATTGTGGAATAAACCTCTTTACGGAGCCATGGGCGTACAAACTAAGGTAATGTTTTTAATATATTACTATTTTCTGTACATAGTCGATACCGATTATGACATTTTCAAGATAAAACACAGACTAACTACATCACTAAATTTTCTTTCTGGTTGACGTGACGTTGTCAATGAAATATGATGTATTGGCGCCTAATTTTTGTTCGCATTTTTAGGCGTTGACGCTAGAACAAAGTTATATCGACAACTGTCAGTGAGCTGTCTAAAATACAATAATATAATGGACGGACTATAGTAGTAAGTACTTCAGGTACATAACCTACGCCGGCTCCGCCCCCGGAATGGGGAGGAGCCGGGGCCGGCTCGCCCCCGGAATGGGGAGGAGCCGGGGCCGCCCCCGGAATGGGGAGGAGCGTACGCTGGCCCCGCCTCCGGATAGGGAGGAGCCGGGGCCGGCTCCGCCCCCGGAATGGGGAGGAGCGTACGCCGGCCCCGTCTCCGGAATGGGGAGGAGCCGGCGCCGCCCCCGGAATGGGGAGGAGCCGGCCCGGAATGGGGAGGAGCGTACGCCGGCCCCGCCTCCGGAATGGGGAGGAGCCGGGGCCGCCCCAGGAATGGGGAGGAGCATACGCCGGCCCCGCCTCCGGAATGGGGAGGAGCCGGGGCCGCCCCAGGAATGGGGAGGAGCTTACGCCAGCCCCGCCTCTGGAATGGGGAGGAGCCGGCGCCGCCCCCGGAATGGGGAGGTACTAGAGGTTTCGACTTCGGGAGCGTTCCCCTAACATCCGGTATTCTAAGGATACCTATATAAACTATTGCATTTCTAATAAAAAGCTTTGCCGATATGAATGTTGCTAATTATTTTAATAAATAAGTGATAAAGCCATGCTTTTTACATCACAAAATTGCTCGCTACACTGTAAAGGGCCACTCTTTAACGTAATATCGTCTAAAGTAAAGCCAACGAGACGAGAGAAAAAAGGTAAACAAAGCGACCATTACTAAGTTACGTTGTGATAACTAGCGATTATTTTCTCTGTCCTTGTCGTGCATGTTACACGTACGCGACAATGGCCGAGCGACAGCTGTCTATGCGTGTTTCGTAGTACAGGAAAGCTATCAGCACAGCGATTCTAAACTGTCAGATCCGCCATCTTATGAGCAATTTCATTCCTGTCTGGAATGAGCTTGAAGTGATACGTAATAATTTTCAAATAAAAATGTTTGGAACCGCTGAAACTTTACCTTTTTTCTCTCGCTTCGTTGACTTTATACATGAAGACGTCTCACACTACATCACTAAATAACAGGGGTATACTTAGATACAAAGTGTCGCCATCTAGCATTGATTAGAATTATATTTAGATACACTGTGGGACAGTGGAAACACTGAGAGCTACGAAAAATGCGCACAGGGCGCCTGATGGTACTGACTAAGGTCACGCCTATTGCGATGACGTCAGACCACACACTGACGATCACTGCGCACAGATAATCAGAACGCCTCCTCTCTGTATTTACTCGATGGTAGGGTCTACAGTACACTACACTGACTATGATGTCGTGAGACCATGCTCTGAGAATCAGGAGAATCAGAGTATCTAATTAGTGCGCCTCCTCTCTGTGTTTGCTCTATGGTAGACTCTACACTAAGGCCACGCTACTACGGTGTTATCAGACTATGCCCTGAGAGTCAGTTACTATGCACTATGACTTAGAACGCCTCCTCTCTGTGTTTGCTCCATTAATGGTCTATCACATTAGCATAAATCTTCCTCCTGTCTCTTATATAGACTATGCCCTGAGAGTCAGTTACTATGTACTACGACTTAGAACGCCACCTCTCTGTGTTTGCTCTGTTCCTATCAACATCAGCATAAATTATCTTCCTCCTGTCTTTTATACTAGGTAGATAAAGTAAATTAACTTATCCATACTGCAAATTGACTAGACTATTTCTCCTGTCTTTTCTTGCTACCCTTAATATCCTTCTCAAGGAAATACCCCCCATGCCCGGGTACTAGTTTTATTGGGGTCTTGGTCTCTTTGCGTTCTGGGTCTGGGGAACTCTCCCTTCTCTCTGGTGAGGAGTCCGTCACGATGCCTTGAAGGCGATGGGTGTTGGTTTGACTTAACCTAGGAATGAAAAATTTGAATTAGGAAATTGATTAATTTTAAGCATTAAGTATGCTAACTATACAAATCGAATACATAGGGAAAAATTAATCTTCTCGGGCGGGACTTGAACCCGCGATCTTTCCCTTACAGGATAATGCTTTGACTAACACGGGTACCGAGACACGTCAAAAATCAATGTATAAAAATGATTGTAACATCATTCATTGGTTCCGATAGTTCGTAAGAAGATCGGTAGATGACTCCACCGTCGCCGTAACCAGGGATAAAAATAGAAGGGAAATTTGAATCACATCGAGGATGACTCGGTAGCCGAATTGGTCAAGGCATTCCTACTGTAAGGGAAAGACCGCGGGTTCGAGTCCCGCCCGAGAAGATTCTTTTTCCCTATGTATTCGATTTGCGCACGAGGCTCTCACGTAGGTTTGCCTCTTGGGGTTTAGAGGTAAAACGGCACTCGCTTCCGTAATATAGAAAAGCGGAGCCTTGGAATAGTGAAAACTTTGGTCACTTGCTTGAATACAGAATACTTTATTTGAATGAAATTTTTATAACGTTTATTATGCTAAGTTTTTAAGTTAGAAATACATCGGAATTTTTAATGACTCCGCCCATCCGATATTTGGGCGGAGTTATCATGGTTGAAAAATCATTCATTGGTTCCAACAGTTCGTAAGAAAGTTGGTAGATGGCTCCACCGTCTCCCTTAAAGACGTATATAAGGAGAAGGGAAAATTGAAGTGATTCAGGTGTGAGAGCATTCAACTGTAAGGGAAAGGTTGTGGGTTCCCGATGTATTTCGAAAGAATATTTTAGTCTCAAATACTCACCTAACTTCCTCTACATCGGCCACCTTATCTATCAGGCTGCGTATGATAGCCTCCTTGTGCTCCAAGGCCAGTGAGGCCCGCTCTAGTTCGCGGCGGTACTCCGAGTGCGCAAGCGCAGCCCGCTTTTCCTGTTCCACTATACGACGCTCGAGCTCTTCTAGAGATGTGAATGCGCGGGATTTTACTGCCTAGAAGGTAGAGTAATATTATTTTATTATTACACTAGCTTTTGCCCGCGACTTCGTCCGCGTTAAGTTCGAAATATAAAGGTTTAGGACTTAGTGCTCCTGTTCCCGCGACACATATAAAGTTCCTTAAAATTTCTGTGAGCCTGGTACTTCATGCCAATGTACCAGGTTCACAGAAATACTGACCCCGTGACCGCGACCCACAGCAACCATTTTAAGTTTGGTAAAGACCTTTCTAATAAAAAACCGCATCAAAATCCGTTCAGTAGTTTTTGCGTAGATACATCGCGAGCAAACATTTTCAATTTACAATTATATAATAGTACCTATAGATTACAATAGTGATGATAGCAAAATGATTTTGAGAAAACATTTTATAATGAATATTTTTGTTTGTGGGAAAAAGAAGCTTTTTCAGAGAAAGAGCCTGAGGTACTTCCTTCCTTTCTTATTCTCCTTTTCTCATTTTACTGTAGTCATCATCCTCTACGCTCCTGGTTGCATTCGAGGTTTATAATTCGGAGCGTGCGGTATACTTACTACTTCTCCACCTTTTTGTTATGCTTATTGGCTTTTAAGGGAGCGACTACCGTAACACCTGACTCTCATCCGTCAATCAATAAATATACTGGCTTGTAGCTGGGCGCGGTTCAGGCCCTAAAGACATTGACGGAGCCCAAGAATATATCCTTTTTTTTTCCTTCTAAAAAAGACTATAGAAATTGCTAATATTTCCTCTAACCCCTCCAACTAAGCTAAATTGCCTGTGCTAGGAGTGGGTTCACGTCGGTAGTGTAATGGCCAGGATTCGAACCCGGGACCTCTCGATCGTAAGGCCAACTCCTTAACCACTAAGCTACCGCCGCTTTTAATCTATTTCAGCGATATTGCCAGTTTTTTCTACTTTTTTCTCCCCTATCTCCATTTCCCCATTCTCATTTTCCCCATTCTCATTTTCCCCATTCCCCACCTACAAAAGAACAATAGCTGACTCCCCATACCTTGATCTCGTGTTTGATCCTGTCTAGCGCGTGTACGGCCTGCCGCAACGGTTCGCTGTTGTTCCGGCTACGTTTGGTGCTAGAGCGTACGCGTAGTGCCCGCGCAGACGCCGCCTTCAACCTCTGGCGGAATATCACCGCGGCTTTGCGGTACAACCTGAAGGGGGAAGACACATGGAAGTATAAATATTCCACAACGTTCTACACAACTATCTAGACCCATGGTAAGCTTTTATAGCTTGTGTTATGGAATCTAGAATGCGGATAAACATACTTATATACTTTTCTTTGTAAATTCATACATATTATACATCGTGGCGTGGCGGTAGTGAACGCGACTGCTACGCAGGAGACGCAGGTACGATACCCACTCAGTGCAAATATTTGAATGCATGAATATGGCTATTTGCATTAGTCTGGGTGTTTCTACGTATATGTATTCATTAAAAAAAACAAGTATACATACTTATATCAGTATGTTTATCCGCATTCTAGATTCCATAACACGAGCTAGTTAACTTACCATGGGTCTAGATAGTGTTGTCTAGAATGTTGTGGCATATTTATTTATTTTGGTATTTCTTTTATCTATCGAGTAATTCCGGTCAATGTTGACGTATTTGTCGCGCGAATTCGAAAGAGTGATGAGGCCCTGGTACGAAACGAACCGGTTGAGAGGTTGTGTCTATGAAAGCAGTCTATAGGCCGTGTCGGATCGATTAAAGTTTGCAGTAAATTTCGCATTATAAGTAGTGTAGTAATAGTGTATTAGTAGTGAGTTTACTTCCAGATGATTTTGCTATTGAAACTGAGCCCAAATTCTTTTTATGCTTAACGACTATAAAATCACCCAGTACTTATATATAAAAAAACCATACATCAATTGGGGCGTCTTCTTACTGAGCAAGTAACCACGATTATAATAACCCTACCCGTGTTCTACGGCATAAAAGTAGAGGAATCTTCTACTACTCTACTACTACTACTGCCAGTGGGGACGCCGTTTGGCCCACATAGGGACATTTCACCCAATTCCCCTGTAAAGACTGTCATACATGTTATTACCCTACTCTCCGTGACACGATTCGATTATTTGTTTTAAATGCTGTTCAAAATTATTGAAATATATAAAACTAGCTTTTGCCCGCGGCTCCGCCCGCGTGGACGTCGATTATCGCGACCAAACATAGCCTATGTCCTTTCTCTTGGTCTAATCTATCCCTATACCAAATTTCATCAAAATCGGTTCAGTGGTTTAGGCGTGAAAGCGTAACATACAGACAGATAGACAGTTACTTTCGCATTTATAATATTAGTATGGATTTATTGGAATTTATGGGTAATATATGTGTTGAATTCAAGTTGGACATTTTAATGATAATACAATCCGTATCTATTGACATCGATATATTTATTTTCTACAATTAATAATATCAATTCAATGTTATTTATTTTGATTTAAAATAATTTAATTAATTTAATTTAAAATGAAGTAATTGAATGAAAATTATAATTTATGTACAAGATTCGTATGCCTAATGAAGGCGAGATATGCTGTATCAATAACTAAAAATGTAACATCCTATCTTCACCGTGTCTCTTACGAATAAATTTCATTTCATTTCATTTCAAAAAAATATTTGCACTGAGCGGGGATCGAACCCAGCCTCCTGCGTAGCGGCTGCGTTCACTACCGCCACACCACGGAGGCTGTCGAGGAATTTTATGAGAGAAGCTAGGAGGTAATGTAGTTCTGTCAATAAAAAAGTCATACCTGACGTTCTTCAACGCCTTTTCCAACTCTTCTTTCAAATTGTCGTTCTCGTGGCAAGCTTTGGCACACTTGTCTTCCACCATACGCAGTTGTTCTTGCAGCTTGGTGACCTGTTCGCTCTTGCGATCCGTCTCCATGCCGTACTGATGCTTAAGTTCTTCTAGCAACCTGACAATTTAATAATTTCAACTGAGATTAGGAGTGAATTCCACCATATTGTTAAAGCATTATATCAATATCAGCGCAAGTATCAAGAATTTTGATGTAAGTTGTGTATAAATGAAATACTGAGTGGTTTTATAGTCGTTTCGGATAAAAAGAGTTTGGGTTTGGCAAAAGAAAAAAAAAAACTAAATAAAAAATATTTTCCAAATTAATACTTCCAAATGACATACATACATACATACATAAACTCACGCCTGTGTTCCCCGAAGGGGTAGGCAGAGGTGCTAGCACCCACATTTCGCCAGTTTATGTTTAGGTCCCAATGTAATAGGTGGCGAGCCTATTGCCATTAACCGGGCACTTATAAGCCTGCGATAAATACACACATAACTTCGAAAAGCATCGAAAAGTCATTGGTGTGTGCCATGGTAAACCTGGGATCGAACCCGAGACCTCATCTCAGCAGTCCATTACCCATACCACTAGGCTACCGCAGATCTTCCAAATGAGTTTGCTTTTAAAAATGTGCCCAAATTCTTTTTATTCGAAACGCAAAAACGCCCAATATAAATTAGAGGTGCATACCTAATGATGTACAATCAACAACAAAACATTACAAATTTTTGGTCGAAGTTTACTTTTCAGTATGGGACCATTACGTTATGTACCGTGAATACCGTGATATGTGAAATAGACTACACGTATTCATCGGAGGTACTCACAAGTGCCTCTCAGAACGCCTTCAGAGTGGCTGTACAGGGGCAAACAAGATATGACATGACAACCTTCGACTCGACAGAATGATCATCTTATTTTCTTTCTTTGACGTCTTGTAAATGCCACTTTAGATAAATACCGTCTGGTTTGTACCATATACTTTTTTTTCGCCAAACTAATACTTCCAGACGATTTTGCTACCGAAACTGAGGCCAAGATCTTTTTGTCTGAAACGACTGTAAAATAATCCAGTTTGAAATGAATGTAAACGCACCGTTTGCAGTGATCCAGGCGTCGCTCATGCATGTCGGCGGGCACGGTGCGCGTGCGCAGTACGTCTAACTGCGCCAACTTGCCTTCAGCCAGCTCCAGAGCACTCTTCACACTGAAGTACTCGCGGTGCACTGTCTCGTAGTCACGCAGCATCGCTGACACTAGAAGAGGACTTACAACTAGCTGGACTAACAACTACAACTACTAAGGCATCTAGAATGATACTCAGACTGAATCTCGATTGGTCTAGGACAGATTATATAGGCGATATGACCAATCTATCAATCTGCCTATGGAATCTGTCATCAGATAAATCGCGATTCAGGCTGTCATTCTAGAATACGGGCCTACCGTCTTCTAGTTTCAGCTGCGGCCGAGCCGCTTTTCATTTTTTTTTATAGAATATTAGCAACCGAAATAACTAGAATGCCCGCTAACCCTAAGCTAAAGCTAAATAGGCTATTTGACTAAGTCGTCGATTCTTCCCAATACTGCATATTACGTTAGCTTGTTCTGAAAAAATATGCCTTGCAAAATAAAATATTGCAAATCTGAACTGAAACTATGACTTTTCATGAGTTGAAATTCACAAAAAAAGTCAAAATATAAACAATCAAATTGAATTCAAATATATAACTTTTTAGATTCCTCATTGCATTTTAAATAACTTTTATTATGAACTATATACATGTAAACGCAACGTAGATCGAGATAAATGCGATATTCCCTTGCACTCCATACATTTGCACTACGCGTTACTGAAGCGTGACGTCACAATTACGTACGATTTTGTATGGAGCGTTTTCGGGCGGCGCGACAAAATGAATATTTCAAAATCAAATATCTTGAAAACTATTTGTCGTACGAACATTTTAATTTTACAGTTCATTATATTATTACAAAGTGGTCATTTTTCGAAAGTAAAAAAAAATAGTCAAATACCCTATTGTTTGTTCTAGGTTCACGTAGGTAGTGTAAAAAAATGTGATCTGTTCAGGCGGGATTTGAACCCGCGATCCTTCTCTTACACATACTAATTTCCAAAAAAAATCATTAAAGAATTCCAGCGGGTAGTTGTATATAATTATATCCCAGCCAAGAGGTTGCTTTGGACCCTTATAACCATAGTAGGGCGTCATACACCCAGCGAAGCTCCATACATCACACTGTTACTTACTAGCTACTAATATACTTAATTTCACTCACTTTTATCTTCATACAATTCGTAAACCTCTTTCAATTTAGACTCAGCCCTTTCAGCCCTTTCAACGTACGTCACCTTTTCAATATCTGCCGTCTCTTTCTCTACTACCAACTTCTTGTTACTCTGTCTCACGTGCGCTAACTCATCCTCTAAAGTCTTCACTCTTTCGACTAAAGTTTTGTTCTCGGAGACGATATCTTTAGACTTTTTGTTGATATTTTCAAATTGTTTTTCGTAATCTGAGATCAGGCTATCTTTTTCTTGGAGATTTTCTTGGTAAGCGTCGAAGAGTGGTGCTGTAAATAAAAACAAAATAGTATCAATAAATATTATGAGGATTATAGGCCGTGTCAGTTCGATTGAGAATAAAGTTCGTATTATAAGCAGTGATTTTTGTGTAACAAAAATAAAGGTTCACACGAGCGCCACGTAGCGCTGCAGTCGGTTTCGCTACAGTGTAAAAAATGTTTACAACCCCTAAGTAACCGGTCCAAACTGGACGCAAGGTCGACGAAACTTTATGCTCAAACCATTTGGCACGAGTTATAGTCAAAATTGGGTGTTATTGTAAACAATGAGGGGCCTATGTCTAGCAATGGATGGTAATAGAGTAATTGATTGATGGAAGGGTAGTACAGTCAGTGTCATAAATATCTCAACCAAGTCTCAAAATGATCTTAAAACTCTCGTTTTATGAGCAAATCAAACGAACAGGGTACTCAACTTTACGCTGAGAGGCGACCATTATTATGCACAGTTGTGTTTATTTATTTTATAGTTTTTTTTATTGTCAAACAATTTTTGTGTGTATAATAAAAAATATTTTCTTTCTTTCTTTCTTTTCTTTCTTTTATCTTAATTTCGTTTTTTGATCCCCTTCCAGTTGACCGATTGTTGTGATATTTGGTACACACCTCTGGTTCGGACAATAATGCTATATAAATCAATAAAACAGTCTGATTTGCTCTTAATACGAGAGATTCAAGATCATTTTGAGACTTCATTGTCAAGATACTTATGACGCTGACTGTGCCATTACACCTAGCGTTATAGCACTAAAGAATACATACCTAAAGCTTGTGCGCTCAACAATCCCGATAAATCAACAGTTCTGTTTGTATGTGAGGGATCTTCTGGCTTAGTAGTCTGTCCTTCATCTGTATTCGTATCTAGAAATAAAAAACCGATGATAAGAATTAGGCTGGCGAGCAGGCAAGGTTAGATTGGGCACAGAAAAGTGCTATGGGCCCCCATAAATAATAAATAATTAATTAATATTCTACAACATTCTACACAATGCTATCTAGACCCATGGTAAGCATAGCTTAACTAACTTGTGTTATGGAATCTAGAATGCGAATAAACATACTTAGATACTAATCAAATACATAGGGAAAAGTGAAACTTCTTGAGCGGGACTCGAACCCGCGATCTTTCGAGGGGGCAATGCCTTGACCAATTCGGCTACCGAGATACGCCCGAGATGATTCAAATTTTCTCTTTTATTTTTATCCGTCTTTAAGGCGAATCGCGGGTTCGAGTTCTGCCCGAGAGGTTTCATTTTTCCTTATATATTCGATTTGTATAGTTAGCATACTTAATGCTGTAAAATTCATTCAAATACTTAGATACTTTTTTTTGTAAATGCATACATATTATACGTCCATACATTTACTATTCATTTTTAAATTATCGCAGGTTTATAAGTGCCCGGTTGATGGCAATAGGCTCGCTACCTATTACATTGGGACCTAAACATAAACTGGCGAAATGTGGGTGCTAGCACCTCTGCCTAGCCCTTCGGGGAATACAGGCGTGAGTTTATGTTATGTTTTTTTTTAATTATTTACGTTAGTGCGTATAAATTTCGGTAGATAGCTTTAGTAGTCCAAGATAAATGTATGGGAAAATGTCGAATATTCAGGACGTGCCCAGGTAGCTCATTGGTCAAAGTATTTATTCGGAAAGAAACTGCTCACTGGTTGAAGTGCCGTCCTGGATATTTACTTGTACCGATTTAAATTTAAACAAAAAAAAATGCATACCAATTGCTTTAAAATTTCATTAATTTAATAGTAAAAAGCCGCGTGGTTTCCGGCAAAGAAGAATAATTTGGGCCACCCCATCTATGGGCGACTAAGGGATAGGGCTGTTTAACATCAGATAGATATATACAGCCCAGACTCAGCCTCAGATATAGGCTAGAGTTAATAGTGCCCGGAATGTTATGGCAATAAGCTCACCCCCTATTACATGGGACCGACTACAATTATTGGTGAAATCTGGGTGTTAATTCACCCCTGCCTAACCCTAAAGGCGTGATTATATGCATGTATGCAATTTAATAGTCTTAGGCCTGTATTCTAGAATGACACTCAGCCTGAATCGCGAGTTATCTGAGGACAGATTGTGTAGGTAAAGTTACATTAACCATTGCTGTATGATTAATGTAGTGACTATAAAATAAATAGTCACAACAACATCAACACATCATAATGTAATTGTCTATTTCAATGCAAATTTAAATCATTAATTTATTTTATTGTTATAATAATTATATTATCTTATTTGAATATTATCATAATTAAACTAGCTGTCCCGGCGAACTTAGTACCGCCAATTTTTTGCTGCCCTCGTGGCGTCAGATCCCGTTCCCGCTGCACCATTTAAGGGGATGAAAAATAGATAATAATTAAATGACGATTGATCATTTTTCTACCGGAAAGAAAAAATGATTACATTACTAAAATGGCTATTAAAAAATAAGGGTTGATCGTAGAAGGGTGAAAATTGAGGATTGTATGTATTTTTGTATGTTGTATCATAAAAAAATAGAAATTAAAAATTTTGTCTAAAAAATAAAAAAAATAAATTTAACGGTGGACTACCCCTAACATTTAGGGGGATGAAAAATAGATGTTGGCCGATTCTCAGACCTACTCAATATGCTCACAACATTTCATCAAAATCGGTCAAGCCGTTTCGGAGGAGTATGGCAACAAAAACTGTGACACGAGAATTTTATATATTAGATTTTATTGAACTATGTTGACATTGATGACTATTTATCATTTAATTTTTTATTTTTCTGACATTATGTAAGTAATTGAGATTTTGTTGTAAGAAGTATTATTCTAACCATTTTTATGTTTATGTTTATCTTGTAATCCATTTAATGATAATGTATGATCCAAATGTTGATCGAAATAAAATTGATTGAATAGAATTGAATATGTCAAACTATAAATCTTGTCTATACAATCAATCCTTAGATAAATAAAAAAAAAAGTTTAAACTAAAACCCCACTACCGAAAAATCACGCTTTAAAAAGCGACAAACAAGAAAATATCAAGGATAGCCGTGGTCGTATGCCACTATTCCCTAGAATTTATTGTTTTGTTAGAGTAAGTGGCCTACGACCACGGCTATCCTTGATATTTTCTTGTTTGTCGCTTTTTAAAGCGTGATTTTTCGGTAGTCGGGTTTTAGTTTTAAACTTTATTTTTTATTTAAATTATTTTGGGGAAGGTAAAGCTAATAATGTGTACATATTTGAAACGTGCTCATTAAGCACTTTCATTTGATACCAAACACGGCATATTTATCTCAAATTTATTTTTTAACACAGTACCTTATGAGCGCTAGAGGGCGCCACACAAGATTGAGTGACACGTCATATAGCCTATAACCATCGGACGATCAAGCCGCTTGTAACGATACCTCATTTGTCCAGTTCTAATAAGTAGTTGAGGAGCTATGCGGGAACAAATGAACATACATACATACATACATACATACATAGCCTGTCAAATTCATAACCCTCCTTTTGGCTTCGCCGTAGTCGGGTAATTACGATTCAGGCTGAATTTCGTCCTAGAATACGGGCCTTAATTTCTTCCCTCCAAATCAGCTTAACAACAGGCGAGGTGAAGTATGTTCAAAATGAAATATGTATATAAATTACCTGATCTTCTATACCCTAAGCTGGCTGTGATTAGCGAGTCCAAAGCATCATACTTGTTTTCTGATAGTTTGTACACCTGCTCAGATTTCTCACCGGCCATCGACTGAATATTCTGACGAAGCTTCTCTTGGTAACGGGATAGTTGGACGTTTAATCTAGAAGTATGAGCAAATACTACAATTGGGTATTATCCTATAGTTAAAATAAATTATCTAACCGAGCCTATTGAATTAAGAATGGTAAAAGAGCGGTAAAAATTGCGTCGGTTCTTATTTTATAGTTTTTATTTATTTTTAATCATCCATCCAACCTGTCATAGTAGCTGCTTTGGCTATTACATTTTATGACGTCACTAAATCTTTTTATATACAAGTTACCTTAAAACTCATCGTTTAACGGCCGTTCACAATAACATACTTACAGTTAAAGATAGATCGCAACAGTCAAATTTGACGTATCGGCTGTTTAAATTCAAAACATGGTAACTGAGTTTTTTGCGGGAAAGCGCATCGCGGTATAATTTTATTTTCCGAAATTGGTGTGAAATAGGAGTTACTATGTTTTGAATTTAAACAGCAGAGCACTTTATCCGTAGATGCGACGTTTAGTAAAAAGTAACTAATTTGACTAGTCAGTAGAATACCTAATTTCAAACTGTTCTTTTTCTAGGATGAAGTGTGGAACGTCTGGGATTCGCCTCTCTTGGGTGAAGCAAGCAATTGGTTGTTTTTAATTCTCAGTAGGCGCATGTAGAAAGTGTCGAGTTGACGTTAGCCGGAATTAACGTCAGCTGGACACTTAATACTTATCCAGAATTCAAGAAAGCAGTTTTAATTTACTGAGCTGCAACTGCTTGAAATGAGTGAATGGATAGATCTATGGATAATAATAATAATAATAATAATAAGATGCCACTGATGTGGATTGTGCAGTCCGTTCGCTGTCTAACTGGAAATCTCCGGGACCGGATGGATTGCACAATTTCTGGCTAAAGTGGCTACGGAGTTCGCATGTTGTTTTGGCCTCACAATTTCAATCCGCTATAGAATCTGGGACGCTACCAGCTTTTATGACGACAGGAGTTACTCACCTGCTCCATAAAACTGGTAGTACCCTGGAGCCCAATAATTATAGACCGATTACATGTCTCCCAACGGTCTATAAACTTCTTACATCCATCCTGAGAGCTAAGATTAACAATCATATAAACAATAATTCTATTATGTGTGCCTCTCAGAATGGATGTAGGAATGGAGCCCGGGGTACTAAGGAGCTCCTCCTGATTGATATGGCTATTAGCCAACAAGCTCGCCGCAATCGTAAAGATCTGACAGCATGCTGGATCGATTATAAGAAAGCGTTTGACTCCGTGCCACATACATGGCTTTTGAGGGTGCTGGAGTTGTATAAAGTGAATACAACTCTATGTACCTTCTTAAGGTCGTGTATGCGGCAATGGAGGACGGTTCTTTTCTATCCAGGGTGTCGTCAGGCTTTGGGTGGCGGCGTGCCGATAACAATAGAGCGGGGTATTTTTCAGGGGGATAGTCTGAGTCCCCTTTGGTTCTGCTTAGCCCTGAATCCACTTAGTGCTTTACTAGTGAATTCAGGGTTAGGTTATAGGCTACGAAGAGAGGGTCAGATGGTATCCCACCTCTTTTACATGGATGATTTAAAGCTATTTGCCCACACCAATCCTCAATTAATAGCTTTACTGAAGGTAACAGAAACATTCAGTAATTCTATTAAAATGGCGTTTGGTGTGGACAAATGTGCAGTCATTCATGTAAAGCGAGGGCGGGTGGTGGAGTCGGAGGGTATACAGCTCTCTGATTCCACTAACCTAAGATCACTCCTCGTAACCGAGACCTATAAATACTTGGGTATGTCACAGGCCTTATGCATCAATGAGGTCGACATGAAACAAATGTTACAGGAACGTTTCTTTGGCCGCCTGAAAAAGGTACTTAACAGTCTTTTGTCAGGTGGTAACAAAGTGCGTGCCTGTAACAGTTGGGTCATGCCACTCTTGATGTACTCTTTTGGCATACTCAAGTGGACTCAGACTGAACTCGATACCATCGATAGGAAAGTCCGGACTCAGTTGACTGCATTTCGAATGCACCACCCACGGTCGTCCGTCATGAGATTGTACATCCCGCGGAAATGTGGGGGTCGAGGTTTTTTAAATGCTAAGACCCTTCATAATCGCGAGGTATGCAATCTCAGAGACTACTTTCTTAAGTCGAACGAGGACATGCATTGTGATGTAGTCAACGTAGATACCGGGCTCACCCCGCTCGGTTTGGCTAAAGAGAACTGGCGCAGGCCTACAATAGTTAGCACTGACAGCCGCAGGGAGGTATGGCAGAGTAAGGAGCTACATGGTAGGTTCTATCGGGCCCTACACAGGCCCGAAGTAGATCTACTGGCATCCATATCCTGGCTACGTTTCAGTGACCTTTTTGGGGAAACTGAAGGTTTTGTCTGTGCAATTGCAGATGAAGTTATTAAGACGAATAACTACCGGAAGTATATCATGAGGGATGGCACGATTGACATCTGTCGAGCGTGTCACCAACCTGGTGAATCCCTCAGGCATATTACTTCCGGTTGTTCTCGTCTTGCTAACGGCGAGTACTTGCACAGACATAATCAAGTAGCCAGGATAATCCATCAGCGACTTGCTCTGAAATACAACCTTGTGGAAGTTGAGGTGCCGTACTATAGGTATGTTCCTGAGCCAGTTCTAGAAAATAGTCATATCACATTGTACTGGGATCGGTCTATCATCACTGATAGGACTGTTGTGGCTAACAAGCCTGACATTGTGGTGATAGACCGATCCGAACGCCGAGCATTGATTGTTGATGTCACCATTCCTCATGACGAGAATCTCGTGAAAGCTGAGAAAGATAAACAAGTTAAATACTTGGACTTGGCCCACGAGGTTGTCGACATGTGGAATGTTGACTCAGCAATCATTGTACCGATAGTCGTATCAGTCAACGGACTGATAGCAAAGAGCCTCGACCAACATCTGAAGAGGCTCGGGTTGGATGGTTGGGTCAAGGGCCAGATGCAGAAGGCAGTACTCCTTGATGCGGCGCGCATCGTGAGGAAGTTCCTCTCTCTGGAGCCCTGACCACCGGTAGCTTGGTCCCTGTACTCGATGCCGGTGGGATACTATTTTTTATATTTTTAAATATATGTTTTTTTTTATATGTATTTAAAAATATAATTTATAAGCTTTTTAAAATGAATAAAGAGAATAATAATAATAATAATGCAGAAGGCGGTAATCCTCGACACGGCACGCATTGTGAGGAGGTTCCTCTCCTTGGAGCCCTAACCACCGGCAGCTTGGTCCCTGTACCCGATGCCGGTGGGGTACTATTTTTTATATTTTTAAATAGATGTTATTTTTTTATATGTATTTAAGAATATAAATTATAAGTTTTTTAATTGAATAAAGAGGAAATAATAATAATAATAATAAATTTGTTTTTACATGTTTTTACAATCTGATCCATCTCACCAAAATGGTTGAACACATCTGGATGATATTTGCAATGACTAAAACCCCTATAGTCAAGTATTTTAAGTTAACACTATGTATTTTATAATGTCGGCATATTTTTTCCTAATAAAAAGTGTGTGTAATCATTTAAATAAATAAATAAATTTGGCACAGAGATAGCATAGACCAGCATACAGCATTTTATCCTGAAAATAAGTTTCTGCAGCTAAGTGGAAATAAACATACCTGTACAGTACATCTTTAAGAGCCTGCATATCCTTCTGTAGCCTAGTGTTGTGTTCTCTCGCTTGGTTCACGATTATCTGACGACTACTACAACTCATACATACTTGCACTAGAGGAATTGCTGTGGGCGGTTCGTGGTCTGAAAACATTTATACTATAACTTGTAGCTGAATTCAGTGAAGTAGGAAATATCAGATAATATTAGACGAACATAATTATCTCGCCGAGTAGCTGCACAGTACTAGTAGCCCCAATTTCTCCTCTCTGACTCTGACTGACGAGACATAGCACAACAATGCAATAAGATTCATTCGCCTATCCTAACAACTGAGACACGGGTCACTGCACACATCTCTACAATTAAATCCAAAACCAAATTATATCAGTCATCAGATTGGATTATTAGGTCCACGGCGGCGGCGCGCTATAAAGCGCGCCTCCCCATTCCGGGGGCGAGTCGGGGACACCGTTGTTCCCCATCCCGAGGAGGGCCAGACCGTAAGGGATGGCCCTGGGTCAACCGGAGTGCGAGGGATATGTCGATGACAACCTCACCTCCGGCCTAGCACCACGACCCACAGTCGGCGTGCGGTTTTAGTCGGTTTGAGTCCGACATAACCTCCCCTTCCGGCTACGGCAGGGGGGTATCCGGGTTGGATTATTAGGTTGAAAAGTAGATGGTGAAACCTTACCCATTCAGGACTGAATGACACAGTGAGACTGAGACTGCATCCTAATATTGACTATGCTATGAGTCTGAATAAGAGATTAAGTATGATTGGTTTTAAGGGTTTTCAGAATTGTTTGCCGGTCATTGCAGATGACTTTAATAACACATACCTCTATCAGGTAGCTCATACTGTCTCACTTTTTCTTCCAGCTCTTTCCTTTTCACGTCCAATTCTCTATTCCTGTCTCTCTCCCCCCTAATGACTTTCTTACACTCTTCCACGTATTTGACAAGAGTGTCGTGTTGACTTCTCAATTGATCGTTCTCTTCTGCAAATAACTTGTTGTATTCTAACACTGCTTTGAGTTTCTCCTTTAGTTTTGATATTTGGGAGTCTTTACTAGACAGCTGTAGATAAAAAAATATATTTACAAAAATGCTCATTAAAAAAAATCTCCTACAGTACCTGGTCCTTTAAGCTGGGTGTAAAAAGGCATCTGATGAGGCCGTCAAACTGAGTGTCACCACTGTTAACATGGTACATGTTTACGATGGTGACCCTCTTTCAGAGACTTTGCCTTTAGCTTACCATCAATCAGGCGAGGTGAAGTCAAAGAGTTTATACTATACATGATAGTTGTATTATAGGCAGTCTTATCACAGTGGCATGAGGGTAGGCTATAGTAGTAGTTGGTGCACCTACTAAACAACAGACGAACCTCTGGCCCCAATCTCCCTCACAGAGTTGGCAGGTCAGACGGTAGTTGCTTCCAGAAAATCCGACACACTCATTTAAAAGAATCAGTATACTTAGGGTTCTGCAGTGCAGAGATGATTGTGATGATTAGGCAGAAGTGAATTAACACCCACATTTCACCAATAATTGTAGTCGGTCCCATGTAATAGGGGGTGAGCCTATTGCCAAAATATTCCAAGCACTATTGTTGACCCGAGCCTATATCTGAGGCTTGGGTGAAATGGCCCTACGCAAGAGGGCGGATCACCTGGGCGGAGGATCCGGCCACGTGGCGTCCCCTGCTGGCAGTAAGTAAAGTAAGTAATATCTGAGGCTGAGCCTGGGCTGTATATATCTATCTGTTGTTAAACAGCCCTATACCTTAGTCGCTATGTTCGACACCGCATCGGAAGAGATGGGGTGGCCCAAAATTCTTCTCGGCCGGGAACCACAGGCCAATATCAGTAATAATGAGCTTAAAATTTTCTTAGTATTGTTAGTATCAATTTCATTAACATTCAATTACAATTATGACGATAAGGACCAATTTTAGACAAACCTGCACAACATTCTCTTCACATCTTTCCATTAGAGAGGTGATCAGCTGTTCATACTTCTTGGTGAGTTTCTTCTTTTGTTCCTTGAGAAGAGACTTGCCTTCTTTAGATACTCGAGGAGATGTAATCGCTATCCCTTGGATGTTCCGCTTCCTTGGAGGCTTAGCGGGTTTCTCTTCTGAAGGAATATATATTTTCTATAGCAGGAGACTATCATTTTCTATAGAGGTAATACATTATTTGTTGGCATGAGATCCGGTTCTTAGCATTCCATGGATTCACCGTGCGGTCGCCGGGTCCATGGCGTGGTACAGAGAGGAACACTGTGACGGCGCCTGGGACTTGCGACCCAGGTGTAGGTTTAGGGTGGCTACCTTGTGCTGCATCAGCGCTCACCTCCACCGTCACAAGTGTTCCCCCCTCTACCTACTACTCTACTATTTCGACAATAGTTCTGATACTTTTCAACATGTTATCCCATGAACAGGATATGGACGGGTCCCGACTATAACATTGGGAGCCCAAACCAATTTCAAATACATGGCTGCAAGTTTGTATACTATAGGCCATGCCAGATCGATTGGGAATAAACGTTGCAGTAAATATCGTATTATAAGTAGTGATTGTTGTGTAACCAAAATCAAAGGTTGACGCAGGCGCCACGTGGCGCTGCAGTCGGTTTCGCTACAGTATGAAAAATGTTTATACCCCCTTAGTAACCAGTCCAAACTGGTTGCAAAGTCAACTCGGTCCACAAAGTTTATTTTAAATCCATTTGGCTCGAGGTATAACTAAATAGGAGACAAGGTTCTGGTGCAGGCATGCACCGTGAATCAAATGTTATGGAGAGATGCAAACAATGTGGAGAAATCATAATAATTAACATACCAATCATATCTTTAGGATCCTCATACATTGGATTATCATCAATAATTCCCTTTTCTTCAATTCTTCTAGACTCAGTCCTCCGAGCGACAATATCCAGTATATCCTGTCTCATGCTGGCTCTTCTAAGTGGAAAGGAAATATCAAATTCCTTGTGCTTCCGTGTGAAGTTCCCTGATAATGTCAACTTTTCTGGTGAAAAGTTGGCTGAGCATTTCTTTGAGACTCTGCCGTAATTTGAGCGCTGAAATACAATTTGATTGACATGTTTTATTTTATGTTATACTAGCTTTTGACCGCGGCTCCGCTCGCGTGGATGTCGGTTATTGCGACCAAACATAGCCTATGTCCTTTCTCATAGTCTAATCTACCCTTATACCAAATTTCAATGGTTTAGGTGTGAAAGCGTAACATACAGACAGACAGACAGAGTTACTTTCGCATTTATAATATTAGTATGGATTAGTAGGATGTTAAATGAACAATCTTTATTGGTATAACGTAGTAGCACCTGAGGTCTTGACAGTGAAAGGAAGTTACAAGTATTTAAGGAATCTGTGGTTATTCTGTGGTCAGCATCAGAAAAAATTGATGAACAAAGTGCTCAAAAAAATCTTAATTCCTCAATTTTCCCCCCTTCCTGTTGATGGATTGTTGTGATATTGTGTACACACCTTTAGTTTGAACAATACAACAACTTTACAACAACAATACTACAAATTTTGGTTTGCTCTTAATACCATTGTTTTAAGATAATTGTGAGATTTTGTAGTCAAGATATATCTGACACTTACTGTACATTGTATGATAAGGCAATAATAAATGATGGATAACTGAAATTGATAAAGTAGGTACAGACCATGCGATCAAAAGCTGCAATATAGTTTCTTGCTGGCTTATTGACTTCAATCTATTAATAATAAAAATAAAAAATAAGATCATAGTACATACCCTGGGAGTGCTCTCATCCATCGTCAACTTTTCAATCTAAATATTTGCATTTCAAACATTTTATTATATTTATCAGAAAAGCCTTGAAGGAGAAAAATACACTTTTCATGAATTCAGTTTTCATTCGTTGCCTATGTTGTAACAACTTAAACGCACAAACATAATATCAAACAAAGACAACAAAAGAAATTACTAAATTAGGTCACTAGAGCAACTCAATAAAATTGGGAGCGAATTTAGGAAAAAATCTTCAAGTTATTGAACAAACTTTGTACTAAGTTATGGCAGTCATTTTAACGCGCTTACTCAATTATAAGCGCTAGCGCCTGTTGCACATAATTATCAGTAAATATTTATTCATAGCTCTACCAATGGAATATAATTACTGAAAATCTATATACGTGTAAATTGAAAAGCTCATTTTCCAATTTCTATTTTCCTCCCGAAATAAACACCGGTATTTTGGCAGTCTTGTTGTCATGGTAACCGAAGCAGAACTTTATTTTTTTATAAAGATTTATGGCTTGGTTGCAAGACCTTTAAGCCAAGTCGTATTTTGTAAATAATATCTTAATTTCTGAATGATAGTTGATGATAAAGATAATGACGATGATCAATGATGATTGCTGCCTCAGTTAAGTGGTGGAGAATTAACTACAGGTTTCTAGGGAGATTTGAATCCGATGTATTCGAACCAACAGAAGGTTGTTACTTTACAGGTGTGCATAATCACTTGAAAGTTTATTACAGTAAAACATTTATAATATATATATTATATATAAACACCTATCCTTAAACTTGTTTATATACTTACAGGCATTCAACGTTCTCAATTTAATATCGAGTCCCAGCCCGGCTCGCGCTTGTAGCATGTGACGTAAGTATATTATGTATGCCAGCTACCTGACTATCTGTTGTTGGCGCTGCATTATAAAGCGTATTCTGCTCGACCATGCTTGCATGCATGCATGAAACTGCTGTTTGGTGTGCTCCAACGCTTACGTTTCACCAGAAATCTCAGGTCTGATTTCAAAAATTATTTTTGTTTTGAATAGCCCGTTTATCGAGGTAGGTTTTAGGCTAATAACATGGAAATTAAGAATATATAATAGCATATTCACCGCAATATGCCACTGTCCTATGTCTAAAACTCCACCATTTTTCACATAAAAACTCTTCTGATGAGCTTATCCAATTAGTCCCACCCTCTCCTTTCCTACGGAGGACAACAAGTGCAGGGCTTAGATATCACCCGCATATGATACAGAATATTCTATTGAACCAAGTGGTTCGTTGACTCTTTCCTTTGCCCACCATCACTTCGAGGGCTGCTTGCGGTTCTGTTCCTATACTCTCTGAGTACTCTGCCAGTTTGTGTAATGGCATAATATTAGGTCCTTACATATGAAATTGGCGTTTTGTATGGGAGGAACAAAAAGTCGAATATTTTTAAATATAATATATTTAATTAATCAAAGTATGAACCATTGTTTTCTATGTACTTTTGCCATCTCATAGGTAGTTCATTGATCCCTTTACTAAAAAAACCAGTCGGACGGGAATCAATAAAATCTGTGAAGGCGATTTGGACTGCCCCATCAGAGTTGAATTTTTTCCCTTGCAAGAAGTTGTCAAAATTTCGAAAAAAATGGTAATCTGTTGGAGCAAGGTCCAGGGAGTACGGAGGATGTCTTAGACATTCCAATTGAAGCTCTTCTAATTTGGTAGCCGTCTGTTGTGCGGTGCGTGGTCTAGCGTTGTTGTGAAGCAGCAGTGGCGTGGAGCGATTGACCAGCCTAGGTTGTTTAGCCGCTAGCTTTTCCATCATTGTTTGCAATTGCTGACAATAGACATCAGCCGTAATAGTCTGGCCAGATTTGAGAAAACTGTAATGAACAATACCGGCACTAGTCCACCAAACGCTCACAAGTAACTTTTTTGGGGTTAATTTTCGCTTGGGGCAGGATTTGGCTGGCTGGCCAGGATCCAACCATTGCGCTGAGCGCTGCCGATTATTGTAAAGAATCCATTTTTCATCACAGGTAATGATTCGGTTTAAAATACCTTCATTATTGTGCCGGTTCAGTAATGTAACGCAGCATTCGACGCGCGTTTGCCGGTTTGCTTCAGTCAATTCATGAGGTACCCACCTTTCAAGTTTTTTAATCTTCCCAATTTGCTTCAAGTGAATTAAAACAGTTTTATCACTAACACCGCAGCCTGCAGCTAACTCGGACGTGGTTTGCGATGGATCCGCTTCCACAATAGCCTTCAATACTTCATTATCAACTTGGGTCTCAGGCCGTCCACGGGGCTTGTTCTGCAGGTCGAAATTTCCAGAACGAAAACGTTGGAACCAAAAACGAACTGCGTTTTCTTTCGCAACATGACCGCCATAAACATCATTCACCCTTCGAGTCGTTTCCGCAGCACTAGTGCCACGGCGGAACTTGTATTCGTAAATAAAGCGATATTTTGAGTTTTCCATTTTGTAAAATGAGTGACGCAAACAGAAAAAAACAGAAGAAATAAACAAATGAATGACGGTCATCGAAGCACAAATACATGAGTAAATAGCTGTACAAATTTGAATTTGGAATTCCTTACCAAAGAGGAGAAAATCGTGATTAAAGTGGCCAGTACGAAAAACGCCAATTTCATAATAATATGTAAGGACCTAATATCTACAATGAAGCCTCGGTGCACATTCATGGAAACGGTGATATCCAGTGAGCGGCTGCGTTAGCTGGT
Source organism: Eilema sororculum (assembly GCA_914829495.1). Taxonomy (NCBI): domain Eukaryota; kingdom Metazoa; phylum Arthropoda; class Insecta; order Lepidoptera; family Erebidae; genus Eilema; species Eilema sororculum. The sequence goes on along the minus strand of OU618555.1, from coordinate 6,035,123 downwards.
ATGAGAAAAGAGGCTACCGTGTTGCTTCTTTTACGACAAGACTATTTGGTGAGGAGGGTTATTCTAACTTCGAAGCCCATAGAAAAAATTAACCGCGAAATCAATGGCCTCAAGGTTGAGGCCCTATACATTGCTTCCCAGTGACACATGATTAGGTACAATATGGGGTTCTTCAAGAAAGAGATTGCAAAGTTTCTTCAGTACAAGTGTAACGCCCCTGATGCTGCGCCATAGGCCACAGTAACCATTTTCCATCAGGTGGGCCATGTGCCTGTCTGCCACCTAAGTGGTATAAAATATATAATTTAGAGAACGGATTTTTTTTATGTGCCTGTGACTTGTACTTCAGTTTGCTGTTAAGTTTTTCTCAACTTTACTTAATCTGCACTTGAGCCAATCTATTCGTACCAGAAGTAGCATAGCTATTATATCTGCCACTGCTACAGCTACTGTATCCACTTCGGAAATAGGTTGCATGGTTTGCAAGTTTTTAATACGGTTTTAATCATGGCAACTCATTTGAGAGAATACAGAGGAATTCCTAATAAATTTCAAATTCTATTCGAAGCTTGAGGGGGATTCCCCTGTGTTCTTTTGTTTCTGTAGTGATGATACCAAAAATCAACGAATATATTGCTGACATCTTCTGGATATTGCTAAAAACGATTAAAATTATTAGTTTTCCTCATTTTGTGTAGGTGGCGATAGTAGCATCAATAAAACAAGCTACTAAATTGAAAAGAGTTGACCAACATAGAGAAACCGTTGTGGAACTTCCTTTTCATTTTAGTCGGTTAGTACGCAGCGTGAGCATGCGTGAAAACAGCTGAGCGATAACAGCGACTTAAAGCGGCGAATTGGAGAACTAGGCAGTCGCATCGCATCATGTCTGCCTGCCGGTTCGGTGTATGACGCTCGGCGGCTAGAATAACCTCTAAACAGTTTGTTGTGACTCCGTCCTTTTACCGGAGTTCCTTTTTATTGATTTTACATTTGTTTTAGTAACTGCTTAGTTATTATTGTTTAAGTGTTGCATACTAGTGAATTATATCAGTGTATTTGTCGACCGTCGGATACGCACTTGCTGTCGTATCCTTGCTGGCATTTATCGATTTTCATTTTACAATGAACGTAACGTTTTGTTTACTTATTATTTGCTCGTAATATTGTGATGATCATGTTCTTGATGTGCATAGTTCGACGATAGTGCTGTGAATTGTGATCGATTCAAGTATGTGCGAGAGTTCGCGCGAGACTTTGTGTTTTGGATGACAGAAAAATGGAATTTGAGAACGATTTCAGCTTGAAAGAATGGGCGAAGGACAAACCTTTGTCCATTCTGCAGTTGGACCCGGCCGACCGTGCAGTTCTAAGGATAGCAGGTTTGTTGGAATCCATATTCAAGGGGCCTTCGCCGGGAAGTTGTTTCATGATGCAAACAGTCATATCCTTGTTTTTTCATGTAATCAGGTTACGTTATCGTTCACAATGATAATGACGACAGTTAAGATTAATATGCACTGTAAACTCGATAAAATGTGTGTTGTGTTACCTATTATTCATTATCTAATTGTTTACTTTCGCATCTACGATTCAGTGCCTAGCTTGAATGTTTTTTTTCACGTGATCATACTTCTGAACGGCCTCGCAGCTTAGTTTTCACTTTCATCCAATTGTTTTTCGTTTTATACCTAAGAATAATTTCTTTGTTGCCTTGCCTGAAAACGAGTACGTACTACGTAGTGTTTACATTGGTGGCTGCTAACAATAATTTAATACCTACCTATCATCATAATTTAACTTAATGATAACTGACGAAATTCATCAAACACGGCAATGAACAAAATAAATACTGTACAATGTACGTACCTTGACGTACCTATATAACTAAATTGGGTTCGTTCTAGATGAAGCCTTCCGTTCGTAAATACTCTTCTACGGCGAGAGATTGAAATAGCATGTAGTAAATTCGTAACACCTTCCTAGAGCAATTACGCCGTAACATCTCATTTCCGTCCGTACGTCCACTCGAATTACGATTGATGAAATTATGCGTAGGTAACTACGAATGTTCTACCTTAGAAACAAAACAAGCGCCAAATCCCGAATAAAGAAAAAAAAGTGAAACATTAGTCAATACCATCGAGCAGTACCTACCTAAATTAGATTTTTAAAACAATATAGTGATATTCTTTTAACTTCTAACTCTATGGTTACAAGTAAGCAACCATTTTAATTTGAAAAAAACTTCAACACAACAGTCAACAGTCCTTCTAAATTCGAACAATTTCGTCATTTAGCAAACAAAGAAGCCTTAGAAAAGTTTAGTAGGTATGTTTTGTCTGTGTCTATGTTTATGTGTGATAAGGTTTTGGTTGGCATAAAGGGCACGATGGAAGATAATATTCTCGAATGTCATAGCACAGTTTATAGGGAGATAATTATCACACTCACAATCTTTATCGACTGCAACTAAAAGCACGCTGCATGTCTATAGTTCTATTTTAAAACATAAAGTTTTTCTTTAATTCGCCTCCTTCTCCATTACTGCAGGCAGGAATATGCCGATGAATTTCTCATTGTGATCATAGGTCATGATAACCGCTTACCGTCATGGTGCTCGCCTTCTTTCTTAGTAGGTAGGTACATACTACATAGTATAAAACTAGTTCTTGTAAGAAATCAGGATAAGAAGTAGACTATAGAGAAAAGAGACAGAGTTTACCTACCAAAGGGTGACCCATTCGTGCCTTAGACCCTAAGCCATCTTGGTTCCGGTTGGCATACGAATATCTGTGACATTCTTTACGGATAGTTGAAGGCCGTAATAAGTCCGATAACTTCTTCTTACTACAGAATTTCAATATCGGCAGTGGAGGAAGGCAATCGCTTCACAGAAAATTTCGAGGTTCAGCCGAGCCGTAATTGGATTGAAGCCGACCCCAACTGAATTGGGAAATGATCCGAAGGATGATGACCATTTAGCATGGCACTACTTGCGAAAGAGTAGTGTCACGGGAAATAGAAATCGCCCATGACTATACTAGTAGTGTCACGCAGTAGTGTCAAGGGAAATGGAGGATTCTACAGACGTCGGTAGTGCCGTGGCCGTGAGGCTTGACCCGCATCTTCTCGATTCCAAACTTCTAACTTCAGAGTCCACCATTGAATCTTGAAAACTCTACTCTCTCTACTCGGACACTCGGACTAATTTATTCATAAGTAATAGTAAAAGATATCATATTTAAATACAACTATCTGCACATTCTGCATTACAAACGCTAATACCTTCGTGTGAAACAAAAATAATGATGTTCAGAAAACCTGAGAATAAACAATTAAACCTCATATTATATCTCTGTGTTTTCAATTATCAAGTTATCGCTGGCTGTATTTAATTAATTATGTTTTGAAAATAAATCATTTCGTGAATAACGCAAATAAACCACTCTTTTTTTAAATCCGAAGGAAGAAACGAATGTAATAACGCTAACGACCAATAACGCTAAAATTTCACGTAACCAATTCACGTAATTATTCAAAACAGTTGGTTTTATCTACATGTTACTGCCAAAAAATGAACGACTTAAACAATATAGGTTGTACCTTCTTATTTAAGCGCCATTATAGAACCCTAGTTGCTCCACCGTCCGGCCACTCCAGTTCGTTCATTAACACGCGCATACGCCAGTGTACTTGTCGTGTAGCCCTCGTTTGTGAACGAAAATTTATTACGTACCTTTATCCTTTTAACATTATCAATATAATATACAAGGAACGAACCCTTTTAACCGTTACTATGCAGGTGTTACTAAGTTACTAATAATAGCAACGTAATGGTAACTTTTGTTGCATAGCTGGGCGTGTTATCCTGCTTTTGCATACGAAAAACGTAATGACATCTCTTTCTATAAACTATAGTTTGAGACTTGAAAGTTAAAGGTCAAGCTGATAACTTTATTTGAAATTTTTGCAGCTTTTGCATTTGTTCGCTTCTTCTTTTTTTAATTCATATACATAATATTTAATTACTATACATAATAGGTAATGAGCTATAGTCGGAGATTAGTAAAACGCTCATGAATTGATTGCACTTGCATTACTGCTCACCAAACTGACTCCCATATCCACAATAATTTCTCAAATCAGACAAATTTAGAGATAATGCATGTTAGGGTGGCTGGAACTCTTGGTAATTATAAACTCATGTACCTACATCATCATATTCGTAGAGGTTCTCCGTTAAACATTTCCTTTGTATCTTGTGGTTTCGGAATCCCACTCGGAAAAAAATTTGCTCCGAACGGAAGTCTTCCATAGTTTTTGTAAGAGTAACAAACACGTACATTCCGTATGGCATACGATACGACAACATTACTTGTTTAAAAACAATACCTGCATTGGGTCTTCTTACATAATATGGAATATTTGTAACCTTTATGTATTAATATATATTAACGTATTGATGGCATCATGCGCTGACTGGGTGCATCAATTTGATGCACCCAGTCAGCGCAAAGTATTTTCTCTTATTACAACAACAATGCAATTACTTTCAGGAAGTCTTCTTCCATAAACTCTCAACTCTTTCTAGTGTCTCTCAACTGAGCCTTGTTATTTATACCGAACTAAAAGAAACGTATGTATTAGATATTCACATAATCCCCAATCGATATTTAAAAACAGAATTCCAAAAGTATATGGCCGCCCTGCGATTGAACGGAGGTACAAGATAAAATAATAGTATTGATTGATGCAAGTAACGCAGTAAATAATACCTGTTTCGAAACAGCCGCAAGCTCTCAGCGCATAAGTAGGTACAAAAGGAAGAGCGCGCAAATACTCCATTGTCTGAAAACGATTAACTTGAACAGAAACGGAGCCAAGTAATTAAAAATAAATCAGGCCTAACACCTTTACCGATAACGTTATACAACGGGCGGCCTATACAAAGCTTACTAAAATCTGTTCCGTCAGGAAACAAAAAGTACAAAGATTATAGAATTTTGACAGCTTTCAAATTTAAAAATAGAAGCTCTCAAATGCATTGTTTTTTTTTAATATTCATAGGACACGTTTTTTTTTGTTTCTTTAGTTCCTTTCGGAACAGGCATTAAGGTAATAGTTATGACTTATGACCATGCTGCCTTGTCATCAGTTAATTATTTTTAGTTACTTTGATGATAATGAGTTGATGATGACGATGAATGAGATGATTGCTGCCTAAGTAAAGTTGAGGCGACTTTACTAAAAGCTCTCTAGGTAGATTTGGATTGAACACATAGTCACAATTCACTGTAATATGCCACTTTCCTACACTGAATTTATTACTACAATTCCTTTCCTTTGTGTACGTTGTCCAAGACGTTCTCTCCAAAAATCCACCATTCTTATACATAAAAAAGTCAAATTCACACCAATTTAGAAAAATAAAATAATACTGCGATGCGTCTTCCACGCTTTCCCGCTTTTTGCGTGAGGATAACTAAAAAATGTTAACAGTTGAGGTATTTTTATTTGTATATTTAAGTATGGTGTTGCACTACGCGACGTCCTTTTGTAGTTTGTAAATATGAACTGACTTCTTACCAATCCGATGTAACTGAATTGCCTAACAGCTAACTTAACGATTGTCACAACATAACAATAATATAAATTGATCAGGCGACCATAGTGTTCGAATTTCAAATAATTCCTTAATTTTTTATTTTCTAGTACCAAGCAATCCGTGTCTTGCTTTCCCCATTGTAGTCGATTGATTAGAATTGTGACAATCGATTCTATCATGGTCCAATGAGAACGATTAAGTCACTATCTAGATCTACTCATCTGGAATGTGGTAGTTGAACGGAACCCGTTAGCATCGGTCGATTTTTCAATTTGTTTTTAAAAGTCAATTTAGTGCAATATTAAAGGTGATATAAGTGATTAGATTACTTTTGGATTTTATTTTAAAAAATACTCTTACACGAAGAGCATCCATTAGCGAGAATAGATATAAAATTATGCTAAAGAGTTTTATCTAAAATTTAAGTAGTTTATGTTATAACTTCTTCACGGTGGTATATTAATTGCATCATTTTTACTTCCTGACACCGTTCGTAAACACAGGCAAGTATTGGTAATTTAAAAATAATGGCCGTTGGTTTTTATTGCCAGGTACTTTTCTCACAGACTCTACCTATATTGTCTTACACTTCTGTTTTCTTATTAAACCTAATCTTAATTTCGTATTCCATGGGAAAGAGTAAAGATTCAGAGTTTATGTCAGAGGGCAAAACTGCCGAGAATTATGAAAAGTTCATCAAGTGCAAAGCGCACGTTCTTTTCCAGTGCACATTTTAACTTGAGCCGTGCCCAAAACAAGTTCTAATTTCAAAATGAAACTTTTTCTTAAATTACATACCGGATTACGCTAACCGTTTTATTACAGACATTACGGATGTTCTTTTTTAAAATGAATGCAAGACAGTAAGCGTTCAGTATATTTGATACGGTCATCAATGGAGTACTTACTTTCGATTTCTTCTTATATTCTGAATACTTCTTGGTAATACTGGTGTGTTTGTTTCCTTTCCTTACTAAATCTTGGAGTAGACACCACTATTTTTATTCGACCTATGATAGATGGCCAATCCCTCTCTCATAAAGGCGTGAAGAATGTGGTGCGACACGAAACATGTCGCACCACATTCTCGGTCCGGGGATCCGATCCACTAAAATAACAATTTTAAAACCATTGAATTTGAACTTTAAGTAATGTTTGAGTAGATATTTAACTTTTGTTAAAAATACTTATGAGGCTGAAATTGGCAGCCAAAATTGTAGCAGTCAAAATACAAGTAACAGTAATATGAAAACGATGATGGTGAAAATTCCATAAATTGTCTGAGACCTTCTTGTAAATAATGGGAATATATGTTTGGCTGTTATAATTTTGTTCCCAAGCCGATTTTGGCTGCTACAATTTCAGCCTCATGAAATCTATATATTAACGTGAAGCGAAAACTTTGGATCCCTTTTTACGAAAATTTGCCAACACGTTGGGAGGCAAAATTTGGTATATTGATAGTTTATAACAAAGAGAAGTGCATAAGCCTAATATTTTTTTAAATAATTCATTAAAATACTTAATTTTTGCAGTGACAGCTTTTTTGAAAGAAAATCTCAATAAATAAAAACTTTAATAATGTTCAAACTTATAATTTTTAAATTAATTATGATTGAGTTTCGACCACCGGGCGACCACTAGTACTAAAAGAAAATCTTAATCAAATTTAGAACTAATCCAAATGTGAAGGTTTCGTTAACCCTACGAATGTAGTTATGTATACATAGAATTTGTTTTGATTTGTAAAAATATGAAGTCTTCGTTCATTTTGTTCATCGAGCACTTTAATGTGGGGTTGGCAACATTCACAGGCTACGGTATCCGCTGAACACTCCATTTAGTTAGTGTAATAAAAAAATAATTACATGTTTGTTTAGCTTTTGTGAGCAAAAGTAATAAAAGGTTATTAAAAACAAAACAACTCTTGAATAACTTATCTATTTAGAACATCTTTACATTAAATAGCACAAACATGGCGAATTAATTCCAACTTGGCTACTGAACGTGAGAAAGTCATTAAGCTTGAATAATATGGTTCATTATAAGTTTCAGCTTTGAAACCGGTTAGTTTTATAGCTGCCTACAAATAACGTTATCAAAATAACTGGTTGCGTTACGCAGAAACAACGTTATTATGTAACTGCGAATTATTGGAATATAATTATATTCGTTTTTGCACTAGTTAGGTAGACTAAATAAATATTAATTTATCTCCCGTCACTATTCAGTACCGGCAGATGTGGCCAGTTTATTGCTATGTTAGTTTGCTTTTTATTTGTTATACTTATAACTCTCAAACCAATTTTAAACGGAACCACACTTGAATGGTTTTTATTTTATTGGCGAAATATACTCTATGTTCTGTAAAGGGTTGATTGTCAAATATCTTAAATATTTTTTTGTAATTTGTCATAATTAAGTCCTAGTATCTGCACCTTGGTGAAGCACTACCATCTGATGAAAACCTACCGTATACTCGACACTTTACCTTCTCTTTTCCTCCCTCACTGCTTATCATCTCATGTCTCTCTTTGTCCAATGTAATGAGTAGATTTGGTCACGCTTCAGACATTTCTACTATTGAACTTGTGAGTGTGGAGTTCTTTCAAATAATTACACATCATAAAAATCATGTACTGTACATATCTATGGTGTGAACCGCAGTGAAGCGAAAAAGCTGGTGGAATTGGAATTACAAATGGAAACTTGTTCATCGTAATTTTTTTTTTATGTCGACGTCACAATGAATTTATTGCTGCAGTGTATGTGTTTTAAATACTCATAAATATACCTACAAACATTATTTATTTATGAAAATTTGGCTTGTTTCTAAAGCGCAATGCAGATAGTGCAGTACATTATTACTTTTTGTCTTTTTATCATACAACTTGCACAGCCCATACTTCGGCAGTAGGTATGTTTTTTTTGTCACAATTAATAGAAGAAAGAAATGTGGGAAGGAAAGAACTACCTTGAAAGAAAGGAACGCAAGAAAGAAGGGAGGAATTGAGGATGTAAAACTCACCACGCCGTCGAACAGATATAATACACAAATTTTGGATGAATAAATATTATTACACCAAGCACATGATGTGTTTTATCGTAAACCGTATCATTAATTGAAATTTAGACCATTGCCCCCAATACTAATTTGCAATCAACAAAAAGTATCCTCTATTGAAGTATACGAAGCGCGCTACTTGTAATTAAATTTTGTTTCTTTCGCGTATTGTAATGAGTTTAATTTTTGGATACTATTGTAGTCTCGAAGTTAGCTTGTTACTAACTACAGCAGGTGACTAATGCCCAGAGCCTCCGGCAAAAAAATAGACGTCCAATTATACAAATATTCCATAATAATATGTGGTTTGGTTCTTTTCTGCCCGATTCCGACCTAACCACGTCACACTATTGGCTCCGGTATTTTGGTACCATGGGGTTTCCACACGCTAAAAAGAAAAAAGTAGTACCGGTACAGATACAATAAAAACTACCTTTTATAATAAACTTAATTCCGTTCACTGGCCGTATGTTTGCTTACCACGGCACATTCATCAAATAAAAAAGTTAAAATTGATTATCGAATCGTACTATGGAAATGCGAAGCAAAGTTCGTCGATTTTGTTTTTTTAATCTCAGAGTTACATCACTGAATAAACGTAAAGTTAAAAAAAATAGTCTATTCATCATCAGCCTTGGACGACAACAGTCGTAAGTGCGTGAGCATCTAATCAATTACTTATTATTATGTAGCTGAATAGTTCAATCTGTAAATCATTAGATTATTATCGAGTAAGTTCAGTCGGGGGCAGAGATAAGGAGACTATAATTAATTACGTTTGCTTTGTGCGCGGTTCAGACTTTTTCCTTTGATGTAGCGCAATGGCGTCGGCTACGAGTGGACATTATTCGTGAAGGAAATGAAGATAAAATCAAATTACAAACCGCATTTATTCCTTATTCGGTTTTATATGTTGAGTTACAAAGTTTAATTTAGATTTTTTTAATGATCTGCGGTAGCGTAGTGGTATGGGTAATGGACTTCTGAGACGAAGTCTCGGGTTCGATCCCAGGTTTACCATGGCACACACCAATGACTTTTCGATGCTTTTCGAAGTTATGTGTGTATTTATCGCAGGTTTAGAAGTGCCCGGTAAATGGCAATAGGCTCGCCACCTATTACATTGGGACCTAAACATAAACTGGCGAAATGTGGGTGCTAGCACCTCTCCCTACCCCTTCGGGGAATACAGGCGTGAGTTTATGCTATGTTATGTATGTTTTTTTAATGATATAATGGGAAAGCAAAGCCAACCTTAGATGGTCTTTGGTTCTTGTAATATTACGCAAATTTTCGAACATAAAAAATCTAATATTATTTTACAGGACTGTGATAAATGCTGCACAACACAACCCACATTACCAATAAGGTGGAAAGTAACTGTATAATACTCAGATAATGGAAATAACAAGCAACCATCTTTCTCAAGTGAATACACTGCCCTCAAAAAATTCTGCGCACGTATCGGACATTCCACCATTTTTGGTGGCATTTCGTTGCGGTTTCACCACAGATTACTAATAAGTTATTTCATTAGCTGTACTTTTGGTACGTTTTCCTGAAATCCCGTTCCCAAAATAATAAAGGTCTATTCTATTAAATTATAGAACTTGAATGCACGCATATGAATGACATTTGGTATAGAACACTGTAGAATTGCAATTCTATGTGGAAAATAAGCTACACCTATTGAATAATGCACTTTTATTTTTTTAAGCGAAGTACAAGTGCATTATTCACTATATGTAGTTAGATTCCACCAAGCGCCATCAATCTCCAAAAACAACAGTATATAACAACAGTATATAAATAAAATATATATATTACCTGTGGGACCCATACAACCATATACCTCTACGCTCAAGGGCGTTCATACTACCAAAGACCATAAATTGTTCGACCTAAATAAAGAAATAGCCACCATAAATATTTTCGCGGCCCAAGCAACGGGCATTTTGTTAATTCAGAAGAATGTCTACTAATTACCCTCTGACGATATTTGCACGCATTATGTCAATTCTATATCAAACGTCAGATAACATAGAAGAATATCATACAGCAGTATTAGAATAATAAACACATTTTTTTCCAATTCGTATTCCAAATTCAAAATTTAGACATGGCGTATGTCGGATCACCTATTTTATATGGTGGTTATGTATTCTTAAATTTTCTAATTTTCCGCGCAATTTTCTTCATTTTTTCTTTCATAAGAACCTTCTCCTAACAATAACGAACACAACAAAAAAAGAATTGGCGAAATCGGTTCAGCCGTTCAGGCGTGATGTCGTGACCAAGGGAAATAGGGGTTCATTTTTATATATATAGACTAGCTGTCCCGGCAAACTTCGTTTCGCCTTAGAAATTAGAATCAATTAGCTGTATGAAATTCTCCTAATTATTTGCGACCCAAGCAACGGGCATTTTGTTAATTCAGAAGAATGTCTACTAATCACCCTCTGACGACATTTGCACGCATTATGTCAATTCTATATCATATCATATAGATAACATAGAAGAATATCATACAGCAGTATTAAAATAATAAACACATTTTTTTCCAATTCGTATTCTAAATTCAAAATTTAGACATGGCGTATGTCGGATCAGCTGTTTTATATGGTGGTTATGTATTCTTAAGTTTTCTAATTTTCCGCGCATATTTCTTCATTTTTTCTTTCATAAGAACCTTCTCCTAACAATAACGAACACAACAAAAAAAGAATTAGCGAAATCGGTTCAGCCGTTCACGCGTGATGTCGTGACCAAGGGAAATAGGGGTTCATTTTTATATATATAGAATTTTGTTTATATTATATTTAGTTACTTCTCACCCCGGTAATAGGTAGGTTACTTTAGTTGAAAACATGGTATCAGTATATCAAAAGGTGGTGCTGAAGACAGCAGTTTATATGTTATACTGTTGCAGATTTTTTAACCGACTGTCAAAAAGGGTTATGTTTTTCGCGCGTTTCTTGTATGTATATTTGTAATCTTCTCTGTTACCCCATATCTTCCAAACCACTTCACGGAAATCAATGATTAATGTCTCAAATTTACTTAGGTATTAGTCGTTACCTAAGTGTTCTTGGATACACGAAATGTGAAAAAAGTGCTACATAATATATTTTTCATTGGAATTAAATTCATATCAGTAATATTAGGTACTTAAGTCTTAAGTACTGTGTTTAATATTCTGTAATTATCCAAATCTTATTACTTTAACATTTGATGCATGATGATGAATGATGGTTGCGCTTCTAGGACCGATTATATCAAAAATCGTTTAGTGACTAAACTAATAAAAAAAAACATTTTCAAAGTGTTATTAATTATTATGCAATGGCCACTCGCGTCATGCAACACACGTCAGTAGTCAGTACCATTATTTTATCGCTCCATATTTCTTCGCCTAAGTTGTGTTGATTTGTGAAAATAATTCTTTATTTTTTTCGCTATTTCTCATCGTCTGATGCTGATCACGTTCACTTTACTATCGTGTTCGTCTAACGCTCTGTAGGTATTGAAAATTCTTTAGACGTCTCGTTTTGTCAAGATTCATTTAGTTATATATTTATTTAATGCTAGCAACTTCATTTGACCTCAAACGATTTTGACAAGATGTTTTACATTACAAATCATTCAGAACTTTGCTGGAAAGTATGAGCTTAGGTCGCCTTGGTACATGATATTAAATTAATTTGTATAAATGCCATTTAAGTGTAAGAATACAGTAAAAATATAAAAACGTTTTTAAAACACTCATGAACCTAATTAACATTTTGCCTTTTTTCGTATGTAGGTAAGTATAGCAAAATTAGTATGATGTATTATCGTGCTATCCGTACTTTTTGTAATTTTTACGTCGGTATGACTTAACAATAGAAATTGGGATGAAATAAGAATGATATGAATTAAGAATACGTATTTGTTATGATTTAAGAATGGTATAGTTATCGGGGTATGAAGGAGGAACAACTCCATTATAATAGATAGAGCTCTGCTGTTACGCACCCAAAAATAACAAGAATCTTTAGTTAAGTGACAATTAAGTGTTGAAAACCCGGGATTAAAATATCCGGGATAATAAAGACACTACGTGGTACCCAACAAGTCTAACTAATAAATAAAACTGTTAAAAACGTCGTAAAATTGAGGCGACAGGTCTCAATTCCACTCAAGCTTCACAACAGAAACACATCGAGAGGATGCTTCTAATTTCGGAGTACAATGACCTAACTACACCGGCCTATACAGATAGAACGCACTAAAAATTCATTAGTGATGTCCAATTTGCTGGAACAATGTATTTGAATTTATACTATTATAAATTGTGAATAAGTAATTGTGTCTGTAGCTGTGTATATTGGGTATATTAAAAAAAAACTTAAGTTTCTTAAATTAATTATTGTGAATTCCATTTTGTTTACATTTTTAAACTTTATGCGTACTTGACGTACCTAGGCCATAATGCTATGTTTGTATATTTTTCAAAATGAACGCTAAGTACAACTAGGTTCCGAACGGATTTTATTTAATCATAGATACGGTATTTTAATTCGAAATATTTTGGTCGAACTTATACATCTACTGACTAGTCAAATTATTTACTTTTTACAGTTTTTACTAAACGTCAGAACGATAAGTTTATAATGTAACTTGTACAAATGAAAAAAGATTTAGTGACGTCATAAAATTTAATAGTCAAATCAGTTACTACTATAGGTTGGATGGATGATTAAAAATAAATAAAAACTATAAAATAAGAACCGACGCAATTTTTATCGCTCTTTTACCATTCTTAATTTAATAAGGTCGGTTAGATAATTTATTTTAACTACAGGATAATATCCAATTGTGTAGGTATGATTGTATGATTGTAACTAGTTGGGTAGAACAGGAGATAAATGAACCAAAGTCGCGATGACTGACATCCATGCCGGTGGAGCCACGAGCATCAGATGAGTACACTAAAATTCATTAACGTTGTCCAATTTATGTGAAGATGGAGCCCAGATTGACTCGTACATGGTAATGTACTCGAAAATACCTAAATATTTCAGGTTTTGTTTCACAGTTTTTGTTAATTATTTCTGTCTTGGTCATTGTTGGAATAGTTACGCAAGTTCAGAAGAGAGTATGTTCAGAGTTCATTGGCTGATTTCTTTGTGTACAATACGCCGGCATAAAATAAGCGTGGAAAATGAATAGTTGAATAACGTCTAAACATATTGTAATTAGGTAGGGAAGAGTCATAAAACTCAGGTTTATGAATCGATTTATTTGCGTAATCAGTTATATGAACAAACCTGCGGGTTTGGTTCGATCCCCGCTCAATGCAAACATTTATGCTTGACTATGAGTAAGTATTTGCATTGGTCTGGTCGTGCCTCGGAGAACACGTTAAGCCGTCGGTCCCGGTTGCCATACGAACATCTATGGCAGTCGTCTCGGGTAGCTGGAGCCCTCAAAAGTCCTACAACTGGTCTAGCTGCAATGCATCGATATCACCTTTGGGTTGTGGAGGTCATAATGGCAGTCGCTTCACAGAAAATATCGAAGTTCAGCCAAAACCGCAGTTAGACTGGTAAAGCGGACCCCAGACTCCAAGCTGAAAGCTTGGTATGCGATTTCCGCACGAAAAAAAAAAAAAAGGTATGCGACTGGGATTAACGCTAGGTTCTCGAGGAGGGCCCTGGGTCAGCCGGGGTGCGAGGGATATGTCGAAGACAACCTCACCTCCGGCCTAACACCACGACCCACAGTCGGCGTGCGGATTTAGTCGGTTTGAGTCCGACATAACCTCCCCTTCCGGCTCCGGCAGGGGTGGTATCCGAGGAGATTTCCGCACGAAAAAAAAGGCATTAACGCTAGGATGAAAAAGACGTAGTTATAGAAGTAACTGCATTTGACAAAGTTTATCATGTTGTTGGTCATGTTTGATCAGTTTCGATATTATACGGAGGGACTGTAGGGAGTGTCGAAATACGTAATTATGTCAAGGCCGATCGGTTCATTACCCTGCCGGGACCAAGGAGTTGACTCACTAATAATGATGTCCAAATTTGTACTTTCTTTGTTTGTTAATGTTATTTTGTAATTATTTGTACAAAGAGCTCGTATATGATTAAATTATGTAGTCGTCAAGGTAGGATTTGCGACTTTAATAAAAGAAAATACTATAGAACTAAGTACATAAAATATCTGTTAATACGGGTTCTACAACGCGTATAGTTCTGAACCAAAATGTTCTTAACATAATTGCGGATTTTTTTTTAAAGTACACGTCAATTTGACTTCACCTCGCCTGATGGTAAGCTAAAGGTAAAGTCTTGGAAAGAGGGTCACCATCGTAAACATTCTTATTTTTTTTAAAGAATATTAGAACCGTAGTTACTAATATTCCCTTTAACCCCTCCAACTAAGCTAAAGTGGTGGATGCTAGGAGTGGGTTCACGTCGGTAGTGTAATGGCCAGGATCGAACACGGGATCTCTCGATCGTAAGGCCGACTCCTTAACCACTAAGCTACCGACGCGACGATACAAAGCTTGCCTACCAATTCCAATGCTCTTTTTAAATTAATTTTGATTGGATTTTTGGGCAACTGTGTAAAGTGGTAAAAAAAGGGATAAGCCTGCATCAAAGTATCGACAGTGTAAACAATCGTAAACCATAAATCCTTGTAGAAATGTTCAATCAAAGAACTTCTATTTTTAACACAAAAGACAAAAACGGTTTGAAATAAAAGGCTAGACTACAACGGAGATATTATTGTGAGAAGATAGACAATACAAACTATTGTTTACTTAATATTGTACTGTATTATTAGTATTATTACGGTCCTACGTCATTAGTTTGTTTAACTACAAAGTTTCAGCTCGGCGGCCATCTTTCAAAATTGTCACCTTTTACATATCTACTCCATAAATATTTAGTTACTTTGTCTAGTCTAGACGACTGCATAATGTTCAGCATGTTTTCTTTATCTCTGGTTTTATACAAATGTCTAGACTGCCTTGGTGGTCTTGAGTGTAAGTTTGTGTGATGAATTTTTGCTCGAATTTCTTAGTCGCGTAGTCCTTGTGTTTAATCAACTATGGAAAAAATATCACAGCAATTTTTCCCCATAATCATCCCAGCTAATGCTGCCCCCGGTTGCATTGAAATTTTCATTTTGGAGCCTGGGTTTCGCAATGTGCGTCAGCATCCCGTATTGAGGGATCATGTTGTCATCTTTTATGAAGTCAAATCATCATTTCTTGGGTCTTCCTCTTGATACTTCGCCCGTCGGAGCCGGAAGGGGAGGTTACCGTTAAAAACCGCACGCCGATTGTGGGTCGTGGTGCTGGGCCGGAGTTGAGGTTGTCTTCGACATATGCCTCGCACCCCGGCTGACCCAAGGCCGTCCCTTAAGGTCTGGCCCTCTTCGGGAGGGGGGACAACGTGTCCCCGACTCGCCCCCGGAATGGGGAGCCGCAGCTTTCTTGGGTCTCTCTAACCGAATCCCCGTAGCCAGACCACAGAATAGATAATAGTACTAGCGTACTGGCCAGACATTTTGTTATTCATAATGTCTGGCGGACATTGAAGGCGACCTGTAATTACAATATTCGTGATTACTTTTAAATAATTATCGAAATGAACTAATGTCTTAATCGAGCAGTTCTTATATTTATGGATTTTGCTCAAACTATTTCAATATAGAATAGAGTGTATGATAATGAAGTCACTTCAATATGTGCACAGGTGACTTGGTCTGCGTAAACACATAAATTATATTCGACGTTCAGAATTTAATTGTTTATCACTATGTAGTGAATAGTAGTCACCCGAGTGTGCCTATTTTATCCGACTGGGGAGAAATAAAAAAGGGGGTTAAGTGTCTTAAATATATTACTATTTCCTCCCCTCACGTCTTGGAGGACTTGGAGGAAACTTGGAAACCTTAAGGAAAGTAGAATCTAGGATGATATTTACTCCCCGCATCATCCCGCATAGAAAATATTCTAACAATCGAACTAAAAACTTTGTTGTCCTTGCACTGTGTGAGATAACCGGAGTTTATGAACGTTTGCCCTCATTTTTATTTAGATTAATTTATTAGTCTCTTTAAATAAATTATTTATACCTGTTCGTGACTTCACGCGATAAAAAATTTCACTTACTTTTTGCCAACGTTTCGGGTGCGATGCTGCACCCGTGGTCACGACTAGACTGGCCGGCGAGGGTAGCGCGGTGTGCGCGGAACATTTTTTGTGCGTCTACCCTCCGTTACTTTCAGAATGAAAGTAAGGCTGGCGACACTACACTCACTACGTCAGTTTAGGACAGCACGATGTTGTTGGGTTTTAGTGTTTTTATCACTGGATTCCACGTCCCGGATAGTTTGAATCCATCTTCCCTATTGAAATTTTTAAACTTTTTAATTTCAATCGCTTCACGCACTATCCTAGAATAGTAGTGGCGATCAGTGGAGAGGACTTTGGGTTGATGAAGCTCAATCCAGTGATTGGTACCCGACTTTTTATCGCGTGAGGTCCGAACAGGCATAAATAATAATGAGTTTACACCGCGATGGCTTAAAAATAACATCTTTACATAAAGTTTTCCATAGAATTTAATTATTATTGAACAAGCTATGGATTCGAGTAAACTCCATTTTGCACTTAGCGCGCTGGCGGTAAGACCGTAAGATCGTTAAATGACTTGCCTTCACCTCAAGAAGTAAATGAAAATAAACATTTTAAGCACAGAGCTTTGGTTTTAATGCAATCTCCTTTGTTACCTGCGCTAAAATATTGTACGGCTTGCCTCTATATCTCGGAGCGAAAGTAAACAACTCACTATTCAAACTGTATTGAAATTAGGGTTCATTCACAAAGTACCTACTAACTTTTTTTTGTTACGTAAAACCCTTTGTTTTTTTTTAAATACTTAGTAGTGTCTTTGATGTGGACACTTCTCTAGGCGCGTTGGGCATTATTTGAGATGGGATAAATCAATTGAAACCTACCTCGGTATATGTACATACTAGCTTTTGCCCGCGGCTCTGCCCCTGTGGATGTCGGTTATCGCGACCAAACATAGCCTATGTCCTTTCTCAAGGTCTAATCTACCCTTATACCAAATTTCATCAAACTCGGTTCAGTGGTTTAGGCGTGAAAGCGTAACATACAGACAGATCGGCATACAGACAGACATAGTTACTTTCGCATTTATAATATTTGTATGGATAAGTAGTTATACACATTATAATGTTCAAGTTTTCACTTCTGTCGGCACTCCCGGAGTGCTACTATTTCTTTTTTTTTTTTTTTGTGGCGTTATACTTGCACAGTTGCCAGAGTCAATTTTTAAATTATCTTATTACAGTTCTTTTCAAAGTTTCCCGCGGTTACATACCCACTGTAAATTTCCTTTAAGTTGGTGCTAATAACTATTATGTGCCTGAAGATTTAAAAAATAAATTAAGAGTGATGGTTCATCTCTATTTTGCCAATACAGAGCTTACTCTTTTATGAACTTTTTTATGGCTGCAGTGACAGTTTTATTATGTACCGGTTGGTAATTGAAGCCGGTTTATATTAATATGTGAATTCACATAATTAAAAGGTGTGATCATATCTATTAAGCAAAAAAAGAAGGCAAACTTCAGAAAAAATATCGATCGAAAAACTCGTTTGCTATTAGTTTTATCTTGAAGTCTGCCTCCGAATCCTCCGATTGAGATTATGCCAGCCTACTTGCTTTCTTTGTTTTTTTATCTATCTTGCAAAAAAATCCCCACGGATTCAACCCCCACGGTGCCGGTGGAGGTGGTTATGTCGGACTCGAACTGACTAAAACCCACGCCGTCTTAGGTCTTTGGTTGCCGGAGGTGAGATCGCTGAAAGCCTATCTATAGCCCACTTGCTTGGCGATTTCAATTCGATTAAACGTAAAATATTTGATAGTTTGTTATTTCGTATGATCTGTCCTCATAACAACCGATTTCATGCAGTTATTAGATTATCAGAATCACTCATAAATTAATTTTTGCCATAAGTTGAGGTGAGTGCCACCACTGTTAACATGGTACATGTTTGCGGTGGTGACCCTCTTTCCTAAATTTTGCCTTTAGCTTACCATCAGGCGAGGTGGAGTAAAATTGACGTGTCCTTTATAAAAAAAAAGTTGTCCTCATTACGAGTTTAAGTTGAAACAAAATATGAAACCTTTATTCGCTTTAGGACAGATTCGCTTTATGACAGATTCGCTTAAGGATAGATCACGGGTGAATATCGACCTCCCCACTATTAGTGACCCAAGTATTTAATTTAAATATCGAATCAAAAGTGTGAACCTGGCCTTACAGCCCAACATGTCAGAACACTCGTGCTAAATAAATATGTACACTCAGCGCTATTGTTCAGGTGTTTCACACCTTGCATCTGACTCACGCTCTTGTGAATTTCCTGCAGAAGTCGCCTTTCTTGGACCGACACCTGTTTGTGAAACTAAAAGCCTCACTGTGTTGAAGAGAAACAGGAGACGACTTAAATGCTCTTTAGAAAAGAGATGGAGTATTTTGCTTTTTTAAATTTATGTTTATTGATTCATTCTCTTGAACCCTGAGGCGTTCAGTCCGTTCAGTCGTACCATTTTTTAGAAATCCGTATCCAAAGGGTAAAAACGGCTCCCTAGCAGTTACTAAGACTCTGCCATATGTAATGAACCGTGTTAGCTTGATATTAAAAATGGTACGAAACCCTTCGTACGGGATTGTGATTGAGCTGATTTTTGTTCCGTACGGCTAGACTAGTCTAGTAGCATAGATGATAGAAGTCATTGTTTGAAACATATTCAAAGTTGGTGTAATGCAAATGAATAGGTACTAAATTAGTAGAGGTACTAAATTAGTAGAGGCTAGGATACGGCGCAGAAAGGTATTAGTACTACTAATACCTTTCTGCGCCGTATCCTAGCCTCTGTGGCTTGGCGTTAGTGACCGCAGCCGCTACGGAGGAGGCGTGAATATGGTTATTTGCATTGGTCTGGGTGTTTCTATGTACAATATGTATTTCTATGCTTACCATGGGTCTAGATAGCGTTGTGTAGAATGTTGTGGAATATTTATTTATTTATTTATTTATAATATGTATGTATTTACAAAAATAGTTTCTAAGTATGTTTATCCGCATTCTAGATTCCATAACACAAGCCAGTTAAGCTTACCATGGGTCAAGATCTAGATAGAGTTGTGTAGAATGCTGTGGAATATTTATAATGTTTCACATCAAAACGTGCAACCTAGAGAGAGACAGATCAATAAAACTGTGATGGCGTAGGTAGACTATGCTTATCCAAGTCGAGCAAACGAGACCGAGTGACTATCTGCCGAAAATCAATGCAGTCGCGCCGAACATAGAGTTCACTAAAATAGCGTGACCCAATAATTTATCTGTTTTGTACTTTAAATTGGACTTGCTGGTTTATGGATGAGATGAGACTCTTGCGTCTTATACTTATTTCGGTACACACTTGCATGGTGGGAATGGTAATCGTGAATTATCCCTCCACCCACCAGTGGGATACTTACTCCTTTTTTTTTTCGTGCGGATATCCCCTCGGATACCTCCCCTACCGGAGCCGGAAGGGGAGGTTATGTCGTACTCGAACCGACTAAAACCGCACACCGACTGTGGGTCGTGGTGCCAGTGGGATACTGCAGTGGGTGGACGGGTCGACACCCGATTTTCCTTTCGAGGTTGACAAGTCAGACGGCAGTCGCGTACTTAATGGATCTTAGGCTCTAAGGGAGAAGGCTTCGATGCAACTGAAAAGAACGTTAAGATGCTTTTAGTAGATTTTTATTCAGTCACTAGCTTTTGCCCGCGGCTCCGCCCGCGTGGATGTCGGTTATCGCGACGAAACATAGCCTATGTCCTTTCTCATGGTCTAATCTATTCCTATACCAAATTTCATCAAAATCGGTTCAGTTGTTCAGGCGTGAAAGCGTAACATACAGACAGACAGACAGACAGACAAAGTTACATTCGCATTTATAATACTAGCTTTTGCCCGCGGCTTCGCCCGCGTGGATGTCGGTTATCGCAACCAAACATAGCCTATGTCCTTTCTCATTGTCTAATCTACCCCTATACCAAATTTCATAAAAATCGGTTCAGTGGTTGAGGCGTGAAAGCGTAACATACAGACAGACAGACAGACAGAGTTACTTTCGCATTTATAATATTAGTATGGATTAGTATGGAAGTATGGATCTATTGATAGTATACAAAATTTATGTTAGGTCAGTTTCCTAGAGCAAATCATTATTTTCGGAGCGCTAATAGCTATGTAATGGGTGGTATACATAACACACGTTACGATAAATCACTACGATAGAACTGTACTGTTTGAACTGCACTGATAAATCTATGCAAAAAATATGCAGTTCTGAGTCAATATCTTCTATAATATAAAAATGAATCGCTAAATGTGTTGGTAAGTGCATAACTCTACAACGCCTGGACCAATTTGGCCAATTCTTTTTTTACATGTTCTTTGAAGCTCAAGGATGGTTTTTAAGGCCAGAAAAATTCGAATAATTGCCGGGAACCGACATCCACGCGGGCGGAGCCGCGGGCAAAAGCTAGTTAAGTATAAAAAGCAATGTCACTTTTCGTCGTAATTAGTAGTTAACTCAAGAACGTGCTCACCTATCCAAACCAAATGTTTAAGATTTGTTCAGACTATTTAGTAGATGGTTTATGTGAAGTTTGCACAAAATCGGTTGAGCGGCAAATCAATTCAATAAA
The DNA here is from genome assembly GCA_914829495.1 of Eilema sororculum. Classification (NCBI taxonomy): domain Eukaryota; kingdom Metazoa; phylum Arthropoda; class Insecta; order Lepidoptera; family Erebidae; genus Eilema; species Eilema sororculum. Next base: position 6,013,649 of record OU618555.1, on the reverse strand, counting down.
TGGTGGGTCATTTTGACGGTACGAACTTCGCCAGGTCAACTAGTGTTTGATAAAATGTTGGCAAGGCCGTTTACACTTGTATTTGTCCTAAAGTATAACAGAGCCCTTGTACTCACATCACACGGATTTGTTCACTTCTAAAATCGGGCATCTCCCACTCCTCGCTAAATGAATGATTACATGAGGATGTCATTGTCAAATTTGAGTCAGGATGTTAATTTCCAGTTCCTTAACGTATATCGTACGCGTTTGTACATCAATTACAAGTATTACAACCATGTGTTGAGTCGAACATTGTTTAAAGCACAGGTACATCAAATATTATGGAGGTTTTTATTTATTGTAGTAGCAACACGGAATATAAATACTGTGTAGAGTCTAAATTTGCATTTTTTTTCGTGCCCTGGATCCCCCCCTGGATCGTTCCCCCGCCAGAGCCGAAAGGGGAGGTTATGTCGGACTCGAACCGGCTAAAACCGCACGCCGACTGAGGGTCGTAGTGCTACGCCGGAGGTGAGGTTGTCTTCGACATATCCCTCGCACCCCAGCTGACCCAGGGCCATCCCTTACGGTCTGGCCCTCCTCGGGCTAATATATTGCAAGGCAGTTGGCTACTGACTTCAATCAGTCAATGAGCCCACCGCAGTCCACTGCTGGACATAGGCCTCTCCCAATGTGCGCCATTTCACCCGATCCTCCGCCTTCCGCGTCCAGTTTACCCCAGCCACCTTTTTCAGGTTGTCAGTCCAACTGACATTTACTTTCAGTTTTATTCTGTGTTGAAAATTATGACCAATGATGTCAGTGTTGTGTGACTCATTCCCATGCCGCACTATTAAGACCTGGAACTCCCTGCTAGGTCACGTATTTCCTTCTTCCTACAGTCCCGGGTCCTTTAAGCGGGCCGTGAAAAGGCATCTGATGAGGCCGTCAAGCTGAGTGCCACCACTGTTAACATGGTTCAATTTTTTCGATGGTGACCCTCTTTCCGAGACTTTTACCATCAGGCGAGGTGAAGTCGAATTGACGTGTCCACTGCTAGTATACTGTGTAGAGTCTAACATTGCATTTTTTTTCGTGCGGAAATACCCTCGGATACCTCCCCTGCCGGAGCCGGAAGGGAAGGTTATGTCGGACTCGAACCGACTAAAACCGCACGCCGACTGTGGGTCGTGGTGCTAGGCCGCAGGTGAGGTTGTCATCGACATATCCCTCGCACCCCAGCTGACCCAGTACAACAAAAAAATAGATTGTTCATTTATAAAATGTTAATCAAAAATACATTTAATCAATACTTTTATGTGATGTATTAATAAATTAACATATCGCAGTCCACTGCTGGACATAAGCCTCTGCCAATACTTTTATGTAACAATTCCTAACTACAAGCGAGTACTATTATCTATTCTGTGCTACAAGTCATGTTATGAAAGAATCTAGATAAATACAGACTCTCAAGAGTAATCCTAAAATAAATAACTCTAAGTGGTGTTTGCGGAATGTTGATAGGAATACTAAATATTATGGAAGCTGTATCTAAACATTAGTACATTTAGACAGACATTACAATATTTATTGCAGAAGTAACAAATGTTGCGAATGAAGTTTATTTATTTCTCTATTAGATACATTACCCAATATATTCTTAGTTTATTTATCATTCTACACAGTGCTGAGAGTATTATCGGACCCGCATTATCAGTGTTTTAGCACATATTAGCTAATATTATCTAAAATTAGTTGTCAGATGCAAATTTTGCTTATAACTCGACTGTAGAAAAAAAGAAGTATAATTTTTTCAGGATTCATATGTTGTATAATGTGAGCTTCTTTATTCCCTTCAGCATTTAAAAGTTCTACTTGAACAGTAATGGAAATGTGACTTCTGTATCGTTAGAATTCTTACAACATCCCCTTTTTCGATATTTATTCTAATTCTGGTTCATGTTTTGTAAATGGGTACCGCCTGCTATCAAACTTGTTTTGATCTTCTCAGCATCAGGTGGGTTTCTTATTTTTAATAATTTATTTTCTTTTCGGTGTATTTTTTTACTTTGCAGTCGGGTTTTGTTTTCTTCATGATTAATTTAAATGATTGTCTTTTGCCTAAACAACTTCAACGTAGATAATCTCGTCAAAACATTCTCTTTCAAGTCTTATTATTCTCAAAATAGACTATAGGTTGTATATGAGTGAAACAGCTATTCATATTATGAACCGTAGGTGTTTAGCGCCAACAGTAGTGAATCAGAGGCAGAGGGGTCATGGTTAAAAGTCACTGAACTGAGAAGTTTTCCCATCATCTCAGCTCCGAGGTGGTTCGCAAATCGCAATGCTTCTAAATTGAGCTAGTGTACCTATGTCAAAACTGAGGCCACCACACATACCTATTCCCCCTTTTACCGAATCCTCCCAAAAATCATTTGTTCGAAATTTCCTTCGAAATTTAAAAACTTGTACAAGCAAGTATAAATTACTTATATTTTATGCAGAGTAGAACCTACCTACTCTGCGACTCCAGTCAAGTCAAGCACAACCACGCTTATGACATCTAACATCGAACACGTTATCGATTGTATTATCAGTTCAATCTATCATGATATCAAAACTTTACAAGCATTAGTGAATCGATAGGTCGTGACATCGAAATCTTTTTAATCAGAGGCCAATTTCTAGTCAGAGGTCATGGTTATACGTCATTGAACTGCAAAGTTTTGACATTGTCTCAGCCATGGGATGGTCTTATCTACACTGTGTCCCGAAATACAGGCGCAAGCCTAGTTTGGGAACCAGTATCAGGTATGTTTGTAATTCCCACTGCGGTATAGTTCAAGAGTCAAGACTGTTTGTTAATCCAATCGAGACTAATAAACACATTCATTCATTCATTCATTATCTTTGAGCAGTGCAAGATTTAGTTCACTACACCGTATCGAATATCTACATCGATGCCTTTCATCATATCGAATGTTCATGAGTTTGTTATTTATTATGATATCGAAACTTTACTTAACGAGATCAAACCATAAAATAATCGATAAGTCGTGACATTTCAATATTTATGTCAGTCAAAGAGCCAGAGGTCATGTTTATTAAACGTTACTGAACTGCAAAGAGTTCTCATAATGTCAGCTTTCATAATGGTTCGCAATACACCTTTGAACTAGAGTATCATATAACTAAACCATATCGAATGCAATTACAAATCGATGCTCACACATAGATCAACTTTTCATCTCATCGAATGTTTAAAAGTTCGATCGTTGTTGTTATCGAACTTCACTAACTTTACGAGATCAAAACATAAATAAATCGATAAGTCGCGACATCGTAGTCCTTTAGCGATTACGGTTGAACGATCTCGTTACCCTCGTCTCAGATTTCATCTCGAGATGATCCGCAAACCACCCCCTTTGAACTATAATAGTGTAACTTATATAGTGTATCATATGATATTAAGAAGGAGTTTCATTAAACCATATCGAATGTCCCAATATCGATGCTCATATATCGACCTTTCATCTCATCGAATGTTTATGAGTTCGATCGTCGTTGATATCGAAACTTCACTAAATTTACGAGATCGAGCCTTAAATAAATCGATGATAGGTCGGGACATCGTAATCTTTTACCGTGTGACTGATCAAGGGGTTTTGGATGAACGTTACTGCCCTTCGAAGTTACCCTCTTTTAAACTCCGAGATGGTCTGCAACAGTGGCGTAAGTTCCTTTTACAGAACAAACCCCCAGAAATGGGGTTATAGGGACCACCACCTTAGAACTATAATAGTAAAACTTAAAGTGTAAGTAAAGGAGTCTTAACTAAACTAGATCGAATGTCTCAATATCGATGCTCATACTTCGAACACGCTACATCGACCTTTCATCTCATCGAATGTTTATGAATTCGTTCGTTATGATATCGAAACATAACTAACTTTATGAGATCGAGCCATAAATAGATCGATAGGTCGAGACATCGTAATCTGACAGATAATGAGGTCATGGTTAAATGTCAGTGACCTGCGAAGTTACCCTCGTCTCCTGAGGAGGTCCGCAATGCACCACCTTTGCGCTAGCGTGTCAAGATTTATGGGTAATAAACTTTAACTTTTAATAGGTCGTCTCGACTTTATTCTAGAACTTGGTCGTATAAAATTGGTTTTTAGGACTTCTATTAGGATGTGTAAGGAATTGCAAAAACAGAAATACAATCTTTAAAATCAGCTAGAATTAATCAACATCCTACTAATCCATACTAATATTATAAATGCGAAAGTAACTCTGTCTCTCTGTCTGTCTGTCTGTTTGTTTGTATGTTACGCTTTCACGCCTAAACCACTGAACCGATTTTGATGAAATTTGGTATAGGAGTAGATTAGACCATGAGAAAGGACATAGGCTATGTTTAGTCGCGATAACCGACATCCACGCGGGCGGAGCCGCGGGCAAAAGCTAGTATTATAAACGCGAAAGTTTGTAAGTATTGTAAACAATATTTCGATGGCTTTCCGAACTCTATACGCAGGGCTATCGATTGAGTGAAGTGATCGATAAGGATACAACTATTCGGGACAGCATAGGAGTGTGACGTGTGGTCGCTCGCTTTTAATCCATACTAATATTATAAATGCGAAAGTAACTCTGTCTGTCTGTCTGTATGTTACGCTTTCACGCCTAAACCACTGAACCGATTTTAATGAAATTTGGTATAGGGGTAGATTAGACCATGAGAAAGGACATAGGCTATGTTTGGCCGCGATAACCGACATCCACGCGGGCGGAGCCGCGGGCAAAAGCTAGTTTTAATATAATTGTTTATTGTGTCAGTACTTCAATTTCTATCTAACAGTATGAATGATGGATGTTTGTTACTCTTACACGTAAAAACTACTGAATGGATTTTAATGAAATTTGGTGTGGAGTTAGCTGACACCTTGGATTAACACGGGCTATGTTTAGTCGCGATAACCGACACCCACGCGGGCGGAGCCGCGGGCAAAAGAAAAACGATTTTTATTAAATTCTGTAAAATCGATCTGGTATTACACTTATCAGTTATCATCACTTAGACTTTGTTAACTATTATTATTAATATTATAGGTACAGAGATTATATTATTATACGGTGTGACTAATGCTTTGTTCTATTATCACCTGACTCATAAAATTGTTACACTAAAAAAATACTAATTGTGCAATATCGTGTACTCGAAAACTTTCCCGGATTTACACAAATTTGCCGAACGTAATCATATCCGTTAAACGACTTCGACCTGCCATAATATCAATGAGAAGGAACCTTAATTACCCGACTACGGCGAAGCCAAAAGGAGGGTTATGATTTTGACAGGCTATGTATGTATGTATGTATGTATGTATGTATGTATGTATGTATGTTCATTTGTTCCCTCATAACTCCTCAATTACTTATTAGAACTGGACAAATGAGGTATCGTTACAAGCGGCTTGATCGTCCGATGGTTATAGGCTATATGACGTGTCACTCAATGTTGTGTGGCGCCCTCTAGCGCTCATAAGGTACTGTCTATTAAAATAATTTTGAGATAAATATGCCGTGTTTGGTTTCAAATGAAAGGGCTTTATAAGCACATTTCAAATATGTATAAATTATTAGCTTTACCTTGCCCCAAAATAATATAAATTAAAAATAAAGTTTAAAACTAAAACCCGACTACCGAAAAGTCCCGCTCTTAAAAGTAACAAACAAGAAAATATCAAGGATAGCCGTGGTCGTATGCCACTTACTCTTACAAAACAATACATCCTAGGGAAAAGTGGCATACGACCACGGCTATCCTTGATATTTTCTTGTTTGTTACTTTTAAGAGCGGGACTTTTCGGTAGTCGGGTTTTAGTTTTATTTGTTGAATAAAATAGCCGGGTTAGCTTACCCGGCGCACTTCGTACCGCCAATTTTTTTTTCCGCCCGTCATCAGATTCCTTTCCTGCTGTACCCTCTACTATATTAAGCATGTATTCATAAAAACTTTGAACTTCCTTTTCAATTACTCTATCTATTAAAAGAAACTGCATCAAAATACGTAGCGTAGTTTTAAAGATATAAGCGTACATAGGGACAGACATACGAAATCAACTTTGTTTTATACTTGTTTTACAACAAAACGTAATATTATGTTGTACCAAGACTCCGCACCAATGTATTAAACACGCCTGGCTGTATATACGAGTACATTGTAAGGTTTAGTTATTAAGGATATTAAACATAAATAAATAAAATTATAAAAACCGTTTACACATAGGCACAGCTGCTGAATAAAAAAAAGATAATAGTCTCTGTGGACGTTTTTGGCGGGAATTTACATTGAGGGCGCCCGTCGAAGTTAGATGATTATATTATAATTAAATTGCAGAAAGTGTACCCGCTGGTAAAATTGTAATTGATATAGGTAATAATGTATGAGCTGACAAGATACCCTGCTGTTTTATTACAACCCCACTAAGATTATCAGGGCTCAACTCAACTCAAGCGGACCTCAATTGTTGATTAATGAATGAGATTTCGGCGTAAGCTTCCCTCTTAGATTTAAGAGGGCAGACGAATGTCGCTCCAGCTAAATAAAGCGAAGAAGAGCGAATCTTGAGCCCTTAAGGAAGTGCTAGTTTTTGTTAACCAGGATCACTCTCTGTACCTATAATATTAATATTAATAGTTAACAAAGTCTAAGTGATGATAACTGATAAGTGTATTACCAGATCGATTTTTAAGAATTTAATAAAATACGTTTTTCTTTTGCCCGCGGCTCCGCCCGCGTGGGTGTCGGTTATCGCGACTAAACATAGCCTGTGTTAATCCAAGGTGTCAGCTAACTCCATATCAAATTTCATTAAAATCCATTCAGTAATTTTTACGTGAAAGAGTAACAAACATCCATCATTCATACTGTTAGATAGAAATTGAAGTACTGACACAATAAACAATTATATTAAAACTAGCTTTTGCCCGCGGCTCCGCCCGCGTGGATGTCGGTTATCGCGGCCAAACATAGCCTATGTCCTTTCTCATGGTCGAATCTACCCCTATACCAAATTTCATCAAAATCGGTTCTGTGGTTTAGGCGTGAAAGCGTAACATACAAACAATCAAACAGACAGACAGACAGAGTTACTTTCGCATTTATAATATTATAGTATGGATAGTATGGATTAGTAGGATGTTGATTAATTCTAGCTGATTTTAAAGATTGTGTTTCTGTTTTTGCAATTCCTTACAAATCCTAATAGAAGTCCTAAAAACCAATTTTATACGACCAAGTTCTATACAAAAGTCGAGACGACCTATTAAAAGTTAAAGTAAACCCATAAATCTTGACATACGCTAGCGCAAAGGTGGTGCATTGCGGACCTTCTCAGGAGACGAGGGTAACTCCGCAGGTCACTGACATTTAACCATGACCTCATTATCTGTCAGATTACGATGTCTCGACCTATCGATCTATTTATGGCTCGATCTCATAAAGTTAGTGATGTTTCGATATCATAACGAACGAATTCATAAACATTCGATGAGAAGAAAGGTCGATGTAGCATGTTCGAAGTAAGTGCATCGATATTGAGACATACGATATAGTTTAGTTAGACTCCTTTTTAATATCATATGATACACTTTAAGTTACACTATTTTAGTTCAAAGGGGACCCTATAACCCGATTCCTGGCTGCTTGTTCTGTAAAAGGAACTATCGCCACTGTTGCAGACCATCTCGGAGTTCAAACGAGGGTAGCTTCTCAAGGCAGTAAGATTCAACCATAACCCCTTGATCAGTCACACGGTAATGGTTACGATGTCTCGACTTATCATCGATTTATTTAAGGCTCGATCTCGTAAAGTTAGTGAAGTTTCGATATCAACGACGATCGAACTCATAAAGATGCAATGAGATGAAAGGTCGATATATGAGCATCGATATTGGGACATTCGATATGGTTTAATGAAACTCCTTCTTAATATCATATGATACACTATATAAGTTACACTATTATAGATCAAAGGGGGTGGTTTGCGGATCATCTCGAGATGAAATCTGAGACGAGGGTAACGAGGTCGTTCAACCGTAATCGCTAAATGTCGCGACTTATCGATTTATTTATGTTTTGATCTCGTAAAGTTAGTGAAGTTCGATAACAACAACGATCGAACTCATAACATTCGATGTGATGAAAGGTGACCCATGTATGAGCATCGATTTGTAGTTGCATTCGATCTGATTTTAGTTCAACTCGACGAAGTTCGACTCGACACAACTATATGTGAGTCGTAAAAATAATTGTCTCTGTCTCATATTACCATATGAGATAATTATTAATTATGATTAACAGATGTTGTTTCGTGGTTAGAGCGGTTAACCGACTGTTTTTGGAGGGCTTCGACCACATAACAGTTAACCGACGAGGTTGTGAAAGAAAAAAGAATGCGTTATATGGGAAAGTAAAGAATAGACCACCATATTTTTTTGGGAGAAAATGGAGAACAGGTGCGAGTGTGAACTCTGTTATTGTTTCTAAGTACTCTGAACATAAAGCCGTCTTCCCTTTCTTTATCATAGCGCCAATCCCAGTTCCATTCAGAGCTTGTATTTTGGAGCCTTCTCAAAACCGGAGATGACCAATTTATCAGCCCGGGTATGAGGAAAATGGCTATTTCTTCCTTCGTCTTAGACTCAGGCGGCGGCGTTCAGTTTTAATCGGTTTGAGTCTAACATAACATAACCGATCCCGGTAGGTATCCGAGGGGATTTCGTCACGAAATAACGATGATCTGATTGATAGAACCACTGACAGAAATAGTTGCCCGTGGATCGACCAGTAGAACTCTGCAATCAAACCACGGGCAATGGGACAACATTCTCTATCCCATAATTTTGGTTTGCCTTACAACAATTATAACACCACTGCCAAAATTTCGAGTTTGTAGCGTCAGCCGTTTAGGCTGTGTGTTGATCGCAAAACAAATAATTAGAGGTTCATATACTATTAACTCTGTCGTTAATGAATAAGTCAAAACAAGTAATTAATTACATAGATAAAGTATATAATATGGGCGACACAAATTAACCTGCTAACGTCTGAAAGTGCACACAATGCCTTATTAAGCCCATTAATGGAGAGAGTGAAATGAATGGATATGAGGGCATTGAACCGTTCAAGAGAGTATGTGTTAAATAGAGCGGAGTTGTTGGAGAATGAATGAATGGGTCGAACGTCGTTGTAGCTTTTTAAGCTGAAGTGATAGGTCACTGCGTGGGTTGATGAAGATTAGAGAGGACATTCATCATTATATTTTATACCACTTTGGTGGCAGACAAGCATACGGCCCACCAGATGGGAATCAATTGCGTAGAACCACCAAGATCTTCGAGACTCAAGTCAACCTCAGCTCCATGCACCAGCTTGCCTACATCAAACCTTTATTCGTGTACCGACACAAATGATCCTTGATCGTAGGATTTTCTCCTGGTGTTGGGAAGAAAGAAGACTCAAATGAAAAGCACTTTTTTTGTAAGTGCGAAAATCCCCTCGGATACGCTAGACCCAGCGGAGGGTCGTTTCGTTATGTCGGAGTCAAACAGATAAAACCGACGCAAACTGTGGAATGAACTCCCTGCCGTGGTTTTCCCAATATGGGGTTCTTCAAGAAGGGCTTTAGAAGGTTTCTCCAGGGTAGGCAGCACGTGTAACGCCCCTGGGGTTGCATACGTCCAAAGGCCACGGTAACCACTTTCCATCAGGTGGGGCCGTGTGCTTGTCTGCCTCCTAAATGGTATTAAAAAAAAAAGCTATCCGTTGCCTGGGGTGAGGTTGTCTCTGGTATATCCTTCGTACATCCCGGCAAAGCACTCACGTTTTATACAATATGATGTGTTGAAGTAAACATGGCCCGTGTGGCATGTGTGTGAGAGTGTGTGTGTGTGTGTGTGTGTGACAAGTGATGTCAGTAGATTTCCTTCAAAGGGACCGCGAACATGCCGCTAAAAAAATGATGTTTGTGTTCCACTTCGAAAGCAGCACGGCAATGCGAGCATTATGATAAGAGTACCAGATAGATGAGAAATAGATAAATAGATACAATGATAGTGATTAGAGGCAAGTAGCTTTATTTAGTAGCAGCAAATTTAGAGTTTTTGGATTGTGGAGGTCAGGTGGCAATCACGGAAACGATCGAAGTTCAGTTAAATCCACAGTTAGACTGGTGAGGTGGACCTCAGACTCCGAGGTTAAACCTTCGGATGTGAATCGTATTAACGCTAGGAGGAAGAAGAAGAAGCAAGTTTAGTGTAAAGAAGAAAAACTTTGCAGTAATACACTTGTAATTTCGTGAATTATTTTCGGTGAGAAGTGTTGTTGTTGCTTCAGGACGATTAATATAATCATCCCAACGTTAATCCCGGTAGCATATAATCTAAAGCTTTCACTATGATGAAGCCCAATAACCTCTCCCACAGCTCCTTCCCATTTTGCTTTTTACCGAAGCGGGGGCGTGAAAAGGCATCTGATGAGGCCGTCAAGCTGAGTGCCACCACTGTTAACATGGTACCTGTTTACGATGGTGACCCTCTTTCCGAAACGTTGCCTTTAGCTTACCATCAGTGAAGTCAAATTGACGTGCCAGCTCACGTGTTTCCTTCTTCCTACAGTCCCGGGTCCTTTAAGCGGGGCGTGGAACGGCATCTGATGAGGCCGTCAAGCTGAGTGCCACCACTGTTAACATGGTATATGTTTACGATGGTGACCCTCTTTCCGGGACTTTGCCTTTAGCTTACGATCAGGCGAGGTGAAGTCAAATTGACGTGTCCTTTATAAAAAAAAACTATCTGATCTCCTCGAGAGAAATACCAGCCTATATATAGATTGTCATTGGTCTGACTGAGGGACGTCACTGCAGATCACGCTATGACAAGCTCTGTCAACGTTTTCGCTGCGTTGTACTCGACGCTGTTTTTTTTTTAGATTTGCACTGCAGAACTTCGTCCGTCAATCGTTCGAATTGCAGGTGATGTGAGATACCTGTTTTTGTTATTGTAAAGGTTCAAATTAATTCACATTAGGCAATGACGTATTATTTTATAGATAGGTACGTCCAGGAACATTGCGGCTGTCAAAAATGTTGCAAAAACTAAGGATAAAACAATCTTGCTACTTATAATACGTCCATATTATTAATTTATATGCATTATTTTCGTATTTATATTGATAATAATATTCTTATTACTAATTTATTATTAAAGACTTAATTTTGTATTTTTCTGTCGCGTCTCTTATTGATGACTTTTGACTTGGTCATCATTTTTTTTGTGGATATTTTAGAGTGTGAACAAACTACCTATACTTTATATATCATTGAAAATAGGTACATAAGCGCAAGCCGATCTTCTAGGGAAAGTATCTATCGTAAGAGTTGAGATGTCAACCAACTCTGCCATACGCAATCATCATTACTGCAATTAAGCGGTTTATTGAAGATGGATGTCGATAAATAAATAACTACACGCGTATCGTATTTTCAAGCACTTTCAAGTTACGTATTTTTTTGTATTTTTTAGACTTTCGATAGTCGTAACATTAAATTGTTTAGATGGATTTAAGTAGTTATGTTAATGTTGAGTGGTACAAATTTATCTAACGATAGTAGGAAAGTTTTTTCGTGTGGGATACCACTTTTTCTAGTAGGCACTATAAAGCGTATAATCATCCCAAAGTTACTGAACCTAGGCGTGGTTGTGTTAGACTCTAACAAATTACGAGTACTATTATATCTCAACTCTGAGGGATCTTGACTGCCTCTGAAAGGACTGAACTATGCATTTTCCTGAATACTGGACTTAACTTACACAAAACAAAAGTTATATGAAAAAATATATGTAGGATATTTTACATATTAGTAAAGTCCGTCATCTAAAAAGACAGGAAGGTAAAACAAGTACTTAAGAAATTACTAGACTCATTTAAATAATTCCACTATTAAGTTAGCCAATGTATGTCGATGAAGATAAATTTTCAACTATCTAAGCTTTTGTTTAGTAATTAACATAATGTTTTACAAACAAGAACATACATGCTATTTGAAATACTCGGCCAGCTAAGCCTCCATCTCCATTGCCTATCTTCTCATTAAATGCCAGGTGTAAATAAGTAAACTACAAAAATGGAAAAGGAATGATAAACAAAATGAACTATATCCTACAAAGTAAACAAAACCATCACTACTCGCACGGGTGACGGCGGACACGCAACTAAAATTAAATTTAACTGTTCAGTTGTCACCTGTCACTTTGTTGACAAGTGACGTCACTATTGTCATCTAAGTGTCATTTTAGATTTGAATTTCGAACAAGTTCCATGTTTGTAACAGACTTCGTTACATCACATAGTTAGACTTTCAAATAGCATGTATGTTCTTGTTTGTAAAACATTATGTTAATTACTAAACAAAAGCTTAGATAGTTGAAAATTTATCTTCATCGACATACATTGGCTAACTTAATAGTGGAATTATTTAAATGAGTCTAGTAATTTCTTAAGTACTTGTTTTACCTTCCTGTCTTTTTAGATGACGGACTTTACTAATATGTAAAATATCCTACATATATTTTTTCATATAACTTTTGTTTTGTGTAAGTTAAGTCCAGTATTCAGGAAAACGCATAGTTCAGTCCTTTCAGAGGCAGTCAAGATCCCTCAGAGTTGAGATATAATAGTACTCGTAATTTGTTAGAGTCTAACACAACCACGCCTAGGTTCAGTAACTTTGGGATGATTATACGCTTTATAGTGCCTACTAGAAAAAGTGGTATCCCACACGAAAAAACTTTCCTATTATCGTTAGATAAATTTGTACCACTCAACATTAACATAACTACTTAAATCCATCTAAACAATTTAATGTTACGACTATCGAAAGTCTAAAAAATACAAAAAAATACGTAACTTGAAAGTGCTTGAAAATACGATACGCGTGTAGTTATTTATTTATCGACATCCATCTTCAATAAACCGCTTAATTGCAGTAATGATGATTGCGTATGGCAGAGTTGGTTGACATCTCAACTCTTACGATAGATACTTTCCCTAGAAGATCGGCTTGCGCTTATGTACCTATTTTCAATGATATATAAAGTATAGGTAGTTTGTTCACACTCTAAAATATCCACAAAAAAAATGATGACCAAGTCAAAAGTCATCAATAAGAGACGCGACAGAAAAATACAAAATTAAGTCTTTAATAATAAATTAGTAATAAGAATATTATTATCAATATAAATACGAAAATAATGCATAAAATAATATGGACGTATTACAAGTAGCAAGATTGTTTTATCCTTAGTTTTTGCAGCATTTTTGACAGCCGCAATGTTCCTGAATGACGTATCTATAAAATAATACGTCATTGCCTAATGTGAATTAATTTGAACCTTTACAATAACAAAAAGATCCTACAGGTATCTCACATCATCTGCAAAACGAACGATTGACGGACGAAATTCTGCAGGGCAATTCTGAAAAAAAAACAGCGTCGAGTACAACGCGGCGAAAACGTTGACAGAGCTTGTCATTGCGTGATATGCAGTGACACGTCCCTCAGTCTGACCAATGACAATTTATATAACTATATATAGGCTGGTATTTCTCTCGAGGAGATCAGATAGTTTTTTTTTCTTCTAAAGTACCTACACGTCAATTTGACTTCACCTCACCTGATGGTAAACTAAAGGCAAAGTCCCGGAAAGGGGGTCACCATCGTAAACATGTACCATGTTAACAGTGGTGGCACTCAGCTTGACGGTCTAATCAGATGCCTTTTCACGCTCCGCTTAAAGGACCCGGGACTGTAGGAAGAAGGAAACACGTGAGCTGGCACGTCAATTTGACTTCACTGATGGTAAGCTAAAGGCAAAGTCTCGGAAAGAGGGTCACCATCGTAAAACGTAACATGTTAACAGCGGTGGCACTCAGCTTGACGGCCTCATCGTATGCCTTTTCACGCCCCCGATTCGGTAAAAAGCAAGATGGGAAGGAGCTGTGGGAGAGGTTATTGGGTTTCATCATAGTGGAAGCTTTAGATGCTACCGGGATTAATGTTGGGATGATTATATTAATTGTCCTGAAGCAACAACAACACTTCTCACAAAGAAAATAATTCACCAAATTACAAGTGTATTACTGCAAAGTTTTTCTTATTTATCTAAACTTGCTTCTTCTTCTTCTTCCTCCTTGCTTTAATCCCAGTCACATCCGAAGGTTTAACCTCTGAGTCTGAGGTCCACCTCACCAGTCTAACTGCGAATTTGACTGAACTTCGATCGTTTCCGTGATTGCCATCTGACCTCCACAATCCAAAAACTCTAAATTTGCTGCAAAATAAAGCTACTTGCCTTGCTAATCACTAGCATTATATCTATTTATCTATTTCCCATCTATCTGATATTCTTATCATAATGCTCGCATACCGTGCTGCTTTCGAAATGGAACACAAACATCATTTTTTTAGCGGCATGTTCGCGGTCCCTTTGAACGAAATCTACTGACGTCACTTGTCACACACAAACACACACACACACACTCACACTCATACCACACGGACCATGTTTACTTCAACACATCATCCATACTTAATATTATAAATGCGAAAGTAACTCTGTCTGTCTGTCTGTCTGTCTGTCTGTCTGTCTGTCTGTCTGTCAAGAATCAAGAATCAAGAATCAATTTCATTTATTCAGTTTAGGCACATAAAGAGCACATATGAACGTCAGAATTTTACAAGTAGGTAATGTCAATAACAGAAAAAATAAATAAAATAAATCATTAGAAAATGATTCTTTCGCTGGTTCGGTAGGTGGTTCTACTGAGAAGAGACCAGCAAGAAACTCAGTGAACTCGATTATCCTTCTTTTTTTTTATTTTAAATATGGTTTTATTTATAGCAATTTTTTACAGTGCGAGCAAGAGATGAGATTAGGATGACCATGCATCTTTATCATTTAAATATTCGTCTAATTTATAGTAACCTTTTTTTATTAAGCAATTTTTCACTTGAATTTTAAATTTATTAAGTGGCATGTCTATCAGATCCTGAGGCATTTTATTAAACAATTTTATACAATTGCCTACAAACGAATTACCAACCTTATCAAGCCTGAGTTTAGGCACTGCAAGTTTATTTTTGTTTCTGGTATTATAATTGTGTTGGTCAGAGTTTTTTTTGAAGAGATCTAGATTCTTGCGTACATATAGGATATTATCATAAATGTATTGGGAAGCAACTGTTAAAATATTAATTTCCTTAAAAACTTCTCTCAGCGAGTCACGGGGTCCGAGGCCATAGATTGCTCGTATCGCGCGTTTCTGTAATATGAAAATAGTCTCAATATCGGCAGCTGAGCCCCACAGCATCAGACCATACGACATAACGCTATGAAAGTAGCTAAAATAAACTAATCGTGCCGTTTCCTCATCAGTTAATGACCTCATTTTTCTAACCGCATAGGCAGCTGAGCTAAGTCTTCCTGCTAAGGCTGTGATATGAGAACCCCATTGCAGTTTATTATCTATAGTTATTCCAAGAAAAACTGTGGTATCAACTATTTGAACAGATTCATCGTTCATTGTAATACTAGTATCAACCTGTTTTACATTAGGCATAGTAAACTTTACACATTTTGTTTTCTTAGCATTGAGCAGCAAGTTGTTACTTGTAAACCAATGCAAAATTTTAGAAAGGGTATTATTTACATCGTCAAGTACTTCTGTTTGTCTATCACGTTTAAAAATTAATGATGTGTCATCAGCAAATAATACTATTTCACAAAGATCTTTACTGAAGTAAGGAAGATCATTAACATATATCAAGAACAAAAGGGGTCCTAATATCGAGCCCTGGGGTACTCCCATGACTAAAGGGGCTCCAGATGAATTGGTGCCATTGATGTTAACTTTTTGTACTCTGCCAGTGAGGTAAGACTTAAGCAAGCCAAGTGAGCCGTTCGAAACACCATAATGACCTAATTTTATTTACAAAGTCTCATGATCAACACAATCAAAAGCTTTTGATAGATCACAGAAGATACCGATGGCATCCTGCTTTTTTTCCCATGCATCAAATATATGTTTAACGAGTTCAATTCCTGCATCTGTCGTATTTCTACCTTTAGTGAAACCAAACTGTTTATCATGAAGTAGCTTGTTATGCGTAAAATGTGAAAGCAGTTGATTAAATATGATTTTTTCAAAGATTTTACTAAGGGCTGGGAGTATGGAGATGGGCCGAAAATTTGATGGATCACTTTTGTCCCCTGTTTTGAATAACGGTATGATTTTACTATACTTCATGAGAGTAGGAAACTGTTTATCATCTATACATTGATTAAATATGAATGCGAGATATGGTGCAATAACGGGCATTACTGATTTTATTATATTGGTAGAAATGCCCCAAAGATCCTCTGTCTTTTTTATATTTAGTTGCTTAAAGGTCTCAAGTATGGTTGCGGGGTCAATATACTGAAAATCAAAGTTAACACTACATTTTTCAACACTAGATTCAAGTAGAATAGCAGCTGCGTTTGTTGAGGAATTTAATTTACTTGTAGTGGTAATTGGAACATTTGTAAAAAAAGATTCAAATGCTTTGGCCACTGCAGAATCAGTATTAATGTGTTTATCATCTATTTTTAACTCAAAAGATCGATCACGTGACCTTGTTTTACAGGTTTCTTTGTTTATAACTTTCCATGTTGCTTTAATTTTATTGTCAGCTTTTTGTATTTTAGTCCGAATATAATTGGATTTGGCTATTGAACAGACTTTCTTGAACATTTTTGAGTACTTTTTAGTATATTCAATTACTTGTGGATCATTTGTACATGCCTTTGTCTCATATAATTCATACAATTTCTTTCTACTTTTATAGATTCCAGGTGTAGCCCAATCACTGAATTTAATTTTGAATTGATTAACGTTTATTGTTTTTTTTGTGAAAATGTTATTAAATTCGTTTTGGATTACTCCGAACAAATCTCTGTAGAGATCATTCGGGTTTTCGTTACGGTTCGGCTCCAAAAGAGGTACTTTATTGTTAATGTTTTCTTTAAATTTTTCTAATCGATAAGTTGTGATTGGTCTACATACAATAATTTTTTTAGGTAATGGGACATGTTGGTGCTCAAATCTAGCTAACTGACCTGTATGATCTGATTTTATAAATTTTATTTTAGATTTCTCATTTACATTGCCGTCAGTAAAAATATTATCCAAGCAGGTAGCTGTTGTGGGTGTGGTGCGAGTTGGTTCACAAAAAAGATTTTGCAAGTTAAAAGATTTAAAAAGATTGAGGAACCTTAACGCGTTTTGGGATTTTTCTAATATATTAACATTAAAATCACCACATACAACTACCGTCTTCTTACATTTACATATTTTTTTTAAGGTTTCTTCCATAATTGATGGAAGTAACCTTAAATGTATGTGTATGTGTATGTTACGCTTTCACGCCTGAACCACTAAACCGATTTTGATTAAATTTGGTATAGGGGTAGATTAGACCATGAGAAAGGACATAGGCTATGTTTGGTCGCGATAACCGACATCCACGCGGGCGGAGCCGTGGGCAAAAGCTAGTATTGTATAAAATTATTATGAGTGCTTTGCCGGGATGTACGAAGGATATACCAGAGACAACCTCACCCCAGGCAACGGATAGCTTTTTTTTTAATAACATTTAGGTGGCAGACAAGCACACGGCCCCACCTGATGGAAAGTGGTTACCGTGGCCTTTGGACGTATGCAACCCCAGGGGCGTTACACGTTCTGCCTACCCTGGAGAAACCTTCTAAAGCCCTTCTTGAAGAACCCCATATTGTAGTCGCTTGGGAAAACCACGGCAGGGAGTTCATTCCACAGCTTGCGTCGGTTTTATCTGTTTGAGTCCGACATAACGACCCTCCGCTGGGTCTAGCGTATCCGAGGGGATTTTCGCACTTACAAAAAAAGTGCTTTTCATTTGAGTCTTCTCGCAGTGACCTATTACTTCAGCTTAAAAAACTACAACGACGTTCGACCCATTCATTCATTCTCCAACAACTCCGCTCTATTTAACACATACTCTCTTGAACGGTTCAATGCCCTCATATCCATTCATTTCACTCTCTCCATTAATGGGCTTAATAAGGCATTGTGTGCACTTTCAGACGTTAGCAGGTTAATTTGTGTCGCCCATATTATATACTTTATCTATGTAATTAATTACTTGTTTTGACTTATTCATTAACGACAGAGTTAATAGTATATGAACCTCTAATTATTTGTTTTGCGATCAACACACAGCCTAAACGGCTGACGCTACAAACTCGAAATTTTGGCAGTGGTGTTATAATTTGTTGTAAGGCAAACCAAAATTATGGGATAGAGAATGTTGTCCCATTGCCCGTGGTTTGATTGCAGAGTTCTACTGGTCGATCCACGGGCAACTATTTCTGTCAGTGGTTCTATCAATCAGATCATCGTTATTTCGTGACGAAATCCCCTCGGATACCTACCGGGATCGGTTATGTTAGACTCAAACCGATTAAAACTGAACGCCGCCGCCTTGAGTCTAAGACGAAGGAAGAAATAGCCATTTTCCTCATACCCGGGCTGATAAATTGGTCATCTCCGGTTTTGAGAAGGCTCCTAAATACAAGCTCTGAATGGAACTGGGATTGGCGCTATGATAAAGAAAGGAGAGACGGCTTTATGTTCAGAGTACTTAGAAAGAATAGTTCACACTCGCACCCGTTCTCCATTTTCTCCCAAAAAATATATGGTGGTCTATTCTTTACTTTCCCATATAACGCATTCTTTTTTTCTTTCACAACCTCGACAGTTAACTGTTATGTGGTTGAAGCCCTCCAAAAACAGTCGGTTAACAGCTCTAACCACGAAACAACATCTGTTAATCATAATTAATAATTATCTCATATGGTAATATGAGACAGAGACAATTATTTTTACGACTCACATATAGTTGTGTCGAGTCGGGATGGTTGCGAGTGCGACGACCACACATGAATTATTACCTTGATGTCGGTGCAAGTAACTTAAAAAGAAAACGATTGAAGGTATTTCATGTGATTGGTTCGCTTGCTTTGCGAACTTTTCGGTTGCTTTTCAACAGCCATGGTGATGGTGAGAGTAAAGATGGTGGCTGTTATAGTTTGGAGGTGTAAGTTGACGATTATAATAAGATACTCTACCTTTTTTTTTCGTAAGAATGTTGGTAGGTGGCTCCACCATCGCCCTTAAAGACGGACATAAAGAGATGGAAAATTTGAAATGATTCAGGTGTGGCTCAATAACTCAGTTGGAAGAGCATTCCCCCTGTAAGGGAAAGGTCGTGAGTTCAAGTCTCACTTGAGCATTTCATTTTTTCCGATGTTTTTCTAAGATAGCTTTTGTTTCGATAGGTCATAATTTATGTATAGGAATAGCAAGGCGTTTACGTGTTTTCTTTGGTTTGGTGCTAATCCTTCAACGGTCAGCACTCAGCAGCATAGACACTAAATTTTATGTAACGCATTTTAAAATTTAATTTAAATGTTGTTAACTTTTTAATTTATTCTGCACAAATATCGTAACAAGTAGCCTTGGCACATTGACTTTGCGACATGTACCTAGGCCCGCCTATTTCCACTTTAATTTGACGGACGTTTGGGCAATATCCGTAACTTACGCAAAATGTTAATAATCAAAATATTAATGAATATGGTCGAGTAGATAGTAATTCATATTTTAAAAGGCAAGTGGAGCCGCTGTGAAAAGGACACGTCAATTTAATTCGCCGACCTCGCCTGATGGTAAGCTAAAGGCAAAGTCTCGGAAAGAGGGTCACCATCGTAAACATATACCATGTTAACAGTGGTGGCACTCAGCTTGACGGCCTCATCAGATGCCTTTTCAAGCCCCACTTAAAGGACCCGGGACTGTAGGAAGAAGGAAACACGTGAGCTGGCAGGGAGTTCCAGGTCTTAATGGTGCGGCATGGGAATGAGTCACTAATATTATCATCATCTTAGCGTTGTTCCCAGTTGCATCCCAGGCTTTGATATATGGCTCTTTGAGGCGATGATGGTCCGCTTACTTCTTCTCTTAGCTTTGACTTGAATTGAATGCGGTAGCCTAGTGGTATGTGTAATGGACTGCTGAGACGAGGTCTCGGGTTCGATCCTAGGTTTACCATGGCACACACCAATGACTTTTTGATGCTTTTCGAAGTTATGTGTGTATTTATCGCAGGTTTATAACTGCCCGGTTAATGGCAATAGGCTCGCCACCTATTACATTGGGACCTAAACATAAAATGGCGAAATGTGGGTGCTAACACCTCTGCCTACCCCTTCGGGGAATACAGGCGGGAGTTTATGACTTTGTTAATGACTTGAATTATACTACTTTTATGGAAGAAACTGCTGTCTGACGGGTTTCACTGTCTCCCAACCCCAAGAGCTCGTCAAGTTCGCTTGAATTTTCGGTAAATAGCTTCCACATCGCCTTAAGTTGACGTATGTATATGAGAATTTTCGATTATCCAGTATCCACTAGCTCAGTTCTTTATAGTATCCCAGTTAGAAACTTACTAGACGCGGGTTCAAGTCCTTCTAGATGTTAATACAGTAACAATACTAATTGCTTCAAAAATTCGTCTCTTCGAATCTTCTTATGCCATACTAGCTTTTGCCCGCATCTCCGCCCACGTGGAAGTCGGTTATCGTGAACAAACATAGCCTAAGTGTTAATCCAGGGTGTCAGCTATCTCCATACCAAATTTTATTAAAATCGCTCCAGTCGTTTAGACGTGAAAGAGTTACAAAAATCCATCCATCGAATATTAGAAATTGACAGACTTCTCGTCAGCATGTCACTTAGGCTCGTGTTCACCTACACTTAATCAGCAGTTTAAATATAAAAACTGGCGATTAAGTAAAATTTCGAGTTCACCATGGTTCAAACGTCAGTTAAATACTTTTATCTGCCGTCAAAGTTAACTGAGCTCGAGGCCTGCAGTTAAACCATGGTTTACTGTAGTTCGACATTTTTGTCTTATAGGTTATAATACAATATGGTTGGTTATTGTTATTATAATATTCTTCAGTACTGTAATACTTAGTGGCTTTTATGTATTCTCATCATGTAATTAAGTTACTTTAAGAAATATCAGGATATTTACCATTTATTGTTTCGAGTTAGTCTTTTTAGTCGTTTTTTTCTCTGTCGTTAATAGTTTTATTTGTGTATTTCGTGTGCCATTTTGCGTTGATTCCCAATACATGAGTTTTCTTTCTTTCTTTCTTTCTTTATTAGTAGGATAAAGTCAAACCCAATTCAATAATCAATGACTTGTACCATAAACTTAAACTAGCACAAACGGCTTGCATAAGCCGCATAAGCTTGGTACAGAGCCAGCACATGAATTATTGCCGAGGTACTGTGTGCAAGCCTGAACTAGATTCATAGGAGACGACGCGTCTCGAAGCCTGGCGCCTGTGACGTCATAGCTCGGCTGATGGCTGATAAGTCGTGGGTGCATGCTTAGACAAGTAGGTATTATTTGCTAACACACATCTTAGCGGTTTCATCCTTTATTCAAGTTACTGCTTCTATGGGTTGTACTGAGATGTATTATAATAATCACAAGTGTTAGAAGCCTTCCTCACATCCGGCAACTAACAACGACCCACAAATAGCGTGCGTTTTAGTCGGTTCAAGTCCGACATAACCTGCTCGGGGGGATATAAAAAGTATAAGAAGACTTAAATCCAATCTAGCAAGCCTATAGCAGTCCATTGGTAGACATAGGCCTCTCCCTAAATCCCCCCTCGGCCATAACACCCGATGCTACCGCCTCCGCCTTGTGCGCATACCTGTTTCTGGTCGTTTGTCCACCTTGCTGGGGTATTCCACCTAACGTTTGACGATTCACGGTATCCACTCAAGGATGTACAGTCAACGATAAAAGTAGTTTAACAAAGTCAAATTTATTGATCACTGTAGCACCTAAACCTCGCATAAAATAAATTGAAATATCATTAAAATATAGTACCTAACTCTGTCCTCTAAGGACCATAAAACTACTTGTAGGTATTGAAGCATGTATTTCAACTTAAAATAGGTTTTTATTATTTTAGTGTTAATCAACTTATGTCGTTGACTGTACCATATAAACGACTCTCACAAATCGTTTCACAAAAACCAGGATTACTGGCAGAAGAACACGCCTCTGGGTTGTGGAGATGAAATGGAAGTCGCTTCACGGAAAATATCGAAGTTCAGCCAAATCCACAGTTAGACTTTTAAAGCTGACCCCAGACTCCAAACTTCTTCTTCTGTCGAATTGAAGGCGCCTCAACTCAAACTCAAACTCAAATTCTGTGTTCCCAGTGTGCCGCCACCTGGATTGCATTTTTGGA
The DNA here is from genome assembly GCA_914829495.1 of Eilema sororculum. NCBI lineage: Eukaryota > Metazoa > Arthropoda > Insecta > Lepidoptera > Erebidae > Eilema > Eilema sororculum. Next base: position 5,991,176 of record OU618555.1, on the reverse strand, counting down.
GGCGGTCATAAGTTCCTCCGCGGTACAAGTGGACGGGCATGCAGCACATGTCAGCAGGTGGGACATGGTCTGTGGAGAAACTCCACACTCACACCGCAGGTCCGCGCCGTCCGAGAAACCCCATCTTGACCGATTCTCCTTGCTTCGACCGACCTGTGTCCGAAGTCTATTTAGGGTCTCCATAGACTCCAAACTGAAAACTATAGATGCGACTGGTTTTAACGCTAAGATGCAGAGAAAGTCTGGCTGTGAAGGGAACACGTGTGTGGGCAAAACAAACAAACAAAAAGGAGTACGGAACCTCAATACTATAAAACGAAGAGTCTTTAAAAATGTGTACAATGTTAATCTAAACTGCTACTGAGTATTGAGACAACAATTACAATAATTATCTGCAATAACATTCTTATACATCGCAATGCCCCCGCCTCGGACGATTAAAAGGAGTTTGAGATGCTCATTGAGAGGTAACTAGGGTTGCCAGTTGGATTCACCATTGAATTTCATGAAAATAATATGCTACGTTTCATACATAAATAAATTCTAGCTTTTGCCCACGCCCCCCGCGTGGATGTCGGTTATCGCGACCAAACATAGCCTATGTCTAATCTACCCCTATTCCAAATTTCATCAGAATCAGTTCAGTGGTTGAGGCGTGAAAACGTAACATACAGATAGACAGACAGGCAGATAGAATTACTTTCGCATTCATAATATTAGTACGAACATGTAAATCTGTAGGCGTAGTTAAAATTCCATTGACTTTTACGAGCACGATTTGCGATTTTATTGATTTCATGAAAAGTCGTTCTCAACCAATTTTACACTCAAGACGGTCATACTTTATCGCTATTTATTTACGGTATTATTGCAACGCTCTCTTTGAAGCCAGATCTTATGTTAAAAATACTTATACCTATAAGTATTACGCACACTTGCAACACACGTTCTCAACATCAAGAGTTCTGAGAGCCGATCTTCAATAGAAGTCTTCCATCACCTACCATATTAGCCGCCTTTACATGGTCACGTAATCACTCGTTCTCGAGTGCCCAGTTCGTACCCATAAATGTGCGCGATTATCTTTTGAAGTTCCACGTGCACAAAATCTTTCGCGCGGTATAGACCACGCTCATCAAAAGACGTGATTGCGCGCGCACGACATATCAGCGAGAAGCGCTGAGCGGGTGTTCTTTCCCTCTCTTTCTCTCACTATCACGCGGTTCTGCGCACCTACACTCCGCTGCCACTGTCCTGGACGCTCCTAAAAACAAGTGATCTGTCGCAACGCACTCTTTCACACGCGAATTCGGTTTACGTGTACGTGTAAAGAGCGCCATTAGTAACCTTACAACTCACATTCCTATTTACGAGGATTCTTCGAAAAATTCTAAACTACCAACCCTAACTCAATCGAGATTTGAATGCGAAAATGGCAATTACTTCTGCCCGCACGGACAGTATCGTAAACGGATCGGAGCTCGTAAAGACATTGCGACAGGAACAAATTAACGTTTGTGATGCAAGTCTCCGGCCTTTCTCCCTGGATTTATTGGAATTGATGGATGGCATAATAATAATGGCTTTGTTGTACACTCAGCGACAAAAGTAGCTTTACATGTTCATATTTATAGAACACCTTTTTAAAAGACTATTTTCGGTTACGATTCTTTGCCACTAGAGTGATCAACGACAACATCTAACTTCCTGGTATTAGCTTTTTGCTTCCTCTACTTTCATAGTATGATCACAGGAAAGGTTAGGTCAACCGGTACGCTCTATTTGCATTTTTGTCTATTTTTTGTATTCATTAATATGCTGACATAAAAATCAAACTATCGAGAATTCTCGGGCACTGGGAAGTTGCCACCACGATTATATGCGCTGAGAAAATCACTCAAGTAGCAAAACCATAGTTAAACAAAAATGATAACACTCCATTATTTTATTACGAAATACTAAATTTTTTATATTATGTCTCACTTCGTAATAGGTGTACCTAGATTTCGCTTTTGGTTCTGTGGTTCAGTTTCTTTTACCTTGTTTTATGCTAGACGTAATTTTACTCAAGCGAAACTAATCAACGTATGATGAAAAGCGAGATTATTTTAACAGGTTGTATTACTTATTTCTATGTTTAGCAATCTGCTTACTGGAGCGGCTGACGTGAAGTGTTACGTGCAAATATAGTGTAACATGATAATGAAACATTTTTGGATGATGTTTTAAAGTTTACGATGATGACAGGATAAAAAGGTATGCTTTGGTGGTTCGGATGGAGGAGAGAAGATGGCAGAATAAAATTTTTAGAATAGTAGTATCGCAATGCTCCGTTCTGTCGATAGTCGATACATTTACGGTACGAATTCGAATATTTTTCGTACTCGGGGCACTGAACGCTTTGAACGCTTAGCAAGCCATGGGAACTTATTTAGCCTTGTTTAGCAAGATCAACAAATTTAGTCAATATATGTATAAGAAAGGTTCGCCCCATTTTCGTGATATTCATATCAATCAATAAGACAAACACGAGCCAATCCTTTATGAGGTCAAGGGCGAACGACCCCAGGGAACGAGCGCGCTCTAAAAGCATAGGGCTGCTACCGGGAATGAATTCAGGAACACATTAATTCGATACAGTTTAATTGTACTGGCTTGTGTACAATATTGTTGAACTGGGTGGCATGAGCGACAAAGGTTGCGGGTGCCATTCCCGGGTCGTGTTAATATTATATTGGTCTGTTATATTGTTATTATGTTGAATATCCGAGATTTTCACCAAACTTATGAAACGTTTTTTTTTTATGATTACCTGATCAAATCTACATATTTTAAGGAAGGTTTAGTCAAGACAAAAATACATAAAAACACTATTTGCATTAAGAATCATATCAGAGAGCAAAATTTCGAATCAGTATCTTTAGCATGAGTGCAAAAATTAATAATACTCTGCCAGATACCATTAACAGCTTAGAGTCCATTAACGTTTTAAAAAAAGGCTTCGAGAATTTTTGATCAGGAAATTTTACTACTCAATTAATTATGTATAATAAAATATATTTTATTTCTTATTTTATAGACTATATTGTATTGTACTTATAAGTAAAAAAGTAAATGTGCCTTGAATATTTATAAGCGTCGCGATGAATAAATTACTTTGATTGTGGCATTGAATTTTTGTTTGTACATTGATCTGAGTGACGCGGTGGGACACACTATGTATTAACACGGCACCCCGATAACTAGCCACTATAAAAAAATATATGTAAAACTAGCTTTTGACCGCGGCTTCGCCCGCGTGGATATCGGTTATCGCGACCAAACATAGCCCATGTCTATTCTCATGGTCTAATCTACCTCTATACCAAATTTCATCAAAATCAGTTCAGTGGTATAGGTATGAAAGCCTAAAATACAGACAGACAGACAGACAGTTAATTTCGCATTTATAATATTAATATGGATATGGAAGTATGTGATATCTCACTAGTCTATATCCCTGCCTCTGCCCTGGTGATATTTCGTGATATTTTCCAAACCCCTCTGATTTTCCCTGTTGTACTTGGATGATCTATTTCTAGATCACTCTATGCTGCAAAATTTTAAAATCTGAATCATAATCAGGTGGACTAAATAGCCAACCTTTTTTTTAGATTAAGATTACCTTTTATGAAACTACTTTAAAATAAACTTTCTTACGCATCAGGGAAAACAGCGTGTCGACAACCCTAATTCTGTTGAATAAATCGTGCAGTGAGATGCTTATTCATCCCGCTACGGTCTACATTCATAACAGCAACTAGTCATGCTGCCTCGTTAAACTATGTTGAGCTAGACTCAAAGCTCGGCGTGTTTTTGTAAAGGTGAAAAGTGCCTGTATTTCAAGGATGGCGCTCTTAGGGTTGAGATGGACTATACAACTATCTTTTCATTTTTTGAGTGTTGTTTTTTTTTAATTATGCTGCGCTTTTCAACCGAAATGTTTGGAAAATGTGGAAAGGGATTGAGAAAAAAATATGGAAAGGTAGTTTGGAGATAAGATGGATACGACTTACCGTGATGTTAAGCAGTAATCAGGGTGAATACTCGTATGCACTACCGTGGCGATTGGTTTTCTTATAACTTTACTGCCACCGCAGCCACGGCAACACCACTGCAGAGTATGTACTAGTAGTATGTTAGAAGTACATTCACGTCGGTATGGTATCTAATCAACTCCCAGTATATAAGTTGACTAGACTTCACTGGCCTTTTAAAATGTCTATCTATAACAATACAACCTAGGTATATTCAGTATATTTTAACATCGCCTTCCGTCTACATCTGACTGTCGCTGTACGCAAATTTCTCATCCATTACTGTACTACAATTCACTATTCACTTATAATCAAAGTCAATGTATTCAAATGTTCTCGGGGTGACGACTGGCGTCTAGAAAGTGGTGCTCTGCGGTTACGCACCAGCGTCCCCATGTGAATGTAATGTGCTGTTTTCTAAGCATTTTATTGCTATACTTATGTTGTTATGATAATGTACATTGATTCTGAATTTCTCGAGCATGTAAATTTGATATCGCACGCTGCGAAGTGGAGATTCTTTGTACTTCGTCAATAAAAGTCATTATCACCGTCATCTTGCGTTGCTCTCGGTTGCATTAGGCTTTTACCTCGGATCCCGGGCGGCCGGGTCCGCTTACTCCTATAGTTTTCGCGAGATTTTTCAATTTATCTGGAGACTAATGTTGCTAAGTTTAAAACTTGAGACAGTATCAACCGATTTGGGTGAACAATGTTTTGTTATCGTTCAAAAATTGCACCATTCTTTTGTACACACATTGGTAGCTTTTAACACATCAGCCGACATTGGTACTCAAGAAGTGGAGGTTCTGCCACAGTTGACGATACTACCTGAGGGACTGAACCTTCCCCTATTAAGCTGGCCTTCGTACTGGGCAAAAGAATGGGGTCCTTTTATTAACAGTTCAATCAAAGATATTTACATTCAGACCATTGACACTATACGTGTACTTTTATTTATGTGTCATCTGTATGACGTCACTCGCTGAATCATAGATTAGGAAGCTAAGATCCGGGCCCGGGTCGCTAGTATAAAGATAATGCTAGAATTCTATAGATACAGATATTACTTAAGGAGCAGTAGACCTCGTAAATTATCCGACAAATATTGTTGCACTCAATATTTGCAGCGGCTGAAGTGGCCACTTTTCCAGCTGCAGCTCTGTCAATTCGTCCATTCGCGATGTATGGTACTTCATTTGGAAAATAACAGTAAATCAATTATTGTGTGGACTTATTTGAATATCCTTAAAATGGTTGCCAAATAAAACTATTTGGGACGGTTAGTGGTGCAGGGAAGAGGATCAGCGTTCTCCTGGACGATCACCAACAAGATGGAACGACCTTGTCCAAAACATTGGCCAGAAGTCGTCTAAAAAGTGTTTCCTTACTGAGTGTACTTGCAGGGCCACGAAGTCTTTGAAAAATAAACCGCTGGACCTTTTTTTTCATACAGGACACGTCAATTTGACTTCACCTCGCCTGATGTTAAGCTAAAGGCAAAGTCTCGGAAAGAGGGTCACCATCGTAAACATTTACCATGTTAACAGTGGTGGCACTCAGCTTGACGGCCTCATTAGATGCCTTTTCACGCCCCGCTTAAAGGACCCGGGACTGTAGGAAGAAGGAAACACGTGAGCTGGCAGGGAGTTCCAAAACCTGTAATAAACTAGCTTATAACCCCAATACGTATATGATATTGACATCAATTCGATTTTTATGACTACATAACTTTTTTTACTCAACATTTCTCCGAAACCTATCTGTTTACAACTAATTTTGTCTAATCGGAAGGTGAATCGTAAACTTCAGTCAAACCGAAAGTCATATAGGGAAAATATAAAGTATGTAAATATGTGTAATACTAATAGTTTTCCATGTAAATGTTTAGTTACGATGTGCAAGTTTACTCTATCTCTGTTAACGTTTTACAGTAATACGAGTAGCTTGTTTAGTTAAGGAACATGTATACTACCCCGTTTTCTAGTATACATTTGTCAAACAAAACACTGTACGCTCATTGGTGTTCGAAAAAAAAAACGAAACTTGGTAGGTATATAAACGTGAGTCTGTAATTTTTTTGGATCTAGTATTCTATTTACATAACTAGCCTGTTAAATCCTACTCAGATTTAAGTTTTGTTAACTACTACGCAAAATCCGAGCTAGCACATCTTGAGTAGCTACTCCTTCAAGTTCCATTCAAGCCAGGGGCGGATCCAGCTTTCCAGCCAGGGGGGGGTCATAGTCGAGGTCAAAACTCGAATTCATTTAGGTACAATATGTACCTACTTAAATTTAAAAAAATAATAATAAATAGGTAAAGTTATATAATTAATATTCTGAAACGATACTTATTAAAATAAAATACGTATTTATTAGTTATACCTATGTACAGTCAACTACAAAGAGATGTATCCAATTTAATCTTCCAAAATTATGTACCCCTGCGAGTGCCACTATGAACTTACCAAAGATTGTGACAAACATGGTATCCACTGAACTTGACAATAACATGTATGCGTATAAAGCGCAATAATTATGTATCCCACTACATTTCCTGTGATATGTACACTTACAATCTTAATTAAAAATCTATCCAAATACTGTGAAAGAAAATTGTATACATTTAATGTTCCAAAGAAATGTAACCATAACAAAAAGGATGTATGAATTTCGAAGTGCTAGCAAAATAAAAAGTTCCTTAGAGGATGCCACTTAAAAATAAATTCATAATATTACACATTTTGAATAGAAAGCAAGTATGATAAATACGAACTTTTTCGAATGGAACCGATGGCAAAACATTATTCATACATAAGTTAATATGTATTGGATGACTGATAAAAGAAAAAAAAGACTATTATCATTTATTTTTATTAGTAAAGAACTTACACTTAAGATGATAAAAAACTGTAAAAACTGTTTAATAATAACTATACTGCCCTTATTTTAATAATTAGTAACGCGAATATATATATATATATATATCGTCGAATACATAAGTCGTGTTTGTTACTTACACTATTTATAACTCAAGAACTTTTGGCTGAAAATTGGCGGAGATGTAGCTTAGAACCAGGAGACGAAGTCGCAGGCAAAGGCTAGTTTTAGGTAATATGAAGTATCAAACAGATAAGTCAATCTCTATAAATGTGCAAAATAATGAATTTATTTTTAAATGGCATTCTCAAAGAAACTTTTTTGTTTTCGCTGGCACTTCGAAATTCGTACATCCTTTTTATTATGGTTACATTTCTTTGGAACATTAAATGTATACAATTTTCTTTCACAGTATTTGACAAGATTGTAAGTGTAACAGGAAATGTAATGGGATACATAATTATTGCGCTTTACACGCATACATGTTATTGTCAAGTTCAGTGGATACCATGTTTGTCACAATCTTTGGTTAGTTCATAGTGGCACTCGCAGGGGTACATAGTTTTGGAAGATTAAATTGGATACATCTCTTTGTAGTTGACTGTACAAGCAACATGCGACCTGGGACCCGACTTCGCCCGGAATACATTCGTAAAGGGACTATAGGACTCTTTATAACAGCGCCATCTACCGATGCTGAACCACATCGCACCTCTCAACTAGGTTGTTTCAAGATTTGGGCACAATTAAAACCACAAAAACAAAAAAGAAAAACAAAAATGGCTATGTGGTTAAACTCTACGCCGTGGAAGTAGGAGCAAGGGAATTCCAGCTAAATCCCTGTATAACTTATTTAAAGACCTCGGATTACCAAGAGCTTCAGTAAGCTCTTTACTCAAACGAATATCTAAAACGTTGTTGATAGGATCTTACCAAATTTGGATAGGTAGAGGGGGGAACACGACTGACACCTACACCTGGGTCGCAAGTCCCAGGCGCCGTCACAGTGTTCCTCTCTGTACCACGCCCATGGACCCGGCGACCGCACGGTGATTCCATGGAATGCTAAGAACCGGATCTCATCAAACATGCGGCAGATTTTAAGGTCTTTCTAATAAAAAAAAACTACTATATTAGCCATTACCTCCCTTTTCTCGAAGATAATGGAGTCCATTATCACCTGCCAGCTCCTTCGGTATTTTGAGGGTTATCAGCTGCACAGTGACCAGCAGTACGTGTTCCGTAGGGGTCGGTCAGCTGGTGATCTTCTAGTATACCTGACACATCATTGGGCACAGGCGATCGAGACCAAGGCAGAAGCCATGGCGGTTAGTTTGGACATAGCGAAGGCCTATGATCGGGTCTGGCACAACGCACTTTTATCAAAGCTTCTTTCCTATGGGCTATGGGCTTCCCCAGAAGTTGTGCGAATGGATTGCTAGCTTTTTAACAGACAGAAGCATAAAAGTCGTCGGTGAATGCTCTGGCTCCATATCTGTTTATGCCGGTGTTCCTTCAAGGTCGTGTGCTATCGCCTTCTCTGTTTCTCCTGCATGTCAATGACATGCTGCAAATTAGCAGCATTCATTGTTATGCGGATGACAGTACGAGCAATGCCCTGTATACGAGCTTGCTCTGCACGAGTTGGGAGGCCAAAGTTTCCGTCCTTCGAACATCAGCAATAACTCTCATGTACTCTGTGGCATTATACTGCGCGCCAGTGTGGTACCGAAGCGTGCACACCCACCAATTTGACACCCAATTACATGAAGCCATGCGCACCATAACAGGGATAATGAAATCTACTCCACTACCATGGCTTCCTGTTCTGGCGCACATCCCGCCTCCAGAACTACGAAGGTATAAAGCTGCGGCCAACGATTGGAAAAAATGCTGGCAGGTGACCAACGGAGAGCCGATGCCAGCACAAAGGTCAATTGACAACCTGCTGCGCGACCGCCTGATCACAGGGTCCCTAATCTGGTTCGATAGGGTCCTTATGGAGGAATTCGACCTTGGAGAGCAGTGGCGGGCGTCGTGGGAGGCGTTTCAGCACTATCCCTGGAAGGACCTGGTACTTGACCCCACCACTAAGCCGCCCGATTTTGACAGTTGTCGCACGGTGTGGTCAAGGGTCAACAGGTTCAGAACTGGACACGGGAGATGCATGGTCATTTAGAGGGTAAAGCTAAATTAGCCTCTAAGAAGCTTGGCGTGCTCAATAGATCGATACAGTATTTCACTCCGGCTCACCGCCTGAACTTTATAAGGCGCAAGTATGGCCACATATGGAATACTGTTCTCATCTCTGGGCAGGAGCACCTCAGTGCCAACTTCTCCCTCTGAACCGCATCCAACGGAGAGCGACTCGAATCGTCAGCTGCCAGGATTTTTCAAATCGGTTAGACTCTTTGGCACTGCGTAGAGATGTGGCTTCGCTCTGCATCTTCTATCGCCTATACTATGGGAAGTGCTCCGAGGAATTGTTCGGATTAATCCCCACCGCCTCTTTCCACCATCGTTCCACGCGACAGCAGTACCACACTCACCATCTGGACGGTTGGCAGTCCACATCTGTGCGTTTCTCGAGAAACTTTCTGACTCGCACAACTAAACTGTGGAGTGAACTGTCGCCAACGGTATTTCCGAACCAATACGACCCTCAAACCTTCAAGAAAAGAACGCACTCTCTTTTGAAAGGAAGGCAACGCACTTGTGACTCCTCTGGAGTTGCGAGTGTCCATGGGCGGGGGTGATCACTTACCATCAGGCGATCTGTCTGCTCGTTCGCCTCCCTATTCCATAATGAGGAGCAATGCAATGATCGGCTCGAAGGCCGGCCGGGCCGCCGGGGTTGGTCGTTCGGCCGAGAGTGAGCGGCCAGTTCGCGCGAGTGGCGCGGGCTGGATATGTGGGGAGTGAGATAGTCATAAGTAGGTAGGTATATGCATGACTTACCTATATGGGATTAAGAAAATAATCAAAAGACGATCTGCCCAGGGGGGGGGTCATGACCCCCATGACCCCCCCCCCTGGATCCGCGCCTGATTCAAGCTAGCAAGGGTCTATCCATATAACTTGTTTCTAATCGGCTTCCCAATGGGTAGCATATTGTATGACGAATTAGATAGAGGCAAGTTCTTTGCCACCGGTTTCCCTTTTGAAAAATTTCACCATTTGCCACTGCGAGTTTGGATGAACCGGGATTAACATTGGGAAGATCAAAATGTAATCCGTCTACTATTTCACAACTATAATTTTTTTTTTTTTTTAACGCTATCTTGACCCATGGTAAGCTTTAAATAGCTTGTGTGCGGATAAACATACTTATATACTTTTTCTTTGTAAATACATACATATTATACATAGAAACACCCAGACCAATGCAAATATCCATATTCATGCATACAAATATTTGCACTGAGCGGGAATCGAACCCGCGCCTCCTGCGTGGCAGTCGCGTGCACTACTACCAAGCCACAGAGGCTGAAATGACAACGACGTTACATTTCCACCTCTTTTAAATAAACCTTTTGACTATGATTTTTTTAGATCTAGAAATCTCAGTCATACAGGTTACTTTTATTACTTGGGTAGTTAATTTGATAGTGATAAATTCGAATTGACGTGTAGCACGGCTAGCACGCGGTGTAGCAGAGCAAGCAAGTAGATGTTATCGCGCAAACCACACTGCCAATCGGATCGCCGAACGTAATCCCTGACTTGGCAATTAAGTTTGTATTTTAACAATACAACATACCGATATTTACGACACTTCTCGGGTTTTATTTTGTCCAAGTCTTTCCTTATTCAGCAATTCCCGAGACTTATAACACTCGGTGCTAAAAGTCTCGGGAATTTCCGAAAGTTTCTATGCTAGAGATACCTGTTACTTTACAAAGATGATTTCCAGTACTTTTGAGAGTTATCTATTACAAAAAATATATTTGTTACGATGCTTATAATAAATACTTTTACCCATTGATTTATATTGTTACTATTTCAATTTCAAATAAAAGAAATGTACAGCAGCTTACGGCATTCTTCTTCTTCTTATGTATTCATTTTCATGTAAATATCGTTTATTTATCGTTTATTCGAGCGCGACTGTTTATTTCATAATTAATTTTTATTTTATTTTATCAAGTCTTCACACCTGTCTAGTAAGCATTAAAATCTTTGCCTGATTTAAAAAAAAAACATGTTTACAGACTGTTATCTGTTTTACATGTTGTAGATCTTACCATTTTCACTTTCATGTTCGTACAATGTCGTGAAAACTAGTATTTACGAGTATATTCGTATTGACAATACATAATTTACATGATCACTAATTGGCACACATCACGAGAGCTGGTAGCTCAACCGAAACACTTTCTATGATACGAGATTAGTACAAGTGTATGTTTATTTTTCTTTTCTTTTTTCTGGGGTTCCGTACCTCTAGAGTAAAAATATGGAACCCTTATTAGGATAATTTAGCTTAGCACGAGGGGTTAGAGGGAATAGCCTAGTGATATGGGTAATGGACTGCTGAGACGAGGTCTCGGGTTCGATCCCAGGTTTACCATGGCACACATCAATGACTTTTCGATGCTTTTCGAAGTTATGTGTGTATTTATCGCAGGTTTATAAGTGCCCGGTTAATGGCAATAGGCTCGCCACCTATTACATTGGGACCTAAACATAAACTGGCGAAATGTGGGTGCTAGCACCTCTGCCTACCCCTTCGGGGAATACAGGCGTGAGTTTATGTTATGTTATGTCTTTTTTTGTTGCTATATTTTTTTAAACTAAATCCGGGATTGCAAAAAGAAGGCCGAACACTTGTGAGGGCAAAGCGTTCCATATCTTCTCATGATACAGGAATAACCCTAGTTTAAGAGGCAAGGTAAACACAGTTTTGTAACTGTTACGTTCACACGTTATTATATGTTCTCTAATTATAATAATTTACGCCACACTGTTGAATTATCACATGTATTGTAATGTAAGGTTACAGTGTTACATTGTAGGTACTTTTTATGATAGAAATACGACAATGAAAGGAATGTTCGAATCACTTGGTTCACGCAGTATCGATTGCAAAATACGGGGGTGAAATGTCAAATGAGGTCGAATGCAACTCGTTGTTTGACAGAGGGTCTAATGGGCACTAAAGTAAAAATGAAATCCAAGATTGAGGGTCCAATTCTAACACGGAGGTTCAATGAATCATATTTATAGATGAGGTCGAATTTTGAGGGTCCAGCAGGTACCTAGCCTATACATATAATGATGATGGTAAAACTTCTATCAATTATCTGAGACCTTGTAATAGCCAATGGGAATATGAAATTGTTTTAACTGTTTTCACTATAGGTACATGGGACAATTTGCGAATGTGACGTTTTGAGAATGGGACATTGTGCGAATCGGACGTTTTGCGAATGTGACCGTTTGCGAATAGGACGTTTTTCTTACGTGGGACATTTTGCGAATGGGACGTTATGCGACTAAACCATGCGTTTGCTTGATAGGTATAATTATGTTGCGAATCTTGGCTACCGATTTTGGCTTCTATCATTTTAGCTGCTGGTTTCAACCTCATGGGGGTGAACTTTAAGTCCTGTACGTATTGTTCGAGACCTATTCAGTAGCTTGTCCCTATAAACTGGTGCCTATTGATGAAATGCCAGAGACTATATCTACTGCATGGTGACGTGCGTGACAAACGAACTTGATCCCCCGCACGCTTAAGCTGTGGAATGAACTCCTTGCCGTGGTTTATTCCAAGCAACTGCACTACTACAGTATGGGGTTCAAGAAGGGTGCCGTGGTTCGTACAGGGTCGGTAGTGTAACACCCCTGGTTTTGCACACGTCCATACAACGCGGTAACCACTAACCATCAGGTGGGACGTGTGCTTGCCTGCCACCTAAGTGGTATAAAAAACGAGATCAAGGTGGGAATTTTTAATTATTAACATTATTGGCAGCATGGTACATGTTTACGATGGTGACCCTCTTTCCGAGACTTTGCCTTTAGCTTAACATCAAGCGAGGTGAAGTCAAATTGACGTGTCCTTTATAAAAAAAAAGCTCCTTCGCCACTGGAATTATTATTAATATGTCAGAAGTGTCATAATATTGTTATTAAAATACATTGCAGACGTTATATTTGTTATTGTAATTATTTTAATAAATAATTTATTATAATTGCAATATCAATGAGAGTAATCAATCGTTTTAATTGAAGTTTCGTTTTCTTTGAGTTTACATTGGCCTGGTTCAATAAATAACAATTATCTAGTGACTAATGAGGTTATGAATTACTGATTGCACGAAACATGATAGAGAATTTTTGTGTTTTTGTCCGTGGTACAGTCAGCATCAAAATATCGACGAACAAAGTGCTCAAAATGATCTAAATTTCGTTCTTTTGCCCGCTTCCAGTTCACCGATTGTTCTGACATTTTTCACACACCTTCAGTTCGGACAATAATATCGTATAAATCAAGAAAACAATTTGATTTGCTCTTAATACGAGAGTTTTTTGATCATTTTGACACTTCGTCGTCGTTTATGACGCTGACTGTACCTACAGCATTCTCGGCAAATAGTTGGTATACCTTTTGGGTGGTATACGTTGGTTGTCGTGTCGGGGGACCTTGGGTAGTTCCGATAACATGTTGGAGTGCTTTACTGATTTAGGTTTGAACCTTCAATCAAAATATTAATACGTATATCAAAAGGCCAACCAACACGATTTTTTACTTTTTGGAGGTATATTTTGAGGCGAGGGTTTTTTTAAACTTTGCCTTGTAATCATCGATGTGACTCAGCCGATTTGACGGTATTTGACTGTAGGTAGCTGATAATTATAAGACGTAACTTATGCTACTTTCATTTTCGAAATTATTGGTACCCTAATAATGACTAAAGTTAAAAAATACCTGATCTTAGTTGAACCTGAAAAAATCGCGGGCACAGCAAATTAAAAAAAAATTAATAACTAATAGACTCAGCCTCAGATGCGTGGGTCGAGTTAATAATTAGTTCCCGAAATACGGCAATAGGCTCACCACCTATTACGTAGGACCGAATACAATGATTGGTGAAATATGGGTGTTAATTCACCTCTGCCTAACCCTCCAGAGATAAAGGCGTGACTATATGTATGTATGTTAATAACTAATACCATATTATTTTTTAGACGTTAATTAAAGTTAAAACAGGCACGTGTAACATGCCATCTAATAAATCAAGTTTCTTGCGTGTGATAAACACACTGAGCAAATCTTGCATCAGGATTAGTCTAGATTTTTTTATGTAATTGAAAAAGGAAAAAAAGAATAAGCACGCGGACCTTATTTTAATTAGGCCTCCTCTCCTCTCCTCTTCTAGATCTTAGCGTTAATCCCGATCGCATCCTAAGTTTTTCCAGTCCAACTGCGGGTTTAGCTAAACTCCATAACCCATTGGTGATATCGTAGCATTGCAGTGAGACCACTTGTTGGAGTTCGTAGAGCTCCTATTACCCGTAACGACTGCCATATATAGATGTCTCACAGCAATGGTCCGCACGCGTGGGCGGCCGGCGTCTCCTTCAGCGAGCAGGTAATGGTCGTGAACTCGTGAAGGAGACGACGGAGCGGGAGAGGCGGCGCGAGCGAGAAAGACTCGCGGATCGCGCCGCCCGCGCGCGCAGGCAACTCGGGCGTCGGAGGGCACTGACTGACCTCGGTCCCCCATGAGCGCGGGCCTGGGGGTGACAGGTGGAGCCGCCTGTCACCCCAGCAGAAGCAGGCCACGGCGGCGCGGCGGCGCGCTGAATAGTGCGCCTCCCCATTCCGGGGGCGAGTTGGGGACACCGTTGTCCCCCCTCCTGAGGAGGGCCAGACCGTAAGGGATGGCCCTGGGTCAGCCGGGGTGCGAGGGATATGTCTTTGACAACCTCACCTCCGGCCTAGCACCAAGACCCACAGACGGCGTGCGGTTTTAGTCGGTTCGAGTCCGACATAACCTCCCCTTCCGGCTCCGGCAGGGGGGGTATCCGAGGGGATTTCCGCACGAAAAAAAAAAAAGCCATATATATCTAGATGTTCGTATGTTGAGTACTTATAGTGATCTATTTACGCATACAACACATTTACTATCTGCAGAGGGACAGAAAAAAAACAAAGAAGTCAAAAGTAAGGCGGTTGGCTTGGCACACTGTCCCGCATCACGCAGCGTAGCACAGAAATGCGTGTCCTTACTATTGAGTAATCTGCGCATTACAATAATATTATGTGCTCATGTACTGCGATTCTTACACAATGGGGTATTATATATACCCTATAGTTCAAATAAATTATCTAATCGAGCATATAAAATTAAGAATGGTAAATGAGTGGTAAAAGTTTCGTCGGTTCCTATTTTATCGTTTTTATTTATTTTTAATAATCCCAGCCTATTAAAGTAAATGATTTGACTATTAAATTTTATGACGTCACTAAAAATATTTCATACAAGTTATCTTACCGTAAGTTAAGTAAAAAGTACCTTACTAATTTGACTAGTCAATGGAATACCCAATTGAGGTATTTCAATGTTATGACGAATTCAGCAATTTGGTTACCAACTGTACCAAAAATATACTTTTACTTTCTGTTATCTAAATTTTTCTTATCAATAATTTCATAAACTCCAGGTTGCGTTTGAATCACGCTTTCACTAGTTTTCAGTGAATTCGAATAATGGCTTCTATACACTTAGTAAGTAGGCAGGTATGTCTAGAAGAGTCCGAGGACTACAAAACAAAATAATTAATATGAATGAACGCAATAAATAATAATTAATGTAAAATATACCTACTTACAACAATATGTCATCGGTGCATCACTATAAACTGTAATCAATTCCGATTATAATAAAAAAACACTAGCTGACATTTTATGAAATCGTAAAAGGAACATGCAATGTCAAGACGGGACCGTGACCGGACATTGGTCAGTTGAGCTATAGAGGTCATTCACCCGCGATCGCGATTTTAGATTGGTGGATTATACGCGAGCGCAGAATCGCGCGGGAAACCGTGGTTCGAATTTTGAATTTTTGTTATGACAGTCACGAACCTTGTCTATTACTTTTGATTTGAGATACTATACTTCTGATAATAATTAATTATTATGTACTGCAATCTTCGATGTTTATGAGTAACCAGATCATCAAATAAAAAAAATCCGTAACCAAATGATTATGTTTAAAGGTCAATGGCTTATCTTACATTATTATCAAATCAATTCATTATGGTTTACCTAAATTTCTTCTGTTCTAGTCTATCCCCCAATGTCCAATACTTCAAAATTTCTCAGTTACTCGTACATTACAGACGTTAATCCCTGTATATGTTTTTAAATCCACAACCTCACCATTACAAGGCCAGCGACTAACTTACCTGTTTATTCCAATAACAATTGAAAAGTCTGCTTTTTGTTACGTGCCTTTGGCAAGGCATCAGGTTTCAAAATAAAGGTTGAAAGCTACTGTAGCGATTGCAATCTTGCCTGATTGTGTTTGATACGCAAAAGGGACGGTTCACTTACTATAAACAAAGTGAAATGCTGGTATTTATATTGCTTGTGCATACAAAAATTATGTATATCTTCGAATATTCGAATTAAATTAAAATATGATAAAAGTATCCTTTTGAAGTCTGTATAACATCGATTTAAGTAATAAAAGGATTTATTTTATTATTTAACTAGCTGACCCGGCGAACTCGAACCGTCAATTTTTTTACGCCCGCGTGGCGTCTTATCCCGTTCCCGCTGCACCCTCTAAGCGTGTATTATACACATAAACCCTCTTTCCGAAACTTTTCCTTTGCTTAGCATCAGGCGAGGGGAAGTCAAATTGACGTGTCCTATATAAAAAAAAAACTTTCCCCTTGAATCACTCTATCTATTATAAAACGGCTTCAAAATCCGTTGCGTAGTTTTAAAGATTTAAAGCATACATCGGGACGGACAGACAGCGACAGCGACTTTGTTTTATACTATGTAGTAGTGATGATATATTATCTTAATGCGATCAAAAAATCCCTTAAATGGCCCCGTTTTTTCCACAAGGCTGCTAAGATTCCGGCGTAACCTTACAGTTTCTAAGTAATGCTTTTAGTCAGTTTCCCTAACGATTGTCATTCATGTCATTCAACGTGAACGACAACTAGAACACGCCAGTTCACAACGCACCGTAAGGCTCGTACATACAGGTGACTCATTCGGTCAATTCGGATTTTGAATTTCGAACACGTTCAGTTCTTTAGCTCTGCTAGATTGATTTATTATGTACCTATTGAATGATGAAAACCCTTTAATAAATTATTAGTTTTCTCTTTATCAGTATTTGGCTCTATGTCTGATAGATGCACGGCACTGTTGGTATCCGAATTGAATGTAGAACAGTCAGTACAAGTGTTACATAAGCCTGAATGAAGAATTAGTGACTAGCCGTGTATCAACTGGCAAAATAATCGATTAGAAAGATGCGACATTGTTTTATTGTTTTTTATTTGGGCTAAAAGGCCGTTTTCGCATCAATACCGTAGCGTAGTTGATTCGACATTCTCTTCAAGACCGCAACATTTTTACGATTATTACGCCGCCGAAATCGTAATATAAGACTTGCGACAGTTTTTCACTGTAATGACTTATTTATTCAACGAGGACGACTAAACCAGCGGGTTTTTTTGTGAACCAGTTTCGACTTGTGAAGATAAGATCTAAAAAATACTATTCGGATGTTTTATGTTTGGTAATAAAATGTGAAATATGTTTGTCTTATTGTGTTGATGTCGACCTACGAGCTAGTTACTTTAGACGTGGATTAAGTTTAACAAATAACATTATCTTATCTTATCAAACGCTGGCAGCCTCATCTCGTGCACCATAGAATCTTAATGAGGTTTTGTTTAGATCATTTCCACAATGGAAAATTTGCAGCATGGGTGTTATCTCTATGTGTCTAGTAGTTTACTACTGTCTCTTTAAACCTACGTGCTCTTGTTTGGACAGAAAACACCCCTGCCTAACGTACTTAACGAAATTAATATTTGTATATTTGTCGTCTTTGTTTTCGCTTTTATTGCCGCCTGACCTTCCCGACCAATCCCGAGAAGGAAAGCCTAAGTGAGAGACTCGTCCTTGCCAACTGCAAGGACGAGTCTCTGACTCAGGCTTGGCCCCAAAATATAATATTTATTGCATCATATATCCAATTTAAATTAAATTAAATGTGGTTTCTATTATTATATATATATTAATATAATTCACATGTATCTCTACATACCGTATCGAAAGACAAATACGTAGTATACACGTGATAATATGACCGAATAATGAACGAATATGAATATCGTTCATATATCATTCTGACCGTTCATTACGCGATGTGGGACTCAAATGTGGACTCGTCCTAATAACTAATTGGAGTTAATAGCTGTGGCGCTTTCTTTAAATTGTTCATATTGCCAGTATCTTGTTACTTATTAGACAGTAGGATCAAGGGCTTTTTCTAAGAGGCTGTCGTTACTAGGGACATCTCCTGTCAGCTATGGCAGCCTGGTATCTCGACGTAATCGAGGTGAATAAAATATATTTGTTGAAATCTTTGCTGTTGTTTACTACCACTTTTCGAATTAGTAAAATAATATTTGATTGTATGAATAGAATATTGTCACTATCATCACAGCTAAAACTTATGGCATGGTCATGGTCACTAGGGACGCTCCAAGGTCCTGGGAACATCACGGAAACTCCTAACTTTGAGAGGAAAGACAAAACTCCCTCAATCAGCTGGTGTAGCTGGCTTGCAGTTGGGAATGGCGTTCTAAATCTATACTTTTTGGTTTGCTACTCTCAGAAACTACTGAACAGTCCGTTTATCGGCGAAGGTTACAGGTTGAATATCATCATGCTACTATTCAAAGGAGCAGAGCAGTGATCATAAATGTCAATAAATCCTGCAGATTTTTATTCGTCATTGGAAAATTACGGGCTCTAAGATGTGGCAGGTACGAAAAAATATGACACAGGCGAAGCCGGGGCGGGTAAGCTAGTTATTTAATAAAACGTTTGTTGTCTCGTTAAAAGCTAAAAAGTCATTTATAAACATTGAACTATAAATATACAGCTCATAAATATCGTAAATTAATGTTACCATCGCTTGTCCGTGACCGTGAACCAATTAACAAGTTCTATTATACACAATAGATTATATAAACATATTTTAGGGCTATAAAACTCAATGACCATACAGTTTGGCGGCCATATTACGAAATAGTTTCGTTTATGATACAGTTAGTCATAGACAAGGAAAAAAAAATAAAAATTACCTAAGTATAGGATAGTAGGTAGTATAGTATAGGAAATCGTAGAAAAATGGAAGAGTAGTGGAGTCTTTTTTCGTGCGGAAATCCTGGTTATGTCGGACTCGAACCGACTAAAACCGCACACCGACTGAGGGTCGTGGTGCTAGGCCGGAGGTGAGGTTCCCTCGCGCCCCGGCTGACCCAGGGCCATCTCTAACGGTCTGGCCTTCCTCGGGAGGGGGAACAACGGTGTACCCGACTCGCCCCCGGAATGGGAAGGCGCGCTTTTCAGCGTGCCGCCGCCGTGGATACTCGGGAAAGGCGCGCCCGCATTTGAAACACATACGAGGTTTCCACGCAGATTTTCCTCTCCAGAGTTCAGTGGTCAGACGGTAGAAACTCTCGAAATCGAAGATGATCTAATCTGTAAAGAAAGAAGTAGAGAACGGACTTCCGACTCCAAAGTGTATGTTTTGGATGCTACAGGTGTTGGTACTTTTGAGGACGCGCCCCAATGGCGACACTAGACTCAAACTAATATATTTTCATTATTTATTATCAACAACCTACAGCGTATTATGATATTAACAGATTATTAAAAAAAATTATCTGTATTATACTAAGCGCCATAATAAATTATGAATATTTATGATTCGATTCGACAGCGGGTTGGACTTTGATTACTATAAGTTTGTACAAATTTACATAATTACGAATTCATGAGAATATTATTATGGGGACATTTTGGACACGTTGTTCCAATCTAAGTAGGGCAAGGTCAAGGATAATGGCTAACATCGTTTCCTCTATTTCTATTACCATATTTCAACAAATTTAATGTATCCTCTTTCAATTCTTTTCCCAGTTCAGTTAGGCCTACAGTCCGTCCAATAAACCATTTGAACTCTTTTCCAAGCTGGCGGCCGTTGGACAAGGGCTGTAAACCCATAAACCTGGATTGTACTTTAAATTGGAGTCAGTTTACTATCTAAGAAAACAAAATGGCATCCTCAGAAAAAACGCAACCCCGAAATAAAAATTTTCGATGGCCTAACCATGATCCGATTCACGGAAATCGTAGAAAAAGCCTTTGTCAGGTGTATACCTTTCGTATACACCTTCATTATAAAATCTTGACATTAATGACACAATTCTTTTGTTACAGGTACTTGCAAGACACACCTATACATCCGCCAGTAGTGATATAACCAGCCAGTCAATACTCGCCGTAAACCTATTCTATGCTATTGTATAATTACCATACATAAAACATTTGTCCTTGAAAAAAAATCAGGTGCTGTTTTCAGATCGAGAAATAATCTTATCTCGTTTATGTAAAGAAACTATTTGTCTATGTCATTAATTTGAATCTTGTGACTTTGTGATTAAAATATTTCATTGAAAGTATTTGAACCACGGAATATATCTTGTCAGTATACTATTTTTAAAGAGTTTCGATCACAAAATATATCTTGTCAGTAAACTATTTTTAAAGAGTTTAGATCACAGAATATATCATGTCAGTAAACTATTTTAAAGCGTTTGGATTACAAAATATATCTTGTCAGTAAACTATTTTTAAAGCGTTTGGATCACAGAATATATCTCGTTAGTAAACTATTTTTAAAGCTTTTGGATCACAGAATATATCGTGTCAGTAAACTATTTTTAAAACGTTTGAAAAAACAAAAGTGCTATGCCTAGTCAACATAATTCTTTTGCCCACGAAAAGAAACGAGTCAGGTAGAATTAACAACTAAACCTAATGATAATTGAAACCAAGATTTAGAATAAAAAATAACTTAAGACTTTACCGTTAGTCCTACAAATGGTGGGTACCACTATTTACAAAAGTACATAAAACTACTCAGGGTCCTTATTTGGCTTGACCAACCTTGTAGGTGGATTGATACATTGTACAGATAGGGGAAAGAATGAATTCACTCCTTTGCTCTAAATCCAAAAATTAACATAAAATGCGCACGATCGTATTAACCGACACATTTAAATTGGTTTAGTTTTATTGGTTTATCTTTATGTTAAACAATTGAAATCTACCATCTACACACGCTACGATTAAAACTCACTGTCAAGTAGAATAATACCCCAGGTTACTGGAGGCGTGAGAACCAACATTATTTTCAAAAAGTCAATGAAACTTAGAAATATAAGTAAACCAAGTCAATGTTTTCGCTTCGCATTACTTCCGTAACTTAACCTTTTTGCGCGTGAATTCCGGCAACAAGTTTTTTCCTGTGGAAATACACCTGATGAGTAAACCGCACAGTATTCTATCAGAAGGAGCGATGAACCTTCTGTTCTTACGGGATATTTCTATCAAACCTTGGTATAGTTACCGGGATGTTGGTTGGCCTAGCACTTTTCCCTCCGCCTGTCACCCTAGCAGAAGCAGGCCGCGGCGGCGGCGCAAAGTGCGCCTCCCCGTAACCGGGGCTAGATGGGGACATTTTGGTCCCCACAACCCGAAGGGGGCCATCTCGAAAGAGATGGTCCTGGGTCTGTCGGGGTGCGAGAGATATGCTTTTGGCAATCTCACCTCCAGCAACCAAGGACCCAAGATGGCGTGCGTTTTAGTCGGTTCGAGTCCGACATAACCACCTCCACCGGCTCTGTGGGGGTGGTATCCGTGGGGATTTATCGCACGATAAAAAAAAAAAGAAGCACTTTTCCCTAGATTATATTGTTTTGTTAGAATAAGTCGCATACGATCACGGCTATTCCTGATATTTTCTTGTTTGTTACTTTTTAGAGCGTGATTTTTCGGTAGTCGGGTTTTAGTTTTAAACTTTATTTACTATCTATTATTTTGGAGCAAGATAAAGCTGAGCTATTAAGCACCTTCATTTGATACCAAACACGGCACATTTATCTCAAATTTATGTTTTATCACTTGAAACTTTATCGCTAGCGGGCGCCACACAAGATTGAGTGACACGTCATATAGCCTATAACCATCGGACGTAACGATACCTCAGTTCAGTTCTAATAAATAGTTGAGGAGCTTCGAGGGAACAAATGAACATACAGACATACGTAATGTAGCATGTCAAAATCATAACCCTCCTTTTGGCGTCGCCGGAGTTGAGTAAAAAGAGATATATTTTGACCACAAGTCGCGAGAGAAACAGCCCTTGCGCGACCGGAATGATTTGATATGATCTACTTAAGTTTGGTAGATATGAGCTACTCCGCTGCCGTTTTATTCTCAAAAGACACCCAAAAAACGCGTATTGTGTTGTGATAATGATAACAGAATGGAATAAAATCCATACTAATATTATAAACGCAAAAGTTTGTGAGTATGGATGGATGTATGTATGTATGGATATAAGTTACTCTTTCACGTAAAAATTACTGAATGGATTTTCATGAAACATTACAATAATATAGCTGTATGTATATCAGAATAACAGATCTATAATATAGAAATGAATAGCTAAATGACCAATTTGGCCAATTCTTTTTTTTAAATGTTCATTGCAGTTCAGGGATGGTGTTTTACGGCGAGAAAAATTCTAATAATTACCGGGAACCGACATCCTCGTAGGCGGAGCCGCGGGCAAAAGCTAGTATGCTATATATCATCACGCTACTACTCAAGGGAACGGAGCAGTGATCACGCGGCGGAGCCGCGGGCAAAGTTATTAATAAATATATAGGATTGACATTTTATTTACGACTATCATAAACGTTATATTTTATCTATCACATCTATTTATTATTCTCTCTCACATACAGTTTTATTATAAGAATTGGTCAATAAATATGATATCCTGATTGCTAATAACTAAGCTGTAGTAAATTTTAATACTCCTGTAACTATTTGCATATACAATTATAAGCTTCTAGTCACATCTACCGAGAAGACCTTGATCAATGTCTGATGGTGTATACACCAATAGCACAACAGAGCTCCAGTTAGCGACACTAGTGATGTCATAGGGCGCGGCTCAC
Source organism: Eilema sororculum (assembly GCA_914829495.1). Classification (NCBI taxonomy): domain Eukaryota; kingdom Metazoa; phylum Arthropoda; class Insecta; order Lepidoptera; family Erebidae; genus Eilema; species Eilema sororculum. The sequence goes on along the minus strand of OU618555.1, from coordinate 5,967,910 downwards.
TTGTGCTGTTAGTACCTGTCATAGTGTTTACCTAGGTGAGGCGCCGGTTGCAGACGAGCAACTATTTTTGACACAAACTTTTTACAAACAAAAGATGTTATGATGTTAGCCTAGAAATGTTTATGGGACTGAGATCGATAAGTTACGTTATAAGTAATAAGTTATACTTCTTAATTGTGTTTTAGATTACGGTAGCAATTAAGCAATTGGCTTACAATTAACGAGTTCCAAATTGTACTTTAAAAAAAACAGTCATCCTAAAGTTTTGCGCCCGCTTTTATCCGAGGCTTTGTGCTGAGTCCAGGATCCCCTTACTGCGCCTTTTGATTTGGCTTGTAAGGCTTTTATGGAAGCAAACTGTCGTCTGATAACTCAACCCCTAGATGAAAGTCTACGCCAGAACCTCACCCTTTAATCAGCTGATTAAATACCAGTCTTGCTTGCAGCTAAAGTTGGCTTATGTCCTTGCTGGAGACTCATATACTCAACTCTCTTTATAATCCATACTAATATTATAAATGCGAAAGTAACTCTGTCTGTCTGTCTGTATGTCTGTATGTTACGCTTTCACGCCTAAACCACAGAACCGATTTTGATGAAATTTGGTGTAAGGGTAGATTAGACCTTGAGAAAGGACATAGGCTATGTTTGGTCGCGATAACCGACATCCACGCGGAGCCGCGGGCAAAAGCTAGTACGACATAATTCTAAATATCAAACAGAGTTCTTTCCTCATGCTGATTAAAATGCAAACTACAAAAAATCAGAGACATTGCATGGGTAAACTCTGTGATTAGTTCAAACAGCGTACGAAATGAATGATGAGTGAGACCAATCGTTTAGTTCTGGCGGATAGTTTGATGGCCGACGCGTCTGGTGGGTAATAAGCACGTGGGTTCATCATCAGTAATTTATGTTGGGTTATTATGATTATGTTTGAGATGTGCTTGAATTGGCGCTCGACCGCCGAGTAGTTTAGACAAGTATTTAATAAGTGTACCTAATAATAACCTTTATGATGGTCTAACTAAATCTTCATGATCATCAAAAGTAGAACATTTTTACAGCTTTGTCTCTAAGCAGATATTTACACAATTTTCATGTGTCTCGGCTGAATAAAATATTTTTACCAATAGAGATAAAAAAGTTTTTATTGTAGCATAATGGTAGTAAGGTAAACTTCTTAGCTTGATGCTAAGAAACATAAAACTTTGTCAAACTCTTTTATAAAGTTCCCTGGAGAACGTTTCAAACAACCAACTTCATTGATAAACCCAAAGTTTCTTAAATTAGTACGTAAGATAAATCTGCTGAACGTCAACGGTCTTCAAATGATTTTTAGGTAGCAAGAACAGATCCGAATTTCACATAAGTATATACAAGCTGTGAAATTCTTGTTGTTTCTTGCTAAATCTTGTGAAGATAGGTACAAAAAATAAACCATCACAACTTAGTGTTATTAAATTTAAAAATACATTCTACGATATACTGCAATGTCTAGAAATCAAGTAAATATAAGTAGTATAACTAGCTTGTTGTAGCCCGATTGCGTGTATTTTCTTAACACCTATATTATTTACCTTCTTTTTAAAAGCTTTTAGAAACTGAACTAATCAAACTACTACAAAACTCTTCTTAATTCGACCGTTTCAACACTACCATAATAGTACAATTTACTAGTTAAGCTCAATTTAAAAAGCCGTTATTATAACGACTAAAAGTTGCCGGTCTGTCGTGTTCACCGCTGTGGTCTAATTCGTGTAATTGATGGTAAATGAGCTTACTAATTTTTAGACATGAACAGTCAACAACATGTTGAACCCTAACTACCAACGATATTTACATAAACTAACATTACTTTTGTTTTTTTTTTTTAAACCGAGAAGAAAGCTTGCGCCAGAGCCTATTCAATCAATCAGCAACGATACTGTCTTAGGCTGGTTTTATCGTCACGCCGTCAGGCGCGCCGCTGAGCAGCGCGCTGTTAACAGCACGCGTTTGAACGGCGGTGCACTATAAAACGAGATTAGTAGCACGCGTTCCGCAGCTGTGAGACAGTCGTGTACAATATTATGAAGGTGAATGCGAGTCGAGTACTGGCTACTCATTTCTTACACAATTATACCTGCGGCGCGTCTCAACAGCGTCACACTAAAACGCACACTGGCCGTAGAAGCGAATGAGCAGCGCGCGTTTGGACAGCGCCGTCGAACATCGCGCGTTTATTAAACGGCGCTGCCCAAGCGCGCGACACTAAAACGCAACTTCTACTCCCATATATCTCTGAACGCGCGCGCTCCAACGGCGCTGCCGAAACGCGTAACGATAAAACCAGCCTTACTGGGGAAGTAGGCTTGAGCCACGAAGATCTGGGTGGGCCCCAAAATCACACTTTCTGTATATTGTGATACTAGCTGTTGCCCGTGGCTCCACCCACGTGGACTTCTAATCCCGTTCTCACTGCTGAACCTCTAGATGTGATCTCAAAAACACCATTTCACACTTATTGTAATGCAGTTGCGCGTGGCACTGCCCGCCTGCATGGGCTTCTGCACAGACTGAAAGAAGCGCATCTCCCCTTTCCAGAGGCGAGTCAGGAACACCGTGGTCCCCGCTCACGAGGAGGGCCAGACCGTAAGGGATGGCCCTGAGTTAGCCGGGGTGCGAGGGATATGTCGAAGACAACCTCACCTCTGCCTAGCACTATTCACTTCATTCGGCGTCCGGTTTTAGTCGGTTCGAGTCTGACATAACCTCACCTTCTGACTCCGGTGGGAGAGGTATCCGAGGGGATTTCCGCATGAAAAAAAAGCATGGGCTTCTGATCCCGTTCCCGCTGTCAGCAGCGGTCAGCGCGGTATTATGTCAGCATAATGTTGTTGATATAACATAGTCTATGACATTCATGAATAATGTAGCTTTCTATTGGTAAAAGGATTTTCAAAACCGGTCCACTAGATGTAAAGATTACCCCCCTCAAACTCACAAACTATACCTCTTTATAATAATAGATAATAGTGTAGGTATCCGGTGTAGGTACAGTCAGCATCAGAGAGATGTTGATGAACAAAGTACTCAAAATTATCTTAATTTCGTTTTTTACCCACTTCCACTTGATTGATTGTTCTGAAATTTGGTACAAATCTTTAGTTCAGACAATGATGATATTCAAATTAGTGAAGCAGTTTGATTTGCTCTTAATACGAGGGTTTTAAGATCATTTTGACACTTCGTCGTCAAGATATTTCTGACGCTTACTGTATGTACGTAACAAGTTTAAATTGTGCCGAATTACCTAACAAAATAAAACATTAACAACGGTATCCAAGCAGATACATAATAATAAATCCTCGATGGTGAACTAAAGAGCCTAATAATTATAGTAGTACATTACTTAGCGTAATCGCCGATAAAGTAGCCAGTGTGTTGATAACAGCCATAATTTCTCCGATCGTATATCACAAGGGGCGGATAATCGACTCGTTGCTGGGATATTCACAGGAGCACTACCATCCCATCAAAGTAATACCAGTAATACTAAGTATATCCAACTTACTTTACTTTCGTAGTGTGAATCGAACTCGGACAGATCTTCTTCTTCTTTTTGTTCTTCTCGTGTCAACGTTTCACTTTTATAAATAAAATAGTAATATAGCAAACTCCGTTTCACTTTAAAAATTAGAAACAATGATGTTTTGTTGTGTTTAGAAAGAAAGAAAGAAAAAAAAATAATTTCGGTCCTTAGAGTGTACACATTACGAATAATATTATAAAAATTACTTATGTATAATGTACAAATACTATATTTATTTTATATATTTAGAAACCTTGCGAACCCAAATAGGGCCTCATCTCAGCATTGAATGCTGCGCACACCCTTGCGTTGAGTATGCACAGCGCTGGTTTTCAGATGGGGCCACTAGGTAGCGCTGACGCCACGCATCCTTAGGTACAGTACAGTTCGATTCTATAATTCCTCATAATACCTCAATTAGCTGTATCAAATTCTTATATTTTATACTGGTGGTTAAGTATTCTTAAATTTTCTAATTTGCCGCGCAATTATCTTCATTTTTTCTTTCTTATGAACCTTCTCCTAACAATAATGAACACAACAAAAATAATAAATAAAAGAATTAGCGAAATCAGTCCAGCCGCTCAGGCGCCATCTCGTGACCAAGGGAAATGGTGGTTAATTTTCATAATTTTTTTTTGTACATTTGTATTTGTATATATATTACACTATTCGGGAATAGAATTCTGCCATCTTAATCGCGCTGTCAGTGACTTTATTTAGATCATCTTTAGTACAGGCAGTAGGACATAAGGGACACGAGACCAAATGCACCATGGACTGCACGGGCTATTATCTATTCTGTAGTCAGGGCCTCGTTTGTCCCGTTTAGGTTCAAGATACGTGACCCGAGGTATGTCTACTACCACACATTTTTACCCGACTACGGTGAAGCCAAAAGGAGGGTTATGATTTTGACAGGCTATGTATGTATGTATGTATGTATGTATGTATGTATGTATGTATGTTCATTTGTTCCCTCATAGCTCCTCAAACACTAATTAGAACTGGACAAATGAGGTATCGTTACAAGCGGCTTGATCGTCCGATGGTTATAGGCTATATGACGTGTCACCCAATCTTGTGTGGCGCCCTCTAGCGCTCATAAGGTACTGCATTAAAAAATAAATTTGAGATAAATATGCCGTGTTTGGTATCAAATGAAAGTGCTTAATGAGCACATTTCAAATATGTATAAATTAATAGCTTTACCTTGCCTCAAAATAATTTAAATAAAAAATAAAGTTTAAACTAAAACCCGACTACCGAAAAATTACGCTAAAGTGACAAACAAGAAAATATCAAGGATAGCCGTGGTCGTATGCCACTTACTCTGACAAAACAATATATTCTAGGGAAAAGTGGCCTACGACCACGGCTATCCTTGATATTTTCTTGTTTGTCACTTTTTAAAGCGTGATTTTTCGGTAGTCGGGTTTTAGTTTAAACTTTATTTTTTTATTATTTATCACTAAGTATTTCTTAATGAGGTAGAAATCAATGGACATACGGCGTCGATAGACGTTCTAATCTTCGAATAAATAAAACCTCTTCTTTTTTTAAAGACGGTTAAAGATAGAAACAAGTATATAAATAGAGCCTATATAACTAACCCTAACATTCCTAACTTACATTAAACTGAACTAAATTACGCCATCATGTTCAGAGAACTCGTAAATAAGCAGAACTATGTTTATCCTCCGGGCACGAGTGCCAGCTGCGATTTGTCTGAGCAAATTACTTGGAAGTCTGGTGTCGTGTTGCCGACGAGAGGTTAAATGCAGGACCTAATGTTTTGCTAATATTGTAAATGTGAAAGTTCGTGAAGATGTTTGTTATTTGATCACGCTCTAACAGCTGAAAGGACCTGGTTAAAATTCGATATAGGGGCTGTCCAGTACCTGTACTACAGGATTGTAGTCTGGAATAACACATGGGCTACTTTTATCCCGGGAATACGTTCTTATGGGTAGCAGGAATGCGATCAAATTTCACACGGGCGAAGCCGCCGTCTACAGCCGTATAGTTTGAATGATTTTTTATAATATTAATAAGTATGCTATATCAGGAAAAATTAATCCTCTCGACCTTACGAATCCTTACGAACGATAGTTCGTAAGAACATCGGTGAATGCCTCCAGCGTCGCCTTAAATACGATAAAAATAGAAGGGAAATTTGAATCACGTCGGGCGTGTCTCGGTAGCCAAGTTAGTCAAGGCATTCTCCCTGTAAGGGAAAGATCGCGGGTTCGTGTGCCCCTCGAGAGCATTCATTTTTTCTTATATATTCGAGCCGTACCTAAAGACCACGCTATGAAAATAAACAACGAGTTAACCAAAAACGACTTGTGATTAAACTCTATGCCATAGAAGTAGGAGCAAGGGGAATTCCAGGGAAACTTGTTTAAAGATCTCGGATTGTCAAGAGCTTCAGTAAGCTCTTATTCAAACGAATATCTAAAACGGCGTTGATAGGATCTTACCAAATTTGGATACGTAGAGGGGGGAACACGACTGACGGTGGACGTGAGCGCTGATGCATCACAAGGTGGCCACCCTAAACCTACATCGGGGTCGAAAATCCCAGGCGCCGTCACAGTGTTCCTCTCTGTACCACGCCATGGACCCGGTGACCGCACAGTGAATCCATGGAATGCTTAGAACCGGATCTCACTGTATACGTGATGTCACAGTGATGTACTGGCAGTACCAGCTATAAATTGAGGTTGGTTTCGCCCAAGAGATTCCATCATCACCTTAATTAGATTCTTCTCAGATTTCAGGTCAGAGCTTCTACCAGATCATTCCTATATTGATCAAGTACCACAAAAGTGCCGGCTTGTTTTGCACAGCCCGGTCCATCATTTAATTTTACGACTCCTTAAGTAGTTACCTCATCTTTTGCGTACACATTCCTGGGCCCCTGTGAATCAAATTGGCTTCATTAGGACATCATTTTGTTCAATTGATTTTATGATCGACGTTTTATGTAATGAGATAGCTAATTGAATGGCGTGAATTGAATTCTTGTGAGGTTTGTGGAAAGTATATGGTAATAACCTAGATCTTACCCTGGGACTTCGTGGGTGGAGTTTCGTGAGTAAGGAATGGAAAACGTCTCTAGTCAACCTATTATAACCAACGTATTTCCATCTTCTTAGAGTCCCAGATTTTTAAATGGTACGTGATAAATATTTAAGCTTGTTAAATAATTAACCATATTTTTGGTAGTTAGACTTGTCTGTATTTTATTGAAAAAAAAAAGCGGGTGGGATCGGGACCATAAATAATTGTCATTTTTAACCGACTTCGAAAAAGGAGGAGGTTCTCAATTCGTCTGTATACATAATATTTTTTTATTTTATTTTATGTATGTTCACCGATATTTCCGCCAATTATAGACGGATTTCAAGGTTTATTTTTTTGTTGGATAGAGTTCACTTCTGAGGTGGTCCCATTTTCACCAGGTCCGGATCTGATGATGGGATCCAGGAGAAATCGAGGGCAACCACCGAAAATTGTATGGTCGTATGGTACTTTTGTTACGTAATCATGTCTTACTCAGGCATATACTACAGGGTGTCAACATCTAATGCTGCTGTGCTGATGATGAAGCTACTGAACTCCTTAACGGTTAAGAGTTGGGGGACAGTACTGCCATTGGTCGATGATAACTATTTAGTAGTATGTAGGGCTAACGTGTTGCTTGTGAGGTATGCTTGAATCAACATCTGATGATGCTGTGCTGATAGCTACAGAACTCCTTAACAGTTGCCTATGGTGCTTTTGTTACGTAATAATGTCTTACTTAGATATATGCTTCAGGATATGAACATCTGATGCTGCTGTGCTGATGATGAAGCTACTGAACTCCTTAACCGTTAGAAGTTGGGAGACAAAACTGCCATTGGTGGATGATAAATATTCGTGTTGCTTGTGAGGTATGCTTGAATCAACTTCTGATGCTGCTGTGTTGATAGTGAAGCTATAGAACTCCTTAACGGTTAAGAGTTAGGGGACAGTACTGCAATTGATCGATGGAAACTAGGTAGTAGTATGTAGGGCTAACGTGATACTTGTAAGGGTAGGTGCTACTCCTGAGATAATCACGAAATTTCAGAGATATCGTTATAAAAATGTAAGTGAAACCGAGACAATTCCTCAATCAATAATAATAATAGGGTATATCTCGTCAATCTGAGGTGGTCCTTTTCTATCATGCGGAAATCCCCTCGGAATCCCCCGCCGGAGCCGGAAGGGTACGGTTTATGTCGGACTCGAACCAACTAAAACCGTACGCCGACTGAGGGTCGTAGTGCTAGGCCGGAGGCCGCAGTACCCCGGCTGGCCCAGGGCCATCCCTTACGGTCTTTTTTTTTTTTTTTTGTCTTGCGAAAAATCCCCACGGATATCGCCCCCACGGAGCCGGTGGAGGCGATTATGTCGGACTAGAACCGACTAAAACGTACGCCGTCTTGGGTCCTTGGTTGCCGGAGGTGAGATTGCCGAAAGCATATCTCTCGCACCCCGGCAGACCCAGAACCATCTCTTTCGAGATAGTCCCCTTCGGGTTGTGGGGACCTCGGTGTCCCCAACGTCCCTTACGGTCTGGCACTCCTCGCCAGGGACGACGACGGTGTCCCCGACTAGCCCCCGGAATGAGGAGGCGTGCCTACGCGCGCTGCTGCCGTGGCCTGCTCCTGCTGGGGTGACAGGTAGCTCCACTTGTCTTGTCCACTTAAAGCACATCCCCATAGCCTTTTGTTGCAATTGCAACTAAGCTGTCACTGCCTTTCAATCTAATGTCAATAGAATCATCGTCAAATTTAATAAAAAACTGCATCAGGTAACTCGTTGGATTCCGACCGATAGCAACGCAGAGCAGACCACCTAAACGTACACACAATCCGCATTGCACCGTTGACAAGACCCTCAGTAAAATAGTTGAGCTATCATCTTAGACTTGTTGTCATTCACCAATTTGATCGTTAGTAAAATTATAACTGCAGCCCCATTTGCGAAATCACCAACCTGTTCAACTCACTGTCTTTCACATAAAAGTTCCAGTTCCCTTAACTTATTGGGAGTATTATGCTCCCAAAAGACGAAAACTGTGGTTAATGGCATGCTGGACTGGATTAAACTTGGATTACGAACGCAAACCTTGGCCCACTATAAAGGGAAAAATAAATGATTTTAAAAAAACATCTGTCAAAGTTTGATAGCTTTCCTAGTTTCCTACCTTGACAGGTGGGTAACTGGTGGGTTTTAGGGTCGTCAGCTTCTAGATTGGCTTGAATTCTGAACTTTACCTTATCTTCCTACCATCCAGTGAGGTGTAGTCAAGAGACAACCTGAATAAAAAAACTAGCCAGGCTATATTTATCTACTTAACATCAGGTGCCCACGCGCAGAGCAAACAACATATTTCCATTTTCGAACAAGCCCAGATTCTTTAAACGGGGCGAAAAAAAGAGCATGTGTCAACGCTGTCAAGGTAGCATCCACCATTTTAGGGTGGTGAGCATTTGGAATGGTATGAATTCTGAACTTCACCTTATCTTCTTACCATTCAGGGAGGAACAGTCAAGTGACATCCATACTAATATTATAAATGCGAAAGTAACTCTGTCTGTCTGTATATTACGCTTTCACGCCTAAACCACTGCACCAATTTTGATGTAATCAGGTATAGGGGGAGATTAGATCATGAGAAAGGACGTATGCTTAGTTTGGTCGTGATAACCGACATCCACGCGGGCGGAGCCGCGGGCAAAAGCTAGTCCTGAATAAAAAACTAGCAAGGCTACATTTTACGCTCAAGACAATCTAATTACAATAATATTTATCTACTTAGCATCAGGTGCCCACGCGCAGAGCGAACAATACACAACAGTCGTACACACATTCGCGATGCATGACTGGCTAGAAACAAGTGTCAGTCACACACAATACTGTATGGAGTCTATGAGCCGTGGACTAAATATGTGTCGAGGTAATGGAGTATGACTTTCATGCGATAATCAATCATTCAATCAATTAACAGACAGGCGGACAATGAGGTGATCCTATAAAGGTTATTAATTTTTAGTTTCGAGGTACGGAACCTGTGTTAATAAAACGTGAGTAGTAGCGGCGGTGAGTAGGGTAGCCAGAGCTTAGCTTACAAACCAAAGGTTTGTCCTGCTTTGTTTTTTACTCCAACGGCATAGAAACTCTGTTCTCACAGGGTCAGTAGCAAGAGTGTGACTCCCCTGGTGTTGTACACTGCCGGCGGCGGCGCGCTAAATAGCACGCCTCCCCATTCCGGGGGCGAGTTGGGGGACACCGTTGTCCCCCCTCCTGAGGAGGGCCAGACTGTAAGGGATGGCCCTGGGTCAGCCGGGGTGCAAGGGATATGTCGATGACAACCTCACCTCCGGCCTAGCACCACGACCCACAGTCGGCGTGCGGTTTTAGTCGGTTTGAGTTCGACATAACCTCCCCTTCCGGCTCCGGAAAGGGGGGGGGGGGTTATCCGAGGGGACTTCCGCACGAAAAAAAAAAAAAGTAGGTGTTGCACACTGTTGAGTCCGTCAAGCTGAGTGCCACCATTGTTATCATGGTACATGTTTACGATGGTTCCGAGAATTTGCCTTTAGCTTACCATCAGCCGAGGTGAAGTCAAATTGACATTTCCTTTTGAAAAAAAAACACGTCCATAAGTTTGCTCGTCTGCCACCTAAGTGGTATGACAAAGCGTGTTTCCTCCTGTGTTTACAGTCCCGGGTCCTCTAAGCGGCGCGTGAAAAAACATATGATGAGGCCTGTCAAGCTGAGGGCCGCCATTGCAACGTGCTACGTGTCTGTGATGGTGACCCTCTTTCCGCAGACTTTGCCTTCAGATTACAGGCGAGGTGACGTCAAATGGACATGTCCTACAAAAGTTATTTTTTCTTAGAAAATATTTTTAACTTTCACTAAACGCAGATAAAATATTTTTTGAAACCGTATAATCAATCATCTTGACAATTTCGAAGTATGTAGCATGTTACAAAACTAAAAAATAATTTTGAAAGGTTTTTGTTTTAGTCTTTTAGTTCATTGTCAGGGTCTATAGAAGCTAGAATATGTGGAAATAATAGAAATTTTGTCGTTAGATGAGTCCTTAAGTCTTTATGTGAAACACTATTATCTATTCTGTGGTGAAAATTTAAAAAAAAACTTAATGCGTAAAGTAGTAAAGTTCCGTACCATTATCTGGAGCAACTCATAATATCACGTTTATTGTAATTGCAACCTCCCCTATAAACATTTAATAAGTTCTCATTTTAGTATTTTGTTATGCGGCAACAGAAATACTTCATCAGTGTAAATTTCTACACAACAACTTCAATAAATCAGGATTCATGAGATATAGCCTTTTTTTCGTGCGGAAATCCCCATGAATACCTATCCCGCCGGAGCTGGAAGGAGAGGTAATGTCGGACTCGAACCGACTAAAACCGTACGCCGACTGAGGGTCGTGGTGCTATGAGATACAGCCTGGTGAAAGACGACAGTCTTAAGAACAGGGTTCCGTTTTACCTTTTGAGTACAGAACCCCAGAAAAAAAGATTTGGCCATAGATTAAGTGCGGTGATTAGTCTATGTCAGCGTTTCCCAAATGGTGCGTCGCATTCCGGCATAAGACCACTAAAGTAAAATTCCGGGTCACAGCATTGTCTCATTGTTCACTATTAATCATATTCGTTCATAATCAAGATGTACTGTACCGATTCGAACTGACGGAAACAATGAATGATGACGCATTTAGTCGTGAAGTTCGGCTATCCTGGACAGGTTTAGAGGTATCTCGGTTAAATAAATAAATAAATATTCAACAACATTCTACACAACGCTATCTAGACCCATGGTAAGCTTAATAACTTGTGTTATGGAATCTAGAATGCGGATAAAAATACTTACATACTTTTTTTTTTAATATTATACATAGAAACACCCAGACCAATGCAAATAGCCATATTCATGCTCATGGATCATAGAGGGTAGCGGAGTCTCGTTCTGAATGTCATTTTTTTTTCAATTTAAGAAGTTGAGATCCAGTTTCCATCCATATACTCACGTCTTCTGTAAATCTCCGAAGGGGTAGGCAGAGGTGTATTAGTACCCACGTTTCGTCAATGATTTTGGGTCTAATGCCGCCTAGCGGGCCCTTTGTTTCGGGCTGTATGTTTACTGTCGGATGGAAAAGAGCCCTATCCCTTAGTCGCCTTTTACGACACCCACAGAAAGAGCTGGGGTGGTCCTATTCTACTCCACCGGGAACCAACACGGTTGCTTGTCAGCATGGCTTGTTCTTTGAAATAATTACTTTGAAAATTTGGAATACAAAATTCTTTTTAAGTATCTTACTAATTATCTATACTTCCATACTATCCATACTAATATTATAAATGAGAAAGTAACTCTGTCTGTCGTCTGTCTGTCTGTATGTTACGCTTTCACGCCTCAACCACTGAACCGATTTTGATGAAATTTGGTATAGGGGTAGATTAGACCATGAGAAAAGACATAGGCTATGTTTGGTCGCGATAACCGACATCCACGCGGGCAGAGCCGCGGGCAAAAGCTAGTTATCCATACTAATATATTTGTATGCATAAATATGGCTATTTGCATTGGTCTGGGTGTTTCTATGTATAATATGTATGTATTTACAAAAAAAAAGTATATGAGTATGTTTATCCGCATTCTAGATTCCATAACACAAGCTATAAAAGCTTACCATGGGTCTAGATAGCGTTGTGTAGAATGTTGTGAATTATTTATTTATTTATTTTATAATATTAGAAATGCGAAAGTAACTCTGTCTGTCTGTCTGTATGTTACGCTTTCACGCCTAAACCACTGAACTGATTTTGATGAAATTTGGTTTAAGGGTAGATTAGACCTTGAGCAAGGACATAGGGTATGTTTGGTCGCGATAACCGATATCCACGCGGGCGGAGCCGCGGGCAAAAGCTAGTTATCCATACTAATATTAGAAATGCGAAAGTAACTCTGTCTGTCTGTCTGTCTGTATGTTACGTTTTCACGCCTAAACCACTGAACTTATTTTGATGAAATTTGGTTTAAGGGTAGATTAGACCTTGAGCAAGGACATAGGGTATGTTTGGTCGCGATAACCGATATCCACGCGGGCGGAGCCGCGGGCAAAAGCTAGTTGCATATATATCTCACATATTGTATTGTAGAAATTTTACCAAATACACATCAGCCAAGTATCCATTACATGTGGGGTAATCAGATATCGGGATTTGTCTTAACATGTCAGGATTTTAGACACTTGTTAGGATTCGTGTCCGGTTTTAAAATATCAGAATTTTTGTGTCTTCTATAAAGTACTAGCTTTTGCCCGCGGCTCCGCCCGCGTGGATGTCGGTTATCGCGACCAAAAATATCCTATGTCTAATAAAGTCAAGGTCTAATCTACCCTTATGCCACATTTCATCAAAATCGATTCAGTGGTTTAAACATGAAAGCGTAACATACATACAGACAGACAGACAGAGTTACTTTCGCATTTATAATATTAGTATGGATATGGATTAAAACTATTTATAAATTACAAACGTATGTAAGTATAATAATAATCAAACGAATATGATCAACCTAGAAGTCAGAAAATCTGTGAAAATAAAAAAAAACACGAAATTGTTTTCACCGTATTTAATCTGTATACGTGTTTCGTCTCACTGACGAAATTCCTTATTCGCCCCTATATAATTCCTCTTTCACCCCAAAAGTCTACATATACACCGAGTATTTTTAATCTGTGACTTTTCAATTTTATGAATCTCGTAACTCTACAAGTTCAAATTACCTTTGAAACTTTCTTCTGAAAGTTAAAGGACGTCATTAAAATCTATTTATAGTTAGATCATTCTCATTAATTACAAGAGGGGCTATGCAGCATGGATAATGTAAAGAAATGTGACAAGAAAAATGTACTTTGTAAGATTTATCTAATATATAAAATTCTCGTGTCACAGTTTTCGTTGCCATACTCCTCCGAAACGGCTTGACCGATTTTGATGAAATTTTTTGTGCTTATCCGGTATCTATGAGAATCGGCCAACATCTATTTTTCATCCCCCTAAATGGTGCAGCGGGAACGGGATCTGACGCCACGAGGGCAGGGAAAAATTGGCGGTACGAAGTTCGCCGGGACAGCTAGTTTCATATAAAAAATGAGGTCCTTTAAATAGTTTATTTTTAAGGATCTCGTGTCAAAACGTTGCTATCAATCCAAAAGTACAGCTCATGAAAAGTAAGATGGCAACATGAAACCGATAAACCGATGTTTGTCAACCACACTCATACAGCTGAACGGATCTGACAGAAATTTGGCACAGAGATAGATTATAGTCAGGAATTTAACACGAAGAATAGGATAAGACTTTTTATCCCTGGAATTTTTTCCCACGGGATGCGGAAACGGAATTATAATTCGTCGCTGGCGGAACCAAACAACCCGTTACCGCTAAACTTTAGGAGCTTTACCTTAACTTAGTGGCGCTATAAAAAATATTTTTCAAAATAATTGCCACTTGTTTTTTATATCAGGTAGCAGATAAGCTCTCGGTCCAGCTGATGGAAAGTGGTTACCGTGGCCTATGGATGTGTGCAACACCAGGGGCGTTACACTCGTTACAAAACTGCCTACCCCTTTGTTGTCGCTACATTCATGGAATTAAAAAAAGATTTAAAAATAGTGTCAATGCCAGACCGTCGGGGATGGCCCTGGGTCAGCCAAAGTGCGAGGGATATGTCGAAGACAACCTCCCCTCCGGCCTAGCACTACGACCCTTAGTCGGCGGGCGGTTCTAGTCAGTTTGAGTCCGATATAAAGTTTGTGATACCTGAAATAAATGAATTTTAATTTAATTTAATTAATAACCTCCCCTTCCGGGGCCGGCGAGGGAGGTATCCGTGGGGATATCCGCACGAAAAAAAAAGGAATTCAAAAAAGAATTTAAAATAGTGAAAATCCTTCTCAGTAATTGTTGAGTTAGTTGCACTCAATTGACATTCTCGTGCAAGTTCTAGTCGATTATGCAATAGTTAGAAGTCAAACCTGAAATCTTACTTTCCTTGGGCGTAATTCAATCGTAGCCATATTCTTAGCTAATACTCGTATTTGTTTGCTGTCTGTACTGTACTCCCGGCTCCACCTCATCAAATACAGAGTGATTGTCTGCGACCTACATTCTATTATAATGCTAGGGTGAGTCCAGAGGCACAGATTACCTAATAGTTCCCAGAGGGCCGATTCTCGTAGTAAAAATCAAAAACAGTATCCAAAATGTCAAAAACAGTATTCTCGTAACACAGTTTTCAAAAAAGAACATTGGTATCTTAAATAATCTTGATCGTTTTTAACATTAGATCGAGATGCTGATCGAGCTGATCTTAATGTTCACGGGCAACGTACAAAATAATACATCTGAACCAACCATCCACTTAATTGTATTCTCACCTCACCACATTAAGTTCAAACTACTAGTAACACATACATACAAATACAATTAAAACGGCACTAAAGTACCCGGACTGAACCAAAACACGTATTATTATTCACCACTGTCCGTCAATGGCTCAGTGGTAACGGGGTACGCACGTGGGCTGCATTTCTGGACTGGTTTACAGTTGTCAGTGCATCTGGCTTTTACTTGGACAGCGATGCTGCACGATTGTAAGCAACGTTTTTTTATTTTTATTTATTTATTTACACACACATCATACACTATCATTACAGATTACTCCAAATCAATAGTGTAGAAATAAAAAAAAAAACAGTTGTCAAAAATACAGCCAAAGTTCTAAATAAATCAAAATAACAATACTTAAAAAATAAAATCAAAACAATTCATAGAGCAATAAACAATTAAAAATTCACAACTCACACGTATATACATAACATAACATAAACTCACGCCTGTATTCCCCGAAGGGGTAGGCAGAGGTGCTAGCACCCACATTTCGCCAGCTTATGTTTAGGTCCCAATGTAATAGGTGGCGTGCCTATTGCCATTAACCGGGCACTTATATACCTACGATAAATACACACATAACTTCGAAAAGCATCGAAAAGTCATTGGTGTGTGCCATGGTAAACCTGGGATCGAACCCGAGACCTCGTCTCAGCAGTCCATTACCCATACCACTAGGCTACCGTAGGCCATATTATACAAATCAATTAAAATTAATAACAAATAATAAAATCTATAACATAAAAACTCTTTAATATTCAGTTAAATGTGCCTGTATTGCGCAATAGATGGCTCTTGTGAATTCACTACTACGTAATCCTGCACTTCTCTTCAACATAGTTGCTTCTTACTGACGTCAATAATAATTCTACTTAAACTAAGTTTACCACCGCTTCCAAGGCACTGATGGAGAGGAAATGGCGCAACGAACTCCATTGCAGCGCTATTAGGTACTTACTCAATTAGATTTAAATTTCTGAACATATCTGGCTGAAATTTTTTACCGGGATAGACATGGAGTCTACAATAGAATTTGTGTGATTTCATTCAAATCCGTTCCTTAGTCTTTGCGTGAAAAGGTATCAAACTATTCATCTAAACAAACTGTCACATTTAGGATGTACATATTATATGCTACTTTTATCCCTGGCATAGTATTCCATGGGTAACAGGAATAAGACCAGAAATTCATGCGCAGCCGCGAGCAACGGTTAGTGCACTAGGTATATTCAAAAAGAGAAAATATATATTTTTGATATCCGAGGGAATTCCCGCATAAAAAAGGGCGGTAGACGGGTTGTGGAGGGAAGTAATGGTGAAGCAACATATATCACTCAAGTCGCTCGACCCTCTTGCGACAATAATATCGATCCAGCAACGTTTTGCTACTCCTTTGAGATTTATAATTGTTTCTTTTTTCTTCGCAGGTATGCCAGATGTCTTTGCTTCTAAGAAAAGTAACTCAGTGGTAATGTATAGTGTAGTACTGCACTTATAATGGTACATTCAGATTCATTGTATAAAAAAGTTAAATTGTCCGTGACAGCGTGCCTCACATTCTCTTAATTCGAGTAAAAAACGTGAGTATACTCGTTTTATTAGGGTTCCTCGTTTCATTAGGTTATTAGTATTTTATATTTTTGACACAAAGAGAAGAAGATTATAGGGTTACGTACCCCTTTTTTTTTCGCGCGGAAATCACCTCGGGTACCTGCCGGAGCCGGAAAGGGAGCTTATGTCGGACTCGAACCGACTAAAACCGCACGCCGACTGTGGGTCTTGGTGCTAGGCTGGAGGTGAGATTGTTCTTCGTCATATCCCTTGCACCCCGGGATGGGGAGGTGCGCTTTTCAGCCTGCTTCTGCTGGGGAACAGGCGGCTCCACCCGTCACCCTCAGGCCCGCGCTCATGGGGGACGGAGGTTAATCAGTGCCCTCCGACGCCCGAGTTGCCAGCGCGCGCGGGCGGCGCGATCCGCGAGTCTCGCTCGCTCGCGCCGCCTCTTCCGTTCCGCCGTCTCCTTCACGACCATTACCTGCTCGCTGAAGGAGACGCCGGCCGCCCACGCGTCCGCACAGCGGACCATTGCTGTGAGCAGGGTGGCGAAGGTGAGAACTCTCACTCCCAGGGCCGCCACTAGCTCCGGCCTCGGTCCGGCCCATGCCGGACGGGTTATATACCCCAAGGGTATAAATATAAACGGAACCCTTTTACTAAGACTCTGTTTGTTTTCTATTTGTTTGTCACTAGGCCGACAGCCTCTATGGCGTGGCGGTAGTGCACGCGACTGCCACGCAGGAGGCGCGGGTTCGATTCCCGCTCAGTGCAAATATTTGTATGCATGAATATGGCTATTTGCATTGGTCTGGGTGTTTCTATGTATAGTATGTATTTATTTACAAAAAAATAAGTATATAAGTATGTTTATCCGCATTCTAGATTCCATAACACAAGCTATAAAAGCTTACCATGGGTCTAGATAGTGTTGTGTAGAATGTTGTGGAATATTTATTTATTTATTTATTATTTATCTCGTGAACCGTGATAGGAGAGTTGCAATTTACAGAGATAATAAATTTAGTATTTCTATTGCTGTTATAACAACACGTACATAGCCCATGATAACCACTTTCCATCATATTACGTAGGAGCGAAAATCATAATTTGCGAAAAGGTGTTAATACTTACACCTCTGCCTACCCAACGGAGATTTAAAAGCGTGAACATATTTATTATATGATTTATACTTATTAATATTTGTTGTGCATTTATTTATGTAGAATATAAAACAACACATAAACTTATCAAACAGAAATTAATGCAAGAAAGTATCAACTACATTTTTACCACTAACATATCTGTTACTAGTCATTGAACAAACAAATCAATACCAGGTACCGCAATAACTCACTCCACAGATAATAACACATCTCCAGGTCATTGATCCCACATAAATTATAATAATACGGCACTATAGTTACAAAGTATCTTGGTACATTTATGGTAATATAACAAAAAACACGCCCATACGTGCTCTAAAATGGTCCAGACCTACCTCAATATGAATCGATAAGACACAGATGAGATATACCATTGGTTTTTATTGATTTTAGTTGAGTTTTATACCTTTCGATAAGAGATATGCATTGGTTAAAGGTAATACATACTTCGTATTGAATATTCGTAATAATTATGTGTTGTTAAAAGGGCTTGAAGTCGGGACGATAATCTATATGTATTAATTGAAACATCACGAATATTGTTCATACTCGCGTATTCACGTACTTATCTTAGGTTTTGAGCTGGTACTATTTACGCAAATGCTAACTATTGAAATCGATTAAGATAGAAAAAATGGAATCAGCATAGTCGGGATTTAAACCCGCGACTTTTCCACCATAATCGATTACGTATATTACTGTTATATCTGAATTAGGGTTTGGGTCTCGTGACGTCTTGGGTCTCAAAGTCCCGGGACTTTGTTTAAAGTTAGTTGCCTCGGGTCCCGAGATTATCTGGTCGAGGCGCGACGAGACAAACACCTCAACTTAATCAACACAACTCAAGGCCAGTACATCGACAGCCTCTATGGCGTGGCGGTAGTGAACACGACTGCTACGCAGGGGGCGCGGGTTCGATCCCCGCTCCGTGCATATATTTGTATGCATGAATATGGCTATTTGAAACAAGCTAGCTTAACATGGGTAGCGTTGGGTAGAATGTTGTGGAATATTTATTTATTTATTATTATTACGAAGGTACCAAGATAGATATTTTGTGTATCAGACGATAAAATCGTATCTGTGGAATTTCAAATCTATGCCATGTATCCGTAAGTTAACACGTTTGATTGATGCATTCATTACGTGCCCGTTGTCAGACGTGTCACGATTGTTGACAGTTAGACGACAAGGCCTACGACAATTTAAATATTGTGAGTTAGTGATGAATTACTGACTAATGAAGATGGTTGATTGACTTTAGAAGGAATATTGCAGTCCACTGCTGGACATAGGCCTCTTCCAATGTGCCCCAATTCCCTTAAGATGTACGCAGGAGAGTGAACAGATTTCTCGTCAATAAATCATTGACTAAAGTAAAGCCAACGAGACGAGAGAAAAAAGGTAAACAAAGCGACCCTTACTGAGTTATGTTGCGATAACTAGCGATTATTTTCTCTGTGCTTGTCGCAAATGTCACACGTACGCGATAATGGCCGAGCGACAGCTGTCGTTACGTGTTTCGTAGTACAGGAAAGCTGTCAGCACAGGCGGTTCTAAACTGTCAGCACCGCCATTTTATGACTGGAATTAGTTTGAAGTGATACATAATAATTTTCAAATAAAAATGTTTGGAACCGCTGAAAATTTGTTTACCTTTTTTCTCTTGCTTCGTTAGCTTTACTTTACTCTTTGATTGGTATCTGGTATGTGTACAAAATATTATTGAAAATCAGTAGATCCCGCATGAAAGTGTCAATGACCAATATCTGAAAGTCACCGCGATAAGATATCATACATGATATCATACATGCAATGGTGTTGCTTACACGCAACGTTCGCGTCACGTAAACTATCATCGTTACATACATACATTATGTATCATACAACATACATCTGAGATCCGGTTCTTAGCATTCCATGGATTCACCGTGCCAAATTTGGAAATTTCAAAGATCCTATCAACGCCGTTTTGGATATTCGTTTGTAAGCTCTTGGCAATCCGAGGTCTTTAAACAAGTTATACAGGGATTTAGCAGGAATTCCCCTTGCTCCTACTACTACGTTGTAGAGTTTAACTACATACCTCATACAGTCATACCATTATACATACATAGTAAAACAGCACATTTGCAAGTTGTGTCACACGCCAGAGACACGCTGAGAAAGTACTCGTTACGGTACAGTGGACCATGGCGGTTTGTATGCAATATACGGTCCGGCCGCAAGCTATAAGCGACAGCGGATTTCGGTCTAACTACTGTAAAGCCAACGAAGCGAGAGAAAAAAGGTAAACAAAGTTTCAGCGGTTCCAAACATTTTTATGTGAAAATTATTACGTATAACTTCAAGCGCATTGCAGACAGGAATGAAATTGCTCATAAGATGGCGGATCTGACAGTTTAGAACCGCTGTGCTGACAGCTTTCCTGTACTTCTAAACACACAACGACAGCTGTCGCTCAATCATTGTCGCGTACGTGTGACATGTGCGAAAAGGACAGAGAAAATAATCGCTAGTTATCGCAACGTAACTCAGTAACGGTCGCTTTGTGTACCTTTTTTCTCTCGTCTCGTTGGATTTACTATAGCTTAAAACGTACCATGATCTCTAGTATATCTGGGTCTTCTTCTTTTTCTTCATCCCAGCGTTAATCCCAGTCCCATCCGAAGCTTTCAACTAGGAGTCTGGGATCCGCTTTTACCAGTTTAACTGCGGATTTGGCTGAACTTTGATATTTTTGCCACCCGACCTTCACAACCCAAAGGCGATAACGAAGCATTGCAGTTAGATCAGTTGTTAGACTTTTATGGCTTCCACTACCTGTAATGACTGCCTAGATGTTCGTATGGCAACCGGGATAAACGACTTAACGTGCTCTACGAGGCACGACTAGAACAATGCAAATACTCATATTCATAGATACGAGTACAAATGTTTGCCCTGAGCGGGGATCGAACCCGCGCCTCCAGCGTAGCGGCCGCGGTTACAACCGCTACGCCATCAGGGCTGTCAATTATTTATAGTAGTAACTAAAGAATCGCATTTCTTTGATGTTGGCTGAGGTAAAGGAAGCTATAACTTCATTGTAAAATAACACTAGCAAATCACTTTATGTCTATATTATCCCAGTAATATTATACAATACATACAGTGATATTACTCTATAAAACACTAAAATCTTAATCTCAATCACATATGTAGATACTGTAGATAGATTAGTAGTAATATACTCGTAAAACTAGGAATTACATTAACTTTTTAATTTCGAAAAACAAGCGCTCACATAAAATTTATTTAAAAACATGTGTTAATTTAAACATTATATCTATTGATTTTGGCAATTGATTGACTTCAGTTGAGTTCTCAATCAGTGGCTTCTGAGATGATTGAGATGGATAGATAGATAGATAGATAGATAGATAGATAGATAGATAGATAATTCTTTATTGTACACCAATAGATTTACATTTACATGAACATGTAGGTAGCATGATACAGTTTAATGTACAATGGGCGGCCTTATCGCTGGAAGCGATTTCTTCCAGGCAACCTTGGGATGGACAGTAATGTGCTAAAACAGGGGCAATACGGTGTAGTTAGCAAATAAGGTCAATAAGGTGTGTTACAAAGCGAAAAAAGATAGGGAGAGAGGGAGGGAGAAATAAAATAAAATAAATATTTTCATAACGTAAAGTATTATAACATAAATACAACCAAGTATAACACATAAATAGATACATAAAGTAAATAGTACAACAAACTAATAAGATAGGAAACAAGTGAGTGAGAAAATACCGAAATTGTGAGCTATCATACTCTAGAAGATGATAGCAAGTGGTCCTTTACCAGATTTTTGAAGACATTTAAAGATTTTGCTTGTCTGATGTTCACTGGTAATGCGTTCCATAAACGCACAGCCTTGACAGTGAAAGATTTGTCAACAAAGTCGGTGGAATGCACTGGCATCCTCAGCCTCAAATTTTCGGATGACCTCAGGCATCTAGTATGTGTGTCATGGAGGAACTGGAATCGTTCTTTGAGATATGATGGAGTGGTAGGATTAAATAAAACATTATATAACAATGTTAGAATATGGGCATTCCTGCAAAGCCGAATTGGGAGCCACTTGAGTTGTTTCTGACACATGATCATACTTGCGTAATCCAAATATGAATCGTATACAAAAATTTTGAAGTCGCTCAAGTTTATTTAATTGCTCCTCTGTGAGATCTGGATAGCTGACATCGGCGTAGTCGAGAACAGGAAGAAGAAGCGATTGTGCGAGCGCAGTTTTAGTGGCAATTGGTAGGAAGTTTCGGAGCCTTCGTAAGGCACCGGCTGATGCAAAAAGTTTTCGACTGGTTTCCTGTAATTGGATGTTCCAGCAAAACGATTTATCCTTATAAATTCCTAAGTTCTTAACATTGTCACTGACCGGTACGACTTTTCCACCCATAGTAACTTGAGGAATCTGTGTCCAATCGATTTTTGATGATAACCTTGGACTCCCAATAACAAGTAGATAGCTTTCAAAAAATTTGCCTTTGAAAGCTATCAATAACATTTAATTCGACCCGAAAATCGAATCTAAGACTTCATTGAACATCACGGACGTTTTTTTTATATCACTTAGGTGGCAGACAAGCACACGGCCCACCTGATAGAAAGTGGTTACCGCGGCCTATGGACGTGTGCAACACCAAGGGCGTTACACTCGTACTGCCTACCCTGAAGAAACCTTCTAAGTTCTAATGTTTCTTCAATCGTAATGTTATTATTAAAATAATGTTTACATGCTTTCCACTTATAACTTAACCCAACCCAGCGTATGTGTTGTTTATACATTGATAAATACTAATCAAATCAATACACTATGTATTATTTTTTTGCTGTTTTCACACGGTTCATTATACTGAAGTTTTCTAATCGTATTTCATTCATTAATTTAAAATTCTTCAACAGATTTAATGATACTAAGATATTGATTATTCCCGTTATATGTTGATAATGTCAAAAAAAAATTACTTATAAACTTGGCGTAACTATTGCTAAGCTTCTTAAAATTAAAATAGGCATGTTTTTAGCAAATGAAGCTGGCACAATGGCGTAATATACCTAAGTAAAAAAAAAGTACAGTCAGATCGATCCCAGCAACCCTGCCAGTCAAGTTCGATCTAATATTGACTGAACCAGAACGTAGAATTCGAAATACATCAGGAAAAAGATGCGCTCAAGTGGGACTTGAACCCACGACCTTTGCCTTACAGAGGGAATGCTCTGTCAACTGAGCTATTGAACCACACCTGAATCACTTCAAATTTCCCTTCTCTTTGTATGCGTCTTTGTGAACGTAGAATGTCTGTCATCAGCATCCTCCGATCCTTGATCCAACTCACATGGGGCCGACTATCAGACAATTTCGATATGTTAAATAAATCAACTGTCATCTGACCTTAACAACCCAGTGATGATATCGAAGTTCTGTAGTAAAACCTTGTCCTATATAGGGTTCCAACTTCCCGTAACGACAGCCATAGATATTCGTATGGCAATCAGGACCTCGGCTTGACGTGCTCTTCGAGGAACACTGGTGGTTCAGATGAAGTAAGTTGTCTGTTTGTTACGACTGCTTATCTCTACCGGTGTTACCTATCGGGAGTACCTGCCTAAGGTGCTCCCGGTTACTACCTAAGTAGTATAAAAGGTCGCTGAACTCCCTGCCATGGTTATAATATGGGGTTCTTCAAGAAGGGTATGCGACAGTGCGAGTGTGACGCCCCTGGTGTTGAACATGTCCAAAGGCTACGGTAACCAATTTTCATCAGTAGGCTTGTCTGCCAACGTAGAAAGGCGTAAAAGTAAATGTCTAATGATAATGATACCTACTCGGCAGTCGGCACTGAGAATATTTAAATTTTTTTCATTGCTCCTAGAGGTTAGAAAATAACCGAAAATACACTTTCCCTAGATATAATGTGAACATTTCAGACCCAAGTTAGAACATTACGGTGAAATATTAGACTTTTTCAGCTTTCTTCAAGATTGTTCTGTAATCCCTAGGGGTCGATTGTGAAGATAATTTTAGGAATATATTACTGGAAGATACATTACACAAAATACATGAAAGCCAGAGCGAGGAAAAGTGATGCAAAGATATCTTTGGTATTTCAAGTTTGTTGCGAATTCCATTACTGTATTAGAAGTTATATAAGTGCCTTGTGTCCCCTGACTTCCAATTTTTCTCTTCATCACGGGGTCCCCTGACTTCCAACTTTTCTCTCCATCATCCGAGCGTCAATACCTGTTGCACCCTGAGCCAACTATCATGTAATCTGTGCCTGAGCTTGCACTTTCGAGTCCGTTTCCACGGGATTTATGGCTGATGAATACTTGCAATAACTGCAGTCCTTTGTTGGACATATGACTCTTCCGATAGCATGGCTCTCCACCTTCCGCATCCACTCAGCCCCAGCTAACCTTTAAAGTTCATAGGCTTTAGTAACTTCTTATCCTCAACTGGACCCTTTGCTTTCGCTTCTCCAATAAGTACAGTAGATATAATCGTAAATTTTATCACAGCAGTTCAGGGTACGGCCACAGAAAAATAAATATGGACGCCATACGCACAGCCGGCGCGGCGTATTCATAATTGAATATACGATTCCGCTACACATAAATAATGCCTGTGTCATGCTCGCGGGTATACTAACATATTATTGTAGGACAGAAGGAATACCAGAATGGAAACGGTTGTTCATATTTTGATATTCAATATTTAGAATAAAAAAATATCATTTTAAATCATCATCAGTGGTACGAAGTTAGATTGTGAAGTAAGTTCATTATTCAGAGCCATCATCCACATAAAGACGTTAGTCCTGATTGCATCCGAGGCCAACGGTGCCCTCGGAGCTCAGGATCCGCCCTTAAAGACGGGTATAAAGAGAAGGGATATTTGAAGTGATTCAGGTGTGGCTAAATAGCTCAGTTGGAAGAGCATTCCCCCTGTTAGGAAAAGGTCGTGGGTTCAAGTCCCACTTGAGCGCTTCTATTTCCCGATGTGTTTCGAATCTAGGAAATCGAATAAAAAACCTCCTGTATGCTTTCAATTACAACCAGTACACAGAAGACAATCTAAATTTATGGATGCTGACATAATCATGTATTAAAAACATTGATTTCTAAGAACGATTAAATAAATAATGACATATCTATATTTATAGCTCGTGATATCAAATGTTTATAGTGCCCTTTGTAGTGTAATCGTCTTATCTCAAGGTTCACTATTACTTATAGAATTCTAGTTACGCGTCAAGGATTAACAAGTTTAGGCTTATGTCATTTGTTGGATTACCTTCACCTTGAGTAGTGATCGATACGACAAACTATGTCATAGTTGTTTTTGGGGCTTCACTATATGCGTAATAAATACTAAACTTAATTTTAACTTAGTCTTTATACATATGGCTTCACCAAGATTTCTGGGACGGCTCTGCAAAGTACTTACTAGATGCTCTCGACAGGTTGCAGCAACGTGCGGTCCGCATTATTGGGAATCCTGGGGTCACGAACACCCTCGAGCCTTTGCAGATGCGTAGAGAAGTTGCATCTTTGGCAGTATTCTACCGTCTCTACCATGGTGAATGTTCTGATGAGCTCTTCCAATTAGTCCCACCCTCTTCTTTCTTTCACAGTACGACACGTGCAGGATAACCTGGAACGCCTGGAACTCCCTGCCAGCTCACGTGTTTCCTTCTTCCTACAGTCCCGGGTCTTTTAAGTGGGGCGTGAAAAGGCATCTGATGAGGCCGTCAAGCTGAGTGCCACCACATGTTGACATGGTACATGTTTACGACGGTGGTCACCGACAGAACCTTTCAACTACGAACGTTTCGCCGACAGAACGATTAGTACATGATTCATGATTCATTCGGCCTGCAATCATTAACATAACGAAAGACAACGCTATTGCACAGGTTTTTCTCTCCTTTTCTCTAATAATTGGGGGGTCCGGTGGCAGTAGCTCTATAGGCCACGGTAACCGCTTTCCATAAAGTCGGCCATGTCCTTGTCTGCCACCAAAAACAAAACATCCTAGTGAAATAGTTTGCGGAACACACAACGGACAGCCTCCGTGGCGTAGCGCTAGTGAATGCGGACGGGCGCTAGTAAAGCGGACCCCAGACTCCAAGCTGACTGAAACCTTCGGATGCGACTGGGATTAACGCTAAAGAAGAAGGAGAAAATAGTATCCGGAAAGGGAAAATACATTCACCTTCTATTTATTCCATTAAATTAAACCAAAACATACAATTGACAAAATGTAGGTGTAATAATACCTCTGCCCATTCCTTTGAGGCCATTAGGCGACAATAGTGTAGACGCCACAAATCCTCCGTTATACATTGTCAATAACCCGGCGCCTACGCACCTAATCAGCGCGCTAATCTTTAGGGTTAAGTGATAAGAGTTTGTCGAGTTTTTGTTGTAAAGCCTAATTTATTAGTTAATTGAGTGTTGGTTCCCGGTAGTGTAGAAGTAGAAGTAGGAGCCCCCTCATCTCTTCCTGTGGGTGACGTAAAAGGCGTCTAAGGCGTCTAAGGCTTTTCCCATTCGCCAGTAAACATATAGTCAGCAAGACAAAGGTTATTTTTTCAACCCTCATACCTACATTATTCATTTCACCTGAAAATTATTCCCATACATTATTTAAAAAATGAAAACATTTTGTCAAATTAAAACTTCCAGTCGATTTTGCTATTGAAACTGTGTGCAAAACCTTTTTTATCCGAAACGCGTACAAAATTGCGGTGTATAAACATTTCTCCTTACACGCTTCATCAAACTCATTATAATTTTCGTAAAAGCTCTCGCCAATACAGTTTTTTTTAGTACGTGATGACCACTCTAGATCCGGTTTGAGTTGATTACTTGCACTCGGCTATAACGACTCAATCTAACGTAACTATACGAGACCCATATTGGAACATAGTAACAAAAAACCGGCCAAGTGCGAGTCGGACTCGCCCATGAAGGGTTCCTGTAAGTGTAGCTGGATATCAGCAAGTAATTGAATGAAAGCTTAAAATTGCGGTTTATGACGTATTAAAAAAACTACTTACTAGATCTCGTTAAAACCAATTTTCGGTGAAAGTTTGCATGGCAATGGCATCATATGTATATTTTTTTAGATTTTTTGTATTTAGCATTTTTTAAAGACCTATCTATAGATACCCCACACCTATGGGTTTGATGAAATAAAATATTTTGACTTTCAGTTTCAACCCTCAAAATTTATTGCTTTTTTTTAATTTTTATGTGAAATTCTTAATGCGGTTCACAGAATACATCTACTTACCAAGTTTCAACAGAAAGATTCGTCATGAATCTATAAGGGTTCCGTTTTTTGCCGTTTGGCTACGGAACCCTAAAAAAGCAGTTTCCAATACTTATTGATTGACTTCTGAGGCTATTTGGATTTTGACATCTTTGTTACATGCACTTTTTGCGTTTAGTTTAATAACCAACTAGTTGGTGATATGCATGTGGATGGTATACCGTTTTAGAGAATATTTTTAGTGTTATTTTTATACTGGTTATGCCCAGTGGTTTCGCCTGTTATATCTGCGCTTATATTTATGGCTGTTATTTCGTATTGATTGGCTCCTAAAGGTCGTAGCGTGATATTTAATAGTCTAGAAACTTCTCTAAAAACTAGGCTATCAAATGCAAATTCTTCAAGCTGGGAGTGCAAAAGTATCTATCAAGGGCGTCGAGGGACAACTATTTTACGTTCAATAGTTCAATAGCATCGAGAATGGTGGCCGTATCTTCTGAACTGCACCTCAGTGCTTTACCGTCGAGTGGGGTCAATGGACGGACCAAATATTAAAAAAATTACAGCAGCACTGTTAGGTAGTTCCGACCCCCTTTTTCCCACTCGGGACACGAACTTAGTAACCTGGCTTGCAAATATTGGTAGAGAAACGTATATTTAGACGTAAGAAGTTTGTGTCAGCCGGGGTGCGAGGAATAGGTCGATGACGACCTCACCTCCGGCTTAGCACCACGACCCACAGTCGGCGTGCGGTTTTAGTCGGTTCAAGTCCGACATAACCTTCCCTTCCGGCTCCGGCGGGGGAAGTATCCGAGGTGATTTCCGCACGAAAAAAAAAGACGTAAGAATTGTGCTTGATGGATCTTTTATTGTCTTATCAGTTATGTAGACCATCTACATCCTTCTTTCTCGCCTAGATACGTTAACGTTTACACTGGGAAGTCCTAACGAATCTCTGATCGCCCACTCTCGTCTCATAAGACGCATAAGACTCATAAGTCATAGACTTGTACCAAACACAGGGCATTCAAACTTTAAATCGAATGCAAATCAGTGTCAATGATTCCAACGACGACGCGATGTTACGACGCAATTTGCATTTCAATATTGCAGTATATATCTTTTCTCATATATATTTCGAATAATTTCGAGAAGTATTTGCAGTGGAGGTACATACTGATGACGTACTGGACAATGGAACAAAAAGCTCCTACTTTTTTAAGTCGGTTAGAAATGCTTTATCAGTTTGCATATATATGAATGTAAGTATGCGATTCATCATCACTTTAGCGTTATTCCTTGTTGCATCCGAGGTCTTCACATTTGAGTCCGCTTAATCCTCTTTTTGGTTTCGCATGAACTGCTTTAAGAGAGTCTACCGTCTGAACCAGTCTGGCTCTGCACCAGAGCCTCGTCCGTTAGTTAGTTTCCACACCGGAAAGTCTTGGTAGGGCCCCATGGGGGAATGGCTCGAGAGGCCACATGGCAGCCTCTCGTATCGACTGACGCAGATTATCACCGGGCACGGGTGCTTCGGGAGATATCTGTGTCGGATCGAAAAGGAGCCAACGTCCGAGTGCCATCACTGCGACGCGAGCGAGGACACGGGGCTGCACACGCTCACTGAGTGTCCGGCATGGGCCGGACCGAGGCGGGAGCTAGTGTCGGCCCTGGGTGTGAGAGTTCTCACCCTCGCCACCCCGCTCACAGCAATGGTCCGCTGCGCGGACGCGTGGGCGGCCGGCGTCTCCTTCAGCGAGATGGTAATTGTCGTGAAGGAGACGGCGGAGCGGGAGAGGCGGCGCGAGCGAGAAAGACTCGCGGATCGCGCCGCCCGCGCGCGCAGGCAACTCGGGCGTCGGAGGGCACTGACTGACCTCCGTCCCCCATGAGCGCGGGCCTGGGGGTGACGGGTGGAGCTGCCTGTCACCCCAGCAGAAGCAGGCCACGGCGGCGGCGCGCTGAATAGTGCGCCTCCCCATTCCGGGGGCGAGTTGGGGACACCGTTGTCCCCCCTCCTGAGGAGGGCCAGACCGTAAGGGATGGCCCTGGGTCAGCCGGGGTGCGAGGGATATGTCTATGACAACCTCACCTCCGGCCTAGCACCAAGACCCACAGTCGGCGTGCGGTTTTAGTCGGTTCGAGTCCGACATAACCTCCCCTTCCGGCTCCGGCAGGGGGGGTATCCGAGGGGATTTCCGCTCGAAAAAAAAAAAAAAAAAAAAAAAAAAGGTAGGGCCCCATAAATATATTTATTACTTTTAACATAACGTTCATAAATATTACATACACATACATACATACATACATATAATCACGCCTTTATTCCTGGAGGGTTAGGCAGAGGTGAATTAACACACATTTCATCAATCATTATATTCGGTCGCACGTAATAGGGGGTGAGCCTATTGTCGCATACCGAACACTATTCTTGACTCGAACCATTCATCTGAGGCGGAGTGTGGGCTGTAATATCTATCTGATGTTTAACAACCCTTAGTCGCCTTGTACGACACCGCATGAGAAGAGATGGGGTGGCCCAAATTGTACTCTGCCGGAACCACGCATAAATTGTCCGGACTAGCAAGCGCACTACTGAGAATAAAGGAATATTATGACTTTAAAATGCATCATAGTGTTCAAATTACAAATTTAACATTCGTGCACGTAATACTTCAGTTAGGTACTGCAACGACCTTGCACCACGAAACTAGCTCATTTGCAACAACTATCACGCTATCGTAAAAAAATCGGTCAAGTAAGAATCGGACTTGCATACTACACACAGTGCACTAATAGATATACAACGGAATTGAAAGCAATCTTAGTAATAAGGTTCCAATGGTTACCCTTCGGGTACGCAACGCAACCCTAGAATCACATTTCCCAATTGGGTATTATCCTATACTTAGTTAAAATAAATTATCTAACCGAGCTTATTAAATTAAGAATGGTAAAAGAGCGGTAAAAAATTGCGTCGTTTCTTATTTTATAGTTTTTATTTATTCTTAATCAATCATCCACCCAACCTGTAATAGTAACTGAATTTGACTATAAAATTGTATGACGTCACTAAATCTTTTTTCATACAAGTTACCTTTTAACTTATCGTTTTGATCTTTAGTAAAAAGTAACTGATTTGACTAGTCAGTAGAATGCCCAATTAGGAATGTCATGAATACTTTGAATATGCATCTTATTATTTTAACTCAGACGAAGATCGTGGCCGTATCCAAGTTTACTCATTACCGTAATAGGCTATTTGACTAAGTCGTCGATTCTTGTCAATACTGCTTAATATGATAGCTTGTTCTGAAAAAATATGCCTTGCAAAATAAAATATAGCATATCTAAACTACTTTTACAG
This sequence comes from Eilema sororculum, assembly GCA_914829495.1. Classification (NCBI taxonomy): domain Eukaryota; kingdom Metazoa; phylum Arthropoda; class Insecta; order Lepidoptera; family Erebidae; genus Eilema; species Eilema sororculum. The sequence continues at coordinate 5,937,375 of OU618555.1, read as the reverse complement.
GTCAGTATATTACAAGAAAGTGGTCAAAATTTGTCAAATAGCCTACTACCGATAATTGGTGAAATACCTGTGGATATTTTAACCATAACATCACTAATTCTGGAAACGAACGATTCTTTGAATCTATTAATAACAAAATTACTATCTACATTTCTATTGCAATAATAAAAATACGAAAGTAAATCTGTGAGTCTGCCTATTACGTGACGCCTAATACACTGACCCGTTTTTGATGGAATTTGATACAGAGTTAGGGTTTGAAAAATGGATATAGGTTATGTTTGGTCGCGATAACCGATATTCACCGTACACGCGAGCGTACTCAGACGGGCAACAGCTATTAACTCATAAATTGTAATCTGTTTATAGACGGAACTAAAACTGTCTTCCGAAGCACTTCAGAGGTACTTATCTATAAGTAGCTGTACGTTTTGATAGTCTCTAGAGAACTTACAAGTGTCTTAACACTCTATAGATCTACCGTGAAGTCCGTGAATGATGTGTGAGGGAATGAATGTATCTTAGGAATTCTACGCAAGAATGCTTCGGATAGGTTGTAGACGCTCGCTCAGACATTCTTTCAAGAATTATCTATGGTTAATATAAATCTGACTACATAGGTGTCGGTTATCGCGACCAAATACAGTTTATGTCCTTTCCCAAGTTCTAATCTGTCTGTGTACCAAATTCATCAACCTGCTAGAACCAAGCGTTTCAGTGACTCATTCCTATGCCGCACGACAAAGACCTGGAACTCCCTACCCGCTCACGTGTTTCCTTCTTCTTACAGTCCCGGGTCCTTTAAGCGGAACCTGAAAAGGCACCTAATAAGGCCGTCAAGCTGAGTGCCACCATTGTTAACATGGTACATTATTGCGATGGTGACCCTCTCTCCGAGACTTTGCCTTTAGCTTAACATCAGGCGAGGTGAAGTCAAATTGACGTGTCCTAGATAAAAAAACATCGGTTCAGTTTTTTAGGCGTAACAAACAGAACAAAGTTATTTTCACGTTTATAACATTGGTATATGGATTTAATCGTTTTCTGATTCAGATCTCTTGATTGACGAGTGGTTCCGTGTGAGTACAATTTGGGCCACCCCATCTCTTCCCATGTGGTGTCGTACAAGGCGACTAAGGAATAGGGCTGTTTAACATCTGACAGATATACAGCCCAGACTCAGCCTCAGATGCACGGCTCGAGTCAGTAATAGTGCCGGAAATACGGCAATAGGCTCATTCCCTATTGCGTTGGACCGAGTACAGTGATTGGTGAAATTTGGGTGTTAATTCACCCCTGCTTGTGTATATTTTGATCATGAGGACAAAACAAATAATAAATTTATTTTGGTTTTCCCAAAGATAGTATCAATCAATAGGCCAGGCCGGCTGTAGCGTGCATTTATGTTGCACACGAATGACGTCACTTAGGAAAAACCATGATTACCTAAAGCACTAGTGTACAACATTGTACTTAACTATAATTATAGTTTAATTATAATAAATAATGATTATATTTGTTTGTAATGATGACAATTGATGACGTCTGATTCTCGTTTTGAATAATACACCGGATAATTGATTATATTATATTACCTAACTATGAGAATAAATGAGTGGTTTAATAATAGCTCTATTTACCGTCTTTGGTAGATGTTTTTTCTGAAAACAAAAATTTTGGGCATAACCCAAAATGACAGAAACTCTATCATTGCCGATTCCAAAACCTTTGTAATTGTTGGTTCAAGAACCTCAATTATTACCGTTCCTCTACCATTTCAATTATTTAGTGTCGACCTCTATAAAATACAATATTAAAAAGCTTGGCCGCATACAATCAAATCTCTAACAACACAAACCTGTACAGAATTTTGTCGCAAACTGCTGCATACAACACCCTAGGGAAGAAATGAAACCGTGCCTAATAAATTGTACAACGCTACCCCATGACACTAATGTTACTCTCGCTGCGAGTACCCTTGAATTGTTAAGTGATTACCTTGACCCATTTGCACCCTCTTCTTTTGTGCATGGGGTTCTCCCATGGCGAGAACTTTTAATAAAATGTCAGAGATTTATGGAAGATTGGATCCTCAAGTTACTGATTGTAGTTAAGTGTTTATAAGGTATACGAAGATAAATATCACTACACTTACTAGCTCGATTTATATAACTTGGAGCTAAATCGCGAAATAATAAAAGCCCTGGCAATGTTTTGTAATCCATACTTAATATTATAAATGCGAAAGTAACTCTGTCTGTCTGTCTGTCTGTATGTTACGCTTTCACGCCTAAACCACTGAACCGATTTAGTTGTAATTTGGTATAGAAGGACATAGACTATGTTTGGTCGCGAAAAAAGGGGGTTATAGGGGGGAAATAGGGGTTGAAAGTTTGTATGAAAGTTCGTCATTATCAAAGTTAGAAGCTTGAAACTTCGTACACCTACGTACGCGCATTTTGAGACATGTTTTGTCGCGATAACCGACATCCACGCGGGCGAAGCCGCGGGCAAAGCTAGTAATCTATACCTGGTGAATTTGACCTCTTCCACTGCAGAAGCTACTCGTGCCATCTTCCTAATACATTCAAGAAACGCTGTGTGCTTCAAGAAGGGCATTAGAAAGTTTCTTCAGAGTCGGCAGCATGAATTTAACGCCCTTGGTTTTACATACATCTATAGGTCTTGGTAACTACTTTCCATCAGGTGGACCTGTCTGCCACCCAATAAGTATTAATAAAAACATAATTTTGTAAGGATTTCTGTGCCAAATGTTATCCAGATACTTGCAGCTTGCAGCCACACATCGACACAAATGTGATTTGTAGCAACCCATCAATCAAAGCTCACGAACATTCTCATAAAGGGGGATATTTAAACCTACGTATTATAATTGAAATGATATCTCCTTCGCCTTTAATAAAAAAGAACTTTTCACTTACAATTTACAGCAATCAATCTACATGACATACCTATTATAAAAGCCAGTTAGACTCCTTCGAACCACCGAGAATGACGATCAAGTGAAGATTATATTAAATTGATTCATCGTGTACTTAAATTTAATTGATTCTATGATGGGACTACTTTATGTTATTTATATGAAGGTACGTGTATACGACTAACGCCCTTCAGCCCCATATACTTGAGGACGGTTTTCTGTGGGCTAGATCTTGAAATGATAAGTCGTTCGAGTGATTTGCAATTTGTTCAAGAGATCCTGTGCATTAATTGTATGAATTATCTACCTGACAGTTATTAAGTAGCAGTGCTGCAGTCTCTGGAATTTTTATTTTCTCTTATTTTCTATCATTTTGTTTTTTTCTATCACTTTGTCTTTTTCTTTTTCTAAAATATAAACATAAGGTAGATACTGTAGATAGTCGAAAGGTAACATTAATGAAAACTGTAACTAAAGACACTTTGGAGATTATCCGTAGCAGACACAAAGACAGACTATACAACTAGAAGATTAGTTAAAAAGTCCCTAAACAGACTTCGGTCAAGATGGGGTTTCTCAGACGTCGCGGACCTACGGTGTGAGTGTGGAGTTACTCCACAGACCATGTCCCACCTGCTAACATGTGCTGCATGCCCATCCACTTGTACAGTGGAAGAACTTATGAGTGTCTCCAAAAATGCAGTCCAAGGCGGCACACTGGGAACATAGAATCTGAGAGTTGAGACGCCTTCGATTCGACAAAGAAGAAGTTAAAAAATTATAGAGTGTGGTGTGCAGTGGCAAGGGGAGGGGGTCCCTATAATCCGATTCTTACCGGCTTGCTTTCCAATAGATGGCATGGTGTGTGACAAACTATTTAGAGGGAAATATACTTTCCACCCTTTGCCACGTGGTGTGTAAAGATAGAGGCTGCCTATCCCCAGTCTTTTTTTTTATCGTGCGCAAAATCCCCACGGACCCGGTGGAGGCGGTTTTGTCGGACTCGAACCGACCAAAACGCACGCCGTCTTGGGTCCTTGGTTGCCGGAGGTGAGATTGCCGAAAGCATATCTCTCGCACCCCGACAGATCCCCAATCTAATAAAGAATGCTTGAATAGTATGTATGTTATCTATGCAAAAATTTCTAAATATAATCAGATTGCATAATCTTTTTACAACTAGGTACTCAAGATTTGGCGACACCCAACACGGATTTCCTACGAATACAGATTACACACACATTATCAATATACAATCAATAAATCCACTAGATAACACCGGTATGCTATACGAAAACGTGGAATTTCTGATAAGAAGCGTATGTGAACTTCTATAGAATGTAAAATTATAGACATAACATAACATAAACTCACGTCTGTATTCCCCGAAGGGTTAGGCAGAGGTGCTAGCACCCACATTTCGATAGTTTATGTTTAGGTCCCAATGTAATAGTTGGCGAGCCTATTGCCATTAACCGGGTACTTATAAACCTGCGATAAATACACACTTAACTTCCAAAAGCATCGAAAAGTCATTTGTGCCATGGTAAACCTGGGATCCCGAGATCTCGGTTTCAGCAGTCCATTACCCATACCACTAGGCTACCGCAGATTAAAATTATAGATTTGTGCCGAAACACAAACGCACAACACATACACAACACACGCATGAATGAATAGTATAGCCCGATATCTTGGACCTAAAATGTGCTATATTGCGCGTATAGACTACTAGCTTTTGCCCGCGGCTTCGCCCGCGTGGATGTCGATTTTCGCGACCAAACATAGCCTATGTTCTTTCTCATGGTCTAATTTACCCCTACACCAAATTTCATCAAAATCGTACCAGTGGTTTAGGCGTGAAAGCGTAACATACAGACAGACAGATTACTTTCGGATTTATAATATTACAAGTAGTACGGATATAGTACGTTTCTTGGAGGTATTTTGAAGATAACACGGGGTGCAACTGCGGTGGACGATAAGCCCTAAGAGGGGGTATAAAGGAAAATTGCCGATCTTTGATTGGATTTTTATACCCGAAAGTGTGCCACAAATGAGCTTGCTTTTTTTTAAATAGAAAATACGTTATATCTGAAAGGTACTCAATTTGGTGAAAACATAAAATAATAATATTTTGTCGATAAAATAAGATCACATATTTGAGCCTCATTTTTGATTAAAATTAATTTATTTCCAAGATTATTCATATAACTGAGTCAATTTTTATGTACAAACTATAAAATTATAAAACCTAGTGACTCAATTTTTCACTTTGTTAAAATTATCTGGAATTTACGAGTAATTAAAAAAAACGAATTCGGCGCTTACGACGTTTTTATTTCGCGCATAAGAGGGGGTATAAAGGAAAATTGCCGATCTTTGATTGGATTTTTATACCCGAAAGTGTGCCACAAATGAGCTTGCTTTTTTTTAAATAGAAAATACGTTATATCTGAAAGGTACTCAATTTGGTGAAAACATAAAATAATAATATTTTGTCGATAAAATAAGATCACAAAGTTGAGCCTCATTTTTGATTAAAATTAATTTATTTCCAAGATTATTCATATAACTGAGTCAATTTTTATGTACAAACTATAAAATTATAAAACCTATACTCCGTCCATTATATTATTGTATTTTAGACAGCTCACTGACAGTGGCCGGTATAACTTTGTTCTAGCGTCAACACCTGAAAATCCTAACAAAAATTAGACGCCAATACGCCATTTTTCATTGACAACGTCACGTCAGCCAGAAAGCAATTTTAGGGATGTAGTTAGTCCATCGAGTGTGTCTTTATTATAATAACTTAAAAATGTCACAATCGATATCGACTACAGAAAATAATTCTTTTAAAAAACATTAAATAACTGGCGGTTTATAACCGATTTCTAAACAACCATTCGGATATTTATGATTTTTTATATTTGTATGATTTTTACGTAAAAATGATTTTTGTAACTCCGTCATGTGTAGACGGATTGTCAAAATTCTTTTTATTTTACAGAGGTTCATTCCAAAATGGTCCCATTTAAATTGCATAATGATCTGATGATGGGTTTCAGAGACAGACCACGGAACTCTTCAATAAATACCATGGAATCAGCATGTTGGAATATTCTTATAGAAGTCAGTTATTTTGTTTTGGAGATTAGCGTGTACGTTATGACCCACAATCGTTTTTTAATACATTTGTAAAATGTAAGTATAGACACGAAACATCTAATGCTTTATTATTATGTATAGGAAGATAATAAATTATAATTCCACATGAAATCATATATTTATCATAATATTTTCATTTATCGATTAATTATTTTTTTAGCCGATATTTTTAACTTTGTCGATATTTTAAATTTTCATGCAATCACTACTTCCATCTGTCTAAAATACAATAATATGATGGACGGGGTATAGTGACTAAATTTTTCACTTTGTTAAAATTATCTGGAATTTACGAGTAATTAAAAAAAAACGAATTCGGCGCTTACGACGTTTTTATTTCGCGCATAACGGTCTCTTGCTATGGCACCTGACCCGAGGTGCCGGCCATCTGTTGTTTCATCAATTAGTCGGGATCGCCCCGTTGAGACAAGAGGACTGTTTTTCTGTTTTCCGTCGAAAAAGTTCGTCGAAATTATGGGAAATAAAAAAAATCAAAAAGACTAAGAATTCAACTTTTGGTTATTTGTCGAAAGTAATATTTCTTTATTTTCTTTACTTGGTTACTAAGTACAATTTCAACCGTTGCCAGGTAGCCCGGGTATAGTATATGAAAATCAAATAGATGTCTTACACCATCTCGCGTCTTTATTTGAAGTATGTAACTAATTTTATTTTTTATAGCAGTAATATAAATTATATTTTTGCGAAAGTACTTATACATTGTATTATCAATTTTAATGCTTTTCATAGTTGCTTCAGCTCGTAACATAACATAAGCTGATGAATCCGATCCAGTCGCATCGCTTAATAAGAACTGTAACTTGTAAGCTTATTGCAATTTTTTTTCTCACATTCTGTAAACATTTAAGATTCTATTCACTAAATAGAATAAAAAAATATGCAACGTTGTATAATCTAGACACGCAGTAGCGTGTAAGCTATGTTCAAGCAAAGGAACTGGCTAGCCAGCGCCGAGTGTAATATAAAAGAGTAGAATGGTATGGTTTGAGATTCACATGGTCATTCACATTAGCGATGTACTCACCATATGTAGTGTGATTACTCACGTGGATATTTACCATGTTGTTTTATTTATTTTGAGTAACTGTTACTATGTTACGTTAAAATTATGTGAATGAAGTTATTAGAACCATGACTATTTATTTTGTCTTTTTTCAGATCAACTTCTAATTTAGAGAACATCCCGACTAGTACTGTTTATAAAAAAATATATTAGATAAGTGAGTTTCAAAATCTCACTACATAATAAGCCATTTCCTTTGCTTTGGTTAAACATTCATTTATATAAATCAAGCAAATCAAATATAAAACAAGTAATAGAAAAATTCAACCACACGGAACACGGACGACCCCCCTGGAAGGCTAGCTCAGAGTAAGAGCACTGGAACGCCAGGGTTCACGACTCTGGCGTTGAAGTCCCATTGTGGTTAGAATTTTTCGAAAAATTTGTCCAAATTGAATATTTTTAGTTTCATATTCTGTATGAACTAGTTAAAAGTAATACACTGAAGAAATAGATAGTTTTCAGGAAAATACGTAGTAAGTTTTTCATACTGTTTAGCCGTCAAAACAATAAGTAATAGGTCATTTCCTTAACCTTTTCCACAAAAACTCACAAATAGGCGTGTGTTTTGGGTAGAATAATCAAAATCATGTAATAAAAATAAGTAAATACCGTACCTAGCTCATTTACTCATTACTATTTGAGATGATCTTTCTTATTTATTCATTTAACCTCTAATTAATACAGTTTTTAACTATGAAATCACATTTCTAAAATCACAATGTCGAGCAAAATGACAAAATTTCGTAAACGGCCTCGTAATAACCACATTATTAACGTCATATTCATAGAATAGCTTCAACTCTTTTTGTATTTCCAATTATAGATTAAAAAGATATTTTTTCAAATTAATTTTCTACAATGATCGTCTACTTTTATGAACTGAAAGTAATATCTTTAGGCGTCTTGAACCAATTTCAGTATGAAATAAACATTAATTTACCTTATTCTTATCTACCTATAACAAAATTGAAAGTATATTACATGTAAGCATTTTGTAATTATTATTGAAATAAATATTTCTTTAACTTACTTTTTCGTATTATTTATGCACTACCTGTAAAATTATTCAGCGAATCGTCGAGTTCTTAGGAAGATTTTATCTAAAACACAACAAATTATAATAATACAGTGAAAATTTATTAAAATTTATTTCGTGATATAAATGTGTTAATATAAATATTTGACGATTTCAAAAGATATGCATTCATATTTTGACCAATATATTTTAAGCTGTTTATTAAAGCTAAGCTGCTAATGTTTATTTTACAAATCGCACTCATTTTATCTATCACCAAAAATAAATTTATATATTAATTTATTAATTGACAGCCTCTGTGGCGTGGCGGTAGTGCATGCGACTGCCACGCAGGAGGCGCGGGTTCGATTCCCGCTCAGTGCAAATATTTGTATGCATGAATATGGCTATTTGCATTGGTCTGGGTGTTTCTATGTATAATATGTATATATATACAAAAAAAACTATGTAAGTATGTTTATCCGCATTCTAGATTCCATAACACAAGCTATAAAAGCTTACCATGGATCTAGATAGCGTGGTGTAGAATGTTGAGGAATATTTATTTTAAAAAAATATTTAATTTATTAATATATCGATGTTCTTTGGCGAGTATCTGAAGATACTCGCCAAAGAACATCGATATATTCCTAGAATGATCCAAGAGGCTATTGAAATTAAAAAACACCCAAATTTTAATAGAGAGGATGGATGGAACGTACCACCAGCTTGGGACCCAGTCATCCACTTAATCAAACCCAGTAAGCAGCAAAATCCAGCAAGACTTAACAACACAGTGAGCTCATTTTGCGTAAATTTGCAGAAGCCGAAACGTCGGTTTACAAAGTAAATAATAACAAATATACGCGATAGAATCCGTAAAAAGTGGTTTTATTTCAATGCTTATGTTTATTTTACAAATTCCACTCATTTTATCTATCACCAAAAATAAAATTATTGTGTGTTCAAAGTATACCTTATATAGATAATGATCCAGCTCGTACTTTGCCAAATTTAATCTGATTATTTTGGGTATACTGTGCGCCTGCGTACTAAACATGGCGGTTAGCTGCCACACAAAATACTGCGGAGCGACAGACGTGTGGACAGACGAGAGCGGGACGTATGAAGTGTGCGGGTGAAATCTGACTTTTTTCTAGCTTTAAGTGGGTATTACATCTTCCTGAATTCAGAATTCTAAATTCAGGAAGCTATTTAGGAAAAGAAATTCAGTCACCGAAGCTCGCGATTACACGTTCACTAATTTAGGATCCTAAATCATTTTTGAAGGACGAGCGGCAAGGGACGGACGTGTCGACTGTCGAGTGAATTGCGACAAAATGCCCTCAATACTATAAAAAAAAACAAAATATGATATTGCCATAACCCTTGCGGTTAGCTTAACGACGAACGAATTTTTTCTTTCATAATCAATTTGAATAATTAGCATACTGAATGCTGTAAAATTTCATTCAAACATTTGGGCGGGGTAATAAAAAATCAATGAATAAAATGAATGACAGATCATTCATTGGTTCCGATAGCATAGCTCGTAAGAGCGTCGGTAGATTGCTCCACCATCGCCTTAAAGACGGATACAGATTGGTTTGGCCGTGAGTCTGGTAGCTAGGTGGTCAAAGCATTCTCCCTGTAAAAGAAGGATCGCGGGTTCAAATCCCGCCTGGACTGATCATATAATTTTTCCTTGATCTATTTGAATAATTAGCATACTAGATGATGTAAAATTTCATTTATTTCGTCGGTACATACGCAATATTATATTGGGAGGCAAAGACGAACGTGCGCTCTCGACGGCCGGCGCGCGGTGACTGAGCGTCCTGAATTCAGGAAACGTAATTACACTCATCCGATTTAGCCATTTAGGACGTCGGAAACCATTCTTTTCCTAAATAGCTTCCTAATTAGGAAGCTTTGCTTCCTAAATGCAATTACACTGTTCTAAATTCAGAATTTTCTAAATTCAGGTTTCTGAATTTAGGAAGATGTAATACCCCTTTTATGCGCGCTCTTAAATACACCAAGCATTATACAATTATAGCTTTATAACAAAACAATTCGCGTGTTCCAGTACTTTGACTCACAGACGGCGTGTCGAGTCCGATATAGCCTCCCCCGCTCAGGTGGGAGAGGGTCGGGGGAGGGGGGTTAATTTCCCATTTTCCCAAAGCAACTGTTAGTCAAAAAAACACTATTTAATAGTTTTACACGTGTTACACAAGTAAAGCCGCAGACAGAAGATAATAAATAATATTGATATATGAAACAAATATTTGCAGAAACTAATCGGATTAAGATTAAATTAATAAGACTTGATATATCAATAGAAATTGGCAGGTAATAAATTTATAATATCCATAATATACATACTTGTGTGACTTTTTTGCTCGTAATGTTTCAATTGGTTACTAAGCCATCAAGCCGTGGGACACGTGGGTGCTAGTACGCCTCTGCCTACCCCTTCAGGGATTTACAGACGTGAGTATATGGATGGATGGTTGGATCGTTAGTTAAGCGATAAGGTTATTCTCCATAAGTACATAGTTCATTCAATAATTCTTTCTTCTGAACAGTACCAGTAATACAACGGAAATACATTGTGTTACAATAATACAATGTACGAATATACTGAAAACCCTTATGCTTTGAAGTTGTTTTAAGACTGATTTGCTTAGATTAAACCAATACAATGGTTAGCTTACACATAAAATTAAAGCGTCAGCAAATACCCAGGAAATTGCTCACAAAGTATTCACAAATGGAGCACAGTCATTTTTTTTTCAATTACTTCTATGTACTGTACACTCTAATGGAAGAAAAAAAATAGCAATTTATTTGATGGCAATAGCGATCAACTAGCCCGTAGCCCTCCCTTGTTGTAGTTGTCACAGCTATCTGTCAAGTATATTTTTTTTTTTTTATACAGGACACGTCAATTTGACTTCACCTCGCCTGATGTTAAGCTAAAGGCAAAGTCTCGGAAAGAGGGTCGCCATCGTAAACATTTACCATGTTAACAGTGGCGGCACTCAGCTTGACGGCCTCATTAGATGCCTTTTCACGCCCCGCTTAAAGGACTCGGGACTGTAGGAAGAAGGAAACACGTGAGCTGGCAGGGAATTCCAGGTCTTAGTGGTGCGGCATAGGAATGAATCACTGAAACGCTTGGTTCTAGCAGGTATACTCTGCACCGTAAATGGATGGCATCTTAGCCCTGCACGTGTCGTCCTGTGAAGGAAAGGGGAGGGTGGGACTAATTGGAAGAGCTCGTCAGAACATTCACCATGGTAGAGACGGTAGAAAACTGCCAAAGACGCAACATCTCTACGCATCTGCAAAGGCTCGAGGGTGTTCGTGACCTCAGGATCCCCAATAATGCGGACCGCACGTCGCTGCAACCTGTCGAGAGCATCTAATAAGTACTTTGCGGAGCCGTCCCAGAGATGTGAGCAGTATTCCATATGGAGACTTGTCAAGATCTTCTTCTTCATCCTAGCATTAATCCCAGTCCCATTCGAAGCTTTTCAACTTGGAATCTGGGGTCCGCTTTTACCAGTCTTAACTGCGGATTTGGCTAAACTTCGATATTTTCTGTGAAGCGACTGCCACCTCCACAACCCAAAGGCGATATCAAAGCATTGCAGCTAGACTATTGAGGGCTCCAACTACCCGTGACGACTGCCATAGATGTTCGTATGGCAACCGGGATTGACGGCTTAACTTGCTCCCCGAGTGACGACCAGACCAATGCAAATACCCATGTTCATGCATACAAATATTTTCATTGAGCGGGGATTGAACCCGCGCCTACTGCGCAGCGGCCTCGTTCACTACCGTTACGCCCCTGAGGCTGTCTAGATACTTGTCAAGATATTAGGGGCCTAACTGCCTAACCTAATATCAGTTAGCTGTCTCTTCATCTCATCATCTCTTCCCATGCGGTGTGGTATGAGGCGATTAAGAGATAGGGCTGTTTAACATCAGAAAGATATATACAGCCCAGACTCAGCCTCAGATGCATGGCTCGAGTCAATAATAGTGCCCGGAATACGGCAATAAGCTCACCCCCTATTACGTGGGACCAAATACAATGATTGGTGAAATGTGGGTGTTAATTCACCTCTGCCTAACCCTCTAGGGATAGATACGTGAATATATGTATGTATTTATAACAATCACCTCGTTCATTCTTTCTGCGACACGCACACCCTTTTTGTTCTTAAGATCTTGTCTAATGTTTTACATAGAAATCATACTTCTATTATATAACTACTACGGCTAATATTATACAAACTAGTCCAGTAGTATACAATTATACATAGAAGTCATTGTTAATTTCCTTCTTACAAATACCATTGGAAGTGAGACTAAAACGAGACTAAACATAAACTGGATCGTAACAGGAGGTGTTAAATGGTTGGCCATACTTGGCTATACTTCAAAGCGCTATACTGGGTAGTAGGTACACCATAAATTTGGTTATTTCAGGACAATCCTAGCTGTGAATTAAACAACATATCCGTACCGTAATATTTCTGTGTGAGGAAAAACCGAGATTAAGGCGTGGAGTCGCTATGATTCGCCAATATACAGGGGATAACACGTCTCTTGCACGCATCTAGCGTACCTTTATTTCTGTTTAATGTCACCATTTATAGGTAACTAGCTGACCCAGCGAACTTCGTGTCGCCAAATTTTTTTCGCCCACGTGTCGTCAAATCCCGTTCCCGCTGCACCCTCGGCTATATTAAGCATGTATCATACTAATAATATAATAATAATAATAATAACCCCGCAGGGGCAGCTTGTGGCGAGCTGTTGGTGAGTGGCGACACCACGAACCCTGATTCTCCCGAGGGTTGGAATTTATTCCGCCCCGCCTCTTGTGCTTGCCTTTATTGACCGGCCAAGAGTGGAGTCGCAAGAGCGGAACCTATGCTCCAGGTTGGAAGTGTAAAATGTCATAACGCCGGGGGCCTGCTGACCGACTTATCGCGATCTTGCACCCCGCAGACTCACCTCTCGACAACCTTAGCCGCTCAACGGGTGTTGCTCCATGGCCGCACTATGCGTGGCTATTTTAATGGGGCCCATGCAATGAGTTGGCAAGTCACCACCTGCCTTTTTAACAATTTTGAGACTTATTGTCATGGCAGGCGTCCGTTAGTCTCCCCTCATAGCCCATTCACCAGTCCATCCAATACTCAACCCCATAGCCCATAATCTAGTTTCCATTATTCCAATAGTCTCTGCACCTAGCGGGGACCATCCCCGGGTGTATCATATTGTGCGCTCGGGGGTGGTATCCGCCATGTGTGTCTATCCTTAGCATATTAAACTCTCTTATAAGGGCCTCTACGTCTTGGCTTCGGCCCGACGCACGCCTTCCAAAGGCCCGGGGCTCCATAGTCCCGAGAGTCACGGAACAGAGAAACAAAATAATAATAATAATAATAAAAAAAAAGAAACCGCATCATCGGTTTCTTTTCATAGTTTTAAAGATATTAGCCTACATAGGGAAGGACAGAAAAGACCATTTTGTTTTATACTATGTAATGATGCTTCTCGCCTTACAATTTCGTCAGTGTTTTCGTCTGTTTAAATAAACAAGACCCCACCTTTATTGGTATATAGAGAAAAATTGCTTCGCTGCAGAGCTTTTTTTTAAAAAAATACAAGTCGCCAGCATCTCAGTGTTTGTTTGCTTGCACAAATGTATAAAGCTTGCATTTATGCGTCTGTGGTACGCTCTTCTAGTCTTCTTACCCGACTACGGCGAAGCCAAAAGGAGGGTTATGATTTTGACAGGCTATGTATGTATGTATGTATGTATGTTCATTTGTTCCCTCATAGCTCCTCAAATACTTATTGGAACTGGACAAATGAGGTATCGTTACAAGCGGCTTGATCGTCCGATGGTTATAGGCTATATGACGTGTCACCGAATCTTGTGTGGCGCCCTCTAGTGCTCATATGGTACTGTATTAAAAAATAAATTTGAGATAAATATGCCGTGTTTGGTATCAAATGAAAGTGCTTAATCAGCACATTTCGAATATATATAAATTATTAGCTTTACCTTGCCAAAAATAATTTAAATAAAAAATAAAGTTTAAAGTGACAAACAAGAAAATATCAAGGATAGCCGTGCTCGTATGCCACTTACTCTAACAAAACAATATTATTCTAGGGAAAAGTGGCATACGACCACGGCTATCCTTGATATTTTCTTGTTTGTCACTTTTTAAAGCGTGATTTTTCGGTAGTCGGGTTTTAGTTTATTTTCCATATGTGGTTTTTGTTAGCTATTACGGGCATGACTACTGTCTCATTGATACCGGATTTAGTAAATGGAAAGAGTGTGCTGCAAAGTTATATAACACCTAAATCTCATTTAAAATTCAACTTTTAATGCCATTAAAACGATTCTATCGTTATTTATTATGATATTATTTTGTTATTTATACCAAGCCCGACGATTCAATTGCAATTCTGCAATTGCCACGGAGAAACTAATAAAAAAATGCGACGTAATCCTTTTAAAATAGTTTTATTCTATCTTTTTAAATTTTCCCATGACATAAATCCGTAACAAATCCTAAAACATGGTCACCGTTTCACACACTATAATAAAACTGCGCCGACGCGCGTATGAGTGGGATTAAAATAGCTTTTCCCGGTTTGATGAACTTGACATCGGCGATAGCACGTATAGCGGCCTATAGTATACTTTGTGATGCAGTTTTATTGTGTGCGGTAATATAGTGTAATACGCGTACGCAAGAATGGCATTAGATGGTTTTTGCAGGGTCGCCAGCAAGTTAGTGACTCTAGTATTGCTTATGGTGCATACGTATAGAGCATGGTTGAAAGTCTAAACCACCATATCATCACACTATTTGATCTGCATGCCCCTGTGAAGAGAACTTTAATAAAAAACAAGAGCCACCCCTGGATCACCCGCACAGTTCGGGATATGATGCAGATCAGAGACAGATATCACAAAAGGGCAAAGGCAACTGGCCAGGAGGCACACATTAAACTGTATCGCGACCTAAGAAGTACCGTGAGAGCTGCCATAGAGAACGAAAAACGCGCATACTTTAAATCATATATAAATAGCAACATTGCCAACCCAAAGAAACTATGGAGCCAGCTCAAATCTAGCATTCTACCTAGCAGTAAGGATAATTATGAGCTACCTGCCCAGTGTGGCACTCCAGATAATCTTAATAACCACTTCTTAGACATACCGGGCAGTGACGTGGTGAATATATCCGATCTCACGTTTTTTGAATACAACCGCTTCAGTCACAGTAGCTTTCAGCTAAGGCCAGTTGATGAGGATGATGTCTTGAAAGTCATTAGAGGCCTCAAATCTAATGCAATGGGTGCTGATGATATTTCCTTGGAAATGATAAGGATGACTCTTCCCCAGACTCTCATTGTTATAACACACATCATCAATACATACATCATCACATCAACTTTTCCAGGTTCTTGGAGGACTGCAAAGGTGAGGCCTATACCCAAAGTACCAAACCCCTCTGGCCCTCAGGACCTCAGACCAATAAGTCTGCTGCCATGTCTATCGAAGATCTTGGAAAGAGTTGTTTGTAACCAACTCACAGTATACCTTGAGAACTCTAATATACTTCCGGTAATGCAGTCTGGTTTTAGAAAATGTCACAGCACGTCAACGGCCCTATTGGATGTGGTGGACAGTGTGCTGCAGGCACGAGACCAGGGTATGAGCACGGTGCTAACTCTCCTTGATTTTTCCCGTGCTTTCGATAGTATAAATGTCTCACTACTTCTGTCTAAGCTTGCTTTTTATGGATGCGACACGGGGGTGGTTCAGTGGTTTCATAGTTACCTCAGCAAGAGGTACCAATTTGTACAGGTGAAGGATAACAAGACGGGCTACATGATAGATTCTGCACACCGTCGGGTCACTAGGGGTGTTCCACAGGGCTCAATCCTTGGCCCATTGCTCTTCATCCTGTATAGTACTGATATCACCAGCTCAATCACTAACTGCAGGTTCCACCTCTATGCTGATGATCTCCAGCTGTATCTATCTTTTCCTCCGTCTGAGTGCCTGGAATCAGTAAGCAAAATCAATGAGGATTTAAGGAACATTGCAGACTGGTCACAGCGCAACTGTCTGGCTCTAAACCCGCTTAAGTCTAAAGCCATGATTATGGGTACAAGGCAACAAATTGAAAGTACATGTCAGCACAAACCAGATATTAGGATAGGTGGATGTATTATAGAACAGGTGAAAGAAGCGCGAAATCTCGGAGTGGTCTTTGATCAACAACTGCTATTTGAAACGCATATTCTACAAGCTGTCCGGAACTGTTTTTACAGACTGAAAGTGTTGTACAGAGTGCGCCCATACATTAGTGTAAGCATCAGAACATTATTATGTGAGTCACTCATACTATCGAAGCTCAACTATGCTGACACGGTGTATGGAAATTGCTTGCTAAGAAGAACAGAGCGACTCATTCAACGAGTACAGAATGCCTGTGCACGGTTTTGTTTCCATATACCACCACGCTCACATGTTACACCATTTCTGAATAATGGCAACATGATGAAAATGGTGGAGCGGAGACAGCTACATTTTGCCACCTTATTGTTTGGTGTGGTGATGAAGCACAGACCCACGTACCTATATGACCGGCTGTCTTGGTCGAGAGATTATAATAAGCATAACACAAGGGCAGCAGCCTACCTTATGTTAACACCGAACCATAGAACCGCAGCATACCGGGGCAGCTTCAAATTTGCCGCAAGCCGCATATGGAACGATCTGCCGCCGCCAATCCGTGCGCTAAAAACCATTAACTCGTTTAGAAAAAAATATAGAAAGCATCTATTGAATAGACAACAAAATGGATAACTCACACTGAAGATGCACGCTTGAATCGGTGGTGATGATGATGGAACCTGGGCTGTCCGTTGTTTCCAAATGGGGCTGCGTCTATTGAGCTGCCGTGCTGTCTCGCTACTAGATAGGTCATCACATCTAACAACTTATTGCATGGCCGTGAGATGCATGGAATGCATAGGTAAGACAACTAAACACATGAATCCACAAAACACACATTACGCAAATGCTCATTAGTCATCGCAGTAACGGATGCAGAAGTAGCACTGATATTAATATTAACCAAAATCAATTCTATAATCAAATCTATGAGTATAATAAATGTAATCAAATCTATGAGTTCTATGATGTAACGAGTAACGATTGTATGTAATGTAACGAATTATGATGGATGATGTAAGATATAAATCCCGTGGTTATGACAGTTATGTAAATGTTAGTCATGTCAGTAGGGTCTTTGGTCTATGGTTAGTCTGTATGCGCGGGAGCACAGAAGAGCTAAATGCATTCCGAGTGCACCATAGACAAAACCATAAAGATTTTGTTCGTTTTTTCTTGAATTATCTGCATTTTTTGTTTTTTTTTTTTGTTTTTATGTGTCTAAGTTTTTAATCTTTTGCAATTTTATTGTTTGCGTACGTGACGTCACCGGTCTGGCGCCATCAGAATACCAGCGCTGCCCATGCATAACGGCATGTGCAGCAATTATGCTGAGATGGCGACCATATTTAGATACGCACAATGGGCATGTGTATTAGAATTTAAGGTTAGATTGTAAGCATTATATGTTCAATTGTGCGTATTGTAAATAAAACATTTTTCTTTCTTTCTTTCTTTCTAACTTAGTCGTAAGGGAGTCGGCCTTACGGTAGGGGGTTCCGTGTTCAAATCCTGCCCACATGACCTGAACCCACTCCTAACACTATCCATTTAGCTTAGCTGGAGGGGCTAGTATATTCTTTTGTTAAAAAAGGGCTGTGATGACAGTTTCTCATCAGGAGCACCGTGTGACTACAGCTTGGGTTGGGCAAATGGCAGTCGCTCCCTTAAAAGCCAAAAAAGGTTTGTGCTAGTCATTTCTCGGAGTAGTTATAATCTCGTTTATGTCTATGTCTAATTGTCTGAACCGTTTTTAATTGAAAATTTCAGCGTGTTGTGTATGTTAGTCGCGTGGTTCCCGGCAGAGTAGAATTTGGTCCACCCCATCTCTTCCCATGCGGTGTCGTACAAGGCGACTAGGGGATAGGGTTGTTTAACATTAGACAAATATATACAGCCCAGACTCAGCCTCACATGCACGGCTTGAGTCAACAATAATGCCTGGAAGGCTCACCCCCTATTACGTGGGACCGAATACAATGATTGGTAAAATGTAGGTGTTAATTCACCTCTGCCTAACCCTCCGGGGATATATGATTGTATGTATGTATGTATGTTGTGTATGTGAAAATAAAAAAAAAAAACGAAACGTTAATACTGTAGAGTTACGAGTACTTTTCACAGGATTATTCCACTTCATATATTAGAATGGATGTTCTAAAACTTGTGAAACAGAAACATTATATAATTATGTACTAGTAACCTACAAAATCGCTTATCGTGACTACAGGAAATGTATGAATAATGTATGGAATCGCTATATACATATTTTACATTGTTACATACATGTGCAGTTATATATATGGCGATTAGGATAACAGGATATTATCCTTATAGTTATCATATGGGATTTCCTGTATGACGTAATTGATTTCCTATAGGTAATGTAACAATAACAACATAGGTAAATAGGCTAATCCGTACGGATTACCTTAGGTATGTTGTTGAAAGTAGCGAAAGGTCAACATTAAACTAGGGAAGCCAATAAAGTGGGTTAGTCTTGTTTCCCCCTATTGTTAATTCCCCCCGAACATATAATAGCAGAAAACAAAACAATGCTATTTTTACCAGACTACGGCGAAGCCAAAAGGAGGGTTATGATTTTGACAGGCTATGTATGTATAGTGCGTCAAGAAAGTCGTGAAATTAATGTTGGAGGAACTAAAAATTTTCCTTGTACTTGCAACACTCAATAACTGCCAAACTGACTAATCAGATGTCAATTACCAAGGCTCGTTGGAGATGTTTCGTATATTATTTACGTGTATTTAATTACTGTTCATAGGATAACAGTTTTGAGTGTAAAAATGAATTGATATGTGAATAATAGTTGTGCGAAACGTGTCGTATTCAAAGAATTTCAGGGATATCGTATGAAACACGGCAGAAGTTCAAGCCGGCAAGCTGCTTTCCGACTTTGACGATTTTGATGGCCAAAATGCTAAACTAACCAGTACGTACATATACTTTAATGTTAAACTAGGTATGGAAAGTGTAATCTATCAAAAATTATATAATTTAAGTGAATATTTTGTGTTTCGAAGCATTGTTTTCATTTATTGTGGTTATGTCAATATCCTACGATTATAACAAATCATAGTGCATCACTTTGACGTTTTTGAACATTCTTGATCTAGGTAATTTGTATTAACCACTTAGGCCCAAACTAATTAAAAAATACTCGAGGTATGAATACAACTGTATTTATCCAGGACGTTTGTATTTGTTTCAGATTATCAAAAGTACATTTCAAGACATATCATTTGAGTATGATGATATTGCCAGTGAGTCGGAAACTATCGAAGATAAAATAATTACTCATGGAGTTTCAAGCAGCATTTCAGGTGTTCAATACTCATACCAATAAACTATTCTTATAAAAGATTATTGTTTTAATTTTTTAATCCATACTAATATTATAAATGCGAAAGTAACTCTGTCTGCCTGTATGTTACGCTTTCACGCCTCAACCACTGAACCGAATTTGTACATTAGATCATGAGAAAGGACATAGGCTATGTTTGGTCGCGATAACCAACATCCACGCGGGCGGAGCCGCGGGCAAAAGCTAGTACTATATATATCGTGAAAATTTCGACTGTCTAGCCATCACGGTTCATGACAGACCTTAGTGAGTATTGCTCAGGATATGTATCTTGGACCTAAAATGTGGCCAGCAGCGGTGGACAAGCTCAAAGTCACCAAGCATAGATTATTACAAAACAATTGTCGTTTGTCTCGCAATTTATTAGGTGCAAGACACGTGTCCCGAGGTATAACCTAAAAAAGTCCGACACGTCGTGTCCTCGTACTTGGGGTCCTCAACTAATTACCGAGGGAGGTGTTAAGTTAAAGAAATAAGGCATTTCCCTCGCACCCCAGTAACCTTTGGTGATATACGGTTTTAAGTTGGCCCTCTTGGGTGTGGGAAGGATGGGGTCCTCATCTAATCTCTATGTCCTCTGCTAGTCACAGGGACCCGTAGCGAGCCTATAGGTAGCCCTATAGGCTATAGGCTCGCTACGGGTCCCTGTGACTAGGGACTCCCACTGCGGCCCTTAATTACAGTAAGTGTTAGCGTCTCCTTTGTGCTGAGGAAGAGAGAGCAGAGAAGCATTGCCATCTCTGTTGTATAGATTGCACCAAATGGAGGTTTCGGATCACACGCCCCAAATTTTACATAATATCTATGCTTGTAATTCGTTAAGCTGTTAGTTTTATTACGATTAAATAATAATCCATCAGGTGCGCCGCATGCTTGTCTGCCACCTAAGTGGTATAAAAAAAGGCTCGCCACCAATTACATTGGGACCTAAACATAAACTGGCGAAATGTGGGTGCTAGCACCTCTGCCTACCTATTCGGGGAATACAGGCGTGAGTTTATGTTATATGCATATTGATGTAAATAAAAGTAAAAAAAAATTTACTGCCGTGATTTTTCACTTTCATTTATTTATTATCTTTAGAGGTATGTACTATATTTAACTTTATACCATAAAAAAACAACAGATCAAGACTGTTCAGTTGTAGTATGACAGGGATACCAGATTAAGCGCAGCAGCGCCACCCTCAATTTTCACGACTTTCTTGACGGGCTATATGTATGTATGTATGTATGTATGTTCATTTGTTCCCTCATAGCTCCTCAAATACTTATTAAAACTGGACAAATGAGGTATCGTTACAAGCGGCTTGATCGTCCGATGGTTATAGACTATATGACGTGTCACCCAATCTTGTGTGGCGCCCTCTAGCGCTCATAAGGTACTGTATCAAAAAATAAATTTGAGATAAATATGCCGTGTTTGGTATCAAATGAAAGTGCTTAATGAGCACATTTCAAATATGCATAAATTATTAGCTTTACCTTGCTCAAAATAACTTAAATAAAAAATAAAGTTTAAACTAAAACCCGACTACCGAAAAATCACGCTTTAAAAAGTGACAGACAAGAAAATATCAAGGATAGCCGTGGTCGTATGCCACTTTTCCCTAGAATATATTGTTTTGTTAGAGTAAGTGGCCTACGACCACGGCTATCCTTGATATTTTCTTGTCTGTCACTTTTTAAAGCGTGATTTTTCGGTAGTCAGGTTTTAGTTTAAACTTTATTTTTAAATTATAGTTAGACAGATAAAATGTGCTCAAGATGTGCTCTATAAGCGCACTACACGTTTCTCGGATGTATTTTGAGGATATCACGGGGTACCACTGCGGTGGACGGGCTCAAATTCACGAAGTATAGATTACTAACTTTTGCCCGCGGCTCCACCCGAGTGGATATCGGTTATCGTGACCAAACATAGCCTATGTCCTTTCTCATGGTCTAATCTACCCCTATACCAAATTTCATCAAAATCGGTTCTGTGGTTTAGGCGTGAAAGCGTAACATACAGAGAGACAGACAGCTACTTTAGCATTTATAATGTTACTAGCTTTTGCCCGCGGCTCCGCCCGCGTGGATGTTGGTTATCGCGACCAAACATAGCCTATGTCCTTTCTCATGGTCTAATCTATCCCTATACCAAATTTCATCAAAATCGGTTCAGTGGTTTAGGCGTGAAAGCGTAACATACAGACAGACAGACAGTTACTTTCGCATTTATAATATTACTAGCTTTTGCCCGCGGCTCCGCCCGCGTGGATGTCGGTTATCGCGACAAAACATAGCCTATGTCCTTTCTCAAGGTCTAATCTACCCCTATACCAAATTTCATCAAAATCGGTTCAGTGGTTGAGGCGTGAAAGCGTAACATACAGACAGACAGACAGAGTTACTTTCGCATTTATAATATTAGTATGGATATGGAAGTATGGATAGTATGGATTACAAAACAAACCGTGCGCGTCAGGGTTTTCATATCTTTAGGTCCAATATATATGGCTCCAACAATACCTACATATGGGTGGTCGGAACGTGAAAGTAATTCTAGCGGAGCCGCGGGCAACAACTAGCTAAAAACAAAATTGTTCACAGCAATCATCATAGGCAACTAAGGTAATAGTTTCATAGAAAATTGTTAGAATAACAGACAGACTTCTTATCTTGTTAGATAAATAGATAGATAAAGTTTATCTACCCTCAACTATCTCACAAAAAGCGAGATTGTACGAGTACACGGCATTACCTATGTAGATTTGAGATAGTGTGAGATTGAGATTGTCTGATGA
Organism: Eilema sororculum; assembly: GCA_914829495.1. Lineage (NCBI taxonomy): Eukaryota > Metazoa > Arthropoda > Insecta > Lepidoptera > Erebidae > Eilema > Eilema sororculum. The sequence continues at coordinate 5,914,692 of OU618555.1, read as the reverse complement.
ACTTGTGGGGAGTTGTTGCTATGTGAAACTGGACTCCATCATCTTATTCATTACTAGCTTATGCCCGCGGCTCCGCCCGCGTGGAAGTCGGTTATCGCGACAAAACATAGCCTATGTCCTTTCTCATGGTCTAATCTACCCCTATACCAAATTTCATCAAAATCGGTTCAGTGGTTTAGACGTGAAAGCGTAACATACAGACAGACAGAGTTACTTTCGCATTTATAATATTAGCATGGAAGTATGGATTACAGTGTTGGTCCCGATTGCATCCATTCGTACGACTTTGAAGCCCGAAATGCACGCTCCTCTCTCTTGATTTGGCTTTGATGGGAGCGACCATCGACTTAAAGAATCAAAGAATCAATTTCATATATTCAGTTTAGGCACATAAAGAGCACATTATGAATGTCTTATTTTACATTAATAACAGGAATGTCAAGAATAATAAATAAAATACGTACCTAAATCATTTGAAAATGATTCTTTCGCTGGTTCGGTAGGTTGGTTCTACTGAGAACATACCAGCAAGAAACTCAGTGAGCTCGATTATCTTCCTTTGCTTTTTATTTATAACAAATTTATACAGTGCGAGCAAGAGATTAAATTAGGATGACCATGGATGACTGAGCCCCGAACCTCGAAAGTAAAGCTTGTATGACTCGGGACAGCTATCTTGGATCCAAAATATGCTCAAAATGTGTATTACACGTATTTTAGGTGTCTAAAGGAAAGCACGGGGTGCTACGGCGGTTTACGAGCTCAAATTCGCCAAGTATATACATATATCATTACTAAACAATCGGCGCGCGCCAGGGCCTCGTTTGTTTCGTTCTCGTTGACTTAGGTCCAAGATACATGCCCTGAGGTATACCAGATCCTTGTCGATTAATCGGCAGGTGTCCCAGTTTGCAGGTGACATTGGATTGCTTATGAAAGTCTTGCTGTAGTCTCATACATTCGAGATCATCATCATTAACTCTCCTTCTAGGGTCGGCATTACAAGTAACTTCCCTGGTGTTGCGCACATCCATAGGCCACGTTAACTACTTACCAACAGGTGGGCTACCTACCTGTTGGTAAGTATCCTATACCTAGCTATCTACCACATAGTGGTATAAAAAAAAAATTGTGTTAGTCCCGGTCGCATCTCGGAGAACGCCCGAGTAGATGAACATTCGAGATTTACTTGAATAATCCCAATAAATAATGGAACCTACAACATAGTTAACCACTGTATACAGTTGAAACCAATCTTCCTAAAGGATGATATCAATTGAGACAACGACTAACAGGTACGCCTAAGGGAATTACGCCATGATATAACTGCTTGCTTCCTACAGAGTGGCGACTCGCGAGTTACGCCTGACTGTGATATATGTATGCGACGCAATTGACGAATTTATGAACGAAAGGATGAATGGAATAATTGGGCATGATTTGGTAATTGTCTTATTGATATCAACCAGGGTTTCTCAAAGTTACAGGGGAAATCTCATGAGGCCGTCAAATTGAGGGGCATCGTTGTGACATTCATGGTGTCTGGAAAAGTGACTCTCTTTTTACCCGACTACGGCGAAGCCAAAAAGAGGGTTATGATTTTGACAGACTATGTATGTATGTATGTATGTATGTATGTATGTATGTATGTATGTATGTATGTATGTATGTTCATTTGTTCCCTCATAGCTCCTCAAATACTTATTAGAACTGGACAAATGAGGTATCGTTACAAGCGGCTTGATCGTCCGATGGTTATAGGCTATATGAAGTGTCACTAAATCTTGTGTGGCGCCCTCTAGTGCTCATAAGGTACTGTATTAAAAAATAAATTTGAGATAAATATGCCGTGTTTGGTATCAAATGAAAGTGCTTAATGAGCAAATTTCAAATATGTATAAATTATTAGCTTTACCTTGTCTCAAAATAATTTAAATAAAAAATAAAGTTTAAAAGTAAAACCCGACTACCGAAAAATCACGCTTTAAAAAGTGACAAACAAGAAAATATCAAGGATAGCCGTGGTCGTATGCCACTTACTCTAACAAAACAATATATTCTAGGGAAAAGTGGCATACGACCACGGCTATCCTTGATATTTTCTTGTTTGTCACTTTTTAAAGCGTGATTTTTCGGTAGTCGGGTTTTAGTTTAAACTTTATTCTTAGACTGCCTTTAGCTAACCATATTTTTAGCAGTCATTCAGACGTTACAAAAACATATCGATCGAATTCATAACCTCCTATTGTTTTTATGTCGGTTAAATATGCGCGCTATGCCTGTACAGTACAAGATAGGATAGGTGTCGAAATTCATTAACTTATTCATCTAGTTTCTACGTCCATGTCACCAGTGCTTGCCCGTGGTTCACCTAAATAGTTCACCTGGTTGAACTACGGGTAATATATTTCCCCGTGGTTCAGTTATAGTGAGGTGGACCACGGGAATTTATTTTTTTCCTGTGGTCTATCTATGATGTCATGATGTATATATTCTAAAAATATATTGCCTGTAACCCCAGTCAGCATCAGAAAGATGTTGACGAACAAAGTGTTAAAAATTACGTTTTTGAGTTTTTGACCCCCTTCCAAGGGACCGATTGTTCTGATATTTCGTACATACCTTTCGTTTGGACAAATATACCATATCTATACTAATATTATAAATGCGAAAATAACTCTGTGTGTCAGTCTGTATGTATGTTACGCTTTCACGCCTAAACTACTGAACTGGTATAAGGGTAGATTATACCATGAGAAAGGACATAGGCTATGTCTGGTCGCAATAACCGACATCCACGCGGGCGGAGCCCCAGGCAAAAGCTAGTAAATCAATAAAACAGTTTGATTTGCTCTTAATACAAGATATTTAAGATCATTTTGAGACTTTGTCGTCAAGATATTTATGACGCTGACTGTACACCTATCAAAATACCCAGGGAACGATTTTTGTTCTAAACACCTTTGGACAATAATACCACATAAATCAATAGAACAGTTTGATTTGCTCTTAATACAAGAGATTTAAGATTATTTTGAAACTTTGTCGTCAAGATATTTATGACGCTGACTATCCTACCTATCAAAATACCCAAGGTACGATTTTTGTTCTAAACACTCATGTCTAGTATGGGTACATAGAAGTCAATGACCTTGGTTAAATGTAGTTCTAGTGTTAAATCGATAACTGTGTAGCCATAGAGCTAGCGTCTTCGCCATGTCTTCCAAGGCAAGTCCAAGTGGACTTACGAATGACTAAAGCGCTTTTAATCTACACATATTGAAAATACTTGTAATATAATAAATACAGTGGAAAAAGTACAAGTGTTTTCAATATGTGTAACAATGAATTCCACCAAGTGCTCGCTCCATAATTACGTGGGGCCGAAAATCGTAGTTGGCGAAAATTATCATAGGTATCATTATTTTATTATCTATGTTTTCATTAATTTGTCTTTTACAATTCTGTCAACATATTATTAGTAGCTAGCTAGCATATTAGTAGTGCATGTTTAAGTGTAAATGTGGGTGATAATACACCTCTGCCTACCCCTTTGGGAATTAACAGGCGTGAATATATGTACCTATCGGATGTATGAATATTATGTATTGTATGTTTTATTTAGACATCTTGCCAAAGAGAACCATTATTTTATTATTTTGCTTTGTATACTTTTACTATAATAAAATAATCGAATACCGTCTGACTCCTCACCCTGGAAAAGAAATCGCAACAATTTTACTCTGATTACGCCTTACGACTTATTCTTTTTCTGTATAATTTACGCTTTTCACTTTTTTCTTGCTTCCAAATAAACTTCTCGTCTGCACTGCGGGTTCGATTCCCGCTCAGTGCAAATATTTGTATGCATGAATATGGCTATTTGCATTAGTCTGGGTGTTTCAATGTATAATATGTATGTAATTACAAAAAAAATATATAAGTACCTATGTTTATCCGCATTCTAGATTCCATAACACAAGCTATAAAAGCTTACCGTGGGTCTAGATAGCGTTGTGTAGAATGTTGTGTTTATTTATTTACTGTACTTTTGTGATAATATCATGAGAATCATGACAATATGTTGAGTTGCAAATCTGACGTCTTAAAAATCTGTCAACTTGGAAATGCGGGCACAGATGCGGGCTTCATTCTACCTTTGGCTCATTCCCAACTGTACCATTGATTAGTTCCATTAATGATACTACTGGGAATTTTTGTCCCACTAGTACCATTGTACATAGTGTCAAAAAGAATTTTCGTGTCGCGAAATATTACCCAAGTCGAAACTCTCCTCTCCAAATCGGTCCTGAGATGTAGACTCACACGTGTAGTTCCGAGAAATTAACCGATTGTGATTTATTGTGACAACATTTTAACAATAATCTTGCAAAATAATTTGTTGGAATAATCGCCATTGTTTTATGTTTGTGATACCTGTCTCATTGAAAATGACTGTAGTACAGTCAGACGAAGTCTCAAAATGATCTTAAAACTCACGTATTAAAAGCAAATAAAACTGTTTTATTGATTTAAATTGTATTATTGTCCGAACTAAAGGTGTGTACCAAATATCAGAACAATGAGTTATCTGGAAGGGTGTAAAATATAGAAATTAAGATCATTTTGAGTATTTGAATGAATTTTTTATAGCATTTATTATGCTAACTTTTTAAGTTCGAAAAACATTGGAACAAATGAAATCGATGAAATGAGCATCACGACCTTTCCCTTACAGGGGGACTGCTCTGCGGATATAAAAGAGAAGGAAAATTTGGAATGATTCAAGTGGTGCTCAATAGCTCAGTTGGCAGAGCAGTCCCCCTGTAAGGGAAAGGTCGTGAGTTCGAGTCTCACTTGAGCATTTCATTTTGAGTACTTTGTACGTCAACATCTTTCTGATAGTGACTGTACATTAGCGCGGAGGCGACTCAGACGTCGGAGGTCGCTCATCTATCTCCGTCTTCCATGAGTACAGGCCTAGAGGTTACAGGTGCAGCCACCTGTCACCTTTAGCAAAATTACATTCAGTCGATTGGCAGAGGTTCCAAGCAGCAACCATTTTTCTCTTTTTCCTCTCTACACACATACTCACGCCTGTAAATGCCCCCAAGGGGTAGACAGAGGTGTATTAGCACATTTACCAACTATGATTTTCGCAGCCACCTGTCACCTTTAGCAAAATTACATTCAGTCGATTGGTAGAGGTTCGAAGCAGCAACCATTTTTCTCTTTTTCCTCTCTACACACATACTCACGCCTGTAAATGCCCCCAAGGGGTAGACAGAGGTGTATTAGCACATTTACCAACTATGATTTTCGCAGCCACCTGTCACCTTTAGCAAAATTACATTCAGTCGATTGGTAGAGGTTCGAAGCAGCAACCATTTTTCTCTTTTTCCTCTCTACACACATACTCACGCCTGTAAATGCCCGCAAGGGGTAGGCAGAGGTGAATTAACACCCAAATTTCGCCAACTATGATTTTCGGTCCCACGTAATAGGGAGCGAGCCTACTGCCGTCAGTGGGTACATAGTCATGGGCTGTATGTTTACTATCTAACAACCCTATCCCTAAGTCGCATTATACGACCCCCACAGGAAGATATGGGGTGGCCCTATTCTACTCCACCGGGAACCAACACCTTAATTTACTATCCACAGTTCACACAATATTATAAATGCGAAAGTAACTCTGTCTGTCTGTCTGTTACCCTTTCACGCTTAAACCACTGAACGGATTTTGATGAAATTTGGTATAGGGGTAGATGAGACCATAAGAAAGGACATAGGCTATGTTTGGTCGCGATAACCGACATCCACGCGGGCGAAGCCGCGGGCAAACGCTAGTCAGTAAATAATAACAAGCGAAGAATACCTCTGACATTACAAGCGTTCATAGGCCACGGTAATCACTTACCATCCAACGTCCGCGTGCTGCTGTAAGTGACCTTAAAAAAACAATAACAACAGTTCATAACGTCGAAACACCGTTACAATAGCTTTATCTCCATAAAAAAATTAGTTTAAGAAAAATAAACATATAAGAAATATCGTGGGAATGTCCAACTGTTAGAAATTTCCCCCTAATTGCCCCCTTAAATGTGAATAGTTAGTTTATAAGGTTAACAGTCGATGTTTATTACGCCTAAAGCACTGTGCCTGGTTTGACTAGGGACATTTATCTTGGACTTAATCGCGGGACAAATGAGGCCACGCGCGGATCGTTTTGTGAAAATCTATGCTTGGTGAATTTGAGCTCATCCAACGGAATAGCACCCCGTGCCATCTTCTGCCGGGGTGCGAGATATATGCTTTTGGCAATCTCACCTCCGGCAACCAAGGACCCAAGACGGCGTGCGTTTTAGTCGGTTCGAGTCCGACATAACCACCTCCACCGGCTCCGTGGGCGTGGTATTCGTGGGGATTTGTCGCACGATAAAAAAATAAAAAAAAACCCCGTGCCATCTTCAAAAGACACCCAAGAAACGTGTACTATGTACTTATAAACACGTTTTGAACACTTTTCCCTGCCTTGCCAGCTCACGCGTTTCCTTCTTCCTACAGTCCCGGGTCCTTTAAGTGGGGCGTGAAAAGGCATCTGATGAGGCCGTCAAGCTGAGTGCCACCACTGTTAACATGGTACATGTTTACGATGGTGACCCTCGTTCTGAGACTTTGTCTTTAGCTTACCATCAGGCGAGGTGAAGTCAAATTGACGTGTCGTTTATAAAAAAAAAATTCAAGTCGTAAATATATGTCTCGAGGTATACGCCTAAGGCTCTGTGCATGGTAACAAATATTACACCGCGGTTATATTGTTACCGCGGTCGGTAAACAATGATAGGTATGTGTGCATTATGTAGCCGTAAGATATTTGTGTGTGGCCACGAAATTAGCGGTTTCTTTATTTAGTCGGTAATTGTTAGCTTCAAGAAAGTAAATCGTGCGATTTAAAAATTGTCGAATTGTGCTAGACGAGTATCACTTAGCTTTCATTTGTTTTTAACAGACATATATACACATAATCGCATTGAATTAACATCCACATTTCACCAATCAATGTATTTAGTCCCACGTAATAGGGGTGAGCCTATTGCCATTTTCCGAGAACTATTGTTTACTCGAGCCATGAATCTGAGGCTGAGTCTGGGCTGTATTATTTTTAATCGGGTGCTAATCCGGTTAATTCAAATCACAATAACGAAGCTTGAGTGTCATATATCGTAGAATATGTAGCAAGAACTTAAAAAAATCATAGGTTTCCTTGTTTACAAAAAGAAAACTACGGCAAATTGCTGCACATTTTTTTGTGAACAGGTTTATTACAGTATTTTAAGCAATATTATTAATCGAAATTACTAGAACTCCCTTTAATCTCACCCGTTCTGACTATGGACCTCTCGATTGTTGAGCTTACTCCTGCTCACACATTCAAATCTATATAAGTAATAACCTATACCCGCTGCGCTTGTACACAACCGCTTTTCTTATCGAAACCCGCGTATTTAGTGGCCGTACATAATAGCAGCTCCATATGTTCCGCTACGTATATTTTGGCTAACGTGCATTTCACACGGTTTAAACCAGGCTGAATAGTAATTGCCTTTGTCTTTGTAGGTCAGGGTTCAGGCCTTATTTTTACATACATATAACAAACTCACGCCTGTATTCCCCGAAGGGGTAGGCAGAGGTGCTAGCACCCACATTTCGCCAGTTTATGTTTAAGTCCCAATGTAATAGGTGGCGAGCCTATTGCCATTAACCGGGCACTTATAAACCTGCGATAAATACACACATAACTTCGAAAAGCATCGAAAAGTCATTGGTGTGTGCCATGGTAAACCTGGGATCGAACCCGAGACCTCGTCTCAGCAGTCCATTACCCATACCACTAGGCTACCGCAGATTTTTTTTTTTTTTATTTCCTTTTTTTATTTCTTTAATTCCGCCGAAATGTTTACTGAGGAAGTGTGATATGATTTACTTTTTATAGAGGTAAATAAAATTAATAAAAAAGTTAAATATGTACATCCCTTACCCCCTTTCCCCCTTAATTAATTAAAACGATATTGTAAACAAATGTAACAATAGATATTCTTAATGTTATCTTTAAACTATCGCGGCGTCAAAATATTTCGCGTGAAGTCCCGAAGTTATGAACTATGAATAGATATTCTTTTACGGTTCCCCTCGAAATTGAAAAATTCGTACAGTCAATTACCCACTACTTATTTCAATTTGAAACATTTAAAATTTTAAATAGGTGCTTACATTTACATCAATCAATTAATTAGTCTATCGCAGTCATTGCTGGACGTTGGACGTACGTAGGCCTCTACTACTGTTGGGTACTGTTTCCACTTTTTTTATTTTTCTGGACGGCCGGGATTATATTTTGTATACTTAGATATTTCTGCGGTAGCCTAGTGGTATGGGCAATGGACTGCTGAGACGAGGTCTTGGGTTCGATCCCAGATTTACCATGGCACACACCAATGACTTTTCGATGCTTTTCGAAGTTATGTGTGTATTTATCGCAGGTTTATATAGTGCCCGGCTAATGGCAATAGGCTCGCCACCTATTACATTGTGACCTAAACATAAACTGGCGAAATGTGGGTGCTAGCACCTCTGCATACCCCTTCGAGGAATATAGGAGTGATTTTATGTTATGTTAAAATATATTATTACAGACCTACTGTTGCTGTGGTGGGCTTACTCGAGAGTGCTCGATGCCTGAAGTGGCTCACAGAATGCCGTGGGATCCTTAAAAATTTAAGGTCCCAGGTTGGCTGCTGCAGTGCAAATCGCGTGACGCCTGTTTTAGTCCATCCTTAATATTATAAATGCGAAAGTAACTTCTGTCTGTATGTTACGCTTTCACGCCTAAACTACTGAACGGATTCTGATGAAATTTGGTATAGGGGTAGATTAGACCATGAGAAAGGACATAGGCTATGTTTGGTCGCGATAACCGACATCCACGCGGGCGGAGCCGTGGGCAAAAGTTATTTTTTAATATAGGTACTCCGCAATGCTTGCTAAGTAAAAAATAACTATGAAACTTACTTCAGGGAAAACCGTACAATATTGTAAATTGTAATCTTAATTACCTATCTTCCGGCACGTTCTCAAGGCCGTCAATGGTAGGTATCATTTGCGTATCACCATTTTCAAGTAGGCATAGGTATTGTACTGTATTTTTTTTGTGAAGTGTCTTTTATTAAAAAAAACTGTAGAATAGTTAAGATCGGACTGAGTAAGGATACACCTTTGGGATGATTTAAGAAAGGGATGAATTTTTGGGGGATGAATACGGATTAAATGTAACAACCATTTTTATGGAACTTGTTCCTTACAGAAGTTCTTCTGTCCAGTAGACGGCATGTCATGTCAAATCCTGTTTGCCCAGTTTAAATTTAAATAAATTGTTTTATAAGTTACAGTATCTTCCAACCCCGGCTTTTTTTCTCATTTTTGTATATTGTATATTTTTGTTTAGCATAATATATAGTAGTTTTAATACTGTAATTAATTAGTTTGTTGATAGTATATTATTAATTCTGATATATAATTGTTTTATCCCCTCAATATTACTACGAAGTGGATATTTTATTGCATTTTCGTATGTTGTTTACATCTGAACAAGCCAAACTTAAGTGAAGGAGCGCACTCTGTTGAACGATAACGTAACTAAACTTTAAACATTGAAACAGTTGAATGACTTGAGACTTACGTAGTAAAACATCTTTATGATAGATGGCGTTGTAATCAATTTCTTATACCGTTTTTCTTTTTTTTCCAGGTACGATCAATTAGCAATGTTTTTGAAGAAATTCTTTTGTGTGGCTATAAAGAGTAAGTAGTTATCTAAAATTAAACAACCAATTGAATTTTATTGATGGGCTTATTACTTGATGGATTGAACATATCTTATCGCGTATTATGGTTTTCTTAAAAGTTGTATAAAAGACAGTTTAAGTAATATAAACTTCGATTTCTACCGAAAAAGGATTATGAGGTTTTCTCCGTACCGTAATCTGGTAGGCATCAATCAATAGATAATTTGTCTGTATTTGTCACGTACGCCAATACAAAACAATATCATGCACGGGCGCAAACACTAAAATAAAAATAAAATAGAAAATAAAATATTATTTCATATATTAAAAAGCAGTAAAATTATAATTCATAGAATAAAAAATCTATTCATATTTATATCAAAACTAAATTGAACCCGTTAGACAGATGGCGCTGTTGTCGAGATCTACAAACCTCGATGTCGTTCTATGATAGAACCACATACGCTGGGGCCTACATAGTATACCCTCCAAGGTATGATACGACCCAATAACACCGCCAGTAGTGTCAACACTACTGGTGGTGTCGACACTACTAATGGTGTCAATACCACAGATGGGTGTCATTGGGCGGTACCTGTGTAGTCGCGTTTGGTCAAATACGCATTTGGTCCAATTGTCAAAACGTTATTTACGTAACCAGAAACCGGATAGAAAGTCCGGTCCATTTTTCCCGTTTTTGACACTTGGACCAAACGCGTATTTGACCAAACGCGACTTAACGGGTACCGCCCAATGACACCCATCTGTGGTATTGACACCATTAGTAGTGTTGACACCACCAGTAGTGTAGTGTGTACGGTACCACGGGTCCAAAATTCTACTTATTTCCAAATAGTAAAAGGGCAGCTACGTTCACTTCTTTACTTGTGAATCTTCTCTCTCAGCGTTTTCCTGCTCTATTTGCTTTATGTATGTTCTCACAGTGTCTCGTTTTAACATCGATATTGGTTGACCCCCTCTCATAACGGCCACCTGTGTCGTGAACATAATATATGTTAAAAATTTCAGTAAAAATTTACAATGATGAAGTGAATGTAATTAAATCAGCGTCGGTAGCTTAGTAGTTAAGGAGTCGGCCTTACGATCGAGAGGTCCCGAGTTCGATCCTGGCCATTACACTACCGACCGGCGTGAACCCACTCCTAGCACAAGCATTTTAGCTTAATTGGAGGGGTTAGAGGGAATATTAGTAACTTCGGTTCTGATATTCTTTAAAAAAAATGTTCCAAAGGGAAGGTTTGACTAATTTGACAATTTACATTTATTTACCAACTAGCTGTGCCCGCGACTTCGTCCGCGTGGAATGTACTTAATAAAAAAAATCAGTTTATTTTTTTTTGTTTTTGGCATTTTTTTTTTAGTCTAAGTTACTCCTTATTACATAAGCTATCTGCCAGTGAAAGTCCCGTCCAAATCGGTCCAGCCGTTCCAGAGATTAGCCAAAACAAACAGACAGACAGACAGATAGACAGACAAAAAATTTAAAAATATATATTTTGGTATGTGTACCGTATATACATTCATATGCATGTAGTAGAAAGCGGTTATTTTAATATTTACAAACAGACACTCCAATTTTATTTATTTGTATAGATGTATAGATTATAATGTACCGTCAAAAAGATGCTGTATTGTCCTGTATACAAAGTACATGAGTACATCCTTTAAAATCTTCTCATATCAGCATCATGTGAAAAACTTCTCTTACTAATTATTTTTAATTTATGTATCAGCTGCCTCAACGACTGTTGTGCAGCCAATCCATACTAATATTATAAATGCGATAGTAACTCTGTCTGTCTGTATGTAACGCTTTCACACCTAAACCACTGAACCGATTTTGATGAAATTTGGTATGGGGGTAGATTAGACCATGAGAAAGGACATAGGCTCTGTTTGGTCGCGATAACCGACATCCACGCGGGTGGAGCCGCGGGCAAAAGCTAGTAGTAAATATATGCAGTCCTTATAAACTGCTCGCTTCACGGCAAAAACGGTCATAGGCATTAGAACTATCAGGTAATCTGTGCCTTAGGCAAAACATCATAAATCCAGTCCTCATTGCATCATTCTCAAATCCAAGAGCTCTTTGACTACTTTTTTTTCGTGCGGAAATCCCCTCGGATGCCTACCCCGCCGGAGCCGGAAGGGGGAGGTTATGTCGGACTCAAACCGACTAACACCGCACGCTGACTGAGGACCGTGGTGCTAGGCCGGAGTGAGGTTGTCTTCGACATATCCCTGCCACCCGGCTGACCCAGGGCCATCACTTACGGTCTGGCCCTCCTCGGGAAGCTCTTTGAAGCATTCACAGCATGGCAGCACTTACATCTATGTTCCTGTGCCCAGCATACACGACCTCCAGCAAAGCTCGAATGGCTAACTTGATCGTTTTCTCATCCGTGTCCACTGCTGCAGAGCTGTAGTGCTTCTCCAAAAATTCTTTCGCCACCTTATCAGATCTACCCGTGGAAGTTGCCTGTAGAAAAAGTGTATTAAAATCAGAAATATTCGTGGGTGAAATATGTGTATGCATATGCATGAATATATAAGATGATTAAAACTGACTTTCTAGGTCTTGGGTAGCAAAAACGAGTTCGGGGCAGTGGTCCAACTGCTCTGTCCAACCAGTTGGACCATGGGACTTTACTAGGGGCAGTTGTCCAACTTTCAAAATAGTTGGACCACAGCACCTTTTGAGATTTCCCTGGTCCAATTCATTTAAAAAATGTAAGTTACCAACTCTATTATTGTCAACTGCGTCTTTGTGTGTGTATGGTACTTTATGGTTTACGGTTATATTGTGAACCATACATACGCGATCATACATTAATATATTCACACCTGTAAATCCCCGAAGGTGTAGGTAGAACTATGATTTACGGTCCTACGTAATAGAGGGTGAGCCTATTGTCTTCAAGCGGGCACACAGTCATGGGGTGTACGTTTGGAGAATGGAGAACAGCCCTATCCCTTAGTCGCCTTCTACGATACCTACAAGGAAGAGACGAGGTGGAACTATTCTACTCCACCGTGAACCAACACTGCAAACTTGGTACCCTGGTACCACCAGGTGATAACTTAAGATTGAGAACATGGATGCATTGGTTCCACGGCGGCGGCGCGCTGGAAAGCGCGCCTCCCCATTCCGTGGGCGAGTTGGGGACACCGTTGTCCCCCTCCCGAGGAGGGCCAGACCGTAAGGGATGGCCCTGGGTCAACCGGGGTGCGAGAGATATGTCGATGACAAACTCAACTCCGGCCTAGCACCGCGACCCACAGTCGGCGTGCGGTTTTAGTCGGTTAGAGTCCCACATAACCTCCCCTCCCGGCCCCGGCAGGGGAGGTATCCGAGGGGATTTCCGCACGAAAAAAAAAGGATGTATTGGTTCACCATTCAATTTAATCGAATTTTACCAATGCGTAATATTCCTTGCATGCATGTTTGCTATCATAATAATAGAAAACAAAGTGACCTTCCTTGTCAATGTAATTCTTACCTTCCACTCATAGTAAATCCCAGATGGTTCCGTTTGGAACAGGTGAGGACTCCCATCATAGTTGAAGCCTGCTATCAAGCAGGAGATTCCGAATGGCCTCCTGCCGTTGCTCTGAGTGTAGTTCTGTTTCATCTCCGCCAGATAGCGCGCAATGTACTCCACGGAGACGGGATCCTCGACCGTGAGGCGGTAGGATTGGCATTCGATTTGGGCCCTGCGAAAAAATGTACTTAGGGAAAATAAGATAAAATATAATTGGAACAGTTACCGAAATGTATTGAGTTTGTATTGTTCAGTTTGAGTGTGTTTGTTTGCATGTGTTTATTTATGAAAATACGTGTGAAATTTAAAATTATTTTTTATTTAATAGAACAGTTCTTGGGGAGGTTAAAAGACTATACATAATATAAGGTCATAATATTATGATGCCTTCAGGAACCAAACAATCCAGTCCTATTTAATGTTATGTGGGTTTGTGAAGATATTCGGATGGTTGTTAATCAATCACGCTTTAACGACTGACCTGTCTGGAATAACGCATAAGCTAAGTTAACATTGTTTGCTACATCAGTAAAACTTACCTAGATATTAATACCCTCGCATCTGCCCTCAACCCGGCAAACCCTAATATAATGTGTCCATCCAAAGGGACAATTTTCTTCTCCGTGCGGTTCTCTTGAAGCGACTCCACTGCTCTCCTCTCTACAGCTAAGACTATAGCAGTAGCTCCCCTTACCCCCACTAGTGGGGAACCTCGACGGACTGCCTCTTGAGCATACTGAACTTGGAGTAACTGGCCATCTGGCGAAAATACTGTAATAGCTCTATCATATCTAGACATAGTTATGTTTAAAAAAGTAATAAAAAATAATTATATAAAAATATAAGTCCGCAAAAGACGCGCGAGTTCAATAGCAAAATTGAAACGTCAAATTTGGCAGATTTATATGTTTATGGTACCGTGTTTTGGGCTTAAATTTTTATAGGCAACGACTGTTTTATGATTATGATGAAGCCAAATGCAGACTTTTTGCGTACCTATAAAAATTCGGATTATGTTTGTGAGCTGAGGTTACTATTATACCCTCGCTAGCTTGTCGGCGATATTACCTGTGCTTCAATTCATTTCTCATTAAAATAAGAAATTTGGTATTCGCCACAAAATTTTTGAAGAGGTGTTGATTCGCCCACCAGTAAATTCACTTTAGGCAAATCGACGACTAAAATGTTAATTTTAAAACGGGGTTGTTTCGCATAGTGTGTAACGGAAATTTAAGAATCCTACGTTAAGACAGTTATTTATTTTATTTTTTAACCTTATAACATACATATATATAACCACGGCTTGATCCCCAGAGGGTCAGGCAGAGGTAAATTATCACCCACATTTTACCAATAACTGTAGGTGGTTCCATTTAATAGGAGGCGAGCCTATTGCCATAATATTCCGGGCACTATTATTGACTTGAGGCACGGATATCAGTGACTCGAGCCTATATCTGAGGCTGAGGCTTATATCTGTCTAATGTTAAACAGCCCTCTCCTTAGGCCTTAGTAGCCTTGTACGACACCGCATGGGAAATTCTTCTCTGCTGGGAAACTTATAAATGAAGACCATTTTGAATAATTAGAATTAAATCAAATTGTTTTTCCTATGTAATTTTATTTTCCCAGCACTTCTTTAATACTGAGTGGGATTAATCGAAAGCATGGTATATGAACACATGAAACACAAAAGGTAGTATCTCCCACGTTGCCACCTGTGGAGATAATTTATGTATTTATTATACTATAGGGTTATTGTTCAGGGTCCTACCAACACGTTTTGAACCCAAGTCACACCTGTTGGTCAGTGCATCTGCTTAAGACTCTCCTCTCAAAGTTGGGTGATCAGACGACAGTGACTCCTGGAATAACAACATATCAGAGTAACTATTTAGTAATCTGTGATATCAGGTAGACCCTAGGCTACAAAGCGCAAACTTTGTACGCAACTTTTTTTTAATAAAATATTCCACAACATTTTACACAACGCTATCAAGACCCATGGTAAGCTTTTATAGCTTGTGTTATGGAATCTAGAATGCGGATAAACATACTTAAATACTTTTTTTTTGTAAATACATACATATTATACATAGAAACACCCAGACCAATGCAAATAGCCGTATACATGCATACAAATATTTGCCCTGAGCGGGGATCGAACCCGCGCCTCCTGCGTGGCTGTCGCGTGCACAACCACAACACCACAGAGGATGTCTTCAACTTAGTATTCACTATTAGGATGATGATGATGACGTTGTAATCAAGTACGGTTAACAAGTGAAGCAGCCCTAAATATGGCTCTTCTGTGTATATCAAAGCTCTTGCTCAATTAAATCAATCAGCAACCAACATTAGTGTCGGCGTACCATCCGGATGGAGACCAAACAGCTGGTACACTCGACGCATGCAATGCCTTGATGACACGTCCAAGTTAACGAAAGAGACAGTGCTCACAACCGACTAACAAGGTAAAGTACTTACTGGACGCTATGTTGTTCAATGTTCACTCGTACCGAGCTGCCTCGTCACTCTACTCGGAGCGTGTGATCAAGCCGTAAAAGACACATTGCGTATGATCGTTTGGAAGCTGGTTTCATAGACTGTACATTCCACAGTCCTTGATCGTGTTTAAAGTGAATTTGCATAATTATTTATCGCATGAATTCTCTAATCGCAGTATACCTACTTTACCTTGATAGGTAGGATGAAACTTCAGTCCTTCAGCCTTAACATGGCAGGGAAGATTCATAGACCTATATTAGAATTTACTGCAGTGAGCTACTTGACTCCTAGTTATTTTCCAGGGGTATAACTGACCCAGTTGTGTAACCACAATCAGGCGAATGTGACCCCAACTTTGATCACAGATCACAACTCGCCTGCGCCTGAACAAGGTGATATGTTCCCTCTTGCCGTTACTGAGTTCCTATTTCTTCCCATTTAGATATAATCGTGTGAAGTAGTGTTTTAATTCATAATCTAAAAGGCATCAATACGTTTGACAACAAAGGGATGCTGGCTGTACCGAGTGTTGACCAATCCGGAAATCGACGAATACAGAATAGGTCAGAAACAGAAGTAGTTACAACCAGAAGTAGTAACTGTTTAGTAATCTGTGCCAGAAGCGGGTAAATTAAGAAATAGACCGATAAAGCAAAGGACTATAAAAGAACTCGTCCTTTGTCGTCAAATCCCTAAGAAGCATTGCATTTCAAATGACATTGCTGAAAGATTAAGATGTTTGATAATAATATATTATGACTCCATGTTACAGTTCGTGTGTCGTGCGGCTCCAAGGTAGCCCCCCTGGTGCTACTCTCTTGTAGCAACGGGCAGTGGGTAGTTAAGTTCTAGCAGATGTCATTTAAGACTATCTTATTGTTAGAATGAGATAATAATTAATTTATACGGGGTTACTGACATTTAAATAGATCGAGAGCCAAATAAATATGTCGTTTTGATGGTATTCGCCAAATTACTTGAAAACAAGTTTGGGCAAATTACGTATAACAGTCACGACGTTTTTATTATTATCTTTTTATTTTATTATATTTGGATACGTGAAGAATTTATATGATCATCAAATTTTACAATCACGTATTCGAATCTCTTTGCTAGAACTTTTAATGGTAAATAGTTTTGGAACGATAAACGCTTTGATTTGAAAGGATTTTTGGCTTGGAGCTGAGTTATGGAGTTAGGGATGTAATGTAGTTTCCTAAAGATGTCAATTTTGGAATTTATTTAAAAAGGATACGGGACACGGTATGCTCTTCACCTCGTCTGATGGTAAGCTAAAGGCTAAGTCTCGGGAAAGAGGGTCACCATTACAGACACCTACAGTGTTAGAATGGTGGCCCTCGGCTTGATGATCTCATCCCAGGGGAAGGAAACACGTGTGCTAGTGAAGAATTCCAAGACTTCATGTCAAGGTAAATAAAAGAGTCACCAAACCCCTTAAGGCCGGGACTCCACCGAAACGGAGACGAGACGAGCAGAGAGATGTTTTTTTACAACCAATAGAAATGCGTTATCGATATTGTATCAACCTCAATCTCCTCTCCGCTTAGCTTCAGTGGAGTTTTGTATGGCGCGATAGAAGCGGAGATGTGAGTTGCGCGCGGTCGACGCGTAGCGCAGACGAGAGATGTGAGCACATCGCACACCTCTCCGCTTTGGTGGAGTCCCCTGAGCTGAAAAACATCTCTTCTCGCACAGCACGCAGCATACAACACACATCTCCGCTTCCGTGGACTTCCGGCCTGATTCTTGTTGGATTTGTTTGCACCGTATGCGGGTGACATCTGAGCCCTGCACGTGGTGTCCTGTATACGACAGGAGAGGGCTTTTTTATACCAAGACTAAGTAGCTGACCCGGCAAATGTTGTTTTGCCATGTATTTCTAGGAAACATTATTTTATCGCGTTGGAAAAGTAGGGGTTGATCATAGAGGGTTGAACGTTCAGGGTTGTATGTCTTTTCTAAAGCTGTATCATAAAAAAAAACTTTGAATTAAAAAAAAATGGTGTGGACTAACCTTTACATTTGGGGGGATGAAAAATAGATGTTGTCCGATTCTCAGACCTACCCAATATGCACACAAAATGTCACGAGAATCGGCCAAGCCGTTTCGGAGGACTTTAACTACAAACCCCGCGACACGAGAATGTTATATTATTACATATAAGGTTTCTTATACATTCCCACCATGAGACGACAAACGCAATCATCTCACACGTAATACGTGAAAGTGGTCACACAATGCATGTACATATTCTAATCTCTCAAGATAAATTCAGATACCGTGTATCACCTACAAATTGCTGTGCCATCAGGTTATCTTACTGAATGCGTTTCTTTCTTTCACAATTATGTCATGCTGATAGCATATCAGGCTTGTAATAGTAGGCTCATTAATCGCGACTTTGTACTAGTGCTCTGTTTACTGAGGTCACATTCAGTAGAGCAATAGGCCGACTATTCAGGACGCCTCTAGGGATTCTTAAGTCGTGTTATCTAAAGAGATTATCTGTAAGACTTGTTTGCAATACAAGTCTCTTTTTAGTGTTGCGTAGGTACTTCAAGACGAAAATACAGAACCATTATAGGATAACTTTGTTGGGTGCGATACGGAGGTTTTCATGAATAAAACGACTTTCTTGATAATAAAACTTTTGACCGTTTTATTTTACACCGAGATTGTGCAATGATGAAGGACTTTTGAATAACAATGATGACAGATAGTAGTAAATAAAAATTAAATTAAAAATTTATAAAACCCACGTCACAAAAAAGTACCCCGTCCAAAAAGTTGAAAATAAATGGAGTTGCCTTTTAACTTTTGATATACCTATCCAGTAATATTTTGATTCAACGGTTGCCATGTCGGAGGACCCTAACTGATTAAGCACTCCGTTATATCACATGAGCTACTCATGTGGTTATATTATCGGAGTAATTCAAGGTCCCCCGACATGGCAACCGTTGAATCAAAATATTACTAGGCATATCAAAAGTTAAAAGGCAAACTCCATTTATTGTCAACTTTTTGGAGGGGGTTTTTTAAATTTGAAATTTAATTTTTATTTTATACTTTTTAAATTGTCTACTAGTCAAGCTCTTTAATTTTATACCCATATTGAGGGATTTCTGAAGAAATATGTATTCCGACATGTTGTAGCGGCGGGCATCTTGGACACACACACACATACACACACTCGGGGGTAAAAAAAATCTTTAAGCTACTTATATAGGTACAATGTCACGCAGATTTGCTCACGCTAATTGTGTAGGCGCTGTAACAAACTTCGCTGTCCGTTTGTCTATCTGTCTGTCCTTCTGTCTGTCAAGAACTTATTTTCAGGAATACGTGTAGGTATCAATTCATACCAGGTCTATGACGTCTTGAAGTTGTGCAAAAATCAAACTTCTAAGTCAACGCTATCAAAATATATTATTGTTTATGTAGCTTATGTTACGGAACCATCTCGGGGCGCGAGTCCTACTCGCACTTGGCCGGTTTTTTTGGTAATCCTTAGAGCTTCATATCATTCGATTCATTCATTCATATCGATTCGAAATAGACCTGACTAAAACAGCAAGGTATTCCTTAACATCTGTCTACCTTGCCGGTGAACAAATCGAGCCAGACAATGATGTCGAGTGGTCCGACTGGCCTGACGAAGTAAAATAAATAAATACTAATCAGGCAAGTGACACCGCGGTCCCAGTTATGTAGTGGTCCCAGTCGCCCGAAACCTCGATGTAGTAAGCCTGCAACGTCGCGCATAAGCGATTTTGTTTTGCGCTGCAGTCCACAGGCAGAGGGGTGACAGATAATAACACGGTCACCTGCTGGAAAATGGTTACCTATAGAAGTGTGCAACAATGAGGATGTTTTACTCGTGCTGCCGCCTGTCAAGGAACCTTCTAATGCCCTTCTTGAAGAATCCCATATGGTAGTCACTTTAACATAGGCTTATAGCTCTAATCTCTCCCCCTGACCCATGGCCTCAAAACTGTCGCATAAACGTGTCTCCATTGTAGGTAAATTTCAGTGTAACCGTGGTTAGCAAAATTAAATAAATGGAATTGAAGTCACAACGGTCAACCCAACATCCAAACGCCCGAACCTCATACCAAACCGGTCTCAAAGTACCAAGGCTACATAAGTGTTAACGAGTTATTTACTTTATGCAATCACCGATGACTCAAATGTTATTCGAACCAGCACCTTCCGACCGTGCCCTTACTAACTACTGAGTTATTTCCCGACCGTGGGCGCGGTGGGGGCGAGAGTTGCCTAATATGCAAGTTTGATACCCGGCTGATGTCATCGACAAACAGTATCGATCGAAATGAGCTCACTGTATGTCGTTTGGCTCAACAGATAATATTTTTGGTTTGGTTGTAAATCTTTTCTCATTACGGTTATGGATGTAATGTATGCTTGACGGTTTTTGCATGTAATGATTTATTTTAAAGCCTAATTTGCTGTATTTCTTTATATAAACTTTAGAATAATTAAATGGATGGCCAATGTAAGCTATACATAAATTGGTGGCGTTATTGTTTATAGCGATGTCTTCTAAGGGCCATTCAGTTACTTTACTTTCTTTATGTGAAAAAATGCGACCGTATCCCCTTTTTCGATTATACATGGTCAAGTTATTCATTCAACGTCACCCAAGTGCACGACCTCTCATAAAACCAAACTCCCGGTTCTGAAACGCGTTATACCCACATAAAAACTATCCGCGGTGACCGTTACTCATTCCTCTTCCTAAGTTTTTGCCCACAAATCTCGCAGTGCCTATATAAGGTCGGCAGGCGACCAACACAGTTGGTGACGAGAGTATTATATATAGAGTACTTGTCAATAGTTGTTTTTTGTTGATAGGCACCGCCACTATGTACACGTCAACCCAGTAACCGAAATTTTTATAGGGCTGTCAAAGTTTTTTATTTCATTCATCTTTTGAAATTATTTGCTTGCAAAAAATATACTAACTTTTTGATGTTACAAGATTATACGACTTTTTTTTTTCGTGCGGCAATCCCCTCGGATACCCCCCTGCCGAAGCCGGAAGGGGAGGTTATGTCGGACTCGAACCGACTAAAACCGCACGCCGACTGTGGGTCGTGGTGCTAGGCCGGAGGTGAGGTTGTCATCGACATATCCCTCGCACCCCGGCAGAAGATTATACGACTTGCAGACGTTTAAATATCTAAGGAAGAGCATTTACGTGCTGTCTATAGGTTCCGTACAAAAGAAAAAACGGAACCCTTAGTTGTCCGTCCGTTTGTCTGTCAAGACCTTTTACTCAGGATTGTGTAGAAGTATCAAGATGAAACTCATACCACTCACCACTCAGGTCTATAACGAACGTCTTGATACTTTGAAAAAATCAAAGTTCTAAATTATTGCATTGCAGTTCATGTTTACCCTCGGTGCAGTCCGACTCGAGCTCTTTTTTAGTATATTATAGGTAACCCACAAAATACCTCATTTTAAACAACATGTCATGCTCATCCATACATTTATGTCAGACGCCAGCATCTTCAGTCATTCCTTCCCTTCCGTGCCGTGTCCAAAGTTACGAAATAATAAATTCTCCTAATTGTTTCATACCTTTCGCTATTATAGCAATATTCTATCGATTACTTTAAAATTTCGTTAAATAGCAATTATATACTACGAGCTTTTGCCCGCGGCTCCACCCGCGTGTATATCGGTTATCGCGACCAAACATAGCCTATGTCCTTGCTCATGGTCTAATCTACCCCTATACCAAATTTCATTAAATTCGGTTCAGTGGTTTAGGCGTGAAAGCGTAACATACAGACAGACAGACAGATAGACAGACAGAGTTACTTTCGCATTTATAATATTAGTATGGTTTTTAAATCAATAAAAGTCAAAGAGCGGTTTATTTTTAATATTATGGGTGCGGCTGCTCAATGACCTCCGAATTACAAGAAAATCCTGGGCTGGTAAATTAAATTATATTTAAAAGCCGGAAGCTTGGTGCTTAAGGCGTCGGCCTTACGATCGATAGATCCCAGCTTCGAATCCTGGCCATTACCCACCGACGTGAACCCACTCCTAACACAAGCAATTTAGCTTAGTTGGAGGGGTTAGAGGCAATATTAGTAATTTCGGTTCTAATCGTTTTTTTTTTAATTGCACGTGCTATCAGCTGGCCGGTGAGACTGACTTGAGCTCCAAAGATGTTTATATTATATACTAACTTTTGCCCGCGGCTTTGCCCGCGTGGATGTCGGTTCCCGGCAATTATTCGAAGTTTTCTCTACGTACAAACCTTCCCTGGACTTCCACGAATAATTCAAGACCAAAATTAGCCAAATCGGTAAAGGCGTTGTTGAGTTATAAGTTTTAACATTACAACGAAAAGTGGCATTGATTTTTATAAATATACTGGTAGATATGACCACATACTGCTAATATAACTCTCAAGTGACAGCCCTAATTACCAGCTTATGAGTAGTTAGTAGCTGATTAAAGTAACGGTCATATTTATACACAGTTATCGTTTATTAGCTATTTATTTGACTACTCTTTTTATTGTTACTTTCGAATATGAACAAGTTTTTGTCTGATATTGGTCCAATCATTCGTTTATCGACACCGGCACTCACTGCCTCACTGGTTTTGCTCATAGGATCAGAGAATGATGATGAATTGTTAATTTCGTTTATACAGCAGAAAGCCGTAGTCTCATCTGTGTCGGTGTCGGTGTACCAGGTTGTGCAGTTTTAGTCGGTTCGGTACAGCACCAAACAAAAAAAAGGATGGCATACCAGGGTGCGAGGGATATGTTTTATATCTTTATTTGAAGACCCGAGTCGGTTCGGTTACGTACGAAAAAGACCCCAATGAAATTGGGCACCCCAAAAGAGTATAATATCTTATAAATTAGTATTTGTCTTATCTTATCTTATACTTCAATCTAACAATGTTGTAGTCGTGAAAGTTATGAAGCAATTAAAAGCAAAACTCTTGTAGAAAGCGACAAAATAAAGCAAAACCTGAAGAATATACTTAGTGAACAAACTTTAGTAAAATCTCGTTTTACTCACGTCTGAAAATCCCCGAAGGGGTAGGCAGAGGCGTATTAGCACCCATGTTTCGCTAATTATAATTTTCGGTCCCACGACGTAATAGGTGGCGAGTCTCACTCCCTCCCCGTACCCGGGGCTAGATGGGGACACGATGGTCCCCACAACCCGAAGGGGGGCATCTAGAAAGAGATGGTCCTGGGTCTAACGGGGTGCGAGAGATATGTTTTCAGCATTCTCACCGCCGGCAACCAAAGACCCAAAGACGGCGTGCATTTTAGACGGTTCGAGTCCGACATAACCCCCTCCACCGGCTCCGGGGGGTTGTATACCGATATCGATTATGAATCTGATGATGAGAGAAGGGTTAGAGAAAGCACTCGCAGGAAAGATTTTCAGAGCAAAATTGTGCCTAGCCTGGACGTCGTAAAGCATAGTACGCTCTACAACTTCATCAGAATTTTCAACAAACTGCCTCTAGACTTAAAAACCATTATTTACAAAAGAGAGTTCCACGACAAATTGAAGGCTTTTCTGTTAAAGGGGTGTTATTATTCAGTCGATGAGATATTAAATAAATAGATTTTATACTGACAGCAGAGGTATAATGTAATTACACTGTTATTTTTTACGTGTCATGATATTTTCCACTTCTTTTGATTGTTGATTTTCTTATGTTTTTTATTTATATATGCAATGTATGTGTACAAACGATGTTCAAACACGATGTAAAAATTGTTAATGAATAAATAAATACAATACGTGGTGATTTTTCGCACGATAAAACTAAAATAAAAATAATACAGCCCTATCACTAGCCAAGATCCTATGTCCCGAGAAATAATTGAAGCTGTTCCACAAACCTCTACTCTTGTTTCAAGTGATGAACTTAATCAGAAAGGAAGTACAGTCGCCGTCGTAAATAATTGTAATATCCATAATTACTGGTAATAAAGTACTCTAGATGCTAGATGCAATGCCCATTCAGAGCATGTAGGACATTAAGTCAATAATAGATGTCAAACATATGCTACTGGAATAATTAAACGAGTTATATAGGGTACAGTTAGCAACAGTTGCTGAATCGGAAATATTATTTCGGTTACGGAAGGCGCCCCTACAAAAGTTAGAACTATTAAAAAAAAGAAAATGCCATGTTAAGCGTATGTCTGACCCTAATTCTTCAGGTTGGACCAAATATGGTATAAGATCTGTACAACACATGAATGCAATAAAGTATTTGATTTGATTACGTCACAAAATATACTCTTTTATGCACAGTACCACTGTATTTTAGGTGGGTGGTTTTTCGAGACTGTTGTAAATGTATGTCCCTTTCTTTGACACGTCCTACAGCCTGAACGGCTTGACGGATTTTGTCATACAAGGTGTCATTTGATTCGTCATGATTGTGTGTGGCACTGGGCATATTAAAATTTCTAGAAAATCAAAATGGCGGAATTTTGGCGCCAAAATGAAAACCTGGAATTTTTTTTCTCGCACGCTATTCAGCCTGAACATCTTGACAGATTTTGACATGCGAGGTATCATTAGATTCGTTGTAAGTTATTGAAATTTTAAAACAATTATTATGCTTAGGCTGTATTGTATTAGAGTGTTAGTGACGTGGCCGCGGTTCATATGCCGTTTAGGCATTCACTGTTTTAATATAAATCGATTTGTGAACTCGTAGTAGTGTATATTCCTCCATCACAACTCTATTTTATTGACTTGCTAAACACTTTGTATTTGGATTCACAGTCCACCTGCAGTAGATACAGTCATGCCCTTCTTATCGCAATGGACGCGGACAGTTGATGTTGTAGATTTTATCATTTTGTTGTAATACTCCATACCTGTTTACTTGGCCTGCTTTTGAAGTAAAGTATAAGGCCGATTCAGTGGTAGGTATTACGTTTTTAAAACGTTAGTATTCAAAACTTACACTTAGCTTAGGTTATAGACTGACAGTTTGAATATTGATTTAGTTGAAGACAGATGGTATAGAAAATATGTCCTTCAAGTAGTTACGTAATTATCTAACCTAACAACATCCTATAGTGACCATAATCAAGTTTTAAAATCTTTAAAGTTTTAAATAAATATATGTAAAGACTTGCGAAGACTTGGTATTTTTGACAAGTATTGTTTTTTTTATGGGGTCACGTTCATCTGAGACAAGAGTCATCTATTACGTGGGACAGAAAATTATAGTTAGCGAAATGCGAGTGTTAATACACCTCTGCCTACCCCTTCAGGGATTCACAGGCGTAAATATATTGTATGTATCTCTTCTTTATCTTTGAGTTCATCCCAGTCGCATCCGAAGTATTCAGCTTGGAGTCTGAGATCCGATTTAACAGTAGAACTGCGGAATTGGCTTAATTTCGATATTTTCCGTGAAGCGACTTCTATGTGACCTCCACAACCACATATGATATACATAACCCTTGTATGTATGTATTTTTTTTATAAAGGACACGTGTACCTATTTGACTTCACCTTGCCTGATGGTAAGCTAAAGGCAAAGTCTCGGCAGGAGGGTCACCATTGTAAACATTTACCATGTTAACAAAGGTGGCACTCAGCTTGACGGCCTTTTCACGCCCCGCTTAAAGGACCTGGTATTGTAGGAAGATTCTATCCATTAACCGACGGTTTTAATTTAAAAAAAAACTACACAATGACCATTATAACCGTGTATAGTAACAATTATTTTATAATAACACATGTCGTCACAACTGTAACGCGTTAAATCAGTGTTGTAACACAAATATGGAGATTGCAACACCCTTAGTCACTGTGCAAGTTTACAGAACTAGGTGAGGCTGTGTGGGATGCCTCTGACTGGATGTCATTGTTCCAGGACTGTTGTTTGTGCAGCTGGGTTTTAGTTTACTGTTATGTTTTTAACACCTGTCTTCTAACTATGGAGGCTGGCAAAACAGGAAAATGCAGAAAGATTTAAGTATGTTGATACTCTTTGCGGCACATCTTTAATGCAGTGGGACTACGGGTAATTTTTTCCCCATAGTACCACCACAAGGCGGGGAAAAGAATATCCCCGTGGTCCACTAGTAGGTCGTAATGGTGGGACCATGGGTAACAGGGGAAACATATCGATTACTCTGGGTACACAGATGTTACTTAGTTATTTTTGGCCCGAGTAGGGCCAGACAGTAAGGGATGGCCCTGGGTCAGCCAGGGTGCGAGGGATATGTCGAAGAGAACCACACCTCCAGCCTAGCACCACGACCCATAGACGGCGTGTGGTTTTAGTCGGTTCGAGTCCGACATAATCTCCCCTTCCGGCTCCGGCAGGGCTGGTATCCGACGGGATTTCCGCATGGAAAAAAAAAGGTATCTTTGGTGGTTGTGCGGAGTCCGATGACTGAGGAATCAAGAATCAATCAAGAATCAATTTCATTTATTCAATTTAGGCACTTAAAGAGCACATATGAACGTCAGAATTGTACAATGTCAGTCATATTAAAAATAAATAAAATAAATCATTGGAAAATGATTCTTTCGCTGGTTCGGTAGGTTGGTTCTACTGAGAAGATACCAGCAAGAAACTCAGTGAAATCGATTATCCTTCTTTTTTTAAATATGGTTTTATTTATAACAAATTTATACAGTGCGAGCAAGAGATGAGATTAGGATGTCCATGAATCTTTATCATTTAAATATTCGAGGGAACGGCTCTTCCGATTCGGTTAATGAATTTCTACGGAATGTCTATGAAGATAGGAAAAGCCGGCCATGTGCGAGTCGGACTCGCGCACCGAGGGTCCGGTAACATAAGCTACATAAACCGCAATATATTTTGACTAGCTTTTGCCCGCGGCTCCGCCCGCGTGCAAGTCGGTTATCGCGACCAAACATAGCCTATGTCCTTTCTCATGGTCTAATCTACCCTTATACCAAATTTCATCAAAATCGGTTCAGTGGTGTAGGCGTGAAAGCGTAACATACAGACAGACAGACAGAGTTACTTTCGCATTTATAATATTAGTATGGATTTAGTTGACTTCGAAGTTTGATTTTTTCACAGCATCAACAGGTTATACACCTGAGTATGTAGTATGAATTTCAACTTGACGCATTCCTGAGAAAAAGTTCTTGACAGACATATGGACAGATAGACAGACAGACGAACGAAGTGATTCTATAAGGGTTCTGTTTTTTCCTCTCGAGGTACGGAACCCTTAAAAGAGGTGAAAAAAGATGGTCACGTTAACGCGAACAGAATTCCATGCAGGTGAAACCGCGGGCATCAGCTAGTCCATTCATGAATAATATTAATCCAATCAGGGGTTTACTTACAGTCGACCTTTGCACCTTGCACTACCAATAGTATACTTATATATTTTACACATGTATGAAATTTCTCCCATAATAGACAGAGCAACACGTGATTTTAGTTGATTCGATTCCAATAGTTGTTTCGTGTTGTTGTATCACGGTAGTAATATGTGTATGAGTTTCCCAAAACCTTCGGAGCACCACCTGAAAGGCTGATTAACAGACGTGACCCTGACGCAGGCTTTCCTTTCATAGATAGGCGTTTGGAAGACAATTGCTCCCATAAAAGTAGGATAAGTCAAATCAGAAATAGAAGTAAAAGCAAGGGGGCTCTAGCCATATAAAAAAAAGCCTGGAAAACTACCAGGAACCACGCTATAAGATGAAGATGATTATATCTTTAGCAAGATTTTTATTATTTCGAATGAAAATAAATATTTTAATCCGCAAAATAACTAAACGTATGTGATCCAATTAAAATTTCGATATCAAGCAATATCTTTATGATATTATAATTTCTTTAAAAGTATGCAAATCAAGTGGAATCTCCATCTATTGCTATAAGTCAATTATAATGAGACAATATACATGCCAAATAACATACAAACAATCTATAAAATAGGCTACCTATATATGGGGAGGTGGAAAATACTCCACACGTGATTACCGACTTATATTCTTTGCGTCAGCAGTGGCAGAATGTTTGTGGCAAACTGTAGTCCATTGGAACGGTCGGAGCTTTAAGAATTTAGGAATTCGTTTAGTTGGGCAACAGTATCTACTGTTAAAATTATTCACCAAGATAACAAAATTATTGCAACAGAATGAAAGTTTCCATTGAAAGAAAGATAGGCAACTAACTAACTTTATTGTACGCCAACATCAAATGACAAGAAATCATTGTAAGGATTACAGTAATATTATAGTTAAATGCACAATAATAATCGCCAAGGGTTTTCTGGGATGGACAAATATAGGTTTACTGATTGAAAAACAAAGCATTTTTTTCATTGCCTGGCATAATTATCTAGTAAGTATTAAAATATGCTCAAGACAAGAAAACAATTTAAAGAATGCACTTTTTCTAGAAAATAACGAGTTAAAAACTATTCTTTACTCGAAAGTTGCTCCTGGAAGAAAGAACTAAGTTCTTCCACTGATTGACATAAGGCAGATCTTAAACCCCACCTTAAAACATAAAGTCAGAACGATATTTTCGTCAAAATGATACTTTTCTTAATTAGGTGGCTCACAAATCTGCCTACTGCGAACAACGCCTAACCTCGGAAAACTGCACCATATTAGGTTGGCATTGTAGCTCGCCTACGAGTTGCCTACGCAGTCCTTAGCGCCTTAATGGTATTGTTGACGACATTCCTAAGTGTTGCCTAGTGACTGATGAGGTTGTAATGACGGTATTAATAGCATCAGGCATCAGGCCTTCGCTTGTTGCTAAAGAATTGGTAGTTGAGACACAGTAGGGAAAATTGACACTTTATTGGCAACATCTTAAGTTCCATATTATGGGTAATTTTATGTTAGTTACGTTACTTAGGTTGTGTCATTACCAGGCGCGGGCAGAGCCTGAACTTTTTTGTGGGCCACTTATTTTGTAATTGTGAAATTCGTCCAGAAAATTCCAATACACCTGAGGGAAAGTAATCACCGTAGCCTATGGTCGTATGCAACACCAATGGAGTTACACTCTTGCTGCTGACCTACAGGGTCGGAATCTTGAAGAAAAGAAAACTGCAGCAGGGAGATCATTCCACAGCTTGAGCGTGCGTAGAATGAAATTTCTTCCATACCTCACTGAATATTAATGAAACTAATTATTAGTGAAACTGCTTTTTTATATTGTTATCATCTGACGCTGTTCTCGGTTGCATCCGAGGCTTTGACCTGTGGCTTTACCACCTCTTCAAAGTAATATCACACAATCTTGCTTTAGGTAGACAGATTACGGACCGTTAGCGCCCGTAAGGATACTCAGGATAACAGTGTTATATTGTTAAAATGGATTGAACAGTATCTCTTATTAAGTACAGTGGATATAATTATTTGTATAATTTGTTAGAATTTACACTTATCTTAAAATATACATACAGTACACAAAGGAGGACGGCCAGAGTCGGCTCTCTGCTGTGCAGCTTTTTCGTAGCAAAATGAAAATGGTTATAATCTTCTTTTATTGTGAAATAATATTGGGCACAATATTGTAGTATCAAGCGAACCCACATTGGAAAAATATTTGGAAGTATTTAATATGATTGAGCACAAAATGTTGTAAATTCCTTATCAAAAAGTCAGTTAATGTTGCACACATAAAAATCTGTAGAAAGAATAAAATAAAACCTCCGACTAATAAAGAAAAATATAATTATCAAGATATTGTCAAAGACTGTAACACCCTTAAGTTATGATTATTTTTCATTCACTATCTAAATATTTGTTATTTGAGACCAAAATATATGCCTAAAAATTAATTAAATTGAAAAATTATTAAGGGCATTGGTAGGTATTTTATTTTCTTACTCTAATAACACTCGACTACTGTTATGTCATCCGCTTGAGGTGTGCGTCTGTTTTATTTCTCATTATTATTTGAATATTTCTTTTACAAAATGGATTGCGATAACTCTTACGACGACTCTGGCTTGCTTTTGGACCCTGTATCTTCTGTAGACGTTGACCCTGGCAATTCTTTGGATACTGCACCCGCTCTACATAAAGACTTACGCTTGAACATGGATAACCCGATTTCTACAGTCTGGATGTGGAATTTTTACATTGCTTTAATTGTGGTGCTGATGTGACCCATAGTAAAAGACATATTCTAAACCTAGATGAAGTGCGACATATAATTCTAGAATGCATTGTACCCCAAATAATATACAATAAGGAATATTATTGTAACTGCATTGTTGGCCTAAGGACAGTGGATCGTTGCTCTCATATTATGTCTGTTATCTGGTACTTGGGTTGCCCAAGGTATGAAGTTGTAACTCCTCTAGCTAGGTTCCTCGGTAGTATTTTATTGGTGTACGAAAGTGATGAAGAACATTAAATAAAAATATTCACGTAAAATCACATTTTTTTTCTTTTTTTGAATTAGGTTCGTACTAAACCATTTATATTATCGGTTTATACATAGCTTCAGTTACCAAATAGCAGTATTTTTATTTAAATAAAAAAATGCACACGCTTGAGCCGGAGCTCCATACAACGTGGCCGTCCTCCTTTCGATGGACGACATCGGCCCGAGTCCGAATCATACTATGAAAGTAAAGTAAGATTAGCTTGTTGATCTGGCTTATTTTCCTCTTCTCCATACGCGATCCTGTAGGCCATGTGCTGATGACACCTCTGGTGTTGCAAGCGTTAATAAGCCATGATAAACGCAATAAAAAAGTTGGCGTACGTAGGCGAGAAATACATATTTGTTTGCTCCAAATGAAGCTAACACGTTGTTTGTACTTAGATATAAGGTGATATCATTAGAACCTACTCCTGTAATTGAATATTCATGGGTGTATGAGAACCATGATCTTCGGCGCCTAAGCCTACCTTATCGACCAGCTGTTACACAACTTCTGATAAGGAGCACCTGGCGCAGGGTTTTCTCTGGACTTTATTTTTTAAAAAGAATATTTGCAACTGAAATTACCTATAATATTCCATCTAACAAAGCTAAATTGCTTGTGCTAGGAGTGGGTTCACGTCGGTAGTGTAATGGCCAGGATTCGAACCCGGGACCTCTCGATCGTAAGGCCAACTCCTTAACCACTAAGCTACTGAAAGAAGCAGTAGCTGTCGTGTCGTAAAAGCGAAATTAAACTGATATATAAATTATATAAAAGGCGTAGTAGAACGAGCTTTGAGTTATAAAGTGCAAGCTGGATGCAAGTAGGGTTGGCGCTCGAATGATGAAGGTTTGTTATTTTATGGCGTCAAATCAACTGCACCCTGCCCGATGGCAAGCTGGGGTGCAGTCCGAAGATTATTGGCCGCCAGTACAGATGCTGCTTCAAAAATGGTGATCGCTACTTTGGCGGCCTTGATTTTTTTTTAAAGTATATGTATGAATAACGTAGCTGAAGAAGACAGGCGAAACTACACTACTACACCTACTTTTCCAAAGTTTTCTCTAACGGTTAGAGAAATTGAACTTAGCTGGAGGAGTTAGGCTAACCCCTCCAGGAAAATGGATGAAATGGCCCTACAACAGTGGGCTGATCACCCGTCCAGCCCCGGCTTCCCCTGCTGGCAGTAAGTAAGTAACCCCTCCAGCTAAGCTCAATTGCCTGTGTAAGAAGTAAGTTCACGTCGGTAGTGCCCCTCCCCCCATACAACTGTGGGTCTATTAAACAAGACTGTTAATTAACAAAGTTATATATAACTCAAACAGTCCTTTCCTTATTCATACAATTTCCTATAACATACAGGAACCCAATCAGTACCTATACTAAAAGGCCAGTTTCCTAGGCCATAAAGTATTTCAATATCGTTAAACAACATTCTAAAATAATAACTCTTATTGCGAACACATAGAGTATAGAATCGCGTGTATTCCCCACCAGACATGGTTCCGTTCACGAAGCTCGTTAAATTCTAGAAACGTTTAAACATACGCAAATAGAAATGTGAATGAACCCCCGTTAAGTTCAATATTGATTGTTCTTCTAAAAGCATACGTTTATAATTATAATTTCCTTGCCTCGCACAACTAAACTGTGGAATGAACTGTCACCAGCGGTATTTCCAAACCAATACGACCTTCAAATCTTCAAGAAAAGAGCGTACTCTCTTTTAAAAGGAAGGCAACGCACTTGTGACTCCTCTGGTGTTGTGTGTCCATGGGCGGCGGTGATCGCTTACCATCAGGCGATCCGTCTGCTCGTTTCAGTCATTCCATAAAAAAAAAATACTTGCACTACATGAACTCACGACTATTTTACCTCAAGAATCACAAACTCATATCTCGACCACTTACTGAGATGGTGCGCTAATATGTGCTCAATGTGGCCGTACCTTTACATTTGAAATTGCGTGCATAAGCCAACCAGCTCGCCTCGCAGCCATAAAAGCGGTTGCCGTAGCTGAAAACGGCCCCAGCCGTTTTTTTTAGCCGTTGTCCCCCAGGACATCAGTATCATTGCCAAGAAATAGGCAGAGGCATATCATCTCTATACTTACCCATCTCATTCGGTCCCACAGCTTGGTAACAAAGATCCTGCCAAGACTTTTTTTGTTTGTTTCGTGCGGAACCCCCCCACCGGAGCCGGAAGGGGAGATTATGTCGGACTCGAACCGACTAAAACCGCACGCCCACTGAGGGTCGCGGTGCTAGGCCGGAGGTGAGGTTATCTTCGACATATCCTCACACCCCGGCTGACCCACGGCCATCCCTTACGGTCTGGCCCTCCTCGGGAGGGGGGACAACGTTGTCCTCGACTCGCCCTCAGAATGGGGAGGCGCGCCTACACACGCCGCCGCCGTGGCCTGCTTCTGCTGGGTTGTCAGGCTGCACCTAACCAGCAACGCCTCTCGGCGTTGGGTGGTCAAACGGCAGTCATTCGCAGCTAACACATAATTATTTGTCTCTTAATTCAGAGTCAGTTCTTTTCTGTTTTGTGGTTCTATCATTATCTGAAGGAAATTATTAAAATAATCTGTCGAATCAATGGCACATCTACTCTCAAATTCTGTTTTCCCCCGATTCTATCAAATCAAATCAAATCAAATCAATGTTTATTTGCGAACACAGGTACACATTATGGTCTTACATAATACAAGTTTGCTCGTTCCGTATTCAACCCAAAAAAGGCATGCAATGTTACAATATAAGCTAAAAGTACATTAAAAATACACGATATCTATAGGAGTAACTCAACTGATTAAATTATTAATAAAAAGAAATTTCAGATATAATCATGTCCAAAGTTTTAGTACTTCATGTCAAACTTAAAATTATATAAAATTATTTATTCATTTATTTAATAGTAGTCCATTAAAGAATTAACAATTTTGTATACATTATGTCAAAATTTTTAATTGTTAATAAATAAATGGTGGTATAGTCCCTTTCATTACAAATTGTCTTTAAATTGTCTCTACTAAAGCTATACCACTGTGCTGCCGCAGTAACTGAAAAAAATGGCATTAAATAGACTTTATGTCTATTTGCCTAAAGTTAGAAATGTAATGAACAGTTTCATTACATTTTTTAAATTATTTTGCAAAAAGTCATTTTGAACTTTAATCGTATCCCTTTAAAGTCTATTATTTAATGCTGTTGCTTGCAGTGGCGGTGGCACCACTGTGGTTTGGCTCCCCCCCTCCCCCTCCTCCCCCCCTCGTCGAAGCCGGAAAGGGAGGTTATGACGGACTCGAACTGACCAGGGCCATCCCTTGCGGTCTGGTCTTCCTCAGGAGGGAGGACAGCGGTGTCCCCGACTCGCCTCCGGAATATCAGTCAGTCAACAACCAAAATATCAGTTCGTCAAGCACTGTGACCAAAACTTGTGAGACATCCAAATATGTAATGTATCAAATGACGATATCACGTATTCACAAATTTCACACTGGTATCACATTTCTCGTTGACGAAGCGTTTTGATGCTACGGTTGAACGCCCACCTCCATCGTCATGTCTTGCTGTATCTGGTTCGAGCAGCAGTTCTTCCTGCCTTGAAGCTTTTACTTCATTGAAAGACTATTTCCTGGCTCCGCCTGCGACATGTTTTAATTCGAAGTAGGGTTATGAACCTATGTAATGTTTTCGGAGGGGATCGACGCTGTAAGCTAAAATACAGGCTGGTCTTAGTTAGGGACTGTTCAACACAAACATAATTTTTCAATTCGATCCAGTAGGTCCTGAGGTTCCAGCTCTGTGGCGTGGCGGTAGTGAACGCGACTGCTACGCAGGAGGCGCGGGTTCGATCCCCACTCAGTGCAAATATTTGTATGTATGAATATGGCTATCTGCATTGGTCTGGTTGTTTCTATGTATTTATAAAAAAGTATTTAAGTATGTTTATCCGCATTCTAGACGCTAGTTAAGCTTGTTGTGTAGACTGTTGTGGAATATTTGGAATTAGGAGTTTCTTGACGGAGTTTCACATTTTTTTTATCGTAACCTTCTGAAGTGCGCAGTGGCAGTCACAATGAAGGTAGTGAATATAATAAGTAAAAGTGCGTAAACCGGGCAGACAACAGTATCATAAATAGCAGATATTATTGTATGTATCCAGTGGTACAGTTGTGCTAGGAGTGGCAGGGAAAGTGCACCGGTTTGTGTTCACTCCGATATCTGCTATGCTAATCTGAAAGATTTATTACTTGGAAAGACCCTGGTGCTAGTAATTAGCTAGCTTTTGTCCGCGTATTGATGTAGAAATTAAGATTTATTGCATAATTTTCAATAGGATAAGTTAAGGTCGTTGGTCTCACATGTTTGGAATCCCATTTTCCGTATTCTGCACTCCGTCTCTACCATGGTGAATGTTCTGGTGAGCTCTTCCAATTAGTCCCTCCCTCTCCTTTCCTTCACAGGACGACACGTGCAGGGCTAAGATGCCATCCGTATACGGTGCAGAGTATACCTGCTTGAACCAAGCGGTTCAGTGACTCATTCCTATGCCGCACCACTAAGACCTGGAACTCCCTGCCAGCTCACGTGTTTCCTTCTTCCTAAAGTCCCGGGTCCTTTAAGTGAGGCGTGAAAAGGCATCTGATGAGGCCGTCAAGCTGAGTGCCACCACTGTTAATATGGTACATGTTTACGATGGTGACCCTTTTTCCGAGACTTTGACTTTAGCTTAACATAAGGCATGGTGAAGTCAAATTGACTTGTCCTTTATTAAAAAAAATAAAGTTTTAAACTAAAACCCGACTACCGAAAAATCACGCTCTGAAAAGTAACAAACAAGAAAATATCAAGGATAGCCGTGGTCGTATGCCACTTTTCCCTGATATATATTGTTTTGTTAGAGTAAGTGGCATACGACCACGGCTATCCTTGATATTTTCTTGTTTGTTACTTTTCAGAGCGTGATTTTTCGGTAGTCGGGTTTTAGTTTTAAACTTTATTTTTTATTTATATTATTTTGGGGCAAAGTAAAGCTAATAATTTATACATATTTGAAATGTGCTTATTAAACCCTTTCATTTGATACCAAACACGGCATATTTATCTCAAATTTATTTTTGAACACAGTACCTTATGAGCGCTAGAGGGCGCCACACAAGATTGAGTGACACGTCATATAGCCTATAACCATCGGACGATCATGCCGCTTGCAACGATACCTCATTTGTCCAGTTCTATTAAGTAGTTTAGGAGCTATGAGGGAACAAATGAACATACATACATACATACATACATACATACATACATACATACATACATACATACATAGCCTGTCAAAATCATAACCCTCCTTTTGGCTTCGCCGTAGTCGGGTAAAAAATAGATACCTTCAAAGGTGGCTGAGTGTCCTACATCCTATTGTATCTACTATAATAAAATTGTATATTATTTATGTCTGTACTTTTGAGAAATAAAAAAAATACGCCAACTTAATTTCTTGATCGGATATAAAATCCTCTGCTGTATCCATTAATCCGTCTATCGCGTCCATCCATCGCGGGTATCAGCTAGTAACTAATAGATTTATTAGATTGAATACAACATTCCCTTTCATTCAAACAACACGATTTAGTCCCATTCACCATTCACCCTGCCAGATTTCGCCATCGCGAGCGCACACAGGTCTCAATGCAAGTGGCACCCGTTACATTGGAGGCAGTCCAGTCACCCACGCACCACTTAATAAGGCTGTGTTCAATATCATTCTTAGACTGGGTATTATAGGTATAGGTATATGCCCTATAAACGGCCCACTGGTCACGTGATAGGTATATTTGAGCTTGTATATGTGATATATCAGCAGAATATTACTTTTTGTTGTGTGTGTGTGTGTGTTTTTTCCTTTTGTTTCTGTATCTCGTAGGTTCATGTTTGAATAAAGAAATATTTTCTTTCTTTCTTTCTATTGTAGGCTTAGGCCCGTATACTAAAACGATACTCAACGAGTTTCGATTTTCATTGACAATCTGCCCTCAGTACTAGTTATAAATCGAGATTCACAACTGTTTATCGTTCTGGAATACGGGCCTTAGAATCAATTCTAGGGTTGGGCAAAATGTGATTCGTTTTTATCGATAGGAAATTTTTGGTAACAGCACAGAATTTGGTAACATAACTACAAAATGGGTAGAGAATCGATCTCGATTTGACGGACTTTACACTGCTACGCAGCGCAGGCCCAAGAATACAATACTCGATGTTTACGATGGTGACCCTCTTTCTGAGACTTTGCCTTTAGCTTAACATCAGGTGAGGTGAAGTCAAATTGACGTGTCCTGTACAAAAAAAAATCGGTAAAGGCAATATTGATATATCTACCATTAATTGATAATACTAGTAGAGGGTAACCTATTGAAATATCGAATTTCTGTTACCCGAATCTTAAAACCCCGAAAACGGTTGGTAGAACTTTTAAAAGACAGATGTAATGAATGACAACTTTCTATAATTCCGTTTTTCATTTCCCAGATGAATCAATTTCCAGGTGCACTAAAACCAAATTTTCAAATAGTATTTTTTTGTTTTACATAGTGTCATAATCCAAATATAGTTATACCAGATTCTCAGAATATTTTTTTTTGTTTCCCATCGTACCTTTTTCCAAATAAACTATTACCAAATTTTCAATTGCCAGTCAGTAAATTTATTGTATTAGTTGCCTATTACAGATAGGTTTAAGTGTCAAATTCGACTCAGTAGGTTAGGTTAGGTTAGAACTGCGACCCCCGCACGAGCCGAGCGAGCGAAGCGAGCGTGCCGCGGCAGCGGCCGGCGAGTGCTAGAAAAATTCGACTCAGTAGGTTAGGTTTGTATGTTTGTCTGTCTTTGTGTTTGTTTTTGTTTGTCTGGATATCAATAAACTGCATTTCAAAAATTTGTGTTTTAAAAAATCGGCTTTCGTGCATATGGATTACGGTCATCTGGATTTTGTGCAATTAGATTTCGTGTGTCTGGAATTCGTTCGTCTGGATTATAAAACGTCGTACAAATGAATAAATAGGAAAATGAAATTCGGAGTTGCGATTATATGGCAAATAAAACTTCGGAATTTGGAAAACCGGGATTATGAATAAATGGCCAAACGTTTTCTGGATTATGATATTCGGAATATTAAAATTCGGGATTAAGATAGGTAACCCTAGTAGAGACAATCTTGATACTATCAATTAGTACCAACAGGGACAATATTGTTACTATCGATTGACGGCATCGATAGATGCTAGTTTGATATTGACTATCGATAATATCGTAGATGCAAGGTTGATATAGACAATCGATAAAGATATTAGCGCTATTATCATCGATAGCATCAATATTGTCTCAGGACACCGAATCCTGACCTACCGTTTCACGGTTTTATTTACCATAACGTGGTGTTGGGACCATGATTATATATGTGGATTTTGATAACCTTTTGTGATAATTGTCTTAGGGGAATATTATTCTTACCTGCATGCCAACACAGCTACTGATTGACGGATGCTGACGGACTGAAGTGCTCCTTAAAGTGCCAGATACCCCCTGTTGCCGGCGTGGGGCGGTAATGTCGGACTCGGGCCAACTAAATCGCATACCGTCTTAGATCTTCAGATGCCGGGTGCCTCGCACCCGGCTGATTCAGGGCAATCTCCGATTCCAAGATGGCCTGCACCAGGAACAACCCTAAAATGGTGATAGTGTTGACTGATATATTTAAAACATCATCAAAAGTACAATAAACTGGTCAAAGTTCTCCTAATTGTGGCTATTAATGACATGATGCATGAGGCTATTCAAGATGTAGGTCATAAATCTATTACGGCTTAACGCCTTTATTTCTTAGTAATATTTACAGTTCTAACCGACCATTATATTATTTTTACTTTAGTTAACTAGTACCAAGAATTGGCGAGACTATTCTCATTATTCACCAGTCTCTTAGTGTTAATGTGAAACATAAATAATGACGTCACAATTAGTCAGATTAATAGTCATGCCCATATTTATCCTTATAGGATAACTCAACCTACTCGACATAACAAAAAAAAACATGGTATTTCATTGATGTCTTTGAGTTGAAGGTATGAATGAAATACTTAGTAGCCTTTTAAAATGAAATGAAAGATGAATGAATCAAGAATGAAGAGTGAATAAGATTGGGATTGAAAGTGGGAAATCGTGTGATCCGTGCAAACCAACTATCTTCACCTGCTGTGAACAGATGCATCTGTTGATTGATGGAAGAGGTTCTGGCACAAGCTTTCGGGGTTGGGAAGCAGTCGCGTGAAAGCTTCACATGCAAAAGAGGACAACGACGCTTAGATAATAATGATGACTTAAGAGAAGTACGAAGAAACGCCCACACGGTTGCTGAATATTACCAACTTATTAATGAAATTAGTGGACATCTTGCTTATTTGCTATTCTGTAGGTCTAATACTTTAAAACGATAATTACCTAACACGAGAACGTCCTAGTTTGGACCCTGTCACAAAAACCCACATACGATTAAATTATAAGCCTTATAAACCTTCTTCAAAATATGATATAATCAGTACCTCCATTGGAACTCTTTTAAGTACCTTTTTTACATCAAAATTGCCTTTTAATACTATACAAGCAACAAAAAATACTTATCTCACCTAATGGCATATGTGTAAAGACTAGTTTTTATTACACATATGCTAATGGTTAAGTCCTAATGGCGGTTAAGTAATCGTGTTTTTATTGGAATTATTTCTTTCCACACTCTTGTATGTTGTTGGTGGATATACCAGTGCAGTCAGCAGTCAATCCATCAATCAATTGGCGCAGTCCACTGCTGGACATAGGTCTTTCCCAATGTTGAGAAACTTGAGCCAACAGTTGCCACGCTAGCCAGACGGGTTGGCAGTGTTGAAACAAGGTTCATTTCGACTTCTCCTTCTCTCGCAGTGATATTGTCTGCGCATTTTTCCGTTAGTCGCCTCGTACGGCATTCGTCGGATGAGTTGGGGTGGTGATACTTGTATTCCTGCTCCGTCACCAAACGGATAAGATTTTCAGCAGTCATCTGAATGTTAATACTGGTCACATTTACCCAAGGTTTTTGTGCTGCTTTGTTGTTTTCTAGGAGGCTTAGATTTGATCATGGTGTTTGCAACAGCACCAAAACATTGGAAACTCCAAACAATTCATGGCAGATATCCTGATAACTCTAATAATAATATTTAGATGTTGACCTTATGCATATGGTAAAAAGCTCATATCCATTTTCGTACTTCGTAGTCCTTCCTAGTCTTCGTCTGAAGATGAGTTTCGCATTCATGTGTTTGGTATACTCCTGAAAATAAACTGTCTTCTACTTCCTCAGCATGAATGCATCGGTTCTGTTAACTTATTTATTTGCTAATATTTTTTCCAGTAAAGACGGTGTGTCGCATAAAAAAGGTACCAAATCAAACGTCTAATCGTCCTTACTTCACTCAGAGCTATAGAAGGTAACAACCTTTACAACCTACATACAAATCGACTGCATTTTACCATAATACGTCGTACATACTAGGACACATAGCTCCGCCATATTTGAATATACAAGGGGACCGATCAAAGATAACGGTTACATCATTAATCACTTCATCAGGTGCCACCGTTCAGTCAATGGCCAGT
Source organism: Eilema sororculum (assembly GCA_914829495.1). Classification (NCBI taxonomy): domain Eukaryota; kingdom Metazoa; phylum Arthropoda; class Insecta; order Lepidoptera; family Erebidae; genus Eilema; species Eilema sororculum. The sequence continues at coordinate 5,874,616 of OU618555.1, read as the reverse complement.
TTTTCTGATAAGTTTGTGTCAATCACGACCTTATTGATAATTATTAGTATAATACAATAATAGTTTAAGTCCTTTCGACAGCCTCCGTGCCGTAGCGATATTTACGCAGGAGGCGCGGCGCGGGTTCGATCCCCGTCAATGCAAATATTTGTATGCATGCATATTTGAATTGGTATAGTCGTGCCTCGGAGAGCACGTTAATCCGTCAGTGCCGGTTGTTATACGAACATCTATGGCAGTCGTTTCGGGTAGTTGGAACCCTCAAAAGTCCGATAACTGGTCTAGCTGCAGTGCTTCGATATCGCCATTAGGTTGTGGAGGTCAGATGAAAATAGCTTCACTGAAAATATTGAAGTTTAGCCAAATCCGCAGTTAGACTGGTAAAGCGGCCCCCAGACTCCGAGCTGAAAAAAGCTTGGGATGAGACTGGGATTAACGCTTTTTTTTTCCTGTGGAAATCCCCTCGTAACCCCACCCCCTTCCGGCTCCGGAAGGGGGGGGGGGGGGTTATGTCGGACTCGAACCGACTAAAACCGCATGCCGACTGGGTCGTGGGTCGTGGTGCTAGGCCGGAAGTGAGGTTGTCATCTTTGTGATGCTGTTTTATTGTGTGCGGTAATATTATGTAATGCGCGTACGCAAGAATGGCATTAGATGGTTTTCGCAGGGTCGCCAGCAAGTCAGCGACTCTTTTTTTATTTTTTCGTGCGGTAATCCCCTCGGGTACCTCCCCTGCCGGAGCCGGAAGGGGAGGTTATTTCGGACTCGAACCGACTGAAACCGCACGCCGACTGTGGGTCGAGTTGCTAGGCCGGAGGTGAGATTGTCATCGACATATCTCTCGCACCCCGGCTGATCCTCGCACCCCGGCTGACACTGGGATTAACGCTAAGATGAAGAAGAACATTTTTTACAGGCTGGTCGTTCCAAACGCAATTCGCCGCTATTTTTGGCAATGTCAAGTAAATTAAAAGTGGCAAGACAAAAATTATAACGGGAATTAACGCGATCATGGTATAGGTACATACCTTTGATTTTACCATATCACGGAACGAGAAAGTTTAAAAGTTAGTTTGACAAGACAAACTTTGTATGTGCTAGTAACGCCCTCTGCCCCCAGCTATTCCCACCGTTCCACTCAATGGCAAATTTTTCTGATAAGTTTGTGTTGATCGTATACACACGGCCTTGTTGATAATTGTCACTATTGTCAGCTTGATACTTTGTTTACAAAAAAGAATAATTACTATCATTAAAAAACTAAATAACATTTACATAAAATTTAATGTATGAGACTCGTTAAAACAAATGAAATAAACCATAATTTGTTAGGTTGGTTGGTTTTTGATTGCGGGTATAGATGAGGTCACACAAGACCTGGATGCGGAAGGCGGAGGATCGGATGAAATGGCGCATATAGGGAAAGGCTTAATATGTCCAGCAGTGGACTGCGGTGGGCTAATTGATTGATTGATTGACACAAGACCTTTAGGTAAGGGCCAAGCCAACTTCTCCTGCAAGCCAGGCGCTCCTACTAATAGATGAAAGACTTTAAAGTGTTAATTAAACTAACTACGTACTATTAATTTTATAATATTAAGATAATGATATACATAATAGAAGGTAGTGCAATTTTAGCTCTGATTAAAAACGTTTATTTTCGAAATAATTAATAGCATTGAATTTGTGCAATAGTATTTATATCTTAATGCAAGGAAATTAAGTATAATATTAATTAATATCTAATTTAATAATTACAACATTTCTTATGTCATAATATCTAATGAAAGTTTAAGATGGTTCTAGGAAATATTTTTAGAATTTTTGTTGTCACTTAAGTAGTATGATTATTGAAATGGTTTTTTTCGTCTCGAATCATCTTTCAAATCATCATCAGTCAGCCAGTATACTCGTATCTGATGGATACGAGTATACTGGCTGACTGATGATGATTTTTGAAAGCTCCTTACACCCGTTTCGGTTGAACCTTGAATCGTAATGTGTGACAGTCTGATTGAAAAAAAAACAGCTAAAACACAATATAATTAGGGCCTTTATTATTATTATTTTTTATAAAAAGACAAGTCAATTTGACTTCACCTCACCTGATGGTAAGCTAAAGGCAAAGTCTCGGAAATAGGGTCACCGTCATAAACATGTACCATGTTAACAGTGGTGGCACTCAACTAGACGACCTCATCAGATGCCTTTTCACGCCCCGCTTAAAGGACCCGGGACTGTAGGAAGAAGGAAACACGTGAGCTGGCAGCGAGTTTCAGGTCTTAATGGTGCGGCATAGGAATGATTTACCGAACCGCTTGGTTCTAGAAGGTATATCCTGCACCGTATGCGGGTGACATCTAAACCCTGTACACAAATTTATTCGAAACACTCCCTTACTTACGTACATTGCCGCAGTTGGTGATTAACTTGACCATATTTGATGCTCACAGCAAGCTGTCAATGAAACAAAAATACAAAACTTTTTTATCGCAACTTATTTGCACATGGCGCCAAAGCGGTCCACTTATTGCCAACATTAATACATTTATTTGTGTCAATTCTGACTCAAGCCTGACATCTGTCCTTCCTTAGAAGTGTGACATCACCGCAATCACGTTTTGACTGTGACTTGAATTAGAAATAACGAAGGAAAATATAATGTGGCCTAGATTCCAAATAGGTCATTTTGCAATTTTGCTCAAGGAAAGTCTTGTTAGTCCAGCGGTCAACTGTGGATACTTTTGTGTGCGTACGTGAGAAGCCTATCGTTTTTATAAGTGGCAACCCTTAACAGATAGGTACAGTCAAAAACATAAGCGTCTTGACAGATAAGATCATTTGAATGATTTTTTTGGAAGAGCATTCTACCTGTAAGGGAAAGGTCGCAAGTTCAAGTCCCACTTAAGCAGTTCATTTTCCCCGATGTAGTCGAAGATTTCGAAGATAAGATCATCTTAGCTCCAAAACCTTAAATTAAACACGCCTTATATTCTATACGCCTAGTGGTATGGGTAATGGACTGCTGAGACGAGGTCTCGGGTTCGATCCCAGGTTTACCATGGCACACACCAATGACTTTTCAATGCTATTCGAAGTTTTATGTGTGTATTTATGGCAGGTTTATAAGTGCCCGGTTAATGGCAATAGGCTCGCCACCTATTACATTGGGACCTAAACATAAACTGGCGAAATGTGGGTGCTAGCACCTCTGCCTACCCCTTCGGGGAATACAGGCGTGAGTTTATGTATTTATGTATGTAATAAAATATAATTAACTTTGTCTTCTGAAGGATATTGTCATAATAAATAATAAACAATAGATACATTTTTTTATTATTCATTGACGAATTACAATGTATATGTCGCAGCCAATCATAGAGCTAGGCAAATAACTTGGATCGATAACGTATCATTACTTGCCTAGCCATTTAATCCAACAGCTAGGCAAATCACTTGCTTCTCCATGGTTATAAAAAAATAACCACGAAGGCGCATTAGCCTTCTAACCTAACCTATCTGAATCGCTGCTTTCTCAATAAACCTATCCCTAACTTTCTGTCTTGTTTCTGGGTGGTGCCCCAACATACGAATGGCCTAAGCATTAGCCAGCCAGAATATTAAATGGTGGACGCCATTAACAGGCTAGTCGGTTAATTGAATTTCTGATTAAGTTTCAACAAGATTTTTGGGACATGAATTTATTATCTAATCCCAAATCAAAGCATTATTGCGTCCGCATAAGGTATAAAGTGACGAACGGGCGTGGATTCTGCTTTTCAAATTCAAGCTCTAAAGATATCTTTCTGATAAAATAAACGTATGTACCCAAAAGAAGTTCGATCGCCTTTATATGAACTTACATTATCCTTATAATTTTGTCAGGTCACCATATGTTATTTTATGAGGAAAAACGCATTAACGTTGAATTTTCATTGTAATTTAAATGAGGATGTACAGGATTTATTCATATTCAACATACATTTAAAATGGTTCAAGGGCAATGAGTACCAACTTGGTAAACAACCACAACTATTTCAGACCTAGATATTATTTGCAACTTAGGTACCTTTATTTGATTGAATTTTTTATAGCATTTTTAATGCTAACCTTAAAGTTCGAAAAACATCGGAAAAACTCACGACCTTTCCCTTACAGGGGGAATGCTCTTCCAACTGAACTGAACATTAAAGTTAGCATTAAAAATGCTATAAAAAATTCAATCAAATATTCGGGCGGAGTCATTAAAATTCAATGTTTAAAAATGGTTGAAAAATCATTCATTGTTTCCAACAGCTCGTAAGAATGTTGGTAGATGGCACCACCGTCGCCCTTAAAGACGGATATAAGGAGAAGGAAAATTTGAAATGAATTAGGTACCTGTATTTTTAACATAATTAACTTTGTTTTATGGTCCGTTTCTTTGTAGTATGTTTTTGTTTAAAGAATTTGCTTTAGTAAAACGATAACAATAATTTTAGGCAAGGGTTGTGTTGATTTGAAAAGCTAGTACCGTGAACAGAAAACAGATAAAGAAGTTGCGCGATAACAGAATTGAACTTTTTTTTTTTTTTTTTTTTTTATCGTGCGAAAAATCCCCACGGATACCACCTCCACGGAGCCGGTGGAGGCGGTTATGTCGGACTCGAACCGACTAAAACGCACGCCGTCTTGGGTCCTTGGCTGCCGGAGGTGAGATTGCCAAAAGCATATCTCTCGCACCCTGGCAGACCCAGGACCATCTCTTTCGAGATGGCCCCCTTCGGGTTGTGGGGACCAAAATGTCCCCATCTAGCCCCGGTTACGGGGAGGCGCACTTTGCTCCGCCACCGCGGCCTGCTTCTGCTAGGGTGACAGGCGGCTCCACCGGTCGCCCCCAGGCCAGCGCTCATGGAGGACGGAGGTCGTTCTGCGACCTCCGACGTCCGGTTCGCCTTCGCTCTGCACGGGCTTCCCGGGCCCGGAGTCTGGTCCGGACCCGACCGGCCGCCTCCTTCTCGAGCATTACTTGCTCGCAGAAGGAGGCGGCCGCACCCCAAGCGTTTGCGCATCGTACCATCGCTGTGAGCGATGTGACGAGTGTGAGGACTCCCACCCCTAGAGCCGCCACTAGGACCCGCCTCGGCGTGTCCCACGCCGGGCACTCGGTCAGCGTGTGCAGCTCTGTGTCCTCGCTCGCATCACAGTGATGGCACTCGGACGTTGGCTCCTTCCGGATCCGACACAGGTAACTCCCGAAACACCCGTGTCCGGTAATCACCTGCGTCAGCCGGTACGAGAGGCTGCCGTGTGGCCTCTCTAGCCACTTGTTATATATGCATACCTAAATATACTTCATTGTTATATATACATACCTAAATATACTTCATTGTTATATATGCATACCTAAATATACTTCATTGTTGCATATCTATAGTTTATTATCTTAACTGTTACATACTCGTATCTATAAGCATAAATTATCTTAACACACTTTGTCTTATTTCTCACTTAACTCTGAGCATAACTTAGCATACTTTATTAGTTCTTTATCTCAATTGTTACTCAACCATAATCATAATAACTTGACATAATTTATCGGTTCTTTATCTTAGTCGTTCCTTATCCATAAGTGTTAAAACTTAACGTACCTTATCTTGATACTCCTTTTTGTTCACTTTGCATAGACCTTTAACTTGTACCCCACTAACACAAACATGTATACATCCCCACTCTGATTCGGGTCCCATAAATATCCAAATCCCGGCTCTCCCGATACATTCTATTTCCTACATTCGCTGTATCTACATCTTCTAATTACTAAATCTAATTATAATCAATTTAAGTCTAATTATAATCAATATAAGTCTAGTTGTAATTGTACTATTTCCTAGTTATAAATAAATACAGTTTTGAAAAGACTAGTTTTGTTTGCACCACATAACAAATTGGCGCAGTCGGTAGGATATCGCAATAACAGTGCTAATAAAGACGAAGTGAAACGTGTCAAAAACTCATCGTCGAGAACGAAGAACTACGACGTGGTAGCTGCAGGCTTTTAAAGAACTTCGCCGAACCAGAATGCGAGTCCAGTTTTTGCTGTTTGTGTGGTAAGTGGCACAACTTGTCTGCTCTGATTTCCTGTGTAATTTCCTGTTTATATATCTATTTTATATCTTATATATCTATTTTATATCTATTTTTTCGGCCTTCCTAAATGCAAAAAGAAGTAAAAAACGAGACATCCCAACTTTACACTAATCTATCCTCGTTTTTCGCAACTTCGTATTATTCCAAGTTTAACATGACTCTAGATATCGCTACCCTTTTAAAACTTGTACCATCATTCGACACAGACAATAATGGCCAAATATATAGATTTGTCCGATCCTGTGATTCAGCCTTTCAATTAGCCACCGCGGATCAAAAATCAGTGCTCCTTATATTCGCATTAAATAACATAACGGGTTCTGGTGCATCTGATGTTCATTGTAAACAATATTCTTCGTGGGAAAACCTACGGAGGTTTCTTATTGATAGGTTTTCCAACACAAAAACAATTTCTCATCTCAACTTAGAGTTGCAATCGTTATTCCAAAAGCCAAACGAAGGAATCATCGAATATCTCCATCGTGTCGACTTGTGTCGAAGCAAAATTATAGAAAAATTAAATGCGGACATCTCAGACAACACTTTAGCAGGTCGTATCGCAACGACCGAAGAAACGGCGTTGAACGTTTTTGTAAACGGACTCAGTTCCGACATAGGAGCAATGCTCCGAACGAAGGGATTCGCCACCTTAAACGAGGCTGGGCGATTCGCTTCCCAGGAGGAAAAGATACGTGCTATGAATAAAGCGCGGCAGTCCATGTTTAGACTTACAGCCCCACAGCCTTTCAATACAAATCCCTATAAGAGTCCTATAAGAATCGCTCAACCGCGGAGTAATACGTTTAATACAAATAATCGTTTACAACAACCAAATCAATTTCGCCCATCTAGCTCTCAACCTAACCAACCTCGTCAAATTCTACCTAATAACACTTCTAAAATATGTAATTATTGTAAAAACCCGGGTCATTTGATAACGGAATGCCGAAAACGGGCGTATAACAATTCGAGAATTCCTCAATTAGCTCTTCCAGCACCTCCAGCAGGTACACACATAAATAATTTAAACTCCAAGGCGACCAACGAAATGAGCAGCCCGTTGGAGATCGCCACCGTTCATTGCTCGCCTTCACAAACGTTGACCGAAGACCTCAGCAACCTTCAACTGTAAACCAATCACCCCATACATGTAATAACGCTTACAGAACGCCTAAATCAAATCTAATTGATCATAAGAAACAGTTTAAAGACGCATCTGTACAAACCCTTTCTATCTCCACTGAATCGATGGTAAGCGAATCATACGAACAGGGTAGCCAGCCCCAAACTCTTGGTTCTGCCCCATCAAATGTTACTAAGTCTTATAATTCAAACTCTAATAAATCTACTACATATATCAAAATCTAAGTCTACCAAGTCGAAGAATAAATCAACTTCTAAATCTACTAAATCAAGCATTAAGTACTCCAAATCGAAACCTAAACCTATTAAATCCAAAACTGAAATAGAATCATCATCATACTCCAAATCGAACCCTAAACATATTAAATCCAAAATAGAATCATTTGCAATCTCATCTTTGAACGATGTTCCATCTGAAAATCTTTTACACTGCATTTTCCACATTGATGGAAACCCTGTGACTCTGTTAATTGATACTGGTGCAGGAATTTCCGTTATAAAAAGGGACAAGATAGGATCTTCTCCTCTGAACAAATCTAAAATCGTGTCCATTGTAGGAATATCAAGTACGCAATCATCCACTTTGACTTCAGGTACTACCGAAGTATCCTTAGACGATATGCCCAAGTACGAATTCCACGTTGCTGACCTAAACATTAAAGCAGATGGCATATTAGGTAACGACTTTATGTCCAAATTTAATTGTCAACTTTATGTTCAGTCAAAAACAATGAGACTACGTAACAAAACCTACAATCTACATTTTCTTAACGAAAGTCCTAAACAAGATCAAAATCTAAACGAACAAATACTTAGTAGTCGCTCTGAAACAGTAATACGATGCCATGCCAATAATATTATTTCTGGAACAGCATTAATTGAAAAACAATCACTAGCCGATGGTATTGTTGTCCCCCACGCATTAGTAAACGTCGAAAATAATTCATTTTTAATTACTTGTATGAACACAAATAAATCAGACGAAATCATCAATATTCCAAGCTTTGATCTTAGCCCCTTTGATCCTAATGAACATGTAGATAACACCAACGAGCATTTGCTAAATAATCTTAACAGCATATCCTTAACTGATAGGCAAAACAGAGTCCTTTCTTCTATAAGGCGAGAACATTTGAACCAGGAAGAGTCAATATCATTAGATAAAATCATATCCGAATATTCCGATATATTTTTCCTCGAAGGTGACGCGTTAACGTTTAGCAGTCATACAAAACATAAAATAAATACCACAACCGATATTCCTATTCATACAAAGACATATCGATTACCACAAGTTCATGAAAACGAAGTCAATACTCAGGTTCAGAAAATGCTAGATCAAGATATAATTAGACCAAGCTCTTCCCCATGGAATAGCCCAATCTGGGTTGTACCAAAAAAGCTTGACGCCTCAGGCCAACGCAAATGGCGTCTGGTGGTCGACTATCGTAAACTGAACGAAATCACTATAGGCGACAGCTATCCTCTTCCGAATATCACCGATATCCTAGATAAATTAGGTCATTCACAATATTTCACAACACTCGATCTTGCATCTGGATTTCATCAAATCGAAGTTGACCCTAAGGATATACCTAAAACTGCTTTCAGCACAAAATATGGGCACTGGGAGTATAAAAGGATGAGTTTCGGGCTCAAGTCAGGGCCCAGTACATTTCAACGTGCCATGGATTCTATTCTGTGTGGACTTCAAGGCGAAAGATGTTTCGTATACCTAGATGACATAGTCATTTTCGCTTCCAGTCTTCAAGAACACCATCAGAAACTTTGTGAAGTTTTCTCACGACTCCGACAGTATAATCTTAAAGTCCAACCCGACAAATGCGAATTCCTTAGGCGCGAAGTAGCTTACTTAGGTCATATAATATCAAACGAAGGCGTCAAACCAAACCCCGACAAAGTAAAAGCTGTAAAAGAATTTCCAATCCCTAAATCATGCAAAGACATAAAATCATTCCTTGGTTTAACCGGTTACTATCGTCGCTTCATATCAAATTTTAGTAGACTCACTAAACCTCTTACTAGTTTACTTAAAAAGGATGTTCCCTTTATATGGGGCCAATCCCAACAAAAAGCGTTTGACGAATGCAAACACCTGCTTACTAATCCTCCTATTCTACAATACCCCGATTTCACTAGAGAATTCATTCTAACAACCGACGCCTCAATACATGCTATAGGTGCTGTTTTATCTCAAGGAGAAATAGGTAAAGATCTACCCATCGCCTACGCATCTAGAACATTAAATAAAGCCGAATCAAACTATTCAACTATAGAACGCGAATTACTCGCCATAGTCTGGGCTGTAAAACACTTCCGACCTTACTTATTCGGAAGAAAGTTCAAAATAGTTACAGACCACAAACCCCTCACATGGTTATTCTCTATAAAAGATCCAGGTAGTCGCTTAGTCCGATGGCGTTTAAAACTCGAGGAATTCGAATACGAAATTATCTACAAAGCTGGTAAAAATAACACTAATGCCGATGCACTCTCGCGAACTCCAATCTGTAACACGAATATTGTTAATCTCACGGGCGATAACGAATCCACTAACTCAAACTCTCATTTACCCGATAACTATCTACAACTTAATTACCAACACTTCTCAGAAAATTCCCAATATAGCTTCGACACTCCAAACTTACAAATCTCTCCTGATTGCCTCTTAGACGATCGTCATAAAAACATTTTCATCCCTATCTAGTGCGAACCCACTGATAAGAACGATCTTTACAACGAAGCAATCGTCAAATGTCCCCAAGTAGGCCCGTATCTTGATAAACAACATGCACTTTACGATACTGATATACTTATCTCTACCAAAAACCAAAAGATTATATTCGGGTACTCAAGACCTACTCACTTCGATCCCTGGGATTCCGAAAGCTATTTTAAAGCCCTGCTAAGTTGTTTACAAAATAATATTCTCGAAACACTCTACATTCCAGACCTTAAAAACGACAACACTTGCAAACTTAATGGTAACGAACAACTTCACATCACAGCCTACCTAGCTGACACATTTAACTGCAAAATAATAATTTGTGAAAATAGAGTTAAGACACCGCATCCAGACGAAATTCCCCAAATTCTAAAAACATACCACGATGATCCATTATCAGGCCATCGCGGTATTGTAGAAACCACTCGCAAAATCAGAAATGAATATTTTTGGAAAGGCATGAGTGATGTAATCAAAGACTACATAGACAAGTGTCAAATCTGCCAACGCAACAAAATCCAGCGAAAAACGTACAAAGCACCAATGGTCATAACATCCTCTTCCACAGAACCCTTTGAACGCGTAACCATTGATTTAGTTTCATACTCTGACGTTACCACTGAATCAAACAAATATATCCTAACTGCACAAGATGATCTCACTAGATTCGTACAAGCATACCCTATTCCGGATAAACAGGCTAATACGATAGCCAAATGTCTCCTCACCTACTGCCAACATTACGGTGTACCAAAAAGATTTCACTCCGACCAAGGCACCGAATTCGTAAATAATGTCATGAAACAATTAATGAAACTTCTAGGTTCTAATCATACTGTTAGTACTGCCTATCATCCTCAAACAAACGGGTCTTTAGAACGTTTTCATGCAACCCTTCGTGACCATATTAGGATGTATCACAAACGAAACCATTCTAATTGGGATCAAATCATACCATTTGCCGTGATGTGTCATAATACATCCGTCAACCAATCTACAGGATTTACACCTCACGAGTTACTCTTCGGTTATAAACCTCGATCATTATATTCCCTTAAGGAACAAAGCGATTACACTACGCACGATTACCTACGAGACTTAAATGAAAAACTGAAAGTCTCTCGTGACATAGCTCGCCGCAATTTAGACGTCATGAAGGAGAAAGCTAAAGAACGTTATGATAATAACATTAGGAACGTGGCCAGATTTAATGTAAGTGATAAAGTAATGCTCAAAGTGCCTAATCCCAACAACTTAGACAGTAAATGGGAAGGACCCTATAGCATAGTTAGAATAGGATTTAATGAGAATTATATCATTCAAAGATCGGGGAAAAACCAATTAGTGCATGCCAATCGCCTACGACCGGTACACGAATCTCCCTCTTAAATTCTAATTTAGGTTAGTTTAAAATAAGTCTCTTTTTATCTTAGAATAAACTCTAGTTTTAATCCATTTTCCGGATGACCAAATCTATGTCACATCCTATAATATTAATACCAATTAATTAATACCTTATATCAATTAAATTAATACCCTAAATCAATAGTATTACTATATCGAACAATTACTTGAAAAACTTCATAAACAAACCCTGTGTCAATTTCATTACTCAGTTTCATTGGTCTATCACGATATTACCATGTTTTATATAATCGTATACAAAGCCTACATCTACTTTAAAAATCTCTATAAATCTTACAAACCAAAATTAATCAATAAAATTCGTTATTCCAGGTACATGATGTACATGACACCTGTCCATGGTAACACAACTATTATTAGTCCAATTCCTTCCAATTCAGGATTATATTTTGAAAATGAAAGTGACATTCTAATATCGGACGATGCATGGAAATTAGTTATTTATCGCGACTTAAGACCTCTACTTATTGCCCGAGATTCCCTTAAACGACTCGTTTATAATTTCCAAACACTCGTATCTCTTTATTCTAATTTTCCTAGTGTCATAACAACTAACTCATACATTAAAGTCAACTTAGACAAAATAGATGACAGGCTTGATGAACTCACTCTGTACACAAGCAATGTAAGAACCAAACGAGAACTTTTCAATGGGCTTGGTTCTATTTTAAAATGGCTCATCGGTACACCCGATGCAAAAGATGCGCAACGTTACGATGAATACATTGAACTTCTCGAAAATAAACAAATTTCAATAAACCAAATTTTAAAACAACAAATCCAAATCATTTCGTCAACTATTACAAATTTTAACGAGACCATCTTAAAAATATCATACGACGAGCATCAGATAAACGAGAACATCGTAAAAATTTATAACTACTTCAATTCCACTAACAGAATTTTGTTCAACCTCACAATAATTGAAGAAATCTCAACATTAGAAATCCAAATTCTCGAAGCCGTAACCTCTTTAGAAAGAGATATCGATGACTTAATCAGCAGCACAGTCTTTATAAAAGCTGATGTAATTCATCCTTCTATAATCTCCTATACTCGCTTATATGAGGAGTTACTCTCCACTCGTTCAGCAAGGTCTAATAGAGACCTCGTGGCTCCAATAACTTTGAACAATATTCATAAAATTTTAGAATGCGCATCTATTACCTCATATATCTATATGAAGAAGCTTATCTATGTACTAGAATTTCCTTTAGTCAGACCCGACATTTTCACACTATATCATTTATATTCGATCCCAATACCCCATCCCGAGTCTACCCTATATTCTACCATCCTTCCGGAGCAAACATATCTTGCCACTAGTTCCAACAGACAACAATACATTGCGACAAACTCTCTGGACAGCTGCAAGACGTTTGCACCCAACATTGCAGTCTGCAAATTCATCGTGTACAACGTCAACTCAAGGCCGACGTGCGAGACCTCAGTGCTGACGACGACTTTAAAGAATGTTCCAAAAAACTGTGAAATTACTACATTTTCAGCCAATATAAACACCTTCCAGAAATTACAATCAAACAAGTGGATCTTCATATTAAACAGTAATACCCCATACTCTCTAGACTGCCAGAACAAAATCACCCATGGCGAGATGTCTGGCACTGGAATAATTTCGTTGGAGCAAGGCTGTAGACTCTATACCGCCCTAGCGACACTGTACACAGAGGAGGGCATGACCGTTAACATAAGTCACCCAATAGTAACGGTAGACCTGACAACCTCATGCCTCGAAAATCACATAGAAATCGCAAACGCACCAAACCTCAAACCCATCAAAATCAATGATATCCCATTAAATTCATTGAGAACAATAAAAGAAGAAATCAAGATCCACCATGAAAGGCTACAAGATAACAAGAACCATACAGAAAAGAAGATTTCCAGTTTTTCCACAATATCCTTCATAACTGGATTGGTAATGCTGACCCTCATTTGCCTAAGATGCTGCAACATAAATCCTTTTAAAAACTATTACCGAAAAACACCGGCCGCACATCACAGCGACGGATGTATCCAAATATTCAATAATTGCTTTGACCGATCGCAACGACGTCAACATATTCAAATACCTATGGTGCCGTTGAATACTCACACGACTACATCCTGTGTCACTGAAGATGAAGAAGAAGAGGACATCGACATCGCCCGCCCAACTACCAGCACTCAAAAATCGGGCAACACGGCCCAATCTTTGTTCTAAGGGGGGAGGTGTTATATATGCATACCTAAATATACTTCATTGTTATATATACATACCTAAATATACTTCATTGTTATATATGCATACCTAAATATACTTCATTGTTGCATATCTATAGTTTATTATCTTAACTGTTACATACTCGTATCTATAAGCATAAATTATCTTAACACACTTTGTCTTATTTCTCACTTAACTCTGAGCATAACTTAGCATACTTTATTAGTTCTTTATCTCAATTGTTACTCAACCATAATCATAATAACTTGACATAATTTATCGGTTCTTTATCTTAGTCGTTCCTTATCCATAAGTGTTAAAACTTAACGTACCTTATCTTGATACTCCTTTTTGTTCACTTTGCATAGACCTTTAACTTGTACCCCACTAACACAAACATGTATACATCCCCACTCTGATTCGGGTCCCATAAATATCCAAATCCCGGCTCTCCCGATACATTCTATTTCCTACATTCGCTGTATCTACATCTTCTAATTACTAAATCTAATTATAATCAATTTAAGTCTAATTATAATCAATATAAGTCTAGTTGTAATTGTACTATTTCCTAGTTATAAATAAATACAGTTTTGAAAAGACTAGTTTTGTTTGCACCACATAACACACTCCTCCATGATGGGTCTTACCGCCGCTATTACGGCGTGCCCTGCGCTTGGTCGCCCAAGTCGTAGCTCCCATTCCGCTACCATGTCCCTGTGGAGCTGAGACCTCACGGCCCGAATTTCTTCGGGCTCGGGTTCCCGTCCCTGCTCCCGCGCCTCCTTACGATACCGATATAGCATCGAAAGGGCTCTCGCATCCAGGTTCCACGGTAGGGATCCGGCAATAACAGAATTGAACTTGTAACCACAGTTCCTGAACTTGTTACAAGTTACTATTATATTTTCCAAATTATTATTTTATTTTAATTTTATTTTCCAAAATTGGTGTTAGTTCGAGTTTTTATGTATAAAAATGGTGGATTTTTAGACATACTTCACGACGCACATAAGTGTAGGAAAGTGGCATAATTACAGTGAATTGTCACTCTCCGTGTTAATTCCAACTCTTCTTAAGGAGCTTTTAGTAAAGTCCCCACAACTTTACCGAGGCAGCAATCGTCTCATTCATGGTCATTATTATCATCATCAACATCATTATCCCATTATCATCATCGATTCGATCGATCAACAATTATTTTAACTAAGTAATATAATACAAAATAAGACTTGACATAAACATCTAACTACCATTGTCATAAAATCTTAAAAAAATGTGCTAATGTTTCATATGCCAATAAGGTGACAAAGTTTATTAACGACTGTTTTTCTCTTTGTTACAGGTAAATAAGAGGCTACAAAATTTCATGAATGTAATGGAAGAGAAGTAGTACCTACCCGCCAGTTTATATTTCAGCAAACATTCCGGAACCACAATAGCGCCGCTTTTAGAGCACTCTGAAAGCATTGTTGTACTATATCTGGCATGAAAATTCCAATAATTTGGAATTTATGTAATGAATAATTGTGTAATCTATTACTGGAAATGATAGAATAGTAGCCAGTGTATTGGAACAATGGTGGTCAATATTTATCCTCCCTACTATTAATAGGCTTTACGTATTATCCCAAAACTACACTACTACTCCGCTAATGCACTATATTTAACTTGAATCATGTTGGGCGTCGGAGGACATAAATCCTCCATGAGCGCGGGCCTGGGAGTGACGGTTGGAGCCGCCTGTCACCCCAGCAGATGCAGGTCACGGCGGTAGCCCGCATAGGTGCGCCGCCCCATACCGGGGGCGAGTTGGGAACAGAGGAGGGCTAGACAGTAGGGATGGCTCTGGGTCAGCCGGGGTGCGAGGGTAAGATTCCGCCGTCTTTTGTAAGATTGCTAATGGTATATCCCTCGCACCCGGACTCATACCGGGACATTGAGATGGCTCTTTCAGGTCTGGGAGCATTTTTTTATACCACTTAGGTGGCAGACCAGCACACAGCCCACTTGATGGAAAGTGGTTCCCGCGGCCTATGGACGTATGCAACACCAGGGGCATTACACTCGTGCTGCCTACCCTGAAGAAACCTTCTAATGCCCCTCTTGAAGAACCCCATATTGTAGTCGCTTGGGAAATCTTGTCCAGGATAACGGAAGGCGAGCATCAGGGGCTGTTTTTTTTTCGAAGATATATTTTCATCTTCAATTCATAAAACCTTTTACTTGCGACACCTTTAAAACTTCGATAATGTTATTTAACCTTGCGTATGCTAATGAATGTTAATTATTCTGCCTTTTGTCGTTCACGGTGGAAGTTACCTTCGGCGTGAGTATATATTATGTCACTACATCCGGCCCTTACCACATCTTCCATTGTAATTATGTATATTATGTGTTTAGGTGGCAAACACGTTAGGAAATAAGTGTATAACATAAATTTAAAATTTAACAAGAAAAGTAAATAAAAAATTTAAAAAAAAACCCGACTTTGCAGTAAACATGTTTACTGAATCGCCCCCTAGTGGGTTGTCACCGTAATACCTATCTAAGAACATGTACCAATCAAACCCAAACCAATAATTGAAAACTGCATCAAAATCGGTCTAGTAGTTTTGAAGAAAATTGGTAACATTGATTTGCATTAAAAATGCTTGCTGTAGCGCCCCTTGTTGAGTTGTCATTATAATACCTATCTAAACCTATCTAAGAACATAGGTACTCCAATGAAAGCCGAACCCATAACTGAAAACTGCATCAAAATTGGATTGGTAGTTTCGGAGAAAATGGCAAAATGGATTTGCACAAACTAACAAACACACAAACATCCTCTCACCCCAAACGTTACTGTTCGTGGGTAAAAAAATCCCGACACTATCCCCACTTTAACCCGCATAACTTTTAAACGGCTCAACCGATTTCCATCAAACATGTCTAAAAACACTCTCACATAAGTCCCCTTTAATACAAAAGAAACTAAATTTAAATCGCCTCATCCGTTCGGGAGCTATGATGCCACAGACAGACAGACAGGTGAAACTTATAACACCCCTCTCTTTGTTTCGGGGGTTGCGTGTCAGCGCTTGTCTAACAATCAATTGGCCTATCACTGTCCACTGTTGGACATAAGCCTCACCCAATGTTGGGAGATTTTGGCCTACTGTAACCACGCTAGCCAGACGGGTTGGTGCAGGATTTAATTTCAAGTATTCCTTCGTCTCGCAGTGATATCATCTGTGCGGAATGTGCCTACTTATTCATATCCTGTCCTTCGTAGTGCCTACCCATTACTCTCTTTACTTCAATATGCGTCGGTAGCTTAGTGGTTAAGGAGTCAGCCTTACGATCGAGAGGTCCCGGGTTCGAATCCTGGCCATTACACTGAAGTGCACACCTAGCACAAGCAATTTAGCTTAGTTGGATGGGTTATTAGTAACTTCGGTTCTAATATTCTTTTTAAAAAAATTACAATTTTTATAGATGACTAGCTTTTGCCCGCGGCTCCGTCCGTGTGTGTATCTGTTATCGCGACCAAACATAGCCTATGTCCTTTCTCATGGTCGAATCTACCCCTATACCAAATTTCATCAAAATCCGTTCATTGGTTTAGGCGTGACAGCGTACCTAACATACAGACAGACTGTGTTACTTTTTCATTTATACCTAACTAGCTTTTGTCCGCGATTCCGCCCGCGTGGGTATCGGTTATCGCGACCAAACATAGCCTATGTCCTTTCTCGTGGTCTAATCTACCTCTACTTATACCAAATTTCATCAAACTCAGTTCATTGGTTTAGGCGTGAAAGCGTAACATACATACAGACCGACAGACAGACAGACAGACAGACACACAGCAAGACAGATAGACAGACAGAGTTACTTTCGCATTTATAATATTAGTATGGATCTTTAAACTTAAAACTCACAAACATGAGACATCTCATATCTTTCCTGTGGTATAGGCATAGTCAATTTGTTTCACATCATCATAGCCTAGCCTACTCTTACTTCTGTTTCCCCACCTGTTTTTTTTGTAGTATCTTACAGGAACGATTAGGTATTATAGATCTTACAGGCCATTAGACCCTCGACCGTATACTGGCTTGCTGCTCCTCAGCACTTGGTATTGGCCACGAAGGTTTTTTTTATACCACCTAGGTGGCTGACAAGCACACGGCCCACCTGATGGAAAGTGGTTACCGCGGCCTATGGACGTATGCAACACCAGGGGCGTTACACTCGCGCTGCCTACCCTGAAGAAACCTTCTAATTGCGGCCATACACCCCACGTTCTAATAATACACGTCATTGACTGATTTGCCCATTCATTCATAATCTAATTGCGTTTAACGAGCCTTCTATACTAGTAGACTTTTCAAAAGCTTCAAAACATATGCGTGGGCAGAATTTGTTAAAAAATGAGGCTGCACATGAAAGAGAAAGAAGCCTTGACGTTAATTGTTATTTGAAATAGCCTATGAAAAATAATTGCAATTATTTTGCCACCCACTTTGTAGTGACTCATTGGGGACGGTGGTGCTTTAGTGAATTCATTAATGATTGAGAATATGGCGGTGAAATCGAACTTGTTCAACTTGAATTGACGGATGGTTTTTGATGCAGAAAAGCTCCTGTATGTTTTTTTTTTACTTTTTACCTATATTTCTATTTGGACATCCTGATTTTATGGTCGTTTCAGAGCGAAAGATTTTGGAAACAGTTTCCATTTTAAAATCGTCTGGAAGTATTGTTTAGCGATTTTTTTAATGTATGGAAATCTCATGAAAATAATGTATAAGTGAACGGATTAATTTCAAATGGTGTTTTTTTCGGCTCCGGTCGAGTACAACCTATTCCCAAAATGCCTGATGCACTATAAACGAATGTCAAATTCACCAAATTCAACATTCTGACAAAAGGATATTTTGTCATAAATATATTGTACATTTTGACTCTCGTGCTATCTAATACTTTATACATTTTAACATATTGTCAGTTTGTACCCGGCGTGATAAATTCTTGTAGACGATTTTGCTATTGTAACTGAGCCCATAATTTTTGGCTCCGGAAGACTACAAAAATACCCTGTATACCCATTAGATTTCTATCGATTTCGATTCAGGGTAATGTACCTATTTATGTACTTCATTGTATCTACCTAATTTAATAAACAGTTATAACTTTATTATGTAGTGCAGTTAATTATTATTGGTTCCAGATAATCGAACTCGGAAATTTTGGCAGTAAATGCTGATATTTATAATTTAATGACGTCAATTAGATAAGAGGCTTTATGACTCCGTTGCATCATATTAATTAGTACCAAGTCCTTATCACAGTCTTTTTCATATGTCAGTGACACCACCAAAAAAAAAAAAACTAAAAACAACAGTAGTGCCAAAACAACAATTATTGAGTTTAGTCTAGGAATGACTGATTCGCGAAATGACTACATGGTCTATAATTGGACCAATTCCTTGAAAGTACCATTCTATAAAAGACCGATTCTTCAAAAGACCGATTCTATAAATGATCGATTCTACAAATGACTGTTGAACAGGAATATCGTAAATAAAATGCTATTGTTGATAGGTGGATTAATACTCGTTTAGACGACGAGAATTTATCGTCTCGAATATACGATTCTCGAAAGGAGAGAAAAAAGTTGCATCGTCTAACCAAACAGTCGCAAAAGCAATGATTAGTTCTTCTTCTTCGAGTCAATGACTAGATCTGTCATATTTAAATTTCGTCGGCCCAAAACTTGGTTACAGCAACAGCATTTTCAGTTTTCTGGTTGCAAGAAAGAGCCTCCCCGCGGCGCAACTGGAAGCTACTAGACCTGGTAAAATCCCCGAAAATCCAGTTTTTGTGACATTTAACCCTAAATTAAAAAAAAAACATGTACCTACCGATACCTGGTTTTTTTATTCAGGGTCGGATCTGAATCGTCGATGAGGTCTTTTAAGATTACATTTGTAATGGTGTTTTGGACAATCCTATGGTTGTAACTCGGATTTGTAATTGTATTTTGACCGGACTATTAGCATTGAGATCATAGTACTTTGTTTGTCAAGATCGATCTGATGGTGACTGTACATTATCATTTTTGATTTATTGACACTTTGTATCTCGCATTTTAATGTCTTAGGCATATATGATCATTCCCGGCAACCGATGACGTGCTAGTATCCATTTGCATGTCTTTAAAGTCACCGACATTCTTATTCGCTATTTTCAAAGAACAGTTTGGATGACATCAAACGATTTGAACGTTTAAGGAATTCCTATAAATGATGCCCCAAATGTTTTCAAAATAGAACTGAAAATAGTTGAGTTCTATGAAAAATGTTTATAGCAACACTTGAGCGAGCAGTGGTCGTCTACTGCCAACATACTGCCAAGTTTGTATTATGAGCCTTTATCCATTCAAGCCTCCGCGCACACATTCACAGCACACACATTCACACAGATAAACGGAGCGAGTTTGACAGTTCGCAGCAGTTGGATCAGTTGGCCGATGCTCGGCGTCGCGGTACGAGCGTTCACCGCCGCCATCTTGAATTTACGAAACACGGGCTATTTTTTTTATTAAAAATAAACTATACGTGTCAATTGTGTAAGTGTGTGTTATACGATCTTGTGGAGGTTTTTAAAATAAATAAGAATTTTGTTTCGGATACAAGTACGAGGATTTCGGTATTGATATTTTTTTTACGTGGCATGAACCGGTGTTATGTAAATTGCAAAATAATTATCAGGGGATCAATATATGTACATTATATTGTATGCCCACGTAAGTACTAACAAAAATGTGTTGACTTTGGTGAACTACCTCAATGTCTATGCTGAATATTTTAGGATTATTATGTAGTTTGTTTGTAGGTGAGCGTCCCGCCAAAATGTAGGTTACGGTTAAATGACTTCAACGCATATCTTGACGACCGTTAATCCCTATGTGCTGGGAAACAAAAATTAATTTAAACTCAGAAATAATTTTGATGAACAATGAAATAACGACATTGAATTAATAAGTGTGATTCTGGTAAACAATAAAATATTTATCATTGTTATTCTAATATAACCTGTCATAGTGTGATGTCAGAATTAGCACTAATAACATTCTGAAACGATTGTATTTCTTTGACCAAGGATAATTTTATGTTATTTCCGTTATTAGTGCATTAAATGAACAACAATAATGATTTTAGCAATCATTGTTTTTGATGATGTCATTAAACTAATTTGAAATTTAACAATTTAGTTTATAGGAAATGTGTCATCTTACCTATAGGAAATGTCAATGGGATTTTTGTGCCGTACAGGCACGGCAATAAATTTCTCTTTGGTATGAAAATCTGGCATTCCTACCAAACTGGTTAGGCTGATTAATACGATCCCCATATACTTAGGCAATATTGAAGCTAGATAGGCAGTAAGTATAGAATATCTACATAATTTCGATGCCTAATCCTGATATTTATTAAACTTAAAACAGAAAGACGGTATGAATTAGGTATGAGATAGTGGGGAATCACCTTAGTGTTATTTTTTTATTACATGTCAGAGATCAAGACCAACACAAAGTTGATCCTTTTGCAAGCGAATCAAAATTTTGAAAAAAGAAATCAAATATGAATTGTTTTTAAAAATCGAACAATTCTCCTCGAAGGGTAGATATGAATTTGTCTGCAAATCAAACAGATTGACATAAAAATAATACGTTTGATTCAAATCTTGAGTAAAAAACGAGGATTTGGTCTCGAACGTTATTTTTGCGGCTAATGTGAATCGAATTGCTGGAAATAAATTGACTAGATACAACACTTTACTTGTTAAATAGTCGTATCTGTTTTTATTATTCCTTGTCTTTTAAGAACAAATATTTTCATGCTTTTTTTACAAGTCAATGCGCCTATAAAATGTAACTGTCTGAACCTGACGAGGCATGAAATACATTTATTATACCTTTTTAAATTAAGAATACTTTACCTTACCTGACACAAATCTTAAAAGCACTTTAATAACCAAACTTGGATACGAAGTCCAACTCCTGCGCTGGCACAAGGTGATCGTCTCAATGACGTCACCATTCAAATTCTTTTTTTGAATAAAACCGATCTTTTTATTACACACCTGACTCACTGATAACGTCACTGTTTGAAGACGACAAAATTCTTTCGACTGTAAGATGTTCATAGGATTAGAGACTTTAATGGCTTATTTCTAAAGATTATTGTTGTGTATCTGTGTGTTTATTTTGATGTAAATAATAGGTGTAACGTAAGACGAATTTATGAACATGTGAAAATCGTACGGAGATGGATTAGGTTGTTTTCAGATTGTTAGATAATCGCAAATATCGTATAATATTGTCTCTAAATCATTAGTAGAATAGAATTATCAATGAATAGGATCGACATGATGTTTACGACTTTTGATGGGTATGTCATTCTTATAACGATTGTGTCACTTGTCTGTGCCCTATTGCTGAAGGAAGTATCTAAGTTTGTTTATTATACATGTGAAGTGAACTGCTCAGATTCCAGTAGGTACCATTTCTGTGGTTATGCTATTTATACTTACATGTATTCAATTTGTCGTTGAGGAAATTCTTTAGCTAATTTTATTAATTAATATTCTTACATCTTATATCTATTAGCAATCTAGTAACCAAATAAAGTTTACTAATTAGTTTTTTTTCTTGTAACACACCTCAAAACATACATTAATTACCGCCATGACAACCAATTTAAACACATTCCTAACATTTCAAATTCAACAAGTTAGACAAGAATGTTCGCAATATCCGACTCTTGTTATTACCTAATCGAAAAATACACAAAATACCCGTTTTACCTCAACAAATATTTGAATAACTATGTGAGCAATTATTTTTCCGTGTTTTTATGTATTTTTACAAATAAAAATATTATGCAAACTCGCATTTTAAAGCCTATATTACAAGCTAGTTAAGCGATACTTAAGTATAAAAGTACTATACGCCTATAACACTAAGAAATATATACTAGAATACCAATTTTTAACGGTTCAAAACTTGCAATTATTGATTACAGTAATAAATCATAAAAACTATCCCATTAGTGTCGACTATTTTGTCGCAACATAAAGTAGGTCAGTCAGAACGCACCCTTAGCGATCGAGATAATTTTCGATTGGGTAATAGTGCTGTGGAATTGGCGAGACTTGTTTCGATAGATCGGTTCTTTAGACTGTAGACTGTATATTCGTGAAGGTAATCGACTGGTTTCTGATATTTTAAGGTTTAGTAGCTAAAGTTATTGTATTTATTTATATTTATGACAGTTGTAAACATACGTCAATTCCATATGTTTTATTCAATTGTCAAACAATTGTCAAATGACATCTAGTGGTCAAGTTTTTTTTTTAAATTTGTTATTTAGCTAAATATCTTATTCATGTAGAGATATCTAAGTCAGGTATTACATGAAAATATGTAATGGAATCAGTTCCGCCTCAAGAGTTTCCTATCTGTCGCTTATCAACACCGATAGCAATGCTATTCAGCGTTGTTCGATATTTAAAATTTGTTTGCATGACATTCTTTTTTTTAAGGTGTTCAGGCCTATTAGGTACGAAAGACTCGCTAATAAAAATAAATAAATATTCTTTATTGCACACCAAAAGAAACAAATAACAGAAATGTTATATAATGAGCGGCCTTACTGCCCTTACATGTCTAAATCGTTTGTAAATCTGAGAAAAAGTTAAGACCATAGGAAAAATATAAAAATAAATTGAAGATTCTTAGGTTCTTAGCTGTAACTTGAAATCCCCCAGTCTCGAGTGAATAGATACCTTCTAAGTAAACATGTCTCATCCTAGACCACAACATCATTTACCAGCAGTTGACATAGTTGTCAAGTGTTACCCTATTAATGATATAACAAAGAACCTATTTCCCCAAGAATATATTAAAAAGTATGACATGACACACGTGTTACTGGAAAGTGTTTTAAAAAAGAATACACTTTGACACTAGCTGGCTGTACACAAATCTAACGGCGAAAATCTGACATGAGAGTGTCTTAATGTCAAATTGACATAGAACGTCAAATTATTTTAATACGTTCCAAATACAAAATAATCTCAACTGACAGGCATCTTTAATAGACATGTTAGCTTTTTAATTTAACTTGTAAAAGTGTTTATATCGAGTTGAGATGTGTCTACACTGAATTACGTAGGTACTTACGTTCTAATATAATTTTAATTGCTTGTTTTTTATTTACATTTTTTTCTACTAAGTAGTGTTCTTTTAAAGTAGTATTCTTTAAAAAAAAAGCGAATACACAAAATGTCGATATAAACTAAATGGATGTGTTTTAACAGTTGTATCGTATGAGGCTGCATTTTATTAAAATCACGTATTTAGGAATTATGACTTAAGAAGTAGTGTTGGTGCATATATTTAAGTAAAAAGAAAACATTCAAATGAATTATATGTTACTAGAAAACGATGTGAAGAAAGTACTAACCGTGACGGAGGTGTGTTTGAGCTAAAAATATTTAAAGACGGTTTGATTTAGTTAATTTCTAACATGACAGCCGTACATCACTACAATAGAATACGTTGCCGGTTCACATTCTCTAGGGTTGTCAATATTTAACGTTTTAGAAAGCTCATCTACATCTACACTAGTGTGTGTGTGTGTATGTGTGTGCGTGTGTGTGAATATTTGTGTTTTCGTGGTTTCGTGACCAATAAACGCGATACTACTGAGCCGATTTGAAAGAAAATTTCGCTGTTGAGAAGTTCATTATTGTACATACCTACATATAACCACGCCTTTATCACCGGAGGATTAAGCAGAGGTGTATTAACACCCACATTTCGTCAAATATGATTTTCGGTCCCACGTAATAGGGGGCGAGCCTATTGCCGCCAAGCGGACACTTAGTCGTAGGCTATATGTTTACTTTCGTATGGAATTTTATGATTGAATTAATAATTTAATTTACATAGTTTTTCACAGATTCTCGGGTTCGATCCCAGGTTTACCATGGCACACACCAATGACTTTTCGATACTTTTCGAAGTTATGTGTGTATTTGTCGCAGGTTTATAAGTGCCCGGTTAATGGCGATAGGCTCGCCACCTATTACATTGGGACCGAAACATAAACTGGCGAAATGTGGGTGATAGCACCTCTGCCTACCCCTTCGGGGAATATAGGCGTGAGTTTATGTTATGTTTTCACAAATTGAAATTTTAAAGAAAATCGTCTTTGAATCAAAATTCGTTCTCATAAGTTATGACCTTCGTAGATATGTTGGTCCACGGCCCCAGAATAAGGCCATTTGCAATGAGACCAATCTTTGTACCAATTATAAAAAGTTGGAACACGCCAGTGTTCCTAAATCACGTACATTTAAAACACATTACACACATTTAATGATTCTGAATTGATGATTCTTCGTCAGAGATCAGAATTTTAAATATTGACGGTGAATTTGTTTTAAGTAATTTTTTTGGTAGGCACTTTGCTTTATTAATTTGTCTAGCTGCAATACTTCGATATCTCCTTTGGGTTGTGGAAGGTCATATGGCAGTCGCTTCACAGAAAATATCGAAGTTTAGCCAAATCCGCAGTTGACTGGTAAAGCGGACACCAGACTCCAAGCTGGAAGCTTCGCATGTAACTGGGATTAACGCTAAGATGAAGAAGACTTAGCACTGTTAATTCCACTCTTCCTATTCATTGGTGGAGATCACGATTGGCAAACGGAAGGTGGGACAGCGCCCAGCAAGTTTAAGAGACGACCTTCAGTTCCTTTCAAAAGGTAACTGCCATAACTGGAATGGACTAGATCCACAAGGGTTTTTTTACGGATACCACCCCCACGGAGCCGGTGGAGGTGGTTATGTCGGACTCGAACCGACTAAAAGGCACGCCGCCGTCTTGGGTCCTTGGTTGCCGGAGGTGAGATTGCCGAAAGCATATCTCTCGCAGATCTACAAGGGTGCTATGGTGTTCATTGGCAGAGGCCTATAAACTGTGGACTGTGTTAGGCTAATTGTTTGATTATTTGATACATTAAAAATACATATTTCCAGCTGACCCGGCAAACTTCGCACCGCCATTTTTTTCCGTGCGCGTGACGTCAGATCCCTTTCCCGTTGCACTCTCAGCTATTTAAGCATGTAAAAAAAATGTGTTATGCATCTTGAATCACTCTATCTGATAAAAAAAAACCGCTTCAAAATCCGTTGCGTAGTTTTATAGATTTAAGCATACATGGGACGGACATACAGCTACAGCGACTTTGTTTTATCTACTATGTTAGTGAGGATTGAGGTCTATTTAGTGACGTTCAAGTTTTTAGTTTTATATCATGTAATGGTTCTTATTATAGTCATAGCACTGAAGGCGAATCTTTGAGTTAAAAAGATCCTAAGTAAGTTGTCCAAGTGAATTAAGTGATTTGAAGAGGATAGTCACAATACAATCTTTTATCAAACGTTATAGAATAATGGGAAATTTCCCACGTGTCACTTGATGCAATGAAAGAAGAAAGTTAGGTAACCTAGACTGCACTGTTTCGTATAACCACAATCAGCATGTAATCTGGATCAGATGATTATCTGAGTCCAAAATTTGTGTATAGAATACCGTCACTATCGTTCACCGTCGGCCACCTTGTCGCTCATCACCAGTTTTTTTTTTATAAAGGACACGTCAATTTAATTTCATCTCGCCTGATGTTGTATGCGCCTGTGGATGATGTAACATGTACCTTGTTAATAGTGGTGGCACTCAGCTTGACGGCCTCATCAGATTCCTTTTCGCGCCCCGCTTAAGGACCCGGGACTGCAGGAAGAAGGAAATACGTGAGCTGGCAGGGAGTTCCAGGTCTTAGTGGTGCGGCATAAGAATGAGTCACTGAAACGCTTGGTTCTAGCAGGTATACTCTGCACCGTATACAGATGGCATCTTATATACTAGATGATATATTATATCAATAGGTAGTGCGGCAAACGCGAGCCTCAGAACAATAAAAAAACATTTGAAATTAACATTTAAATTTCTTAAAGATCTATGGTTTCATAGTAAAACCCTCGCCGGGATATTTACCATGTTCCTTACATTCTTCAAGGGTCCGATATTTCGGCACTGTTTCAAGCGCCATGATTACGGATGCACTGTTGGTGTACGGATCTATGGATCACCAATAAACAGGAAAAGTCCGCATCGTCCGATCAATCGGACCACGTAGTCACCTCGTAAATAAATACCTATTTAATTAAAAATTTAAAGGAAACTAAATATTCATACATACCATCATTAAGCAGAGGTGAATTAACGCCCACATTTCACCAATGATAGTATTCGGTCCCACGTAATAGGGGGTGAGCCTATTGCCGTATCCCGGGCACTATTGTTGACTCGAGCCTATATCTGAGGTTGAGTCCGGCTATATGTTGTTTTTTTTTATCAGGCGATAAATCCCCACGGAGCGGCTGTATGTTGTTAAACAGCCCTATCCCTTATTCGCCTTGTACGACACCGCATGGGAATGGGAAGAGATGGGGTGGCCCAAATTCTACTATGCCGGGAATCACGCGGTATATTCGTTTTGTTATATTTAGTAGTAATGAAATAAATTAATGTAGGTAACAATTCCGATTCGATTTTAATCCCTACTTAAACTGCAAACATTAATCATTTTATCTGAACGTTCATAATCTTCTATTGAAATAAACCCACGCTAATAAAGAAATAATCATATCATTATGTTTTCTAAGACGCATTTGAAGAAAATAAGATTATGAGAACTTGGGTAGAATTGTAACAAATCGAGAGCAATTATGAGAAGCAAAGAGCAGTAATGACATTAGTTTATATTAACAAGCTTGAATTCAAATAGAAAATGATAAAATATGTTGGCAAATCCCAGGCTTCGATGTGGAGGCCACGGCGACGGTGCGCTGAGAAGCGTGCCTCTCCATTCCGGGGGCGAGTCGGGGACACCGTTGTCCCCCCTCCCGAGGAGGGCTAGACCGTAAGGGATGGCCCTGGGTCAGCCGGGGTGCGAGGGATATGTCGATGACAATCTCACCTCCGGCCTAGCACCACGACCCACAGTCGGCGTGCGGTTTTAGTCGGTTCGAGTCCGACATAATCTCCCCTTCCGGCTCCGGCAGGGGGGTATCCGAGGGGATTTCCGCAAGAAAAAAAAAACAAAAAAGGCTTCGATGTGGAAGCCTTGGATGTAACCGGTAACAATATTTTTTTTTCCATTTTTATCTGCAATGGGCTATTCACCCATAATCAGATGATGTCCATTAGATCAACGTTTAGGTGTTGTCGGTACATTAAACAACACCACATCGGGTGGCAGAATTTAGCTTCTTCTGTCTAAGTCCAGTATTTGCTATATCTTAAGGCGTGTTACATTTTCGTGCCTATTCAGTAGTTCCTTTGCCAGGTCATTCCTGTGGTTCTCTAGTAACAATACTAAAATTATACAGATGAAGATAATTTAGAACGTCCTACGAATATTATAAATGAGGAATACCTGTGAAATTGTTTGAATGTTTGCTATCCAAACACGCACCAACGTCTCAATGGATATGGCTAAAATTTGGTACAATGACACATTTAAAGTCTGGAAGAATACAGGCTGATATAGCTTCCCATAGGTTGTGAGAACTGAGGTAAAATTCGGCGCAGGCACGAGTTATGTGATGATTTAGACCATAGTATTGTAGACCATCAAGACCCCATTAAGCATAGCTTGATAACGGAGTCTAGAATGTAAAACCCGATGCAAATAGACATATGTATTCTTTCCAGCATACAAATATTTGCACTGCAAATCAATCTATAAGGCTTCACTTCGTTTAGTTAAGCAGTTTCATGTCCAAGATTTCTCTCTTGGGAGCAAGTAGAGCTTGAAATTTAACCAATTCGTGGTTTGATCGAGATAATGTTACGTAGGTATCAATAATTGCAACAGTCAATGAACTTATAGATGCAGCCATTATTTCTTGAAATAAGTTCGATATTTAATGTAGATTTCCATATTAAAATGTCTTTCTTTTTCTTGAATTGATAGCAAACTCGAATTCATATTATTTCGTAGCTGATACAATTTTGGGAAATATAACTTTGGCGTATGAATAAAGTCGAAGTGAAATATCACTTGCGACTCCTATGAACCAGTACATCTACCTTTGCCAGGCTTTGGACCAGGGAGTCGAACTCGTAACAACCACACCAGGAGGACAAAACGTATCGCAGTCATTCCAGGGTTTAAAGTGCTAGCTTTGAGTATAACCAGGATAACAGCTGAGATGATGACGTTGCAGTTATGAGAATTACGTTGTATCTTACAATGTTCAATTTGTCTGAGAAATCATTTTTCCTTTTCATTTACCCACTTCGTTACAATTTAAACTAATCTATAAACCCACACTATAGTACACAGTATTACTAAAACAATTTCTAAAATTTTAATCTATTCATAAAATAATACCATACTCAGTAGATAATGAAACGCCAGAATTTTACTCCACAACCAAAACTTCCTCGGTAAAATACATGATGTCTCCTTTACATCGAAGGGTTTGTTTGAATACTTCAATTCCTTAAAACTATATAAGCAGCCATGGTAATTGATTCTCGAGATATTACGAGAAGAGGTGAAAGGTGGATGTAAAGGGGTATTTAATTGCATCGCACGAGGAATCATGAAGAAATGCTTTACTTGATGAGAGACAAGCGATCCAAATCGATTTGTCGATTGATTTTAACGATTTTAGTCATAATAGTCTTACCGATGTTTTTTGTTAATTGCGTAGATAGTTTTATAGATTAAAAAACGCACGTTGAAGTTAATAATTTGCTGCAGTTAATATATAGTGAACGTAATTTCTAATTTATTAATCACCTTTGACAAACACATTTGATAAATTCATAAACAAAACCTGAAATATTTTAACTTTGCCTTCTTGGGATTACAAAACGGTCTATACATCAATTAATGTTTTAACCGACACTAAATTTTAGAATACATACTTGCAAAAATCCAATGTTAAGCAACTCTAGTCTTTGACTGTACATGTCTATATCTGACTTCAAGTCATCTTAATTGTAAACGCTAGAAAAAATAGATTAGCAATGAATAATGATGTTTTTTGTTGGTCTAAAGTGGTTTAGTGGTATTAGTTCAATCAAATTCTCATTTATTAGTTCTTACTGATCGTACATCTTCTTCAACTACAGCGATACTTGCTATTTTCTCTGTCCCCCGTTATCCCCCTTCCTGAGGAGGGCCAGACCGTAAGGGATGGCCCTGGGTCAGCCGGGGTGCGAGGGATATGTCGATGAAAACCTCCGGCTTAGTACCACGACCCACAGTCGGCGTGCGGTTTTAGTCGATCCGAGTCCGACAAAACCTCTTCTGGCTCCGGCAGGGGATTTCCGCACGAAAAAAAAGGTATTTTCTCTGGCCCTGCGGCTATACGTGGCTTAAACCACAGATCATATACAACTGCCGTATCAAATCCGAGGTTTCGTGCATCCCGCAGTACTTTAGTTATCCCGTTAGTACAGAACCGGTCTCAGCGACTCAGCGTGCCTCGCGTTCCGAGCATTGTTTTGATGAATTCTCATTATTTTAGCTTCTAACACTATTACTTCTGCGTCTTCTTGATTAGTTTTGAAAATTATTAGCAGTTCTTTTATAGTTTAGCAGCTATTGTTACCTATTTTCTATGTATCTACACTTGTAAAAGACACAATTTTGCGGTTGTACTTAATACGTTGTAATTTTCAATATGTTCTTATGTGTGGTTTTGTTTGTAATTTGTGTTATGGTGTTTACTCTTTACTCGTTTTTAATATCTCTATATGCGCATCTAAAAGTATATCCGTGTATTGTTTGTTACTTCCAAACTTCTTTGTCATTGATGTCTATTTGAATACCTCCTTGACGCATGAGAATTACTATTATCCTAATATGATTCACTATTCTGGCTATAGTGTTAGTCACATCTTATGCAATTTATTTTAAAACAGATAGTTTTAAATCGCCACGATGCTTTCTTACTAAATATTTTGTTCACTAAAATGCTACCTTTGTTGCTGCATGGGGCCATCTCGAAAGAGATGATCCTGGGTCTGCCGGGGTGCGAGAGATGTGCTTTCGGCAATCTCACCTCAGGCAACCAAAGACCCAAGACGACGTGCGTTTTAGTCGGTTCGAGTCCTACATAACCACCTCCACCTTCTCCGTGGGGATTTTTCGTACGATAAAAAAAGCCTTTGTTACTGCATGCGAACATAAACATTAAAATTTGGTTCATAAGAATAATGCTGAAAATGGTGACTTTTACAAATTACTCATCAATTATTTCTTGATTGATTTTTACTAACCGTAATAGCAATAGTAGATAAATATACACTAAATACCTGTCAGTTCAATTACAATTTGCACAACTAAAACACAAAGAAAACGAGATAATCCCAAACGTTTGAAGTCTGTAATATCTGCATATAAGTGATTTCACGGCGATGTCAAGTAACGGTGCGCGGCGGTCAATGGTCATAGAATTGGATCTTGTTCGTATGCGCAAACGCTGCTCTGACACGCACAATAGGTGATTCGTCTTTTAAAAATTAATTAGTTCGCACGAGACCTGGAGTTTGAAAAGTTCCTGTGTTGAAGAATGAGATTTGTATTTTGGATTTATGTAGATGGCGTTCTATTATAATGTTGTGTATTTTAGGAGCAGTGGGTAGTTACAACAAGTATAATTATTTAGGTAATTGAGCTTATTAATTAGAGAAGAGTCAAGAAGAGTAAGAGTCGTAAAATTTACGTTTAGTTTTAATTATTCACCTATTAACAGTAAATTATTTGACAATAACTAGCTTTGACGTCATGACTTGTTATATCATACAAATATTTTACACGTTTTATAAAAATATTAACACTTACTTTAACTTGACAATCAATTTCTCTACTTTTATTTTATTCACTTGCCCATTCAAGTGAATAAAATAAAAGTAGAGAAATTGATTGTCAACATTCATTCACATTCACTTGAATGGGTAAATCATTTTTTTTAAATTCATTATCTAAAAATCCCATAACTACTATAAATAAACTTTAAAAGACTGTCAACCAATGTAGTCGTCTGTAATTTATCTGCCAATGAAATTGATACATATATTGAACTTGCATAAATTGCTCAAACGACCCGACACCAAGGTATCTTTTTAATATCAATGTCTTAATGTCACTTTTTACAGGAGGTACTTGTTATTTTTTTCATAAATTATACTCACTATCGATGTAGCAAGTTATTTTAAAGCTTATCTCATCGTAATTAGGTTGCCAATTGATTGAATTTCATTTTGTAATTCAATATGCTTGACGGTATTGTGAGGTTCAGGGTCCTCTGAAACTGGTTTTTGTATTTAGAGGACGTTGGGTTTAGTCACTAATAAAATGCATTGGTCAGTTTTTGTCCTTTTTAGGGTAATTTCAACTTAATAATTAGGCGGCGGTAGCTCAGTGGCTGAGTGAAACGATTTGAAGTCTTTTTTTTTTTAACCTTGGGGGAAAATCCTTCATGGATGTTATGCCGGACTCCTACCGACTAAAAACCCCCACGGTAACGCCCAGAAGCCTATGGATGGGAGCCCCGGGTAAGCCCTCGGAAGGATGTCCCAGGACTCCCATCAGACCTACGGCTACAATTGCGGCCTGTGCTATACTGGGTGATTTTATAGTAGTTTCGTATAAAAAGAATTAGGGCACAGTTCCGATAGCAAAATCATCTGGGAGTATTAATTTGGCGAAAGAATTTTTTTTATGATAAGGCTGGTTTTATCGTCACGCCGCTAGGCGCGCCGTTGAGCAGCGCGCTGTTAACAGCACGCGTTTGAACAGCGGTGCACTATAAAACGAGATTATTAGCACGCGTTCCGCTGCTGTGAGACAGTCGTGTCGTGCCGTATCGATGTAATTCATTTCTTACACAATTATACCTACGACGGCGCGTCTCAACAGCGTCACACTAAAACGCACACTGGCCGTAGAAGCGAATGAGCAGCGCGCGTTTGGACAGCGCCGTCGAACATCGCGCGTTTATTAAACGGCGCTGCCCAAGCGCGCGACACTAAAACGCAACTTCTACTCCCATATATCTCTGAACGCGCGCGCTCCAACGGCGCTGCCGAAACGCGTAACGATAAAACCAGCCTAATGTATTGGAATAATGTTCAATTGAAAGGAAAAATGTATAGGGGTTTTAAAAAATATTTTTTTTCTTTCGTCAAATTACTACTCCTAGATGATTTTGCTATCGAAACTGTGGCCAAAGTTTTTTATCCGAAACGACTAAAGGGTATTTTCAATCTGACTGTCTGTACTGATATTGTAAACTCGACATAAAGGTAATAGAAGCGTGGTGCAGAAACTCGGCATGAAGGGAATATAAATGGGATAGAAAACGTAGACTCGAGGTAATAGAAGCGAGATAAGGTTTTTGGCTCGACATAACGGGACTCGACTTATAGGGAACCATTCCCTATATCGAAGTTCTGTAGCGAAACCAGGTTCCCGTTACGAATGCCAAACATGGTCATGGTAAACAAATAGGATCAATGGCTTAACGTGATCTCCAAGGTTCAGACTAGACTCTTCTCAATGTGTTAAGAACGGTCAACTGTCACCCATCTTTCATTCAACAAGAATCATCGTTTTTATTATCAAATCTTTTATTATACGTCAGAATCATTATTAAGTATCTAGGTTAAGTTGAATAATTTTGTAATTACTAGTAGGACAAGGTAGGATATCTCTAGAATGTAGATAGTATCAACCAAGGTTAATCCCCGACCAAACCCGCTGAAAAATAATTTTATTTTTTTTAAATTATGAATTCATAAGTTTTTTTTAATAAATACTTAGCGGCAAATATAAACCACAACAATGTGTATCGAGCATGCGGTTTGCTCAAACGATCACACCTCATTAGGCAGTCCACGCTAAAAGCGCACTCGAGACCATCCAAGTGGTTTGTTGTTATACTATCTCATATTTATTTTTAGAATAATCATCATAAACTCACGCCTGTATTCCCCGAAGGGGTAGGCAGAGGTGCTAGCACCCACATTTCGCCAGTTTATGTTTAGGTCCCAATGTAATAGGTGGCGAGCCTATTGCCATTAACCGGGCACTTATAAACCTGCGATAAATACACACATAACTTCGAAAAGCATCGAAAAGTCATTGGTGTGAGCCATGGTAAACCTGGGATCGAACCCGAGACCTCGTCTTAGCAGTCCATTACCCATACCACAAGGCTACCGCAATAATCGTAATATATCATAATAACACGTATTGTGTCATACTTTACAGCACAGAAGTTAAGGAGGCTACCATGATATGAGCATCTGAAACTGCCCCCGAAATACGAAATCAAGTCAATTCACGCTAACGTGTGCTGCAATTTTTTTTTATCGTGCGACAAATCCCCACGGATACCACCACCCCCAACCAGTGCCGGTGGAGGTGGTTATGTCGGACTCGAACCGACTAAAACGCACGCTGTCTTTGGGTCTTTGGTTGCCGGAGGTGAGAATGCAAGTAACATATCTCCCGCACCCCGGCAGACCCAGGACCATCTCTTTGGAGATCGAGAATCGTTTTCACCCTAAATTTTCGTCCGCATCTTTGAGTTTACGTTTCATGGTATGGCCTAACGAATCGATATGTACACAGAATGTCTATCGGAGTTTCCGTAATGTCATTTCCAAAAGGGTTTCTTGTTGTAACCTACCCAGAGTAAGTACATAAAAGTATTACAATTAAAAAAAAATCGTGAGTGTATAAGTTTCACTAGCTGCACACGCTTGTCTCTTTGGTTTAGACGAGTTAGAACTTAGCACGAAGCAATTATTAATTCCGAATCTGTGGAGGTAGTGCATGTTGAATGTTAGAATATACTGTATATCGTAAATCACCCCAATCCCACTGTAACCAACCATATTCTAGGAAATAAAAATTCTTATTCTTATCCAGTGTCTTGTGTCCAAATTGGTGAATAACCCCGAACAACACTATCACAAGAAAAAACATTCTCCTAAAGAAAAGAAAACAAGAAGGGTAGTGTAAATTAGTAACAATGTTTTCCTTAATTTTTCAATAATGATGATTACGGTGCTATTTCCATCACTGGGTTAGTTTAATAAATGAAACTCATATCGACAAACAGAGGTCTTACCGTCCTCTTTTAACGTTATATACCTGTGCCCATATATCTTGGATCCATAATGTGATTAAAATGCTCTATATGCGCAGTACGCATATTTTGGATGTCTTCTGAAGAGGCTTTTTCCTGATGGCCAAACTAATTTGCCAAATTGGTTTCGCTACGAGGGATGAAATGTCCTAGTGGCGAAACTTTTAATTACTGATTTAGCTTCGAGCACTGGGTGCTACGGTGGTTGTGCGAGGGATATGTCGAAGACAACCTCACCTCCGGCCTAGCACCACGACCCTCAGGCGGCGTGCGGTTTGATTCGGTTCGTGTCCAACATAACCTCCCCTTCCGGCTCCGACGAGGGAATTAACCGAGGGGATTACCGCACTAAAAAAAAAGAGTGGTTGCTGAGCTAAAATTCACTAATCATTTGAAATTTCGAATTGTGACTGTACGGGCAAGCACTAAATTATGTATATGCGAAAACTCATAAATGGTTTTAAGTTAACCAATCAGTTGTCAGTTTAGTTATAAGATGCTGTTAGTTTTCCAAATAAAAAAAAATAGACTATTAAATCAAAAAAATCCGCATGTGCCAAGGCCTAGTTTATCTCACAACTTAGTTCCATGATATGTGACACGGACTACACAATTTTTTACTGTCGATTACACAAGTGTGTGTAGTATTTGATGTGTTTGCTTAGCGAGTAGTGTAGTTCAAATATTTGTACGAAGGCTCGACAAACTAACTGAATATTCCGATGTAGATCGTATTGGGTCACCGGCGTTTTTGGTTATGAGTTCATGAGTAAAAACTGAGTAAAAACTTTTAGTTGTAAATAGTTTTTGAGTAAAGTTTTAGTAGCAGTAACAGTACACAATTTACTGATTAGCCTCTCTAGACGTGCTGCAATTCGCTGCCGGCTTATCTTGGAATACATAACATAAACTCACGCCTATATTCCCCGAAGGGGTAGGCAGAGGTGCAAGCACCCACATTTCGCCAGTTTATGTTTAGGTCCCAATGTAATAGGTGGCTAGCCTATTGCCATTAACCGGGCACTTATAAACCTGCGATAAATACACGCATAACTTCGAAAAGCATCGATAAGTCATTGGTGTGTGCCGTCTCAGCAGTCCATTACCCATACCTTTGAGGGTTAGGCAGAGCTGAATTAACACCCTCATTTCACCAATCATTGAATTCGGTCCCACGTAATTGGGGGTGAGCCTATTGCCGTATTCCGGGCACTATTGATGACTCGAGCCATGCATTTGAGGCTGAGTATGGGCTGTATCTATCTGATGTTAAACAGCTAACCCTTAATCGCCTTGTACGACACCGCTTGGTAAGATATGGGGTGGCCCAAATTCTATTCTGCCGGAATCCACGCGGCCAAGTATCGTGGAATAAAATGACAAATGTAGGGGATTTGACGTATATGACAGTCCTACATTCGTCATTTTGTTCTACGATACGCCGTTGGTCAGCAAGTTGCCATTTGTCTTTTGAGAATATCTGTTTGGAGAATATCGGTTCAGAGATAGATTACCATTCTTAACACATAAAGACCAAACGTACCTCGGAAAGGACGTTAAACCGTTGGTCCCGGTTACCATACGAACAGTGACATTCGTGATAGGCAAGTTATAACCCTAAACAACTGTGCGTTTCTCGAGAAACCTTCTGCCTCGTACAACTAAACCGTGGAATGAACTGTCACCAGCGGTATTTCCGAACCAATACGACCTTCAAACCTTCAAGAAAAGAGCGTACTCTCTATTGAAAGGAAGGCAACGCAATTGTGACTCCTCTGGTGTTGCAATCGTTGCAGTGTTGGGTGTCCTCGGGCGGCGGTGATCGCTTACCATCAGGCGATCCGTCTCGTTTGCCTTCCTATTCCATAAAAAAAAACTAACTACAGAACTTCGATATCGTCAGTGTCTTTTAGAGGTCATATGGCAGTCGCTTTCAGTTCAAAAAGGCTTGAAGAATGATAACACGTTTTCAAGTAAAATTTAAGTAATAAAATAACTCAATTTTTTTGCTGCCGTAGTGCCAACCGTTATCGTTAAGTGAGGGTTTTTTGTATAGTGACGTCATTTTAAGATCTAGTCTACTTATTTCTGAGTCACAAGGTCTTTTCATTTTGGATAAAGTGTTTAGATCTGTTATTGAAATGATTGTGTAACTCAGACAACGTCACGGTTTAATGTACGTCTCGAGGATATCTTGATAATTCGGTTGCGAGTTCGATTCTCTTTACTGAGGTAGAAGAAGTTCAGCCTATTGTATTTAATTGTTGGATAACGCTTTACCGGAGTGCTCACTTTTTACTCAAAGAAAAAATATCTAGTAAATTAATTTCGAAAAGAAATAGTCAAAATAAGAAATAGTCAAAATAACGAATAATTTTTTATAGCATTTTTTATTTTATCAGTTGGAAGACCATTCCCCTCCGTAAGGGTTCAAGTCCCACTTGAGCATTTCATTTTTCCCGATGTATTCGTACCCTACGTTTCTTAAGTGCCATAATTTTTAATTTCGTAATTTTTAGTCCAAATTAATTATTTTATGCACTGGAAACTGACCAAGGTTTTGGGAATGTTTTTCTTTTTTTTTTTTGGAAGCCGATAAAAATATTACACCTCTTTTGAACTTTTTATGTACCGATTCCAATTGTATCTTCGAATTTAAGCAGTTGAACATAAAATATGCAACCTTTAGCACTAGCGGATAGCGGCGAGGTTAGTGAATGGAAGGAAATGCACTAGACTGAATCGAACTCGGTATATAAGGCACTTACTCAAGGCTACGAGATGTCTAATGTTCAAAATAGGCCCATCATCTTTAGTTCTAATAGTTGCTTTTTTCTTAATTATCTATCGCACGGCTCATTTGAAGTAATGGGAGAGGAAATCACCTGTGAAATAATGTGGAAATTCCCGAGCTTCTTAATGGGTCTTTTGATTGTTAAAAAAGTACCGATAAATAAGTTACTTCCTGTAAAAAGTTAAATTGATATCTCTAAATTTTTGACTTTATACGAACAGTGTCTAGTCTAGGTCTCATTATATTGGAATTTATAGGAATTATTAAACAACTAGCTTTTGCCCGCGGCTCCGCCCGCGTGGATGTCTGTCGCCTATGTCCTTTCTCAAGGTCTAACCTATCCCTGTACCAAATTTCATCAAAATCGGTTCAGTGGTTTGGGCGTGAAAGCGTAACATACAGACAGATAGACAGACAGAGTTACTTACTTACTAACTGCCAGCAGGGGACGCCGCGCGACCGGACGGGTCATCCGCCATCTTGGGTGGGCCATTTCACTAATTTCCCCTGACAGACAGAGTTACTTTCGCATTTATAATATTAGTATGGATTGAGCTAAGGCACAAATTGGGAGAGCCCTATGTTCAGTTATGGACTGCAATTAGGCTACGTGATTAATCAATGATGTATATAAAATCGTTTTTTTTTTAAATGAATAACAACATATAATACTTCATAGAAAAAAAACCACACCATGTGAGGATAGAATCCACGGCATTCGATCATTTTGCACCATTACACCTGCCTGTCTAGTTAATTATTATTCAATTGAACCACAAATGTTGCAATACGGTGACGAAATAATTTAAAAAACTCTTAACCTAATTCCCCATAGTAAATTAATTAGGTTACCAACCAACTGTCGACCCAACGATACAAGTAATTGGAAAATTGTGTTCGATTAATAAAGTGGTAAGGTTTTGGACATATCATCACGATACGATAATGTTGCCGTGAGACGGGACGACAATGTCGTGACGTCACACGCGAATATGCTAAAAATTCACGCACAGTAACGTTTCTCATTTGAGCGTTGAGTCACAAGAGCATTCGAAGCTCCTGGGGACTTCTTGACTGCAGATTTTACGGCCTTAGACACGCACGGGCCCTATAACCATATGGCCACTTCAGTCGCGTGAACGGTATCAGAAGTACGCAGAGCCACAGACAGCAACTATTATAGTAATAATGTTCATATCCTTAGACTGGGATAGGGGACTATCCTATCCGACTGACGGTTGAGGTGAGCGCTGATGCATAACAAGGTGGCCACCCTAAACCTACATCTGGGTCGCAAGTCCCAGGCGCCGCCACAGTGTTCCTCTCTGTACCACGCCATGGACCTGGCGACCGCACCGTGAATCCATGGAATGCTGAGAACCGGGTCACTCTCCGCACTAAGCCTCTCTCGTGGGCCGTTGTGCGTATACCTTCGACTAAGCAACGAATGTCGAGATCTACATAATATTCTTAGCTTAGTTCTAGATTCACTATGTATCACTATTTCCATACACGCGTGGTTCCCGGCCACGTAGGATTTGGTCCACTCCATGCGGTGTCGTACAAGGCGACTAAGGGATAGGGCTGTTAAACATCAGACAGATATATTATACAGCCTAGACTCAGCCTCGGATGCACGGCTTGAGTCAACAATAATACCCGGAATGCGGCAATAGGCTCACCCCCTATTACGTGGGACCGAATCCAATGATTGGTGAAATGAGGTTGTTAATTCACCACTGCCTAACCCTCTGGGGATAAAGGCGTGATTGTATGTGCATGTGCGATTTACGATGTTTCAAAATATCTACAGTACATGGCCTTAACAATTTCAACAATAGCCTAAAACACGGTCACAAACTCGTTTAGGCAAGTAAAATAAATTTCGTATTATTTAAATAGGTATTTCGAGTCCATTATCTAATTAGTGTTCATGTTTTTTATGCTAAGCTAAAATTAATTTGAGTTTTAACATGTTGAATAGCGTTTGTTTGTACATTTTAAACGGTTAGCTACAGTTTTATTGAATTAAGTATTATAGCCTCCGTGGCGTGGCGGTAGTGCACGCGACTGCCGCGCAGGAGGCGCGGGTTCGATTCCCGCTCAGTGCAAATATTTGTATGCAAGAATATGGCTATTTGCATTGGTCTGGATGTTTCTATGTATAATATGTATGTATTTACAAAAAAAAGGATATACGTATGTTTATCCGCATTCTAGATTCGATAACACAAGCTATAAAAGCTTACCATGGGTCTAGATAGCGTTGTGTAGAATGTTAAAAAAAACATGTTGTACATAGGTACGTCTAATCACGTATCTTTCCCATTGAGGTAGGTAGAGAAAATATCTTATCAAACCTGTATTGGATCCTGATAAAGTAGAATCTCTTCCTATGGATTAACTTTGCCTGGGACCACGGCCGGTGTAACCTGGTCGAAACTTCAGGCAAATCAAAGGTACATACGCACCTATACCATGATCGCGTTAATTCCCGTTATTATTGTATCTTCCTATGGATGTCATAAAAAGCAATAAATCGATAGGAAAAGTGTCCGCTAGACGGTAATAGGCTCGCCTCTGTGGGACCAAAAATCATAGTTGCCGAAATGTGGGGGTTAATATACCTCTGCCTACCCATTCGGGGATTTTCAGGCGTGAATATAAGTATAAAAATCCAACGCTATTCTTACCTCGGCAAATATGGGCTAATTTGGTGATCTCCAATAAATATTAAGATAGGCATCAATATTGGTTCTATCAAAACCCTACACTTTGGAACCCAGAGTTCGATCTTCTAACCTTCCTTTCCATATTGGTTTATACCATCTTCTGTGCTATTACTCCCAACTCCGAGAAGACATCATATGTTAGACCCTCACCAAACAGTGCACCAAAGTGTGCCGGTATACAAGTTGTTACATCATAATACCTATTAATTCCTATGCCGTACCATTAAGACCTGGAACTCCATGCTAACTCACGTGTTTCCTTCTTCTTACAGTCCCAGGTTCTTTAAGCGGGGCGTGAAAAGGCATCTGATGAGTCCGTCAAGCTAAATGCCACCACTGTTAACATGGTACATGTTTACGATGGTGACCCTCTTTCTGAGACTCTATCTTTAGCTTACCATCAGGCGAGTTGAAGTCAAGTTGACGTGCCCATATAAAAAAAAACATCGTTATTTAAAAGACTGCAAGTTCAAATCACGTAATAATTCAAAACGAACGCGCTCCAACGACTTCGGCTCAAAAGGTCATAAAGCTGAAACGACTAAGGCTCTAAAACAATATACCTATTAAGTTGTGACAAGTTATACTTTACGATATATTATATTCGGTAAATTGAAACTAGCGGTTGTTGGGAATTTTGCACACCCATGGGAACATTTGTGATGCTTGGTTCGATTCAACAATAAAACGGTATAAGGAAATAGGCTCACCTCTATATAGTGGGATCGAATAGAATGAGTGGTGAAGTGTGGGTGTTAATTCATTACTGTCTAACCCTTTGGGTATAAAGGCGTGATTATAAGTGTGAATGAATTCCACGAATAAAACGTGGTTAGATAAATCATTCGTAGATTAAAAACCGAAATCAAACTGCTTGTTAGTGTGTGTGCTGGCGAAATGTGGGTGCTAGCACCTCTGCCTACCCCTTCGGGGAATACAGGCGTGAGTTTATGTATGTATGTATGTATGTTTTACAATGTTCTACATAATTAGGCACCATAAAGACTTTGTACAACACTTGTGCAGTACAAACACTGTGATGATATCAGTATTAGCTGTTCTATTGAACTTCACACCATGGCCGATGCGTTCGGTTCCACTTCAACTCCTTTGAATGACTTGTTATCAAATTTCGACAGATGTGTTGTAATTTACGTCATTTATATTGTAATAATTATTGTCAAGATGGTTTATTGGTTCGTGCATATATTATATGGTTAAGGTTGAATAATTTGATATTCAAATAAAGAGCTGGTGGTTGAAATTTTTTAAATGTTTATGATTTGATACATTTTGAACGTAATAACACGCGTTAATCCACAAGCTAGTGTAGGTAGTTAAGTAAAAGTTAACAAAAAGTCAAGTTAAGTACCTAAGTTAGCAATAATCCAAATTGAAAATTTAAAAAACCCCCGTCACAAAAATCACCTCCTAAAAGTTCAAAAATAATGAATAAATTTTAATTCAACGGTTGCCATGTCGGGGGACCTTACTATACAAAGGAGTACTTAACCAGTTAAGGTCCCTCGACATGGCAACCGTTGAATTAAAATTTATTCATTATTTTTGAACTTTTAGGAGGTGATTTTTGTGACGGGGGTTTTTTAAATTTTTAATTTAATTTTTATTTAATACTTTTTAAATTGATCTACTAGTCAAGCTCTTTCTTTTGATACCCATATTGAGGGAAT
Source organism: Eilema sororculum (assembly GCA_914829495.1). Classification (NCBI taxonomy): domain Eukaryota; kingdom Metazoa; phylum Arthropoda; class Insecta; order Lepidoptera; family Erebidae; genus Eilema; species Eilema sororculum. The sequence goes on along the minus strand of OU618555.1, from coordinate 5,832,431 downwards.
CATAAAGGAATACGTATTCCAACATGTTGTGGCGGCGGCCATCTTGAACCGATTTTTTTCAAACATGTCTAAGAACACTCCCGACTAATATACCTTTCAAACAAAAAAAAACACACACACACACACACACACACACACACACACACACACACACACACACACAGACACGTCAAACTTATAACACCCCGTCGTTTTTGCGTCGGGGGTTAAAATAGACTAGTTAAGCTATGCCTTGTCAACTATCATCGAAACATTTAAGACAATTTAACAAAAACAATTAAGCCATGCCAAGTTATCATCCAAACATAAGGTGGGTTAGGTACAGTCAGTGTCATAAATATCTTGAAACTCTCCTATTAAGGGCAAATCAAACTGTTATTATTGTTGTTATTGATTTACATGGTATTATTGACCGAACTAGAGGAGTGTACCATATATCAGAGCAATAGGTCAAAAAAACGGAATTGAGATAATTTTGAGTACTTTGTACGTCAACATCTTTCTGATGCTGACGGTACATCTAGAATACTATGAATAAATTAAAAAGCAATCTTACTTCCTTCTATTTCTATACTATACTATAAATGTTTGCTATTCAATCACACTCTAACGACTGAACGGATCTGGTGGAAATGATCAAAGTGAAAAATGATCTGGCGGAAAGTCGCGATAACCGACATCCACGCGGGCGGGGCCGCGGGCAAAAGCTAGTATGCTCTATATCCCGGGATTAGAATCCCATAGGTTGTGGAAACAGGATCGATAATCCCACGCGGGTGAACCCGCGGGCAATAAAATAAATCGGACCTTATTTACTTGTAGTCGAAATTATATTCACAATTATTAATTCGAATTCTAGTTTATCTTATTGAAGTTAGGATTATCGTTGAGAATGATACAAAACATGGTATGTACCTAATAATGTTTGTTTGCCTTAACCTACATTTCATTATGCAATATGCTTAATGACCAATGTCGGATTCGTTAATTACCTGAGAAACTAGAACATAACGACTTGTTTCTTATTAAATGGTACGTAAATTATGTATACTAATCTCGTGTATCGAGTTTATTGCTTGATATGAGATGGTGCTGAACATTATAGCTTCCTTTAACCCTAATTGCTTCTTTCCTGGTGTTTTTTTTATAACATAAAGTCAATTTGACTTCATCTCGCCTGATGGTAAGGCAAAGGCAAAGTCTCGGAAAGAGGGTCACCATCATGTTACCAGTGGTGGCATTCAGCTTGAGGCCTCATCAGATGCCTTTTCACGCCCCGCTTCAAGGATCCGGGACTGTAGGAAAAAGGAAACACGTGAGCTGGCAGAGAGTTCCAGGTTTCAATGGTGCGGCATAGGAATGATTCACCAAACCGCTTGATTCTGGAAGGTATATTGGTGAAGGTGATTGTTAGAGAAATCTTGGATTAGATTCCTGTGCCGAGACACCTTCTCTTCATCCTGCATGCATGAATATAGGTATTTGCATTGTTCTGGGTGTTTCTGTGTTAAATAAGAATCCTGGCTGCTATACGAACATCTATGGCAGTCGTTACGGGTAGTTGGAGCCCTCAAAAGTCCAACAACTGGTCTGGCTGCAATGCTTCGATATCGCTTTTGGATTGTAGAGTTCAGATGGCAATCGCTTCACAGAAAATGTCGAGGATTAGCCAAATCCGCAGTCAGACGGGGAAAGCGGATCCAAGACTCAAAGCTAAAAGCTTCAGATGCGACTGAGATTATCGCTAAGATGTAGAAGAAGAAGATCTGTGAGGAATATTCTCAATAGCAAAGATTGACTCACGAGAAACGTGACAAAATTTTAGCGACTTTCCATGAACACGCATTGAAGTTTTTGCTACCTCCAATTTTGTTGTGTTTTCAGTTTGGGACCCAAAAGATCTTGATGCGGCCACAAGCATATTCCAAAATGGTGTACATTTAGATCTAGTTATGTAACACATAATCACGTACCCGAGCAACCTATTTTTGTCTCTCTCTATCTAACGTGACAATGATTACGGCCAGTTGCGAAAATCTCCATCTTTTTCAAATTACAAAATGTATTTGAAATAATTTGGTAACTTGTTATGGGAAAAGTTTGAAGAACAATAGCGTTTGATGGTCGCAAATGTGTAGCTTTAGCCAAAAATATTTTATGTTTTTAATTACTGTAGTAGCAAAATAGCATACTTAAACTTGACGGAATTTATACTTCTCTATTTTGCAGCCAAACTGGTCACTATTCTACTTCTCTTTTCCATATTTGGTTTAGTGGCATTTAAGGAAACGTTTGACCTGAAGCCATGGTACAAAAGGCTATGCCAAAGCCTTGTCAGTCAATCACTAGGAGTACAGACATGTAGGACATGTTACCTCCTTTAGGCTCCGAAGGTCTTGATGGAGCACCATATCCCCATGTTAATCGTACTACTTGAAGTAGATTTCTTACAAAATATACAATATACGTAATCAATCCATTTATTTGGGATTTGAAAAGAGAACAATGTGTCAAATCCGTACCCTATCATGTCATTGTCTGCGACCTTAACAAATAATAGTGGTGCCCTAGTGACAGCGGACGGTTATAAAAAAAAACATTTAATTCGGACAACTATTAAATAGACCGGATATTTTATGTAAATAATCACACGACTTTTATCTTGGTCGAAAATCAGAATTCAAAGTCCATGCAATAAAATTATGGAATTTATTAAAAGTATAGTTTGAGGCTATGAAGGACAGATTCCTTCAGAGTCGAGGCTTAAGCCAACGTTACCTGGAACCCGGCTGCAACTGGTAATTGATGGATATGGCTATGGTGCAAGGTTTTCTCTCAGAGTTGGTTTCCTCAAAAGCCAATAAGATCCAAATTAAGACAAATAGTAGAAAAGTTGACCCTTGGCTCCAAAGTATGAGCTTTGGATGGTATTAACACTGTGAAGATGATAATAAATAGCAATGAATTCTCTCTAAAATTGGACGCTAAATAATTTATAAACATTTAGTAGTATTTGAAACTCCCAACGTTTATTCGACGGTTAAAATATTAATATTAGCATTTACGACCTATTGTTTACTTGACTTTGCAGATAAATCATATGGATAACCACTATTATGACGCGATTATAAATACTAGCCTTTAATAAACGGTTCTCACGTTTTATTCAATGAAATCCATTGAGTTCCCAAAGTCATACAACGTGAGTAGCGTATGATTTTGGGTTATTGAATTCCGATTCTATAACTGCTTATAAAGATATAAAAATATCTTGCCACGATATATGTCACAGCTAGAATAATTAGCATATTCGTGCTCCAATTCAAGTTAATAATATAATTATTACTACTAATGATCAAAATAAGATTTGATTAATTGGATAAAATTGTATTCCTTGGATTTTTTTATTAAATGTAAATGGTAAAATAATTAAAATTAAAATTGATATAATTAATGCATGGGTGTTTCTATATATAATATGTATGTATTTACAAAAAAAAAGTATATAAGTATGTTTATCCGCATTCTAGATTCCATAACACAAGCTATAAAAGCTTACCATGGGTCTAGATAGCGTTGTGTAGAATGTTGTGGAATATGTTGTGGAATATATTACAAATAATATGCATAAAGGGTGATCTTATCGCCGAAAGTAATTTCTAAACGCCCTTCAAAAGTTGATAGCTTGTTTTCGTAGCCGTCCTCTTTCCGGACTTTGCGCTCCGTTCGTCCGCTAGCACTGAGACCCTACCCGAATTATTGTTTACTTTTTCCCACGGCCGCTTGGTCAGTTACCGAAGGTTTTGACCTTGGAGTTTTGTCTGCAGTCGGGATGTCGCTCAGCGTTATTTGGGCCACTCGATTTGTTGCCAAACCTGTTTGAAAACTAATTGTATGAGAATTTTGTTGCTTTTATTGTGTAGATCTTTGTTGAAATTTAGCAGTATCAGACTTCATGTTTTGTATCTTTACAATATAACCGAAGGGGCTATCAGAAATTCTCCATATCTTATGGGGCTATGTTCTCGATGTTAAAATGTTTTTTTTTAAATATCCGGTGCAACAATTTGTATGACAATGATTCATCAGGATCAGTGTCACTCAAATTGTAATTGATAAGGTATTCTTAGGTGTGAATTAAACTGAAAAGGCATCAGGCGTAAGGCATGCTCTAAGCAAAGTCGCGCGCGCGTGAAAATTTTAATTACCGATTTTTTAAACATCCGTTGATTCCAAATGAATGGAATAGAATTATTGACATACACAAGCTTAGATACACAATGATACAGTTCCAGACATACTCCTGACTATGTATTATTTATATAGGTTGTTCAAATTCGATTTTTCTATTTACTATATATTTTTCGTAGAATCGTGACAACCATTTCATTCCATTATTTACAGCCTGTAATTAAACATAATTTAGCGTAAAATGATCGGAAATAATATTTGTGCAAGAATTTAGAATCAAAGAATCAATCAAAGAATCAATTTCATTTATTCAGTTTAGGCACATAAAGAGCACATATGAACGTCAGAATTTTACAAGTAGGTAATGTCAATCACAGAAAAAATAAATAAAATAAATCATTAGAAAATGATTCTTTCGCTGGTTCGGTAGGTGGTTCTACTGAGAAGAGACCAGCAAGAAACTCAGTGAACTCGATTATCCTTTTTTTTATTTTATTTTAAATATGGTTTTATTTATAGCAATTTTTTACAGTGCGAGCAAGAGATGAGATTAGGATGACCATGCATCTTTATCATTTAAATATTCGTCTAATTTATAGTAACCTTTTTTTATTAAGCAATTCTTCACTTGAATTTTAAATTTATTAAGTGGCATGTCTATCAGATCCTGAGGCATTTTATTAAACAATTTTATACAATTGCCTACAAACGAATTACCAACCTTATGAAGCCTGAGTTTTGGCACTGCAGACTTAGATTTAATCGAATTCTTAAGTATTACAAGGTTTAATTTTATTGGATCAGTAACCTTCTCATCTCAATTTCAGAACTTAATTAAAAAAAACTTATTACAGATACGTGTTAAAATAAAAATAAAAACTCGTACACGCATCTTCGATTAATCATTCACTGCTGGACATAGGGCTCTCCCAGTGTGCACTGTGACCCCAGAATTCACGACAATATAATATTTAAAAGTTCTTGGCTGTTTGTTCGCACGTTTCTTTATTGAAAGTTCTTGGTTAGACTTAAAATCCTACGTTTGTTTGATCGCAATTGGTTGAGTAGAACTGAAGATATGACCAAAAGTTGCAACAGCCGATATTCACGTGAGAGTCCTGAGTTAGTCTTCCATCGCAATGAGCGAAAGCTTCCTCTTCATTGCTATTCACTATCCATAGCTGCAAATAGAAGAGCTGCCCCTCTAGACAGGCAATTCGTTGGCCGTCGTTTTGTAGAATAGAATGGCAAATGTATGGGATTTGACGTTTAGAACATGCGTTGACGACACTGTCATAAACGACATGCGTTGACGACACTGTCATAAACGACATGCGTTGATGACACTGTCATAAACGACATGCGTTGACGACACTGTCATAAACGTCAAATCCCTTACATTCGTCATTCCATTTTATCTGGGGCTGAATGTATACCATGCGACAATGGCTATAAATGATTTCATGGTAACGACCTTGCAAGTTACCAGTATTCGAAAAATTCGCAAAAGATGTGATTAAGTTCTCTTGCGGAATAAGGAAACGAGGTTGTTTGATTTTGAGTTATGAGATATTCATATATATAAGAATTTAGTGATTTCAATATATGCGAACTGCGCAGTGAAAAATTGATTCGTATGACAATCTACGAAGATTCGTGAACGAAGGACGTTTTTTTAATCGCGAATTCTCCGATAGGCATTCAATTCAATCTAATGTAGATTCTACTCATTAGCTTATTAACTATTTATAATTCTTGGCGCCTCTTTACCATATTAAACGTCTGGTCCAGTTTAGTGCTAGGTATCCGCATTCTTTGAGGAGACCAGTACGAGTAATATATTGAAGTGCGAATTGTTTTATAGAGACAGAACAGTTATACTGGGTTAGGTTTCGAATTTACGACATTTTAAAATTCGTATGAAGTTTCTATATTTCTAAGTGTTAGGATCTACTCCTGGGTTTTCGGGGCTCAAATTAAACTCTCCTGCCGATAACAGACGAGACTTGATGCTAGATTTCCTCACGATTTTTTTAAGACGACCTTCGCGCGTCGCCCCCTTACCTATACTAAGGTCTAATATAGGTAAGAAAAAATCAATAGAAATATTAGGAATGAAATACCGTGTACCAAAGTGCAAGCTTTGATGATGATGTTTCTATCCTTCTACAGGATCTTACGAAAATTAAAAGGTTTGTTATAGTATAATATTTTATAAGATGTTACAGTTAAATTAGTAAAATTAGTAAAAGTTATAATTTATGAACTTCAAATTGGGTATTCTACTGACTAGTCAAATTATTACATAACATAACATAACATAACATAACATAAACTCACGCCCGTATTCCCCGAAGGGGTAGGCAGAGGTGCTAGCACCCACGTTTCGCCAGTTTATGTTTAGGTCCCAATGTAATAGGTGGCGAGCCTATTGCCATTAACCGGGCACTTATAAACCTGCGATAAATACACACATAACTTCGAAAAGCATCGAAACGTCATTGGTGTGTGCCATGGTAAACCTTTTTTTTTTTTTTTTTCCGTTCGGAAATCCCCTCGGATACCCCCCCTGCCGGAGCCGGAAGGGGAGGTTATGTCGGACTCGAACCGACTAAAACCGCACGCCGACTGTGGGTCTTGGTGCTAGGCCGGAGGTGAGGTTGTTATAGACATATCCCTCGCACCCCGGCTGACCCAGGGCCATCCCTTACGGTCTGGCCCTCCTCAGGAGGGGGGACAACGGTGTCCCCAACTCGCCCCCGGAACGGGGAGGCGCGCTATTTAGCGCGCCGCCGCCGTGGCCTGCTTCTGCTGGGGTGACAGGCGGCTCCACCCGTCACCCCCAGGCCCGCGCTCATGGGGGACGGAGGTCAGTCAGTGCCCTCCGACGCCCGAGTTGCCTGCGCGCGCGGGCGGCGCGATCCGCGAGTCTTTCTCGCTCGCGCCGCCTCTCCCGCTCCGCCGTCTCCTTCACGACCATTACCTGCTCGCTGAAGGAGACGCCGGCCGCCCACGCGTCCGCGCAGCGGACCATTGCTGTGAGCAGGGTGGCGAGGGTGAGAACTCTCACTCCCAGGGCCGCCACTAGCTCCCGCCTCGGTCCGGCCCATGCCGGACACTCGGTGAGCGTGTGCAGCCCCGTGTCCTCGCTCGCGTCGCAGTGATGGCACTCGGACGTTGGCTCCTTTTCGATCCGACACAGATATCTCCCGAAGCACCCGTGCCCGGTGATAATCTGCGTCAGTCGATACGAGAGGCTGCCATGTGGCCTCTCGAGCCATTCCCCCATGATGGGCCTTACCGCCTCTATGACGGCATGCCCTGCGCGTCGTTGCTCAAGTCGTCGCTCCCACTCCGCCACCATGACCCCGTGGAGCCGGGACCTCTCGGCCCGAATGTCTTCGGGCTCGGGATCGAATCCCCGCTCCCGCGCCTCCTTACGGAACCGATACAGTGCCGCAAGGGATCTCGCTTCCAGGATCCACGGTGGCGATCCGGCTAGGAGACTCGCCGCTTCAAAGGATATCGTGCGGTACCCCCTAATGGCCCTGCAGGCCATCGTCTGCTGCGGAGCATGCAGCAGTTGCACGAACCTGGCCTGCAGGGCGTCCGCCCACACGGGGCACCCGTACAGGGCCATGGACCGCACGACACCCGCGTAGAGTCTCCTGCAGGAGTCCTCTGGGCCCCTCAAGTTGGGCAGCAGCCGCATCAGCGCGTTAGCTGACACCAACAGTTTGGGGCGCAGACTTCGGAAGTGCTCTCCGAAGTCCCACCGACCGTCGAGTACGAGCCCCAGGTATTTCAGCCGGGGCTTGATGTCGATGGGAGTACCTCCTACTGTCAAGCTGGATCCCGGGGGTGGCCTGCGCCGAGGACCATGAAAGAACAAGGCCTCGGATTTGTGCAGAGCCACCTCGAGACCCAGCCGCCGGATCCGATCCACGACTTGAGCAACAGCGGTCGTGGCCCTCTGGGTCGCCTCGCAGTGTGTAGCGCCACTCACCGTCACTAGCGTGTCGTCCGCGTAGCACGTGACGGTGGCACCGAACGCGAGCTCACCGCGAAGCACCCAGTCGTATCCGATGTTCCACAGGAGCGGCCCCAGGACCGATCCCTGTGGGACACCGCACGACATCTCACGCCTACCGACGCCGGTCGCACTTGGGTAGATGACGGCCCTCTCCGTCAGGTACGCCCCGCCCCGACTATGCGGCGGAGGTAGAGAGGCACATCGTGGTACACGAGCGCCTCCCTGATGCAACTCCAGGGCAAGGTGTTGAACGCGTTGGAGATGTCCAAGGACACCGCCAACATCACCTCGCCCCGGGCAACCGCATCCTCCGCCAGCCATGGTAAACCTGGGATCGAACCCGAGACCTCGTCTCAGCAGTCCATTACCCATACCACTAGGCTACCGCGGTATTTATTATTTTTTACTAAACGTCAAAACGTCATAAAATTTAATAGTTAAGGGAAGGTTCATATCTGACGGAACATGCGTCGCGTATTATAGACGCTGTACGCTCGACGCACTAACGTAGCATCGGTTGAGTGTGAACGGTCAAGTGTTTTTCTATACATTTGTCTGTTCTGGCGTTACGCGACCGATAATACGCGGCGCATGTTCCGTCAGATATGAACCTTCCCTAAATCAGTTAGTATTACCTATACGTTGGGTGGATTATTAAAAATAAATAAAAACTATAAAATAAGAACCGACGCAATTTTTGCTATTTTACCATTATTAATTTAATAAGTTCGGTTAAATAATTTATTTTAACTATAGGATAATACCGAATTAGAATTTGAATGTTTAATTCTTTAATTGCATCACCGAATTCAGGATACTGAATATCCGGCTAACCTAAGTATGTTGGTCGGATATCCGCCCACCGGATATTAAATATAAAATAATTTATAAATACGTTATCTCCATATATTCGCTCATTATTAAGTATCCAGCTGGATAGTAACTTTAAACCTGATAGGCCCAAGATAGTCTTTATAAAACGGTACACCTGCTGATTAAGTGACGAGACTCTGGGACAGGCATTCCTCTTGGGGTTCGGAGGTCACACGGCAGTCGCTCCTGAAAAAGCCGGATAAGGAAGCCAAATAACACTAGCTTCTTAGTCTTCTGTTTCTGCCGATGAATAGGCTCTTCATGCCTTCTCGTGGTGGAGATAGAATCAATAATAGAGAGTGACGCATTCGGTGTTGCCATCTTTAGTATTAAAAACGAAATCGGTATAATCTCCATCCACGTTTATAGAATACAGTTTTAAATTTAAAACATAACGACCGTGACACTGTGTTGTGCGGATACTAATAAACCTTGACAAAATACATTTTTGCGGATACCAGTTTTTTTAATTATTCATACTGACCGGTATTTACATCTGGAACTATTACTTAATAACGTATATCTTTAATTCATTATAATTTTATTCATCAACATTACATATTTATTTCTATGAAAATCGCTGCAATTTGAAAACCGAACGCTACTTTTTTTCTTGATGAGTTTCTTTTGTCTCTAAGCATTCGGTGTGCAAACCAGCCAGATACAATATTAGAAGTCGAAGCATAGACAACTTACAACTACAAATGAGGTCGTTCACCAAAGATTTTAATAGCTATTTTCGTCGCGTATACGTTATTACTTTTTCATTCAAGGTCATCTAAATTACCTTAATCCTCGTTCTCATGGTAAAATAGCATTATTAAACCTCCTAAAGAACGTGTGACTCATTATTTGTGTGTGGTAATTCAGACCTCGTGAAACATAATGTAAATCTTTCGTTCTCTTTGTTTCCACAGGCCGTTTCCAGTCTTATTTACACAAATGTGTGAGACGTTTTATGTGAAAAACCTAACATCGAGTGAATCATACAGTACCAACTGCAGTGTATCCGAACGAATTTTTGTATTATAAAAATTATCTAAGCATTCCAAATTTAAAGAAAAACTAACGTTTAATTAAGTGTTGCCATATTAACATTAACAAGCTTTTTTAATACCAGATAAGGCAGACAAAGTGAGTAATAACAGAAAAAAAATCGTGTCAAGATCAATAAGTGTGTGTCAAGGGGTTTCTGCAACTTTCCTTTTGTAGAACCAACCGACTGGATGACATCGATCGTGATAAAATAGTGGTGAATCGTTTAAATTCGACCTCTGCTACCTTAAACGGGTTTATTGTGGATGGATTTTGGCGGATCCCTTCACAATAACTCGCGAAGCGGCAGTGCTCGGATCCTTATTAAAAAAAAAACAAAAGTGCTTACAAATATTCCAAATCAAACAAAAAATAACAAGCCGGTTTAAAAAAAAAGTGCTCGAACCTTTTAAAAAAAAAGTGCGGTTCTAAATTCGAACTATGCTAAGTGTGTGCACGTGAAGATGTCTACACAAGCGTATTACAAGGAACGCCTCGGGTTTGACCCGCAAGAGGTGATGCAAGATGGCGTCAATGGCGGCGGTGCTTACTACGATGGACCTCACCAACCGAAACGGCACAGGGGTGACCATCACTCCGAGACCCACGACCAGGTTTACGAGGAGAACCTGACGAAATTCAAAGGTACAACATGTTGGGGATTCTTTATTCAACAGTCAGGTTCGTGGTGGTGGGTTATAGAGAATGCGCGTGTGTGCGTATCAATGCATACGTGTGTTAAACGCATCTGTGTATGTGTGTAGCGTTTGTTTTTTAAAAACAGTGGATTGTTTTGATGCAACGGCGATGTTTTAACATTCTTCGCGTAGTCTGTTTAGTACTAATACGGTGTTGCCATCCGTCCTTTTGTTCAGACGTCCTAGAGGTCAAATAATAAAGTCAGAGTCATTAGCGAAGTTTCTCGTTAGTAATCATTTTATTTTACCTAATATTGACTCAAGATAAATTCAAGGAAATATAGATATTCAAGTAAATATAACTACATATAAAGGCAAAGTGAGGAAAGAAAATAAAAAAATACCTCAGGGATATATACAAACTATAGTATGATGCATAAAAATGTTGTAACCCCAATTGACATAAGTAGATTATGAAGTATGTGCTACTTGTTATAAGAATACTCAGTGAGCGATATCGTAGTTCTTTTTTTTTATATATTTTATTAATATTTTTATCGAATGGCAACTCCATACTCATTTCATGTTCTTGTTACATTACAGTAATAATGTATTTTAGATCTTCTAACTATGGGATTATGAACATCCTTACGTCATGGCTAGTCTACTTGTTGATAGAATCTAATATTCATAAAAGACATTATAGGGCTTAAATTTCATCTCTTACTATTCTGCCACCATTGCTTACTATCCTAACAGTGAAGGAGATCGGTTCCATCTGGAAACTTTCGAGTGCCTATGGCCGAAAGACTTCAGCCACCTATTTCAGACTCATTACCAGTAAAATTAACTCTGTTAGGTCTTAGCTGTCCCTTTAGAGGAGATAGAGTTTCCACACAAGAGAGAACTTTATACAGAAGGATTGAAAATTTGCAACATTATTAATTTATACAAGTAGGAATAAAATTTTCTTACAACCATAAATACTAAACTAAATTCTAAATTTTAACGCTTTTAGCTCATAAATCTCAAAAGCCTGTTTCACTAATTCAAGTTCTTAATATCGTGTTTTATTTTTACATCTATGGTTGCTGTTGCCTTCTTAATTTGAATAATTCAAATTTTAATGCGTTAACGACATTCTAGATTTATAGGTTCACTTTTTAAAATGTAACGTACTTTAAATGCGTGTTTACTAATTTAATGTGAATTTTGTTTTGTTTTTGACTAGATTTATGTTGTTGTGTTTTGTTCTTAGTAATAATTCAGGTGTTTCTTTCGTTTTCATTGTGTGCTTAGTTATATTCTTGTTGGCCGTAATGAAATGTAAATACTATGTATAGCTCATGAAGAAATATTTACGTGTACATATATGAACGTAGTGTCGAAAAATATGATTATCAAAATGTAGGTGTTAAGCTATATCCCCATCTCGAGTACATTGTGGCATTCCATCCCTAGTAGTAGGGCGTGCTCTGCATTGATCATCTGTAGACCATCATTACGTAGGTATTCTTGCAGTGATGCATGGCCCATTACTACTCGACGATGAAATGTACCAGAAAACGGACATCCCAAATGTGCGCCTCGATGGTCAATCGTGTGCTGTATACTGTATACCTTTGCCCCACGGTGGCGGCTCGCTGAGAAGCGCGCCTCTCCATTCCGGGGGCGAGTCGGGGACACCGTCGTCCCCCTTCCCGAGGAGGGCCAGACTGTAAGGGATGGCCCTGGGTCAGCCGGGGTGCGAGGGATATGTCGATGAAAATCTCAGCTCCGGCCTAGCACCACGACCCTCAGTCGGCATGCGGTTTTATCCGGTTCGAGTCCGACATAACCTCCCATTCCGGCTCCGGCGGGGGAGGTATCCGTACGAATAAAAATAAGTATAACTTTACCTTTTGTAAAGAATAGTTTACTGTAGTCCTTCATGGGCCGCCACCGCCATTATACACTGGACGTCTTGTACTATAGACGGACGTCATTTTGTTGTCTATGATTGTAAGAATTAACTGCAAAACACAAAGTTTATTACCTCATTCGAAAACTGACTGTACACAAATACGTCAATTTTGACAATCGCGCGAGTTGACGACAGGAAAATAATGAAAAGTTGAAAGTTGCCAACTCGCGGTTTCCCGCAAGTTTATTGCCCGCGAGTTGATGAATGACTCAATCTATCACTCTCTTTACGGCATTTTTTAACAGAACCTTACGCAGTTGCAATAATATTTGTATAATAACACGGTCGGTAATCACAAATGACTTGCATTTGCACCCACTTTGTATTTCGCAAGCCCTCTGACTCAGGAGGTTTGAAAGTCACTCTATGACATCAGTCAAAATGTTCTTAGGAGTATAGCTGACCTGAATACGCCTGTTCTGGGTGCAGACTCAAATCAAAAGCACTATCGATCATTTTGATAGCTAGAATTGTGAATATGTTTTATACGCTGGGATCTATAATTTGGTAGTAATATGAAAGACTGCAATGGCACACAGTCCAGCAGTAGACTGCTATAGGCTAATGGATTGGTCGATGATAGATAGACAAAAGATTCCCGAAACACCTTTATGAGTCGAGGGTTTATAGGTAATCCCTTAAAGGTCGACCTCAGATCTCTCAATCACCTAACAGAAATAAAGAAAGGTAAGGTAAGGGGGAAGAAGCCACATAATTATCAATGTATTTTGATAAGGCGGACTATATATTACTTATAATCGTCATCCGAGCGCAAATCCTGGTTGCATCTATAAGGTCTTGCCAGATCTAGAGAAAATTTGAAATACATCGGGAAAAAGAAGCGCTCAAGTGGGACTTGAACTCACGACCTTTCCCTTACAGGAGGAATGCTCTTCCAACTGAGCTGTTGAGCCACACCTGAATCACTTCAAATTTTCCTGTTTGCAGTAAAGATTTGACAGCAAAAACAAATCAAAAGTTTCGCTACAGTATAAAAAATGTTTACAACCCCTAAGTAACCGGTCCAAACTAGTCGCAAGGTCAATAAACTTTATCCTCAATCCATTTGGCACGAGGTATAGTTAAGAGTATTATAACATCACAACTGGCACCAAAGTGTGATCAAATTAAGTATAAACTGATAAATTGCCTTCTAGTTAGGTATTCCCAGAACTGAGTCAACCTAACACTAATTACACTCAACTTGCATTGAATCCGAGACGTGGGGTGGAGACTGATGACTGATGACTCGACATTGAGTCAATCTCTTTGTCAAATTATTACTGACTGGCTGAAAAACTGACTTTTTTTTGGTTCTTAGATGTAAAAACTAACATCGTTATATTGAATCATTTGTGGGTACGAAAAATTCAGAATCATTTGAAATGATTCAGGTGTGGCTCAATAGCTCAGTTGGAAGAGCATTCCCCCTGTAAGGGAAAGGTCGTGGGACTTTAAGGGCGATGGTGGAGCTATCTACCAACTTTGTTACGAACTGTTGGAACCAATGAATGATTTTTCAACCAAATATTTTTAATTGTTATCGGGAGCGCTACTAAAAGGTGCGCTCCGAGGAATAACAAAGGTGCGCCTCATGAGGTGCGCCTCAAAACGGTAGCGCTTCGAGGAATACCTCATATTTAACATTGAATTATGCTAACTTTTTAAATTCGAAATTCATCGGGAAAAAGAAGTATTTCGAATTTAAAAAGTTAGCATAATAAATGTTATGAACATTTCATTCTAACGTTCAAAATATGGCAAATTCGTAGTACAGATACTGTTCCAAGTTATCCATATACGTAGATACATGTGTTATGCTGTAATCCTTACTATCTGATTACTCAATATCTTATCTTACGACTGTTGTACTAAACATAGATACAAGTAAATGCATGCTATATCGATGTTTGTTGTTGTGTGGTTGGTTAAAAATACATGTAATCACGCTTTTATCTCCGGAGGGTTAGGCAGAGGTGTATTAACACCCACATCGAGAAACTAAAGCGTCGGTAGCATAGTGGTTAAGGAGTCGACCTTACGATCGAGAGGTCCCAGGTTCGATCCTGGCCATTACACTACCGACGTGAACCCACTCCTAACACAAGCAATTTAGCTTAGCTGGAGGGGTTAGAGGGAATATTAGTAACTACGGTTCTAATATTCTTTTTAGAAAAAAAAAACACTATTATTTTCGGTCCCAAGTAATAGGGGGCGAGCCTATTGCCGTCAAGCGGGCACTTAGTCATGGGCTGTATGTTTACTGTCGGATGGAGAACAGCCCTATCCCTTAGTTGCCTTGTACGACACCTACACCTCCCTTAAAAAATATATAGATAGAGTCCCACGAAGGTTCAACCCGATCAGTCGCGTATGGTCAAATTCGCAAACTGATAAACCGTCCAAATCACATTAGGTCCAAATTGCGATTGGTCCATATCTCGACCTGTCAAAATATCAATTGGTACCCAAGACCCCCTCACTTCTGAACTTATTCAGCTGTTTATTTATTGGACGAGAATGACGCAGGTTTCCCTCCCGCTTTTGAGAAGTAGACAGTAGTAACTCCCGTAAAAATTAAATACATAATAGAATAAAATTGTAGGATAGTTAACTACGTAGGGGGCTCTTGGGACCGGGACCACGGTCCCGGATTCCCCTTTTTTAATATTACACAACATTTATACAACGCTTTCTAGACCCATGGTAAGTATAGCTTAACTAGCTTGTGTTATGGAATCTAGAATGCGGATAAACATACTAAGACATAGAAACACCCAGACCAATGCAAATAGCCATATTCATGCATATAAATATTTGCACTGAGCGGGATTCAAATCCGCGCCTCCTGCGTAGCCTGGACGCCTGTAGTCGCGTTCACTACCACCATGCCACGGAGGCTGTCACTTTTAAAATTAATTGTTATTTTTGGGGAGTATTTCGGGGCCGCAAGAAAAATAAACTAAGTCCTCGAAGAAGAATGGCAGAAATGGCGCACATTGGAAGAGGCCTATGTCCAGCAGTGGACTGCGATAAGGTATTTGATTGATTTGAAACCTTAAAGGATAATTAGCGGGAGCAAATATATGTATCCATACTAATATTATAAATGCAAAAGTAACTGTCTGTGTGTCTGTCTGTATGTTACGCTTTCACGACTAAACCACTGAACCGATTTTGATGAAATTTGGTATAATGGTAGATTAGACCTTGAGAAAGGACATAGGCTATGTTTGGTCGCGATAACCGACATCCACGCGGGCGGAGCTGTGGGCAAAAGCTAGTGGTATATATTTCAAAGTGCATGTTTTGAATGCGGTATCTGCGGTAACCTAGTGGTATGGGTAATGGACTGCTGAGACGAGGTCTCGGGTTCGATTCCAGGTTTACCATGGCACACACTAATGACTTGTCGATGCTTTTCGAAGTTATGTGTGTATTTATCGCAGGTTTATAAGTGCCCGGTTAATGGCAACAGGCTCGCCACCTATTACATTGGGACCTAAACATAAACTGGCGAAATGTGGGTGCCAGCACCTCTGCCAACCCCTTCGGGGAATACAAGCGTGAGTTTATGTTATTTTATGTTTTGAATGCAAACGGGATTAACACTCGGATGAAGAATAATACCATCTCTGGTTGACCCTTAAGGCTATAGTCGTGAATATATTATTATATGATTACATTAATATAAATATGTATAGATATACTTTGATTTCCTTATTAGGTCGAGGTTGTAACAGTTGTTTTAATTACTTGTATTCGCCATTGATATTTGTACCTACCTACAGATCTGTTACATACCTATGTACCTATATTTGTCTTGATGAGGATTTCTTTAATTGCTGATACAGTATATTGGTCACGTACAGTCGGCAAATTCGAAGATTCGTGTCTCAGAGAGCACGGACCGACGCGTCAGGCCCGTTTGTCATACGAATAGCTATGGCAGCCGAGTTGGGAGCCCTAAAAAATCCAATAACTGGTGTAACTGCAATAGTTAAGTATCGGCTATGGAGTTGTGGAGGTCAAATCGCAGTTGCTTCGCGGAAAATGTCGAAGATCAACCAAAACCGCAGCTTCGGATGCGACGCTAACGCTGGGATGAAGAAGAAAATAAATCGATAAATGAGATACGTGTACACCTTTTTATTTAAGGTTATGGAAAAGTGTATATTTTTCTTCTAAATGTCGACTGTTGGCAAAGGCAACTTCCTCTCAAACTTGAGAGGAAGTGAGGAACTGAACTAACTAGTTCAGTTCCTTATAGTTTGTAAGGGAGCCATTGCACTCTGATCCCCAACTCCGAGAGTAGTTGGTTTAACCCCAAATGTCTTATACTGAGTTATACTAACGCTCGCCTTTGTACATAATTTGGTCACCTGTAATTTTGTGCACATTTATTACATCGGGACGTATGCAAGTGAAACCGCCATCCAACGTTAGTATGCATTGTAATGATGATGCACAATGCACCAACCAATTATGTTCGATGCGCGTGCGCAAGGGACTGGCCTCTAAATTCGACCTCTGATTTTATTGTATTGACCCGTGAACGTTAAGACGAATCAGTTAATTAATACAATTTATACTAAGAGGGGAATTATTAAAAAAAAACTTTCTGAAACGAATTTTAAAACCATATAACGGTGTTATTCCAATTAAGTACTTACATAATTATTTGTTTAATACAGTTATGTTATGCATACTAATATTATAAACGCGAAAGTAACACAGCTTGTCTATCTGTCTGTCTCTCAGTACTTTAGGCTTTTAGGTCTAAACTGCTATACCGATCTTTATGGAATTTGGTAGAAAGATGGATTAGAGCATGGGCTAGGACATAGGCTACTTTTTATCGCCAAAAAAGGAGTTAAGGTTTCAAATAGGGGATGATAAATCGTATAAAAGGTCCATGGTGACGGAAATGATAGTAGTTGTTGCAAGGCAATCGAGTCGCGTGCCATCCAAACGTCAAATGGACTCATTCGGTAGGAACGTTATACCTATGACGTCCTTCGACTTTTGACACCCCGCGCGTCTCTCTTCCCACCCGCATTCGACGCGCGTTTTTATTAGGCAAATTATCAATGGGGCATCTCCGTTACTTAATCATATTCTGTCCTCCGTGGAAAGGTCGTAGTTCCCGTAACCTGCAAAAGTTCATACAAACAACATTTATATTCTTTATACTCATATATCTAGTGGGCAGAGTAGAATTTGGGCCAAGCTGTATGTGTATAAGGCTGTTTAACATCACACAGATAATATGTACAGCCCAGATATAGGCTTGAGTCAACGATATATGGCAATTGGCTCACCCCTATTACGTAGGACCGAATACAATTATTGGTGAGATGTAGGTGTTAATTTACATCTGCTTAAGGCCAGGTAGGCCGCATTTTGAGTTTTTTAAAAGCATTTGAATCATAGGAAAAAGCGTTTTAAATTTCGAAAAAAAGATATATATTAGTTAAGGATCCAGTCTAGTCAAATTCGCATTCAGTTACCAGATCTGATGAACTTCACTCGATAGAAAAAAATCCCAAAGTTACCCCTTTTCGTTATTTTTTTTTTGAATATTATGACTAAATTACTCATGCTTTTTATTAAAAAAAATTTCTAAACTAAAGCCACTACATATGTCTAGACATTTTCGCAGATTTTGACTATATTATGAAATAATTTTTAAAGTTATATTTAAATACCTACTAAATTCGCGAGTGCTCGCGCCGCTGAGGCCCGAAAAGTTGCGTCAGTCGCGCGCTGGCGCTTACTGAAGTAGGACCTGTGTCAGTTTTTGCGCGACAGTTTCGTGCACCAATCAATCGGTTTTACGTATTTATAATTAATTGTTGCAAGTCATTCAATATGGGCAATAAACAACGCAAGCTAAAGAAGTCGTGCAAAGCCATAAACTAAATTTCTAACTCCGATTGGTAATTTAAAAAATTATCATACCTAAATATTACGCTCATAGCGCCATAGTATAAGAATATCAGTATTACTACTGAAGATGCTACTTACGATTTTCTATAATTCATATTTTATCTATATCAGTACAGGGGTACCTAGTACCTACAATATTCGTACATTGTATATAATTTGTGTGTGTGTAAATGAATATAAATTTAGTTTTAGTTTAGGATAGAATAATTTTAATATTTAGGTAGGTAGGTTAGTTTAATTATTGGCCTTTTTTTATCGTGCGCAAAATCCTCGTGGATACCACCCCCACGGAGCCGGTGGAGGTGGTTATGTCGGACTCAAACCGACTAAAACGCACGCCGTCTTGGGTCCTTGGTTGCCGGAGGTGAGATTGCCGAAAGCATATCTCTCGCACCCCAGCAGACCCAGGAGAATTACTGGCCTTGGGTCAGCCGGGGTGCGAGGGATATTTCGATGACAACCTCACCTCAGGCCTAGCACCACGACCCACAGTCGGCGTGCCCACAGTCGGACTCGAACCGACTAAAAAGTCGGTTCGAGTCCGACATAACTTCCCCTTCCGGCTCCGGCAGGGGAGGTATTCGAGGGGATTTCCGCACGAAAAAAAGGAGGTACAGTGTAAATTTATATAAAGACTTCATAAAAACTAGCACCACGACCCACAGTCGGCGTGCCCACAGTCGGACTCGAACCGACTAAAAAGTCGGTTCGAGTCCGACATAACCTCCCCTTCCGGCTCCGGCAGGGGGGTATCCGAGGCGATTCCCGCACGAAAAAAGTTGTTAATCTCGTTAACTTTAGGTATTTAACTGCCCTGTCGACGACGAACGGTGCGATGATATAAAGTAACCGTTAGCATCAATTCAAACAAATGTTTGTAAAATTACAAGCATTATTATTATTATAATGTAAGTTTTTTTCGCCCAAGCAACTAAACACATAGAACAAACAGTTCTCAATCTCATACAGTTTTTTTAATTTCGTATTTATTTATATATATATATATATATATATAATCATATAACTAAATAAAGTTAAAAAAAACTGCATTTAATTTTCTAAGTCAAATCAAGTTTTCCTACTGCATATTTCTATACTGTGACACTGGCGTGGTCATCGCCGAGTTCACCGTCACTGCGTTCGCGCGTAATATTTTACGAGCGGCCGGGATCGCTATAAATGCCTACTTTTGCAGGAATAGAGGGCCTTAACCCTAACGGGGATAAAGGCGTGATATGTATTTATTTAAATGAATATTCCACAACATTCTACACAACGCTATCTGGACCCATGGTAAGAATAGCTTAACTAGCTTGTGTTATTTATTTTTTTATCGTGCGTAAAATCCCCACGGGTACCACCCCCACGGAGCCGGTAGAGGCGGTTATGTCGGACTCGAACCGACTAAAACAACTAGCTTGTGTTATGGAATCTAGAATGAGGATAAAAATACTTAGATACTTTTCTTTTTGTAAATACAGACATATTATACATACAAACACCCAGACCAATGCAAATAGCCATATTCATGCATAGAAATATTTGCACTGAGCGGGGATCGAACCCGCGCCTCCTTCGTGACTGTCGCGTTCACTAACGCCACGCCATTGAGGCTGTCTAGAATCTAGTCAAGACAGAGTATTGAGAAGTGAAGATAACAAATTAAGCTATTATTATTTATGATTGTCTTGTACGAAAGGCACTAGACAGAGACAACGAGTCAGAGAGCTCTTATGATTATCTCTTATTTAACAGGTAGGAGTCGAAGGGAAATAGACCATTAGTAGCCTATCTCAAGCGATGACACTGTTGTAATAAAACCAAAAATATCTATCCATTAGTACGTCATACCGGGGGGTCAAGTCTCTCAAGTTTAATAGTTAGTACGGAGAATAAAATATAGGAAACTCCTCCTTTCAATGAGTGAGTTAATTTTATGTCTATTGGTATTCATGCTTTTTGAATTTAAATACCTAAGCTTTTGGTGTAATACTCCCACGTAATGACGTATAGGTCCAAATCGTATATCACCTGCTATAGGGTACCTGCATAGTGATATGATAATGTGATCAAAAATAAAAGACGCTTGTCTCGAAGTACTAACCTATTCACTCAAGGCTTGAATATTCCTAGGTTTTCTTTTCAAAACCAACATGGGTCGTGCGTAACGTCAGTAGGGAGCTGGCTTAAAAATACCCCCCGTTTATCCTACCGCAGTACCCTACACCATGTCGGGACGTGAAGGATATGCCAGAGACAACCTCGACAATTCATAACTCAAGGCTTTCAGTTTTTAATCGGTTGGAGTTCAATAGCATTATCATGACTACATAGTATAAAAAACAAAATCGCTGTCGCTGTCTGTCCGTCCCTATGTAAAGCTAGGCAACGGATTTTGAGGCGGCTTTTTTATTAGATAGACCAACTCAAGAGGAAGGTTTACATGTATAATACATGCTTAATATAGTAGATGGCGCAGCAGGAACGGGATCGGATGCCACGTGGCCGGAAAAAATTGGCGGGACGAAGTTCGCCGGGTTAGATAGTAAAAGTCCCCCATGCCCTCGACCACAGTCGTGGAGCGGATTCGGCGGCTGGGTCTCGAGGTGGCTCTGCATAAAACCGAGGCCATGTTCTTTCATGGGCCTCGGCGCGTGCCACCGGAGGATTCCAGCCTCATAGTGGGAGACATTTCTATCGGCATCAAGGCCCAGATGAAATATCTGGGGCTCGTGCTTGACGGCCGGTGGAACTTCGGGGAGCATCTCCGAAGACTGGCCCCCAAATTGAAGGACACAGCTGCCGCTTTGGGGCGGCTGCTGCCCAACATGAGGGGGCCGGATGACTCCTGCAGGAGACTCTATGCGGGAGTCGTGCGGTCCATGGCCCTATATGGGTGCCCAATATGGGCGGACACCCTGACGGTTCACAATGCGCGTCTGCTGCGTGGACCGCAGCGTGCAATGGCCAGCAGGGCCATTAGGGGGTACCGCACGATATCCTTCGAGGCGGCGAGTCTCCTTGCCGGATCCCTACCGTGGAACCTGGATGCGAGAGCCCTTTCGATGCTATATCGGTATCGTAAGGAGGCGCGGGAGCAGGGACGGGAACCCGAGCCCGAAGAAATTCGGGCCGTGAGGTCTCAGCTCCACAGGGACATGGTAGCGGAATGGGAGCTACGACTTGGGCGACCAAGCGCAGGGCACGCCGTTATAGCGGCGGTAAGACCCATCATGGAGGAATGGCTAGAGAGGCCACACGGCAGCCTCTCGTACCGGCTGACGCAGGTGATTACCGGACACGGGTGTTTCGGGAGTTACCTGTGTCGGATCCGGAAGGAGCCAACGTCCGAGTGCCATCACTGTGATGCGAGCGAGGACACAGAGCTGCACACGCTGACCGAGTGCCCGGCGTGGGACACGCCGAGGCGGGTCCTAGTGGCGGCTCTAGGGGTGGGAGTCCTCACACTCGTCACATTGCTCACAGCGATGGTACGATGCGCAAACGCTTGGGGTGCGGCCGCCTCCTTCTGCGAGCAAGTAATGCTCGAGAAGGAGGCGGCCGGTCGAGTCCGGACCAGACTCCGGGCCCGGGAAGCCCGTGCAGAGCGAAGGCGAACCGGACGTCGGAGGTCGCAGAACGACCTCCGTCCTCCATGAGCGCTGGCCTGGGGGTGACTGGTGGAGCCGCCTGTCACCCTAGCAGAAGCAGGCCGCGGCGGCGGCGCAAAGTGCGCCTCCCCGTAACCGGGGCTAGATGGGGACATTTTGGTCCCCACAACCCGAAGGGGGCCATCTCGAAAGAGATGGTCCTGGGTCTGTCGGGGTGCGAGAGATATGCTTTTGGCAATCTCACCTCCGGCAACCAAGGACCCAAGATGGCGTGCGTTTTAGTCGGTTCGAGTCCGACATAATCACCTCCACCGGCTCTGTGGAGGTGGTATCCGTGGGGATTTATCGCACGATAAAAAAAAAAATAAAAAAAAAAAATGCCCTCGACCACTAATTCCTGTAAGATATCTCAATCCCTGTGACATGCAAGCATGTTCTACTTATCAGTACAGCAGTTTGACGTCATCCTTGGCACCGTGTGAACGTTCGTTAATGCGCATCGCAAAACACGCTCGACTCGATCAACACGATGCAATTGGTGCTAAAGAGCGATGCACTACACTTACTGCGTACTGTTTATGAATGAATATTTTGCGGTTCATTGGTTTAGGTGACGTAAACGAAGTAGGTAATATGGCTACATATATATTTCCTGTGTGTAGGAATGTAGGTATAATAAATAAATAAGTAAATTAAAAATTTAAAAAACCCCCGTCACGAAAACATATTCATAAAGTTGAAAATAAATTGTGTTTGCCCTTTAACGTGCGTTGATATAACTATTATTATTTTGACGCAACCGTTGCCACCTACCCTAACGGGTAAAGTACTCCGTCACATATTATCCTGAACGATACATGGTCACCCCGACATGGCAACGGTTAAATCAAACCGCAAATCAAACACACGTCAAACTTATAACACCCCGTCGTTTTTGCGTCTGGTGTTAAAAAGATCCATGTGGGAAAAGTTAGAAGTGGGAAGTGGGTTCAACTTGGGGAATTTGAGATGAGTTCATGTGTTAATTAATTCAATTATTTCAAAAACTCTTTATTTTAGACCATACATATGCTCAAAATTGTAGCATTTTGGGTTCTCTAAAACCCCCTGACTGAAATCAGGAATACGGCGGGAGTAACCCTGTATATTGGTTATTATGAAAGTAGAAAAAACGAGAGGTACATATCTGGTCTCTGCCTATTCCATTGAGAAAGAAGCGCGACTGTATGTATGTATTGGGTCAAATTGTTTAACATAACGTGGAGCCCGCAAAGACGTAGCAAATTTTATCGGTCAAATGTGCAAACTTGTTTACTTGCATTCATTTTAATCAACGTTTAGCCTCACGTATCATTGCAATTGATGGACTGGTTAACATTTCAACTGACTACTTCCACATGACGGTAATGGGACTCACTTTCTTTATTGAGGCGTAAAGATAATTGGTTGAAAACCTGAATATGGAGTGAGAGATTACAGTTACACAGACGTGTATACGTTTTTTGTAGGATTGAAAGTAGATAGCTGTGGTGAAGGGTCTATATCCATATACAGATAACTTTCTCCCTCCCGGGTAGGCTTTTTTATCTTTCGTGCGGAAATTCCCTCGGATACCTCCTCCGCTGGAACCGGAACGAAAGGTAATGTCGGGTCGTGGTGCTAAGCCGGAGGTGAGGTTGTCTTCGACGTATCCCTCGCACCCCGGCTGACCCAGGGCCATCTCTTACAGTCTGGCCCTAGTCGGGCCCGCCGGGGTAGGCAGAGGTATGTTTCAGGTTTTCACCCCGGTGTGTTTCATTTACTTTATAAATAATGTCACTCCTCTATTCCACTGGGCTAGGCGAAGATTCTCTTAAACTCTTCACAAATGTATTGTAAATATAAAGCCTCTACAAAATGTCCGCTAGTTGGCACTCCACCGAAAATCATAGATAGCTAGATAGGTAGATAACTCTTTACTGTATATCATCATCAGATTAGGGGTCATCCATAAAGTACATCACACGTAAAGGGGGGGGGGGGGGTCGACAAAGTGTGACATGGTGTGACAAGGGGTGGGAGTGGTCCTAAGTTTCGTGACATCACATTTCAAAATCTCTTCTCTTCGTAAAAAATCTTGAAATTCGTGTGACGTACTTCATAGTTGGGAAATGTAGGTGTTCATATACTTCTAACTACCCCTTCGGGAATTTAGAGGCGTGAATATATTACTTACGAATGTACTTTTTTTTGGGATAACAAACAGTAGTACAATTCTTTACTCTCTTTACTTTCATACTTTTGGTTTTCTTAGATGTTTGATAGGGTCAGTACCCACTGGTCCTCTGAAATTCGTCCTCAGTGCCCATTCGTCCAGTAGCAATAAATACATACATACATTGTACCTACATGCATATTAGACATTGAAATTCATATTGGAAATTAAACCCGCTACCTCTTACTACGCAGTCGAACGCTCTACCGCTACACAGGTCGTGAAGATTTTCCATGAGATTAATCGTCATGTCAATTTCCTAAGCCTTTATCTACGGCCACCCCCACGGACTAGGCACATTTCGACAAACAAATGTTTACGCAATGAACCAAAACAAAGTGGGTAGGCCCACCAGATGCTGGAGTCGGCAATATCACGTTTTTAAAACGTATGTCTTCTAAACGTAGTTACGCAAGTTTAGCTTTAAAATTTAACTCACCAACAGTTAAGTAGTTTTGATACATCACACCAAATACCAAAGTTCTTTTCCGTTTTTAGGGCCCCGTACCGTACCCAATTCCTAAGACTCCACTGTCTGTCTGTTTGTCTGACACCAGGCTGTATCTCGCGATAACTAGACAGCTGACAATGGATCAACAATGGGCCATGATAGGATAGGGGACTCTTTTATCCGCACTTAGCTTCTCTTTTTGGGCCATTGTACGTGAACAATGATGGGCCAGACGTTGGTCCAATGTGTATCGGCCATCGGCCATAATAAAATTAAAATCCACACGTTTTGAGCTGGTCTCACTGAATCAGGCCCCCAAGCTTAGTACAATAGATCACACAGTGGGTGTGTACTGTACGTACGAAAACTCTCTAGCGCCTTGAGAAATGCAAATTATGCGCACTGCATTGACCTACTTGCTAATCTACTCTGTGGTTCAAGATATTCTTGATGTCGTTTATGTACTTGTTTTTTATTACCTGATACCTTATGTATAATGTTAGTATCACCCTCATTTCGGTGTAGACATCAAATTATGGCAGGGTTTCACCATGACACTGTTGGAAGTTTACGCGAATATCACTATTTAAAATAAAACTATGTACTGTGTCTATTGCGAGTCATTTGGTATTATTCTATTATTAACACTGAGTGCCACTGTGCCCTTACACCTGCAAAATAGTCGACTTAAATGAAGTTACGGAAGGTGCAGTCAAAGGCGCTAAGATTTAGACTGGGCGCATTTACTTAAGTATTTTAAATTGTTATCACTGACAAGAAGAATTAACACTTAATCGAATACATAGGTAAAAATGAAACTTCCGATAGTTCGTAAGAACATCGGTGGATGAGTCCACGTCGTGGAGTCGTGCGTCGCCTTAAAGACGGATAAAAAATAAAGTTTAAAACTAAAACCCGACTACCGAAAAATCACGCTCTAAAAGTAACAAACAAGAAAATAGCCGTGGTCGTATGCCACTTTTCCCTAGAATATATTGTTTTGTCAGGGTAAGTGGCATACGACCACGGCTATTTTCTTGTTTGTTACTTTTAGAGCGTGATTTTTCGGTAGTCGGGTTTTAGTTTTAAACTTTATTTTTTATTTATATTATTTTGGGGCAAGGTAAAGCTAATAATTTATACATATTTGAAATGTGCTTATTAAGCCCTTTCATTTGATACCAAATACGGCATATTTATCTCAAATTTATTTTTTAACATAGTAACTTATGAGCGCTAGAGGGCGCTACACAAGATTGAGTGGCAAGTCATATAGCCTATAACCATCGGACGATCAAGCCGCTTGTAACGATACCTCATATGTTCAGTTCTAATCAGTAGTTGAGTTGCTATGAGGGAACAAATGAACATACATACATACATACATACATACATACATACATAGCCTGTCAAAATCATAACCCTCCTTTTGGCTTCGCCGTAGTCGGGTAATAAAATACAAGGGAAATTTGAATTACATCGGGCGTGTCTTGGTAGCCGACATTCCCCCTGTAAGGGAAAAGATCACAGGTTCGAGTCCCGCCCGAGAAGTTTCATTTTTCCGTATGTATTCGATTTGTATAGTTAGCATACTTAATGCTGTAAAATTCATCCAAATTAACACTTAGCCTGACATAGCGGCTGAAATGTAACCGAAACGTCGGACTACGTGTAAATAATAAAAAAAAACACATTAATCGCGATAGAATCCTATAAAAGTGGTTTCTATCAGTCAAAATCGGTTCGTCAGTGTTTGTCAAACAACAATACCGATCTGAAGTAATTACTGCACTTGTATCTTTGACAACCTCTGTGGTGTAGTGCACGCGACTGCCAGGCAGGAGGCGCGGGTTCGATCCCGACTTTGTATGAATATGGCTATTTGTATAATATGTATGTATTTACAAAAAAAAGAAAAAGTATGTTTACCAGCATTCTAGATTCCATAACACAAGCTAGTTAAACTATGCTTACCATGGGTCTAGATAGCGTTGTGTAGAATATTGTGGAATATTTATTATTGATCTTCAATCGGCCTGTACCGATCGGTAGTTCAATGTAAAACCCGACTGATAGCAAACTACTATACATATACGGTCGACTTTAACCGGCTTATTCAGCTGAGTAATTTGTAATACGTAAACGTTCGTCGACATATAATTCAATTCAGCAGATCAATGACGGCTTTCTTAAGTGTGTACAGTCAGCAACCGAAAGATGTTGACGAACAGAGTACTCAAAATGATCTTAATTTCGTTTTTTGACCCCCTTCCAGTTGACCGATTGTTTTGATATTTGGTACACACCTTTAGTTCGGACAATAATACCATATAAGTCAATAAAACAGTTTAATTTGCTCTTATTACGAGAGTTTTAAGATCATTTACAGACTTCGTCGTTATACCTATAAATCAAAACTGTTTTATTGATTTATGTGGAATTAGCTTTTGCCCGCGGCTCCGCCCGCGTGGATGTCGGTTATCGGACTAAACATAGCCTATGTCCTTTCTCAAGGTCTAATCTACCCCTATACCAAATTTCATCAAAATCGGTTCAGTGGTTGAGGCGTGAAAGCGTTACATACAGACAGACAGACAGACAGAGTTACTTTCGCATTTATAATAGAGGGTGGTGACTCCCGCTCTGGCTCGTTCCTGGGGCAAAGGATGGCTATTGCGATTCAGCGAGGCAACGCGGCCAGCATCATGGGCACCTTTGCGCCGGGAACGATACGGGGCGGGTTGTTTGATACGACATAACCACGGAAGCACTCCGTGTATTTATTTTTGTACCGTGTATTTGACATATTAGAGGGTAATAAAAAACTTTCGACGTATCAATAAACATTATTGAATAAAATTTATAATATTAGTATGGATTATTGTATGAACTAATTTTAAAGGTGTGTACCAAAAATCTGAACAATCGGTCAACTGAAAGAAGGTCAAAAAACGTTTTTAAGATCATTTTGAGCAGTTAACATCTTTCTGATGCCGACTGTACAAATCCTTATAAACATGTAAAGATTCATACATCATAGAGAACCGCTTCTTAATTAAATCACATCAAATGCAGTCACACAACACAAATAAACAACGATGTGCGTGCGCATTGCATGCACTTATATTGATAAATCCGTCAATTAGTTCGCAAACCAATTGAAGTACCACTTAGGTGATGCGCCGACGCATCGGCGAGATTACTGTGAGAATACTATCCATGCAAACTGTGTCAGCATGCACGTCACAATGACGATGAGAATTATGGAAGTAAAAGTTGTTATATGGAACAGTAGCTAATGAATTTTGTTCAAACACTGAATATAGTTATTACTCTACACCAATCAATCAATTAATCGATTAGCGTATATTGCAGTCCGCTGTTGGATATAATCCTATACCTTTTTTTTCGTGCGGAAATCACCATGGACACTTCCCCCGCCGGAGCCGGAAGGGGAGGTTATGTCGGACTCAAACCGACTAAAACCGCACGCAGACCGGAGGTGAGGTTGTCATCGACATATCCCTCGCACCCGGCTGACCCAGGGCCATCCCTTACGGTCTGGCCTTCCTCGGGATAGTCCTATCCCAATGTGCGCGATTTTTCTCCGTCTTCCGCGTCTAATATACATATTGCTTGCTAACTCAAACAAACTTTTAATTTATTGGGATAATTTTCGTGTTAATTTAAAACATACGATTGAGTGGTTCACAGTTTTATATTGATGCCTCCGTTTGGACGTAACATATGTATGACAATTGAATGCCGTTATCCAACCAATAGGTAAATGTGATTAACACCAAGGTACAAAGTACTATAGTAGATATTACTTAACAAGTATTGTTGCCCGCGGCTCTGTATGCATGGAGTTTTAATCCCGTTTTCACAGGTGATAAGAGAATGAGGTCTAACTGCAATGCTTCGATGTTGCCCAAGGGTTGTGAAGGTCAGATCGTTCACGGAAAATCCGCAATCTAAGCCGCAGTTACATTGGAAAAAGACCCCTGTGTCCGAGGCGAAAGCTTTCGAGGGATTAATGCTAGTAAGAAGAGAATGAGTGTACACTGTACTGGGTCCTACCAACATCCTTGAGACTTAAGTCGGTGCCCTTATAAAACACCGGGTTAGGAGGTAAAGACGACCTACGAATAAATAAAATAAGTGGCCATAGCGCTGTGATTCTTTTAAATTATCTCTCTACATGCTTTAACAAAGTGGCCATAGCGCTGTGATTCTTTTAAATTATCTATCTACATGCTTTAAAAAAATATTGATCGCGATTTAAGTAAGTACTTATCTATTAATATAGAGACAAACAATCATGAAATAATTTATAAAAAATTACACGTAAGAATTACCACTGGTTTTCAATAATGTTCATGTATGTGTAGCTCTGTAAGCTCTGGTTTCTCCAACTTGCAAAATTAAAATCTCTTCCAATTCTGAGAAATAATCCTAGAGCTCTTAGCTGACGTTGGTATCCAAACATGGACGCCTGATAGCCTGGTACGCTAAACATTTTAATGAACTATCGCCACGCTTAATTAAGATATCGCCAACATCTTCCCTCTCATTCCCACCTCATAATATATACTTTTAAAGGTCTCTCCTTCTCGTTCGCTCCTGGTATGTTCAGATAGATTTCCTGTTTTATATCTAGGTGCAATCTAGATGGCGTTGTTTTGCTGTCATTTCTACATTGTAGTTTTTTATTTATGACTGGTATGAATTATATTAATTATGCATTTTTGCGCGAATGCAAGATAAAGTATAGTGCGGTAATTTTAGAAAGGTGATACTAAATGCGTTTTTATTGTATTGAGCTAAAGGCGTTTCTTGTCCGAATTCAGCTTTTGTTTTACAGTGTTGCATTTGTGTACTTCCTTCAAATATGGTTATTGTCTAGTTAAATCAGCATCTTTTTATTAAATATCTTTAAACACATTTTTGGGAATCTATATGATATGCAAGCACATTATATACATATACTTGAAAATAATTACTATAAATTGAACTGAACTGAAGTCACACGATTTACGATTTATCTTATAAAATTCATGCAATAAACGTGAAACGCATTTTAGTGTTAAATTGATCTCGGTTCCTATCATTTTTACCCAACTGCCGATGGAATAGGCATGGAAGGAGGGTAATGTTTTTACAACGTTTTCATAGCTTCCTGAACTAAAGACATACAACACAATAGAAAAATCTAGAACACAAGAAATATGTTAAAAACTTTTGCACAATTGCTGATATAAATCAACGACTGCCATCTCGAATGAAAGCACCACTAAAAACGCCATACAATTCATAAAAGTAATAAAATGTAGGCCATAAATATTCGATATTCAATCATTGCGGTAAAAAATGTGTAGACAGGCTCTCATACTCGTACTTCCGATCCACAAATAATTTGGCAACGGTTTACCCGCCAAAATAGTTACAAGTATTAATAGACCAAATAAGAATGTTATCGATCACGGCTCTAGTTCGTTGACCCGTGACAGCTGTTCTATTCAGCCGCGTTATACCTATTACACGATTAAGATCGTAATCGCAATCGCAATTTAGTCTATGTGATACTGATATTACAAAAAAACATGCGATATAAGGCTTGATTTTATTAGAGAAAATTGGCCAAGTTTTCACGTTTTACCCAAGGAACTTCATTGAAAATTAAATAAACGATTATTAATTAAACTTTGTTTTGGAGAAAAAAACATATTTTAATTTTTAATCCTATAATTAGAATAAATTTATCTAACCGAGCTTATTAAATTAAGAATGGCAAATGAGTGGCAAAAATTGCGTCAGTTCTTATTTGATAGTTTTTATTTATTTTTAATAATCCACCAAATCTATAATACCCGTAACAACTGATTTGACTATAAAAGGAGACTGAAATGATTACATACAATCTTGGGCCTAGTTGTAAGAAGATGAAAGTGGTGTCAATTAATAGCTTATTTATTATCAACCTTTCACTGAAAATTTTGCGGATTTTGTCAATCTGTTAACAGAGATATAAGAGATTATGTAAAAGTGAGGTTATGTTGCAATCTATATCTAACAGCTGATTCCTGAAGTGCAAAATGTGTTCTTTTGCACTATACTCCGTCCATTACATTATTGTATTTTAGACAGCTCACTGACAGTGGTCGGTATAACTTTGTTCTAGCGTCAACACCTTAAAATCCTAACAAAAATTAGGCGCCAATACGTCATTTTTCATTGACATCGGCACGTCAGCCAGAAAGCAACTTTAGGGATGTAGTTAGTCAATCGACAGTGTTTTATTATAATAACTTGAAAATGTCACAATTGATATCGACTACAGAAAATATATTTTTTAAATATCACATAACTGGCGATTTTTAACCGATTTCTAAACAACAATTCGGATGTTTATAATTATTTATATTTGTATGATTTTTACGGAAAAATGTTTTTGAAATCAGCATGCTGGAATATTCTTCTAGAAGTCAGTTGTTTTGTTTTGGAGATTAGCGTATGCGTTATGGCCCACAATCGTTTTCTATTACATTTGTAAACTGTACAGACACGAAATATCTAAGTACTACTTTATTATTATGCTAAGAAAGATAACATATTTTAGTTCCACATGAAATCATTTATAACATTTATTATAATATTTTCATATATCGATTTCTTTTTTATCGAGGTTCTTAACTTTGTCGATATTTTAAATTTTCATACAATCACTACTTCCATCTGTCTAAAATACAATAATATGATGAACGGAGTATAATAGTTATTATATTTACTAGAAAATGTTTGAAAAATCATATGAATGAACGTCAACGACTTCAAGCGATAGGTAGGTAACAGGTAAGGAGATAGGGAAAGGATGTCTAAAATAAAATAAAAAATCATTGAATATAGTGTTTTATTCACCTTCTATTAAACACATTTTACATTTTAAATCTGCCAGGATGGTAGCTGGTTAGATGAGGTTACAGGTATTTACTTACAGACTGAGGTGCAAGCCATTGCCGAATCACTGACAGAATTGTTTCATCGTGTAAGGGCCGTCGGCCCAGTGTATTGCAGTGACCAGTGGATATACCACAATTCACACAGCGATCCATAGTTTCAATAATATCCAATCCACAAGCTGGCGGTAAAATGCAAAATAACAATTCCAAGTCAAACATGTGAGCGATCTTCGGTGTCCAAGGTGAAAGCAAGGGTCGTACAAGGTAGACAGGGTAGAATCCGTAAAATACAAAGCAGTTGTCGTAAAAATTACGAATAATCGGGAAAGCACTCAAAACGCATCGGAAAACACGAAACGATGAGCAAACAAAAACAGTCAACAAATGTCTAGTGTCAATGTTAGTCAGCTGCCATGTGAGTGACATAGACAACAAATATAAGAGAGATTTGAATCGATATGAAATCGATAATCATTAATATTGGGTTTTCAGTAATTAATTGATATTTGATTTAATAATATGACTGTAATTATATGCACTATAATGCATGTAAGTATATAATATATAGTGCATTTAATTACTTTGAATTAATTATTTACAGAAAATATTTTAGTGTAATCGATTACTCAATTGATAATCTCACGAAAACTATTTTCCCATATTTCTCCGCATCCAGATTGAGAATTGAGGTGATTTTTCATATTCTAAGATAGAAAAAAATGGCGAATCTTTTAGATCATATCTCAACTTATTACATTTGGGCCCACCATTTTCCATCTCCTTTTATGACGTCACTAAAACTTTTTTCATACAAGTTACCTTTTAACTTATCGTTTTGACGTTTAGTAAAAAGTAACTAATTTGATTAGTCAGTAGAATACCCAATTACGAGCTTCATTTATTAGTTCATGATAAAGAATCATGATAATATAATTAATGAAGTATAACTAGTACCTATGTACCTAATTCTATTGCTGAAAGAGAATATTGAAAAAAATTATATAGTAGGTAACATTAAAAAAAAATGTATTTCATTTATTAATTTTTCTTCTTTTCTTTTTCCAGATGAACGTGACGCGATTCAAAAGAAGACATTCACGAAGTGGGTCAACAAACATCTTAAAAAGGTAACAACATTTTACTTTTTTTTTTAAGTTTTTTTTTAATAGTCTAGCTGTCACAATTTGCTTCTAAATCGTTGAAGTGTTATATATTCCTTCTTATTTCTTGAAGTGAGTTTTTATTAGTCAAGTAAGTATCTGAAAAATTCTTTTGTGAGATATTTTACTTTATAGATTAAATGGGATGATCTAAATTTTATGTCTCGGCTTGATTTGATGTTGAATCCAAATATTATAGACTCTATGACTGGTCTGTCTAATATTAAAAATTGCTCCAATTCATTGGTAAATTGGAATACCTATATATATAATAATGACAAGCTAGAGCCCGCGGCTACACCCGACTCGAACTTTATTGTGAAGAATTATAATATTTCAAAACGCGAGACCCGATAAATGATTAACCGTGATTGATTATTTAGCGCACATTACCCCTTACGTACGAACCCCAAAGATATAAAAAAAAACTTTCTGCACAGCTAGAGTATATCTGTCAAGATGTTTGCCGGTCATTATATAGACAAAAACGGGTAACGAAGCTTCTATTTCACACCACTCGTATTGAAATCGCATTATCCATCACGTTTTATAGTACAAACATAATTCATAGTCAATTAAACCACCATTACGCAGTTAGATAGCAGAAGTACAATTATCTCATTTTTACGATGATTGCTTTTAGTGTCTGTGGCGGCAAACGACGACTATTGAGTACTTATGTACTATGTTATTAGATTTATATATTGGATGATTTATTCTATGAAATTGCGGAAATATTCCCACATTATTTCCGTATTTAAATACCTATATTATGTATGAAGTTACGAAATAAGATACTTGGAATGTATGGAATCTGCGGTAGCCTAGTGGTATGGGTAATGGACTGCTGAGACGAGGTCTCGGGTTCGATCCCAGGTTAACCATGGCATACCCCAATGACTTTTCGATGCTTTCCGAAGTTATGTGCGTAGTTATCGCAGGTTTATAAGTGCCCGGTTAATGGCAATAGGCTCGCCACCATATTACATTGGGACCTAAACATAAACTGGCGAAATGTGGGTGCTAGAACCTCTGCCTACCCCTTCGGGGAATATAGGCGTGAGTTTTTGTTATGTATGTATGGAATGTTTGGAACCTAAACCTATAAACACAGTTTATACACATTTGTGTATAAACTGTGTTTATAGGTTTATTTACAACCTATAAACACAGTGTATTTACACCTGTTACACGTTATGCTGCCCTCAAGTCTGATTGACGGATGAGGTTTCCCAGTAGTCGCTACCGTACTAACCATTATAAACCCGATCAAGGAAAGACACAGTAGAAGGGCGAACCTTGGGCTCTTAAGTAACTAGAGGCTTCGGACGCAAACTTCAGTGACACGTAGAGATAATGATGCTAAATGGTAACGACAATATTTGTTTTGATATAAATCATGATTTTGCACACATAGAATGAAAGAATACGGAGCGATTGAGTATATAAGGCACTGGTGAATGGGCGAATCGACCTCGCGGTGCATGCACTGACACTGACTAAATTAGTGAAGTATTGATAAAAGGACAGGTCAAAAACACTCGAAATCGTCGAATGAAGTAAGTAAGGATAGGAGAAAGGGTCAAGCTGTTGCCTCTGCATGCCCTGGAGGGAAATATGCGTGATCATATGGCTGGATAGACGAAAATCATTAACCCTCGAAAGTATTACGACTTTGTTAAAGTTACACTTCATATTCCACAGTAAAATTTCATGCGCAATTCGAAGCTATACTTCTGTGACTTAGCTGCAATATGTCAAAGCGCCATGTTCACTTTGTAACTGAGTCGTGTTCAGTAAATTGTCACTTTGATAGACACTCGCGTCAATATTCATTGGGTGAGGTATCGTGAGCCGCGTATATGTCGGCGAGGAATATTGATTGTTCAATGCTCCCTATATGTAGATGTGCACTTGACTTACTTACAAGTAGTTAAGAGTACTAATGGGGCTGTTTTTGCTGAATGAAGTCATATCAGCACTATTTTGTAAGTTGTCCTCCTTACGCATACCTAAATGTATTTTTAATTGATTTCAAAGGAGATTGTCAGTTCGAATTGAACTGAACATGACATGTTGTTCTCTTAGGCCCTTATTCTAGAATGACACTCAGCCTGAATCTCGATTTGTCTGAGGACAGATTGTACTGACCATATGTCAAACTTCCCCCATGGGCCTGGGGGTGACGGGTGGAACCGCCTGTCACCCCAGCAGAAGCGGGCCACGGCGCGGCGCGCTAACAAGCGCGCCTCCCCATTCCGGGGGCGAGTCGGGGACACCGATGTCCGAGGAGGGCGTAAGGGATGCCCCTGGGTGAGCCGGGGTGCGAGGGATATGTCGATGACAACCTCACCTCCGGCCTAGCACCACAACCCACAGTCGGCGTGCGGTTTTAGTCGGTTCGAGTCCGACATAGCCTCCCCTTCCGGCTAGGGATTAGGGATAGGGATTTCCGCACGGAAAAAAAGGCCATATTCAAACTATCAATCTGTCAACAGATAAATCGTGATTCAGGCTGAGTGTCATTCTAGAATATGGGCCTTGGAATACCTAGCCACCACTGGTACACTTCTTTTTATTTTAAATTTACGACCTACGAGTATTAATTTTCAGATAGGTAATGTATGGGAGCCTGCCGGATTAGTTCACACTTATGACTACTGCTTCGCTCCCTTGGGTAGCATGATGATATACAGCGTATAGCCTTCTTCGATCAATGAAATATTTAACATAAAAATAAATTTTCAATTCGAACCAGTAGGAGATTAGCTCGTTCAACCAACAAAACAAAATTGAGCTTTATAATATTAGTATCAGAGAACAATATTTATCCAGGATGTAGATAGCTTTATTTTCCTGCGAAAATCCCCTTGGATACCTCCACCTTGGATAAAATCACACGCCGATTGAAGGTCGTGGTGCTAGGCCGGAGGTGAGGTGGTCTTCGACATATTCCTCGCACCCCGGCTGATCCAGGGCTATCCCGTACGGTCTGGGTCTCCTCGGGGTAGATAGCAAAACGCTGGTCTTACTAACAATACTTAGAATAAAATATTCTTATATCAACAATCCTTGCAAATTTCTTCGCATGTCTATCCAGATGTATATAATCCAACCCTGGTCATACAAACAAACTCCAACCGTAATGGCGCAAATGCACAAAGGCACTTAGGTGCCTCATCATTCAAAGTTCAAAAGCCTTCGAACAAAGGATGAGGAGAAGGATCGAATGTAAAATACAACGTGCCTTTGAAATCCTCTGTAAATATACACAGTTGTACTGCATCCTTTATTTGTTTATGGATTAACAATATTAAACTTGTGTGTATCGCAAATTGGGTATTTTCCTGTACTTAAAATAAATTAACTGAGCATTTAAATTAAGAATGGTAAAAGAGCGGTAAAAGTTGCGACGGTACTTATTTTACCGTTCTTTTTTCTAATCATCTACCTAACTTTTGGACAGTTGCAAACTATGACGTCACAATAAAATTGTTTATTTCATAAAATTTGCCTTATAATATGACTTAACGTTTTGAGGTTTAGTAAGAAGTAATTAACTTGGGTAAAAGGTTTTTTAGACGAGTTGTGTGTTCGTAAAAAAATCCGTCTAATTCCTACTTATTCTCTCAATTCCGTCAGATTTCTGTCAACAGGTGTATGACTATAGTTGAAAGCATAACTTTTTCTTGTTTGTAACATCAGACTGAACTAAGTTATATCAAACATTGCTCAAGACGCTTGAGCATTTGATACAACTTTAAACTGCTTATTTAAATACAATGTCATCACCTAATTATGCATAGTCACAATTCATTCATCTCTTGTGTAGCACAAAATTCCTCCTACACGACCGTGACTAAATGCATATCGCAATAGCCACTGGTGTGAACACAGCCTAATGTAACTGCGTAGTGAAGGGACAAGGAACACAACGTTAGTGCAAGCCGTATAAGGTAGTGTATAAAAGTTAGATCCGGCACATAATAATAGGTACAATACCAGTGGTTGATTCCGTAGAATTATGTGTTTAAAACATGTAATTAAAAAGCTTATATTTTTAAAATATGTACAAATTTCAAAAACCCATCGAACATTATTCAGACGGTTCAACCCCGTGGTTGAACCTAACGAAAATGTAGTTAGGTTTTATTTTTTCAGGTAATACGAAATACGTACCAAAATTTTGCTAGTCACTTTTTAAAAAAATCACTATTTTTTTAATTGTTTTTAAAATTAGTGAGCACACAAATCCCAATGAAAAAATCGAACTTAAAAGTTAGCATAATAAATGCTATAAAAAATCATTCAAATCAAAGTTTGCTATTTGTTTGTTCATATTTGATACACCTCCGTAACTCTTGTCCGTATCGTTCATCCACTTGCGATAAAAAAAAATCAAATAGCTTGCGTTTGCTGGATGGTTATAAGCATAGAAGGATCCGGTAGGTGGCGTTGCAATTGAATTATATAATTTAAAGACATTTCACGTACGATATATTATGTATATTATATTTATGTGAGACGAAAATTGCGCAATTTTGCGCCGCACAGAGGAGCGTGAGATTTAACACAATTATAATTTATTAGAAGAAGTGCTAATTTATACACGACATAAAATTAAATATTAAAATTTTCACAAGTACATTTAAAAAAACATTCATTTTATTTTATTTTAAGACACCATCTGCAGTTAAATCGCTGTAATTTGGCCAGCATCAACCTTTTAAAAAAGAATAAGAAATTAAATCAATTAGGCATTACTTTGTAATATGGGCTCTAAAATGCGGATAGACATCCATACTAATATTATAAATGCGAAAGTAACTCTGTCTGTCTGTCTGTCTGTATGTTACGCTTTTACGCTTAAACCACTGAACCGATTTTGATTAAATTTGGAATAGGGGTAGATTCGACCTTGAGAAAGGACATAGGCTATGTTTGGTCGCGATAACCGACATCCACGCGGGCGGCGCCG
Source organism: Eilema sororculum (assembly GCA_914829495.1). NCBI lineage: Eukaryota > Metazoa > Arthropoda > Insecta > Lepidoptera > Erebidae > Eilema > Eilema sororculum. The sequence continues at coordinate 5,794,336 of OU618555.1, read as the reverse complement.
CGGGCAAAAGCTAGTACCTACTTAATATTCGTTTTTAATTGTAACACACATAAACCAACATTTGTACTGATCGGGAATGGAACTAGCACTCACACGAACCGTCACTTGACAGACCACTACAGATTCCACGGTCCGCTCCAGTAATACCATGTTTGCCGGAGGCGGAAGGGGAGGTTATGTCGGACTGGGGACAACGGTGTCCCCGCTCTAGTAATACCTATGTAAAATCCTTTCACAATAGTCACTAGTGTGATAACAGCCTAATCTGATCACTTAGTGAAGGGACAAGGGACAGAATATTAGCAAACTCCTTATAAGGCAGTGTTTAAACGATAGATCCGGGACATAATACAACACTTGTATGGAAATTTATGTATCTGTTTAGTACAAATATGGTACCTTCTTGCAGCTAAAGGCATATTAGCGAGTGAATTTGCAATTCAAAAGTAACCATGTGTAATGGATCTTTGAATAATATCGTGTCTGTTATATCCGGTAATGGTATATTGTTTTCTGAGGTTTATACTGGCCCTTTTTTTACCGTGGGGGAAAATCCTTCATGGATGTTATGACTCCTACCGACTAAAAACCCCCAAGGTAACGCTCAGCAGCCTATGGTTTTTTTTATCGTGCGATTAAATCCCCATGGATACCACCCCCACGGAGCCGGTGGAGGTGGTGGTTGGGAGCCCCGGATAAGCCCTCGGAAGGATGTCCCAGGGGGCCCTATAAATGCTTTTGGGCTCCAAGTCCCTCATCCTCATATAATTTTGGGTTCTTTAAGCGGTTGATGTCGTCAAGGTAAGGACCGCCAGTTTAAGGACACCATCTTAAATGACGGTCAATATTCCTTGTACGGGCTCCGAGTACGGGCAAGCGTAATGTAGGACACCCAACGGCCAGGTATAAAGACGACCTCATCAAGGTCGCCGTGAAGCGCTGGATGCGGGCTGCTTAAATCGGTCATTCTGGAAGTCTATGTGAGAGGCCTATGTTCAGCAGTGGACTATGTGTGGCTGATATGATGATTCCTTGAACTGTACACCAGCTTATTGTCAGATGCAGTCAATATGACGATCTAAAACTAAAATATGGTTATTTGCATTGGTATAGTCGTGCCTCAGAGAGCACGTCAATCCGTCGTTGGTCCCGGTTACCATATCTATGGTAATTGTTACGGGTTGTTGGAGTCCTAAAGAATCCAATAACTGGTTTATTTGTAACGCTTCGATATGGCCTATGAGTTCATCCAAACTTGCAGTTGCAGTGGAAAAAACGGACTTCGGGCTCCGTGGGGTGAAAACTTCGGATACAAATCACAAATAAGTGTACTTTTTTCCGACCGTCTATGAAAACCAGCGCTGTCCGCCTGCACTACAACGCGGACAGCATTAAGCTGAGAGGCGGCCGTTTATTTCTACTTGGCAGTTTGTGGCATTACCCCACATTACTAGATGAAGTGGGTATTGTATAATATGATGTTGATATGTCTAAATATTGCCAAGTAAAATAAAAAAAAATTCTTCTTTCTTCTACTTTATACCGAGTACTTCAACCACTGTGCCATACATGCAAATGATTAATACGAGCTGAACAAGGTCCTGTTTATTAATTCGCCCGATATGATCAGCAATCTGCTCAGATAGTCATCTCGCGAACAAAGACCTCGCTTTGGGCATCTCTGACTCACGGACAGACGAACGAAAGTATACACATAATAATTTTTATATGAAAGTGCTCCTTGTTTTTTTTTTGTGGCAGGAATGTTGAGTTTCTGGGTCAGGGCTTGAGTGATTCCTTTTATGGATTATAAGAGCGGCTTTATTGGAAGGAAAGTCTGTTCTCATGGTATAAATAGTTGTCGAAAATGTTTCGCGAACTTGGTATTCAGTTACGAATATTGAAAGTTTTTGGCGGCCAAACCCCATATTTTCACTTCTGGAAACATAAGACCTAAGTACTATATAGACCTTATAGACTGCGTGCGTTTTAGTTGGTGCGAGTCCCACATAACCACGCCTGCCATCTCCTTTGCGCTTTAGCCGTGGGGATGTTGTGCAGATTAAAAAAAAGCCAACCCCGTAACCATGGCTACTTAAAAGCAACTGTTGGGATTCATTCACCTATATTTCTAGAACCAAGCAATTCAGTGACTCATTCCTATGCCGCTGACCGCATTATGACCTGGAACTCCCTGCCAGCTCACGTGTATCCTTCTTCGTACAAGCCCGGGTCTTTAAGCGGGGTATGAAAAGGCATCTGATGAGGACGTTAAGCTGAGTGCTACCACTGTTAACATGGTACATGTTTGCGATGGTGACCCTCTTTCCGAGACTTTGATAGCTTACCATCAGGCGAGATGAAGGCATATTGACGTATCCTTTATAAAAAAAAATACGTTTTTTTGAAAAATGGCCTCTTTTCCACTCGGGGATGGGGGAAAACGTAAACTTTACCCGAAATTGGGTAATCGCTATAAGGATTACGTTAAATAGAAGGACGCTCGCTGGGCTTATAACCTAGAGTAGCCTATAAGGAACAGTAAGAATGTCAGCAAACATATCAATATTAATATGCTTTGTTCTCAAATATGTAGGTATCCTAAGTTTACATTCGAGAACTAGGTGAATAATCCCGATTGTTACCACATCCTCGCACCATGTTTACGTACCAAGGTGTTGGGTTGCCATAACAAAGGATGTTATCCTATGAGTCAGGGCTGCGCTATGTCGCAACTGACCGGCTGACCTGATGGAGCTTAGTCAACTGAGATAAGGAATGATAAAGATACGATATGGGAGTAGGCATCATGTTACGCGTCACTATTATTGCATGACTTTGCATGTTTTGGTCAGCGACTTTTTTGCTACTTGTATCTATTTGAATTCAAATTTCGAAATAGTTCTAATTCGAAATTTTTAAATAATAATTAGGGGTAATTATTTAGTACTAGAACTGTAGTCGGTCCCATGTTATAGGGGGTGAGCCTATTGCCATAATATTCCGGGCACTATTGTTGACTCGAGCCTACATCTGAGGTTGAATCTGTGCTGTATATATCTATATGATGTTAAACAGCCCTATCCCTTAGTCGCCTTGTACGACATCGCATGGGAAAACATGGGGTGGCCCAAATTCTTCTCTACCGGGAACCGCGCGGCTACGTTTTGATTTATTGTCATCCAATGTTACGATTTCCTTCTTTCGTACTTAGGTGGCAGACAAGCACAAAGTCCACCTGATGGGAAACGGTTACCGCAGCCTATGGACATGTGCAATACCAGAGCCGCCATTCGCCCGGGCAACCCTGTTAAAACCTTCTCTGTTAAAAACTTCTCTTCTGAAATGATCCCATAGGTTTCAAGAACGGTATCGGTTCCACGGGAGCGAAGCTGTAGACAACAGCTAGTATTTAATATTGTTTTTTAAGCCATGGTCATCGTCCTACACTTGAAAAAAAAATATCGTGAAATTACAAAAATGGCGATCAGTGACATAATCTTTCGTTAAGTGGGTGTCGAAATTTGAATTTATGGCTTGTGGCCAGTCATATATGAGCTAAGACCATATCTGGTAACATCCCGGTGAGGGCGCCCACAGACCAGCTCTGCCCACTGTTCAGAATATCAAAGATTTTTGTTTTAAGAGATAAAACGTGAGAGATTTTCGATTTTAAAATGTTTAGCAAGCTAATAAACTGTTGGTTTTGTGTGATTATCTTGGTCAATTTAATAATGTCAATGGGGTGTAATTTCAGTAGTCGCTAAAATAGGGTTCGTTCGCAAAATATGTAGTAGAGCTGTCGTCAAAATGTTGGCGGCAGATCAATTTTTAAAATCACGCCTGTTTCCAATAGGGGTAGGCAGAGATCACGGATCTACATTTGCTACGATCCTGATATACTACTCTAGCTTCATTCACTCTCATTACATTCTTCGTACATGCTCGTCGGTTTAGGGTACCCAATAAAAAAAAAAACAATCGAATTGAAAACCTCCTCCTTTCGCTGGTACACCTGCTAATCAGTGGACGAGTCTCTGGCCACTCTGATGCAGGCTTTACTCTTAGAGTTAGGGATCAGACGGCAGTTGCCCCCGTCCCCCCCTCTCAAACATAATGATAAACCGAAATATGGAAAGGAGTAGGAAAACCTGAAGCTTGCAAGGTTTGTATGCAATCGGGATTGACACTGAAAAGATGATGAACAAACAAGAGATCTTTCAAAACAATAGATTCGTGCCAAACACCTATAATTCCGTGTCTATGTTTTGATACTGTTAAGTCAACAAATAATTACACCAAGGATAAATGTTACGTTCAATAACCTTAGCAAAGTTCCTGTTATGACTGTTATCTTAAAAGCAAAACGATGTTTATATTATCACATACTTATTATCTTTCAAAGACATGTTACGTCAAGCGTAATAAAACACTATTATTAGGGAGTCATCGATTTGTTATGAAGATGCCTGCCTTACTTCTGTGCACCAGACGGCCTCTTCTTATAATCTTAAAATGACAGAACGATAATTGATTGAATTATGGATTGAATCATCTTGGCGGTAGTCCTGGTTGCATGTGACCGAGGCGTGGTCATCGAGTCTGGGGGCGAGTCGGGGTCACCGTTGTCCCCCATCCCGAGAGGGGCCAGACCGTAAGGGATGGCGTTTGTTCATCATCATTTGAGTGCGAGGGAGTTCCGGCATAGCACCACGATGCGGCGGGCGGTTTTTTCTTGCAAAAATCCCCTCGGATACCTCCCGCGCCGGAGCCGGAAGGGGAGGTTATGTCGGACTCGAACCGACTAAAACCGCACACCGACTCGTGGTGCTAGGCCGGAGGTAGGTTGTCTTCGACATATCCCTCGCACCCCGGAGGTTGCAAGTAACAGTGGCTTGGCTTCCGAAGGCCTCATAAACCTAGTTTTCTTCTTAATTCAACCCTGGTTAGTTCCGGTTTGACAGATAACAAAACTATCGTTTGATATTACAGAGCAGAGATAACCTGTATCTGATACCTCAATAACGATCGACCGATAAGTTTGTCAATTCTTGCGGCGTGTATAATGATGTCATTTCTAATTTACGAAAATCACAAAGCTACTACACTATTTATTTAAAGAAAACAAAAAAAAACTAGAGCAATTTTTTAAGGAAAAAACGGAACACTTATATGATCACTTTGTTATCCGTCTCTCTGTCTGTTCGTCTGGCTATCAAGACCTTTCTCTCAGGAATGCGTGGAGGTATGTGTGAAATTCATACCATGTGCTGAGGCACATAGTATGAATTTTAACTTGATAACTCCACTCCTCGTACTTAGTCCGTAATATCTTGAAACTGTGCAAAAAATAAAGTTCTAAGTCAACGCAATAAAAATATATTGCAGTTTCTGTAGCATAAGTTCGTCCCTAAACGCTCGGTGCGCGAGTCCGTTTCGCACTTGGCCGACCTTTTTTTCTTCATTATATCAATTGCCATCAACTAACACGTAACCTTTTTGTAACACTCATAAGATGATACCATATTAGGTAATCTGACGCTACATCCATACAGAGAGGTACTGAAATTCACAAACTCATTTATCTATTCTCTGCTTCCCGTACTCCCTTCGTTCTAAATATATCGATCTGTTCTTTTTTAATATCCTGAACCTCAGAACTAATAATAAGAGGCACCTCTTATTATTAATTTTACTCATTTCATTGCTTGTCAAATGTACATTTGTTCCGAAAGCCCTCTGAATTCATACCTTTCCAACGCATGATTACAGTATGGCAGCGCATAAAGTGCAAACAAACCAGCATTGATTCTTTATGTATATTTAATTTAATTACCAATTAAAGTATCAATCAGATCGACAATTACTTATAATTTTATTATAATTATTTTAATATTGGATGCCGAAGATTCATTTGATACGATATTTATTAATATCTAACGCGCGTACATCGATCAGTCACGCGTTTATTAAACTTTTTAATTAAAAAGTTATAGAAGGCCCTATTCGTAGGTACAGTTAACTCGGTATGCTACTACACAATGCTATCGACTCCGTACTTGATAATAATTTTATATTACAACTAGCTGACCCGTCCCAGCTTCGAACGGAAAACTTTCGTATTCCATATTTTGATAGTGACCTAAATGCCGAACTATCCACACAAACATTTATTACCTATTTTACCCGCTAAGTAGTTAAATTTTGAAAAACACTGATACAGGTGTTCATTTATTTCTTAAAAGACACAGGTTTATGAAATTTAGTGCATCTAGGTCTGAAAATGACGGACTTTCATACAAACTTCCATACCTTATTTTACCCCTTTAGTAGCATAATTTCCAAAAAGCCTTTCTTAGTGAATACTTACATCATAAAATGCATCTACTGTCATAATTTCAAGTTTGTTGATCCAGCCGTTTAGAGGCTCTGCGTTGAAGAATCAATCAGTCAGTCAGTCGGGACAAGTAATTAATTTTATAGAAGTCCATAATGTTATTCCGAAATACCGGTCACCGAATAGAACGCTTGTCTTGTCCGATAACACTACTCCGACGGTTAGTTGAACGAAAAAATACTTGGCTGATGGAAGGTTTTGCCAAAAATATAATTCATCGATGATTGGTAGTCCGAATACATCCTTCGCCGATTATATATTATATAGAAGATAGATGACCACCTATAATACTTATCAACAATTTCGCCGCTAACATTCTTGGTGACAGACCGCTAAGTATCGCTCGAAGCCGTACAATAATATCGGATTTGTTACTTACAGAGCAATGAACGCCACCGAATATATAAATGCTATATGCATGTAACATACAGTCACGCCTGTCATCCTAGAAGGCTTAAACAGAGGTGTTTAAACATCTAGGTTTCACCAATCTCTGTATTTGGTCCCACGTAATAGGGGGTGAGACTATTCTCGATTTAGGTACTTTATGCCTACTGGGTGATGTTAAAGTCATTTCGAATAAAAATAATTTGGGCACAATTTTGAAAGCAAAATCATCTGGAAAATAAATTGGCGAAAGATTTTTATCAAAACCCCGTACATTTTCCTTTCACCTGAACATTACATTATCAATTCTATTTTCTTTCGCCAAATTAATATTTCCAGATGATTTTGCTATCGAAACTCTTCCCAAACTCTTTTTATACGAAGCGACTATAAAATCACATGGAGAAACAAGTCATTTACCTAGTTGTTTGATCAAATGGCTGAATATCATTCAGGCCCCTAGTTAAACGGTGCCGCTTAGCAAACAGGCTAGGCTGTTAATTAAACGACTGATTAGGCTAGTTGATTTGGTGTTAGCGGAAAATCCGCGACAGTATTTCTGTCGAGTGAAGTTTACGCTTTAAATAGCCTAACAGCTATCTGCAAACTTGTCGAAGCATCCTTTGCGTCGGAAGCATAATTAAGATGTAAAGATAAATCACACTCGTCTTCCTATCAATATAATAGCATTCATCAATCTACCGAGAGATGAATCGCGCTCGAATGTACATCAAATGTGACTTACATCCGCCAAATAACGTTTAACAGGCATTGAATATCTTGATGCCTATCTCTCTGAGCAGGAATCACTACTTAGATCGAATCGTCGACACTCATTACGCACAGACCCCACAGAGTACATAATAAAATTGGCCAAGTGCGAATTGGACTCGCGCACTGAGGGTTCTGTATACAACTGGATTATGGTGCAAACTGGAGTCACTAATATAACTCGCAGGTAACTGAAGTGAAAATTGACTGATCACATCTACCGATTGCCTCAGCTCGCTAAAGTGGAGACCGCGAATCCGTTAATTATCGGATTTTAGAACAACAGACAAACCAACAAGGTGATCTTATAAAGCTTCCATATCAGCTCACGTGTTTCCTTCTTCCTACAGTCCCGGGTCCTTTAAGCGGGGCGTGAAAAGGCATCTAATGAGGCCGTCAAGCTGAGTGCCACCACTGTTAACATGGTAAATGTTTACGATGGTGACCCTCTTTCCGAGACTTTGCCTTTAGCTTAACATCAGGCGAGGTGAAGTCAAATTGACGTGTTCTGTATAAAAAAAAAATCATCCATCCATTCCATCATTTATGAAGTTAGAAGAAGCTTATATCGGAATCGTAGCATGTGGAAAGCATGCGATCTCTGCCATTGCCTACCTCTATGTAAATGAGGCGTGATTGTATTTATGTATATTGTTTCACTAATGCTCACCGATCAAAGCTCCCTTCACATTGTTAAATCATTCTTTGTAATTTTAATACTCTCATCCAAAAATCAATTTGGAACATTTATAAAGAACACGAGCAGGCTTATCGTCTGCTCATAAAACAAATGTGCCTTATAGGAATGCACTGTTACTTTTGAGTCGTTATGGAAGATTAATACGTCCATTAAGATGTTACCATATGTGTAGTGTGATCTATTTGGTAGCGTTTGTTCGGAGATTAATATGAGAGTTTATTGCTGGCGAATGGAGTAAGATTAATGTAATGGTTTAAAGGTTACATTTGTCTTAAGATTGTACTTGTAGGGAACTTTTAATGTGCTATTCCATCATTTGTTAGATTAAGTAACTTGAAGTCTTAATAAGGGTCTATTTGAATTCATTTGATATCTTTTTTATTTCGTCGGCAAAAGTAAGTTTTCCAAAGTTTATCGCGTGAAGTCCTGAACTATTATAAAACATAATTTGATATCGTTCATCAAAATATAATATTATTACTATATTAACTTAAAATTCATTAAGATACCTATACCCAAGTTGATTGAATGAGACTCTTTTGACTCAATAATATGAACGTCAAGATTCTCGAAATCTTCCAACCAAGGCACATTTCGTAAAGATGCAATTCAGATAAAATATTAAGAGGAACAATTGTCCGCCCATTCATTCGGCCGCCATATTTAGCGTTGTGTAAGTCCATACAATTGATGTAATCGATTAAGTGCGTGTCAATGACCGTTTTTTAACGACCTTCTTTTTCTATTTTTACCGTTTCGTTTTCTATATGGTTTGTGAAGCAAATTGTGGCAGCCTTTACACCTCACAAAATAATGCCTTCTATCCGACAGTACAATACTTGCACACCTACTGATGAAATTAAAGAAGCAAAAAATCTTCGAGTCTTTCTTGGTCTAGATGTTATGAGATTACATTTTTTAAATTGACAATTGAATTGTTTTTTATCGTCTTACGTACGACAACGTTGCGAACTGTTGTTTGTGTATTGTTACCCTTTCGACTGTACGTAACGTCATAGAGCAAGTTCATTGATACTTTTGAATACGAGGTTTTATTTTAGATATTTGGGATTGCTTATAAAAAGTATCTGTCTAGGAAAACGTTACTTGCTTTCAAATTTTGTATAAATGCTAGATTATAAACAATCCCTTTAAAATTATTTTCCACCGAATTTGTTTTGTCAATAAAAATTCTCACTAATACAAAAGTCTATATGTTTGTTTTTTCATCGCTTGTCATTTGGATTGGAGCAGCACTGGAAATATCTCAAGGTCTGTAGTATACACAGCTATCGTTCAGTTTGTCCGTATATTTGCTTAGGCTCATCTCATCAACTGCCAAAACATTGATACAATCATTAAAAAGCTTAACTAAAATCAAAGTTAAAGAAATGTATAGACATGCTCTTTGCTTATACGAGTGTGATATTGTTATAACGGTTTTTCACAACGTGTAAGGTGCAAGTCTATCAGCTAAGACAGTTTTATTTACTGTGTAAAGTCAAAGAACTTGAAATGGCGTACTAAAATTTAAGTTTGACAATAATTGCAAGAATAATTTAAATTAATGTCAACAGAACAGTTACTTGGTTTTCGCATGACATGAGTGTGTTGTTCAAACTCAGAATTAGTGATCAGTGTTTAAAAATATAAATGTTAATGTAAGACAATCACATTCCTATATTTTTGTTGAAATCTTTCAAATGAAGAAGTTTCTTAGTTTGATAGAATATAAATAAATTATTAAGAATTGTCGTCCAACGAGACAATGTGGTCTATGACACTATCCTGACAAATTGAAATTCTTGGTCGTTTTCTACTTCAATTTGTCAGTAGAATAAATAAAACGATCAATGTATGAAATTGACACATGGTTACGCGACTGTCATAAACGTCAAAATACTTGTCAAAACATTGATTATTCTATTTAATTTTACTGTCGATTGTGCCACTTATCGAGTAGGGCTGGTTATTCTTGATGCATTCCTTACTAAGCTCGAAACATATCAGGTTTATTGCGCGCTAAACATGTCTATAATGCAAAATAGCCTTACTTTCTACTAGGCTATTTTCTTGAACATTATCTTACAGTTCATTACATTCTACAAGAAAAGCTGATAGATTTGAACTAGCTTCATCATTATGTTGATAGTTCAATCATCATTTTCGTTTATTTGCATGCTCTTCGCCAGTTTTATCATACAAGTTATTATTTTGTTTTAGTCCATCACACTTAGTTTTTTTGTTGTTAGAGTTTATTTTGTTTTGACTAATTGATTTCTTCGAATACATAGGGAAAAAGAATCTTCTCGGGCGGGCTTCTTTTTCCCTATGTATTCGATTTGTATAGTTAGCATACTTAATGCTGTAAAAATTCCTTTAATTGATTTCTTTCACCGAGTTGTTCTTTGTTTTTCTTTGTTGTTTGTATAAGATGTTACTATAGCGTCTATTTCCAGTTATTGCCACTGGCTTTGTCGCCAGTGCTGATAAATGGGAAAAGTATTCATTACTGTCACCAGTGATGACGATTGACACATACTTTCCCAGTTGTAACTAGTAGCTTTGTCGCCACTAGTACCATTTGTATTAAGAGATTTTATTATAATATGACAAAACTGAAATAGGTCTTGAGTTAAATTGAAAGTTTTCTAAAATTTATAATCAAACACTCACCAAATTATATAAATAAAAGAATACCAAGCTTTGTATTGTACGTGAATTCTATTTTTGATCATCCATCAATGTATAATAGTAAATTATTTGACAATTAAAAATTAGACTTCACAATTTTTTTTTGTTAGTTTCCTTATTTTATAACTTACCGTTTTCACAATCTATACTTAGTCAATAAATTATTTGACAAATAAAAATATGACGTCACAATTTTTTTTATAGTTTCCTTTTTATTACCGTTGTGACGATTATTATAATGCATTTATTTGACTATGATTAGACTGTTAAATACTCAGTTGGTATTCGTTCCAATTTTGTCACATTATCTTTTATGTGGGTATTTCTAGCTCTAGTAGGTTATCACTCCGTGTTCTCATCCAGGTGTTAACGTATCTTTGTCCCACGCTGCTCGGACAGACCTACACGCGACTCCACGTGTGCGAGGTCATCAACAACCAACTGTGTTGTCCACCGCAGCAAGTGAGTTGTTGTTGTTTACTGTTAGATGTTGTTGTAGCTCGTTTTGATTGGGAAAATCAATTCAAAATTGAGAGTTGATTTACAAAGCTCTCTTATAGTTATAAGTATGAATTGATTCGAGTAAATTTTGCTTAAAATATTTACAACACATTTACTATTTACACACACAATTAAGTGGATTTTTATGAAAGTTCCACATATTTAAATTATTAAGCAGACAAACTCTAAGTAAATCGTTTTGTTTCTTCTAATATTCTTGACGCCCTTAAAGATAGATATAAAGAGAAGGGAAATTTGAAGTGATCCAGATGTGGCTCAATAGCTCAGTTGGAAGAGCTTTGCCCCTGTAAGGGAAAGGTCGTGGGTTCAAGTCCCACTTGAGCGCTTCTTTTTCCCGATGTATTGCGAACTTAAAAAGTTAGCATAATAAATGCTATAAAATTTTCATTCTAATATTCTTGATTTTCCCATGAATAATTATTTTTTACATTGATAACATTAATAAATTCTAATTCTAGCATGAATTATGTTTTGTAGCTGTTTTCTTTTTCTTTTTAATAAGTAGCAACACTTGTTTGATCCTCAGATGCTTTGTTGTCTTATATCTTAGTTGTTGTTGTTGTTACAGATTTTTGTTTTGATGCATCATTTTTAGGCTTCACTAATCATTATTTAGCTGATTTTTTGTTGTGAAGATTCTTAACATTTGTTACCATCTTAATATACTGTTTGTTTTAATTGATTTTTGTGTTGTCGATGATGTCTTTATTTTTAGAAGATTCGTTTTCAGGAGAGATTGATTGTAACGTTTTAGCATGAGACCTAGACATGTCGCAATTCGTTAGTAGAATAGAATAAAGTGAAGCCAACGAGAAAAAAGGTAAACAAAGTTTCAGCGGTTCTAAACATTTTTATTTGAAAATTATTACGTATCACTTCAAACGCAATCCAGACAGGAATGAAATTGCTCATAAGATGACGGATCTGACAGTTTAGAACCGCTCTGTGCTCACAGTTTTCCTGTACTACGAAACACGCAACGACAGCTGTCGCTCGGCTGGCTCGGCGACAAGGACAGGTATCTCAGTAAAGGTCGCTTTGTTTACCTTTTTTCTCTCGTCTCGTTGGCGTTACTTAAAGTAATCAATGAATGGGATTCACATACGACTGTCATAAATGTCAAAATACGTGTCAATCTCATAAATTGAGTAAACAGTTTTATTCTAATCTACTGTCGCTTGTGCCCCTTTTCTAAAGGGTTAGTGTAATTTAGAATTAAGTAAGTTTTTTCAAAAATGCATTTTGATTGTATACATCTAATGATTTATTTATTGAGATTTTATCTGTAGACTTCATAATCTTCTGTAGACTTCTTTAGATTATGATGAACGAAATTTTAATTATATTTCTTCTGTGCAGGTGAATCGCCACGTGAACGACCTATTCGAAGATCTGCGCGATGGACTCAACCTCATCTCTCTGCTGGAGGTGCTTTCTGGCGAACACCTCGTAAGTATCTTCATATTTTTATTCCAAGGCCCGTATTCCAGAACCAAACCTCTGAATCTCGATTTATAACTAAATATGAGTATGTATATCTGAAGGCAGATTTAATATGTATTCTAGATGACAATTTTATTGTGAGATTCGATTCATAACTAAGCCTTGTTCTGGACTACAGGCCTAAGAGTCATCATTATTGTCATCTTAGCGTTGATAGCTTCCAAGGTTTACATCTCTGAGCCTGAGGCTTCTCAAATTATTGACAATATCACACCATCCATATTAATAGAATAAATGCAATGTAACTCTAATTGTCCATTTAAGTACTTCTCTTTCATGTCTAAACCACGGAACTGATTGTGATGAAATTTGGTACAAGAATAGACTAGAGCTTGGGGAAGGATAAGGCTATAATTAGTCGCGATAACCAACGTTCACACGGGTATACCCACTGGCAACAACTAGTAATGTCCTCAAATTAATATTTATTAACACGCTTTTATATTAGCTTCCTTTGTAACTATGTATGTAAGAAAATCTTGGAATCTTAATTTGACCCACTTCCCGGTCTTCGATTAAGATGAAATTTTGCATACGCTCTGAGTTCTGATGACAATACATGTCTAGCTAAGAAACGTCATTACAAATCCAATATGGCGGCCTTCCCAAGATGGCGGACTGGCTGTTTGAAATCCACCCCCATGATATGGGTATCAAATGAAAGGGTTTGCTGTCAGAAATACGAAAAAAAAATAGTCACGTGACTTAAATCTTTTGTAATTTTTAGTGCGTGCTAAAAGCGTGTCTTTTAGTTTTTTAAACTATTCTATTTTTACTCTGACAAGGGCGTGAACACGTATCATGTTTTGTGCTCGTAATACATTTACATTTAAATATGGGCTTCAGAATGGTACATATCTAGATTAATTATTGGATCGCGTGTTACACTTATATTTAATCAACTCTTGTATGTACTTACTAAGTCATTATAAGTTATAGTTTATAGTTCTGCGAACATGCAAAAAGCGTGTTTAGTTTCTTGTATTTCCGTTTTCGTTTTATTACTTCTCCCACTACAAAGGTGTTACCAGGCGCTATTAAACGTTCGTGTATTAGATAGAGGAAGCTATACAGGATGTATAGTTCCATCCCTCCTTCTCGCCCGGAACATGGGCGCTATTAGAAGTCATGGTAAACCCTTTGATATCTTACGACTATTGTAAAGCCAACAAAGTTGACGTATTTCGATGAAATTTGGCACAGGAATAGCCTATAATCAGGAATAGCATATTGACTACCCTTCATTCAAAATATTTGGGCGGAGTCATCAAAAATCAACTTTTAAACTCTCGGGTTTCATGATATACACTAATTATAACAAGAATTAACGCGATCATAGTACGTACCTTTGATTTGCCTGACGTTTCACTTCGTTTAGCGGTGGTAAACTTAGTTTTAAGCAGAATTTGATGTCAAAAAGCTGTAGTAATGTTACACAATTTTGAATAAATACCTTGATATTTTCTAAAGTTTACGCGAATGTCACTCATTGAAACAAAACCACCACTCAGCCGAAACGTCGGGTTAAAAAGTAATAATAACAAATATATCGCGATAGAATCCGTGAGAGGTGGTTTTGTTTCAATAAATACCTTGAGTTTGAGTTTTCGGCCGTGGTCACAGGTTGAGTCAGCCTGTGACCACGGTATATATCAAAAATCCATGTTTAAAAATGTTTGAAAAAGCATTCAGTTCGTAAGAAAATTGGTAGATGGCGCCACTATATAAAGAGATAGGAAATTTGAAGTGATTCAGGTGTGGCTCGATAGCTCAGTTGGAAGAGCATTCCTCCTGTAAGGAAAAGGATGTGTGTTCAAGTCTCACTTGAGCATTTCATTTATCCCGATGTATTTAAATTTTAAAGTTGGAATAATAAATGCTATAAAAAAAAGTTAGAATTCGCCCCAAAAACTGATTCCGAAATGAAAGTATTAGAGAATCTTGATAACCAGAGCACTCCAGATTTTAACTATCGATTAACAGTTAACCTACAAACCTCGGTTAGTAACTGGCTTATCTAGATCCATTAATTTGAATCAGGGCGCTAGTAGGTGTGGCCGATCTTCGCCAACCCTACCCGTTGCTAGGGGTTGTTAAAGTGATTAATGCGGGGAAATGCGAATTTTGTTAGACATATTTATAAACATACATACCTTTTTACGGACCCCAGACTCCAAGTTGAAAAGCTTCGGATGCGACTGGGATTAACGCGAGGACATACATAGCATACACATACCTTCACCTGAATCTCCTCTACTGGATAAAAATAGGCTATATGCTGTTCCAGATGACCATAATCATTAGATTCATAATTCATAATCCCTCCTATTTTTATTTTTCCACCTTTTTGATGTCCAATCTCTCTATTACAGCCGCGCGAGAGAGGCAGGATGCGGTTCCACATGCTGCAGAACGTCCAAATGGCTCTCGACTTCCTCCGCTACAAGAAGATCAAGCTCGTCAACATCCGCGCTGAAGATATCGTCGACGGCAACCCCAAGCTGACCCTCGGACTCATATGGACCATCATCTTACACTTCCAGGTCAGTGAGCATGCTAGCAAGTAAGGAAGGAAAATAGTAACAAGCGGTATAGGATAGGGCACTCTTTTATCCGCACTTAGCCTCTCTCTTGAGCCATTGTGCGTAGAAAGTATTGGCTAGAGCAGCCAGCCTAGCTCCGCCCAGAAACGCAGACACTTACTGGGGGCTTCACAGGCTTCGCAGAGCGACCTCGTTGTGCTGAGGATTTGGGATCGTTGGGTGGCCACTACCTCGCATTCCAGTATTACGTGGGCGGCCGTTTCCTCGGCGCTGAAGAAGAATCTTTTTGGTTAAGAATGCTCTGCACGCTCATGTCTTACTATCCCGGGCTTTTCAAGCGGAGCGTCGAAAAGCACCCACCTTTTTGGGATTGTTAGCACCTGGAATTGTGTTGCATATTCCGTCAAGAACCAAGTGGTTCGGCATCATTCCTACGCCGCACCATTAATACCTGGAACTACCTACTAGCTCATGTGTTTACTTCTTCCTAGTCCCGGGTCTTTTAAACGGGGCGTGAAAAGGCATGAGGCCATCAAGCTGATTGCCACCATTGTAACGTGCAACGTGTTTGTAATGGTGACCCTCTTTCCAAGACTTTGCCTTAAGCTTACCATCAGGCGAAGTGAAGCCAAATTGGCGTGTCCTTTTATATAAAAAAGAATCTGGACTTCACCCTAGCTTCTTACCATCCTGGGTCGTACTTGCGAAAGTGAGCCGTTTTTCAATGTCATCGTTATGATGACAGCTCATTTTGTAGTCGGATTGCGGTATTGACGCGATACCAAATCTTTTTGTGATTGAGACAGTGATTCCATTAGTATACATAGAATTTAATGCTTTTGCAGAAAGATTTATGCCATATTGACAGCAATACCTACATCAGTGCCATCGTTAACATTATAAATACACATTTTGATATATCTGATGTTTAGACAGATGAATATTCAAATTAACTGAGGCTGTGCCGTTGACTGACGTTTTAAATCGAAGATAGTTTGAGCCTTGCGTCACCTTCCTATGATTAAGGCTTTGAATAATTACGGTCCCTTTATAAGTAATCCTTTTAGGCACTGAATGAAGTAATTACGCTACATTGTAGCAACTAATGTTAGGGTATCTGTAGGTACAGTCGACAAATGAGATACGTTTGCACCTTTACATACAACATTATGTGTTAAAGTGTGACTATATCTACTTTGTCCACTAATAAATAAAAATTCTACAACATTCTACACAACGTTATCTAGACTCATGGTAAGCATAGCTTAACTAGGTTGTGTTATGGAATCTAGAATGCGGATAAACCAACTTAGATACTTATTTTTATAAATACATACATATTAGACATAAACACCCAGACCAATGCAAATGCCCATATTCATGTATACAAATTTTTGCACTGAGTGGGGATCGAACCCGCGCCTCCTGGGTAACGGTCGCGTTCACTACCGCCACGCCACAGAGGCTGTCAAGTACATTAGCTAGAAGTAACATAACATAAACATAAACTCACGCCTGTATTCCCCGAAGTGGTAGGCAAAGGTGCTAGCACCCACATTTCGCCAGTTTATGTTTAGGTCCCAATGTAATAGGTAGCCCATTGGGGCTCGCCACCTTTACCATGGCACACACCAATGACTTTTCGAAGTTATGTGTGTATTTATCGCAGGTTTATAAGTGCCCGGTTAATGGCCCGGTTAATGGATGAATGGTAAATACACACATAACTTCGAAAAGCATCGAAAAGTCATTGGTGTGTGCCATGGTAAACCTGGGATCGAACCCGAGACCTCGTCTCAGCAGTCTATTACCCATACCACTAGGCTACCGCCGGCTACCAATAGGCTACAGACGTTACTAAATGTAATGTATCGATAAAAAGTTAAAATCTATGACGGGACTAGAACCAGTGACTGTTAAGGGGAATTCTCATTCTCTGATCAACTAAGCTACCTACACACGTCCTGGATATTCGGAATTTTCCTTACATATTCATCTACAGGAAAAAGTAGTTAAGTTTGGTTTTACAGGCCATACGGAATACAAAAGTATTTGACGTTATTCTTTCTAATCGAATTAAAATTATGTGTTTTGAAAACGTGGTTTGTCAAGTCTCTCTCATTGTTTTTTCTATAGAAATCAACCATAAGATAGGACGGGTTATTCCTTCTTCGTACCACAAAAACTCATACCATTTTAATTTTGTATTTTTACGTCCATCGGTATGACTTAAGAGTCGAAATTGGTATGAAATAAGAATGGTATGAGTTGTCGTGGTATGAAGGCGGAACAACCCAATAGGACAGATACCTTATATTTATTCGTAGTAAGTACATTATATATACTTTCTTCCATTAAAATTTTCTTAGTGAAACATTTAGGTTGCCTAATCAATTAGTATTTTGACACAATAGCCGGCGACTTGGCAATGATGGCTAGTGTCAGTTGGCTTAGCCAAGTGTTGCCTAAGCTTCCGAGTGAAAGAATACAAATAGATTGTATTACTATAGGACCATAGTTAATGGCGTCCACGAAGTTTTCCATAAGGACGCAAGACTCAACAGAGATTGAAGGCTTCTAATAATTCTCGTAATAAAATTAGGTTCAAAATTTAATCTCGATCTAATCTTAAACTTCCAAATGTCAATCTGATTTGTTCCATAGAACGCTTCTTCTTAATTCTTCACATATTTTGTATTATTCAACAGTTTTAATACTTACTGGATCATAGTTTATTCAAATCTGATAATAAAATACTGTACTTAGTCTTTTCAGCGCAATTTTTTTTTATACAGCCCAGGTGGCAGACAAGCACACGGCCCACCTGATGGAAAGTGGTTACCGCGGCCTATGGACGTATGCAACACCAGAGGCGTTACACTCGCGCTGCCTACACTTTGTGTTGGCTACACCTTCTTCAGCCGGGGTGCGAGGGATATGTCGAAAACAACCTCATCTCCGGCCTAGCACAACGACGTGCGATTTTAGTCGGTTCGAGTCCGACATAACCTCTCCTTCTGGCTCCGGCGGGGTGAGGGTATCTGAGGGGATATCTGCATAAACAAAAAAGGCTATAACTTCTTTGTAGGTATATGCAGCTATACCGTTAATTCGTCAGCGATGTAATTTTGTAACTCATAGTTCGAACTTGGGCAAAGCTCGCTGCAATCGGGTTTATAGGATAAGTACTAACTTTTGCCCGTAGCTTTTGATGTCGTTCATCAAAATCGTCAATCATTTCAAGGTTTAGGCATGAAAGCGAACAGACAGACAGAGTTACTTTCGCATTTATAATATTAGTTTGGATTCTCGTGCAACACAAGGCCCGTATTCTAGAATGACACTCAGCCTGAATCACGATTTATCTAATGACAGATTGTATAGGCAGATTGATAGTTTGACATCAGACAAATTGTGATTAAGGCTGAGTGCCATTCTAGAATATGGGCCTAAGATGGGTTAGCTAGAACGTACATCAAGCTACTACCAGAAATAGTTTCGGAGATATACTCAACAAACGTCTAAGAAGAGCCGTCTTGAAGTCTCAGATTTCAAATAATTAACGTGTAATGTTTTATTTAGTGCACATAGTAATTATGAGAGAGTGCGCAACCGCTACCGTTTCACACTGTTACAATTTTGTACATCGTTTTTTTTGTTACATTTTTGTTTGAAAAATAAAAGTACTACACGTAATAATATCATTTGTAACGCATTTTGTTTGAAATGAAAGTGTTGAGGAGGTTTTTAAGCTCGACTTTGAATCTAAACAAAGTATCCAACCTCCTCTCTTTCCTATACATAACGATACGTATAACCAAGCGGGTAAGCACCACTTCTCTTGACGCACTATGAGGAATGCGGCCCCAGGCTTAATTGCATGTGACTGCGGTGCCCCCGACACGAGACCAAATGCGCCATGGACTGCTGGTCTCGTGTCCCTTGTGTCCTTCTTCCTGTACTAAAGACGATCTAAAGAAAGCCACTGACAGCACGATTAAGATGGCAGAATTCTATTCCCGAATAGTGTAAAAGTGAATCGTTGACACGAAAAGGAGAAGAATACGCACCATAAAGCATTGGAATTCTTAACTCCTTATCTTCTTTTAGGTTTGATTTCTGTACCTCTTATGGGAAGTTCTATCGCCGCACTGGCTAATTACTGAGAGGAAGGGCCTACGTCACTATATAACAGAATGTTATTAGGTTATAGTTTCCTGGTAATCAGACTTATAGAACCGAAGTTACTAATATTCCCCCTAACTCCTCCAGCTAAGCTAAATTGCTTGTGTTAGGAGTGGGTTCACGTCGTCGGTAGTGTAATGGCCAGGATTCGAACCCGATCGTAAGGCCGACTCCTAAACCACTAAGCTACCGACGCTTGTAAGATCTTGGTTCTAACAATTTCCCTGTGCTCCAACACCTATAGAATTGAGGACTTGAACAAAGCGACTGCGGGGGCGACCAGAGTCTGCAAATTTTGGGCTGGACACATTCAATACCACTGAAAATTACCACTAACCCAGAGTCTCCAGCCGGAGCGGCTGGAGGGGGTCCTGGACTCCTTGTTCCCATCAAGAGCGGAGGAACACATTCCTCCGCGCATGGCTCCGTCCCAGGCACCCAACGCGGAAGGCAGCGAGAACGACGTGCCCGTAGTCACAGAGGGTGAGCTAGGGGCGGCTGTACTGCGGCTTAAATCCCGCAGAAACACCGCCCCTGGACCCGACGGCATTCCAGGCCGAGCATGGGTCCTGGCTCTCGAAGAACTTGGGCCTCGACTTATAGGGCTCTTTAGCGCATGCCTCGAAAAAGGCCAGTTCCCCAAGGTCTGGAAGACAGGGAAACTGGTCTTAATCCGAAAGGCGGGGCGGCCGGCAAATTCCCCATCAGGGTACCGGCCGATCGTGTTGCTCGACGAGGTGTGCAAGCTCTTTGAGCGCATTATTGCACAACGCCTCGTCAAGCATCTCATACGCGTGGGGCCTGATCTGTCGGATAGCCAGTTTGGCTTCCGTCAGGGGCGCTCCACCGTAGACGCGATCATGCGCATTAGAGGCCTGACGGAGGAAGCAGTCTCACAGGGTGAGGTGGTGGTGGCGGTGTCTCTTGACATCGCCAACGCCTTCAACACCCTGCCCTGGAGTTGCATTAGGGAGGCGCTTATCTACCATGGAGTGCCTCCCTACCTCCGTCGAATTGTCGGGGCCTATCTCTCTGAGAGGGCCATTACTTACCCGAGTTGGCTAGGGCCGGGTCGGCGGGATGTGTCGTGCGGTGTTCCACAGGGATCGGTATTAGGGCCACTCCTGTGGAACATCGGCTACGATTGGGTGCTGCGTGGTCCGTTGCTCAGAGGGGTCACCGTAACGTGTTACGCCGATGACACCCTCGTTACGGCGCGGGGAGCAACGCACCGAGATGCAGCACTAAAGGCCACGGCAGGTGTTGCTCAAGTCGTGGGTCGGATACGGCGGCTGGGTCTCGAGGTCGCCCTTCACAAGTCCGAGGCTCTGTGCTTCCACGGACCTCGGATGGGGCCACCTGCGGGATCCAGCCTATAGGTAGGGGGCGTCAGCATCGGCATCGAGCCCTCGATGAAGTATCTGGGACTCGTGCTCGATGGCCGGTGGAACTTCGGACATCACTTCCGAAGTTTGGTCCCAAAACTGAGGGGGGCGTCAGCTGCACTCGCGCGGCTGATGCCCAATATCAGGGGACCCAACGCCCCCTGCAGGAGACTGTACCTCGGGATCGTGCGAAGTATGGCCCTATACGGGGCCCCCGTATGGGCAGAGAACCTGACGGCCAGTAATGTGGCTAGATTGCTGAGCCCACAGAGGGCGATGGCCGTCAGGGTGATAAGGGGATACCGCACGATCTCAGGTGAGGCGGCATGCCTCCTAGCCGGGACCCCTCCATGGGACCTGGAAGCGAGAGCCCTTGCGTCCCTATTTATATGGCGCAAGGAGGCGCTGGAGCGGGGCCAATGGCCTGCGTCTCGAGAAATCGAGGCCCAGCGGTCCCAGCTCTACCAGGAAACCGTGGAGACATGGAAGGTGCGACTTGAGCAACCAAAGGGGGGATTCGCCACAATTGCGGCCGTCAGACCGGTCATGGACGAGTGGCTGGAGAGGAGACACGGTGCTCTCTCCTACCGGTTGTCACAGATACTTACCGGGCATGGTAGCTTCGGTAGGTATCTGTGGCGAAGACACCGGGAAACCACGGCCGAGTGTCAGCACTGCGAGGACCACAGCGATGACACAGCGCTCCACACGCTGGTGGAGTGCACGGCGTGGGTGCAACAGCGCCAGGTCCTCGTGGTGGGTCTGGGCGTGGGCACCCTCTCGCTTGAGACCATGGTGCGAGACATGGTCTCCAGCGGGAGTAAGTGGGACTGCGCCGCCTATTTCTGTGAGCAGGTCATGCTCGTGAAAGAGGCGGCGGGGCGAGAGCGGGAGAAAACTCTCCCACCCGAGTTCCGCAGTCGGCGGCTTGGGCACCGCCGACGTGTCTTCGCCGAAGACCATCGGCCTCCATGACCGGGGGCCTGAGGACGGTGAGTTGGCTGCTCACCGTCTTTACAGAAGCAGGCCCATGACGGCAGCGTGACGTGAGGGATTCACGCACGCCCCCCCCCCCCCCCCCTAAGAAGCGGGATAGCACCCGAACCACCCCCGAGACGAGGCCGCAATTGTAGCCGTAGGTCTGATGGGAGTCCTCGGACATCCTTCCGAGGGCTTACCCGGGGCTCCCATCCATAGGCTTCTGGGCGTTACCGTGGGGGTTTTTAGTCGGTAGGAGTCCGGCATAACATCCATGAAGGATTTTCCCCCACGGTTAAAAAAAAAAAAAAAAAAAAAAACCATCCATCGGCTCGGCGAAAATGAAGCCTCTTTCCGGCGAATTCAACAGTTAAGACAAAAGTTGCTTGAAACTAAATTTTTGTTAAAGTATCCAGTGAACCGGAAAATAAAACAACAGTTACTCTAAATACACACTACTACGGGGTAATATTAACACATTAAAATACAAGCCAAACATAAGTGAATAGCATTCTGAGAGACGCGACGGACAAATGTTTGGCCGTAAGTGCTAAAACCGTGGAATGTACGTGACATTTGTATCACAAAGCCACCGTCTGAGGTGTTATATTATTACGTCACTTTTATTTTATTGCCAGAACATGAGTGAGTTCCGCTTTTTATAACACTTATAAGATGATTAGAATGATGATGGGGAAATGGATAGAAAAGTCTATAGTATTGTGGGTGAAGCGTCTGCGAAGTTTCTGGAGTCTTTCAATATGTGCTCCAAATTCAAATCAAATTCAAATTCAAATTTATTTATTTCGTGAAGCATAAGCTGTGGCATAGGTTACAAAATAGATGTTATGAATAATAATGGTTCAAGCTATGTTCCACCAAAGGCATACAAAATATTGAAGTAATAATAATATATTCATAGTTATATATTTTTAAATATATTTTGTATTATAGGATATATTTAAAAAAGTAAGAATAATCATGTCAAATTTAAAATGAACAATTAAAATTAACAATATCTAGACAAAATCTAAGTATTTGAACTCATACACATATTGTCAATATGTAAAAGAACTCGAAAGAAGGTATGAGCAAAATAACTCGATGTATTTACTTCTAAAACTTTTGTACCGTTGTCCACCAGTCCTTCAGAACCTTTATTATTATGGCCGCTTATAACAGCGCCGAAATATCGGAAACTCAAAACAACGCATTGTAAATATCCGGATACCTCTAATAATTACCTAGACAAACTATGCATAGTTGACAAGCTTGTAATAGTTTAAATCGATTTAGATAAGAAAAAAATTGGGATCGGTCCATGCGGGATTTGAACACGTGATCCTTTTTACCCGACTGCGCGACGCAAAGGAGGGTAATGTGTTTATCAGTCTATGTATGTATGTATGTATGTATGTATGTATGTATGTTTGTTTCTATGTGGCGTTCTAGAGTCCAAATGCATAGGCCGATTTTGATCATTCTTACGTCAATCGATTCGTCTTAACCATGCGAGTGTCACTAAAGACATGACAGTCATTAAAATTCACCACAGCGACAACCAGACGCCATATTGTCAAAATGAAAAAAAAAAGTCGATGAACTATGTCAAGTGGGGTGTCGTTGAATAGGTATTTTAAAATCAGGTTTAGGTTCCTTTTACCATTTTTCATTTTAAATAATAGTTTAGGATATATAACGATTTAAAGTTGTTTAACAAAACAATCATTCTCGATAATTTTCTTACTGATTTAAGTTTTTATTTCAAGTATAAACGATTTATGAAGGCAATTAGAAGGAGATTACAAAAAGAAATACATGTCATATCATAACTAAAAAGTATAAAATAAAACAAATGATTAAAAAATAAAAATCCCGACTGCCACTGAAAAGACCGAAATAAGTTTAATAGCAGGCGGTACCCATTTGCCAATCATAAACCGAAAGAAAATTAATGGGTACCGCCTGCTATTAAACTTATTTCGGTCTTTTCAGTGGCAGTCGGGATTTTTATTTTTTAATCATTTTCTTACAGAGAGAATGCTTTTGACCACTAAGCTACCAGATCCACGCCTAGCTTAAATAGCTTGTAAGCTAAACTTTGTTTGGAAGCCTCTGTGGCATGGCGGTTGTGAACGCGACTGACACGCAGGGGGCACGGATTCGATACCCGCTCAGTGCAAATATTTGTATGCATGAATATGAAATATGGCTATTTGCATTGGTCTGGATGTTTCTATGTATAATATGTATGTATTCACAAAAAAAACGTATATAAGAATGTTTATCCGCAATCTAGATTCCATAACACAAGCTATAAAAGCTTACCATGGGTCTAGATAGCGTGGTGTAGAATGTTGTGGAATATTTATTTATTTATTTGGATCTAGATTGTGCTGTGTAAAATGTCCCAGAATGTTTATTTATTGGATAAATTGCATTTTCCTGCATTATATGTTTACCATGTCCCCTTTTGTTAAGCAAAGTGTTGCATATAAGAACATAATATATTTAGATAGTATGTAGATATACAGCAGAGTTCATGAAACCCGAGGCTCGTGCCAAGCCCTCTGGCGCCCCGCCATCGCAAGGCTTCCTCGCAATGCTACTTACGCTTAGCTCATTATAAGATAATCGAGGAATTTCACACAATTGTTTAAATGAAACGTCTCTTCTGAATATTATACGTATTCTTAAGTGTAGGTTTAGCATGTAGGTAGTATCGGTCGGGTCATATTACCCCTTTATTTCGCCAAACGTGTCAACCACTTGCTCGCCTGAGACAAACGTTCGGTTCGGGGAAATCGGTAATAAGCTGTTTTTAACACATATCAGATTTTTCTTTATATCTTCATAGCATCTAGTTCACCTTTCCAGTGAAGGATCGATCCTATTCAGAGAACAAATCAAGGTACAATATTCACACATAGTTCCCGGCAGAGTAGAATTCGGGCCACCCCATCTCTTCCCATGCGGTGTCGTACAAGGCGACTAAGGGATAGGGCTGTTTAACATCAGACAGATATACAGCCTCAGATGCATAGCTCGAGTCAATAATAGTGCCCGGAATGCGGCAATAGGCTCACACCCTATTACATGAGACCGAATATAATGATTGGTGAAATGTGGGTGTTAATGCACCTCTGCCTAACCCTCTGAGGATAAAGGCGTGATTATATGTATGTATATATGTGTATGATAAATGTCATCCGGCCCGCAATAATGAATCGATTGACATTTTAATTCATTGACATTAACTCTGTAGTTTACACTCCTGTAAAAAGAGGTACGTAAATGCAAAAATAATGTAGGTAGGTACAGTAAGCTTCAGAGAAAAGGAACCCCCCTTGAGGATAAAACCATTATCGAGGGGGGTTCCTTTTCTCTGAAGCTTACTGTACTTACCGGCTTTTCATTTCGCATGTCGTATTCGAAAGTAGAGTAATCAATATGTTGTGACAAATCATTCGCTCCAAAGAGCAATTCCTTGAACTTCTAACATACCAAACAGACAATACGTTTATTTGATAGCATCTAATCCAATTATATTCAGTACAGACTACACTCACCTCTACTTAGAATTGAAACCTTTGAAGCTCCTAAAATGTCAAGTTATATAAGAACAGTTCAACCATCTCACATCAAAGCTCAATAAGAATGTGCACTTTCTCTTTCATCCACATTATATAATACATATCCTGGTTTGCCGTCTTTGTCTCACAACCAGGATGTCACGCGTTTGGATGGACAATCGGAAATGCATTGCTAATGCAGTTAATATGATGGGCTGGCGACTGGTGACCTCCCAAGTCTTTCGTGGAACGACACGCCAAAGTAGCGGCTTATGCAATAAATTCCTGATTAGTACCTTTCGACTTAAAAATTATACATACATACATACATATACTGTATTAACACCCACGTTTCGCCAATCATGGTTTTCGGTTCCACGTAATAACGAGCCTATTTCCGTCAAGGGGGCACTTAGTCATGGACTTTATGTTTACTGTTGGATGGAGAACACCTATACCTTAGTCGCCTTTTACTACACCCACAGGAAGAGCTGGAGGGTTCCTATTATACTCCACCGAAGTAGAAGCAGAAGTAGGCCGCACTCCCCGGACACCGAGGTCCCCACAACCCTAAGGGGACCATCTCTAGAAGGTTGCCTGTAAGAGATCGCTCTTAGCGATAAGGCCGCCATTTGTACATAATGCCGTGTATTGTCCATACATTTACTGTATTACTGGTGCACAATAAAGATTTATCTATCTATCTATCTATCTATGGTCCTGGGTCTGCCGGGGTGCGAAAGATATGCTTACGGCAATCTCACCTCCGGCAACCAAGGACCCAAGACGGCGTGCGTTTTGGTCGGTTCGAGTCCGACATAACCGCCTCCACCGGCTCCGTGGGGGTGGTATCCTCTTTGGTAAAGTTCATATTTCTTTCTACTCGAATTGAAACCACGCGTTTTGAAACCCTGGTGTTACTGTTCATTAAACGGGAAAAGTTAAATTTCCAATTTGCTTTAAAAGCTACTCTATCTCAAAACCATATCGATCATCGATAGTTATGACCACTAATATTAATTACTTCGCATACATAACAAGCATGTAATTAAAGTTTACGCCATGCATTGCGTTGCATTATCGTGCTTTATGTGTTTGCATATAATCTTTAGCAAAAGGAAAGTATATTTTCTTGGTATTATGATTCTAAAGATAGAAAATGGAGGCTTTCTATGTGAATTTTAGAGTTTGTAAGACTTGTTTAATCGAATTAATTAATTTATGTTTCATATTAGAAATGTCATTCTAATATAGGCGTAGTTCCCGGAGAAGTGAAATAAAAGCGTTGAATATAAATATCGCCTTCAGTAGCTTTGTGGGTAAGGATTATGGAGAAGGACGTTCGATCAAAAGGTTCTGGTTTCCAATCCTGATCATTACATTACCGAAGTGAACCCATTGCTAACACAAGCTTAAGCTGGAGGGCTTAGAGAGAATACAGATGTATAGGAGGTAGTTAGGAGGAAAATCTATTGGTCCTGTTAAAAAAGCTACTTCTTAAGTTCTCTCTAGCTCCAGCTGTTACCTACGAACTATTTTGTCCAGTTACTAGTTACAAACGCATGTTTCAGTTATCGAGTCTATAAGAGATAGTTAGGAGTAGAGTAGTAGGCATTAGACCCCTAAAATAAAGCTATAGAACTTCCTATATACACAAAAGTATACATGCTACTACAAACGAATTGTTCGTTCACCGGTACACAAATTGCAATTCATTCAAACACTCTCTAACCACGATCATCACATTCTGGTCTAAATATATAATATAATATATTTACTTTCATTAACTACAAAGAGCATGCAGCCTTCAGAGCTGTCTGCAGTCTGATGTTTCTGACTCATTCGTGATGCAACGGTATTGTTCGGTGAATAATTACATAATACTTTCGCTGTATTTGTTGTCTGTGGCGCTGCGAGAGCGGATTTGTGGATAGCTTAGAGATGAGAGTGTGAGTGTTTTGGAGAATAGTTTAAAAAAATACACTACTCTCCGTCCATAAATAATAAAATAATAAATCCACAACATTCTACACAACTCTATCTAGACCCAAGGTAAGCTTTTATAGCTTGTGTTAGAATGCGGATAAACATACTTATATACTTTTTTTTGTAAATACATACATATTATACATAGAAACACCCAGACCAATGCAAATAGCCATATTCATGCATACAAATATTTGCACTGAACGGGAATCGAACCCGCAACTCCATTAAGATTTTATACTTGTCTTATGAAGATTACAAAAATAATTATCAATTTATTTATTCATATATGTAACACTAGCTTTTGCCCGCGGCTTCGTCCGCGTGGATGTCGGTTATCGCGATGAAAAAATATAGCCTATGTGTTAATCCAGGGTGTCGGCTAACTCCATATCAAATTTTATTAAAATCGCTCCACCGTTTAGACGCGAGGAACATCCATCCATCCATACTTACTTACAAACTTTCGCATTTATAATATTAGTAGGATATAATGTAAAGGCAGTGTTCAGAAATTTCTGATGATGACTGCACCTCATTAAAGGACAGGATAATTTAAATGACTAATAAATAACATAAGTATGAGCCACTCGGCCTCGTTCCACTTAACAAATCGAAAGTTATTTATCTCATGCATACACTGGACGATGGACGATGGTCCACACGTAAATAATTCAGTAATGAGAAACATCTTGTGTGACGTGGGTGGCGGCATACTTACCGCGCCCCGTATATGGAGTGGCGCTTATACAGGAGGTTGTAGTTTTCAGTTCTTTTTTGCAATATATTTTTATTATATATCATCATTGTTATTTGAGTGTCAGTCATGTTTGTATCCAAATTTTGCACTTTGGAGCCTGGTGTTCGCTCTCCTATTTGTTTTAATTTTTTATTCCTTTACGAAAGCGACTCTTGTCTAATCCTGGGGAATGCCTGTGCCACAGCCTCGTTTGCCAATCAGCAGGGAAAGGCTAGATGAGGTTAAATTAGGCTCCAAAGATCTTGGTTATCATAATTAGACAATATGATTACTATCCACTTAATAGATATTATCCTCATTTCATTTGCTACCTTACCAGAAAAATTGGGTTGACGTCATCAATAAATAGATTTTTTTTTTGAACTTTTCAAATGTTTTAAGATAAAAACTTGTTTATTATTGGTGATAAATTCGAATAATGGCGACAGATTGTTGTCACATTGTCTGGTAAATATTTAAATTTTAACCTATTTGGTTGTTCAAGTCGGGTAACCCAGTTGGCGGCATTCCAGGATAGTCCTCATTATGACTGCATTTTTTTTAAAGACTACTAATATCGTCAGTAAAATAAGTTAAGCATTCTCGTTATTGTGTAAAGCTAAGATAAATCACTGATTTTAGACCTAGGTTTACGTGGGTGATACATTAGGTGGGGTTTCAATCGATATCTTTGAATAGTCCGAAATCTTAGCCATTACAACGTGAACGTTACATGATAATATAAGGAAAAATGTAGTCTGATAGCATTCTGTTACATGAAAAAAATCTTGTAAAAAGATTTAGAGAATAATAAACATTTAATAAAGAATATATCCTTAAACCTATTTTATAATAATAATTATAAGTACATGTCCGGTCCAACAGGACGACATAGGCTTACAAACATGTGTCTTAATCCTTAGTCATAACGCGGACACCTCCGTTTCCAATGTCCATGCATCATCTGTACGATGTAATATCCTATTTCTGAGTAAATAAGTTGAATCATCCTGTGTGGTGGCAACTTCTCGTTCCTTTTAAATACATCATGATGTATTTAAAAAAAAAAAGGATATTATTGTAGTGGCAGAGTAATCTTTTCCCAATCGTAGTAGCTATCACAGTTATGTCTCTCTTCTCTTCTCCTAGTACTTCTGCGCCACACCGTGCGGTTGCGGGTTGTCTCTTCCTCTATGTTAGTAATAGTCATATCCCTCTTTAAAGTTTGTAGCCATGTCGTCGGTGGTCGTCCTCGGCCTCTTTTCTCCTCCCCCATGGTCAACACTTTCTTGGTCATGTGGTCATCATCTCGTCTCATGACGTGTTTCAGTTTATCTTGGATCGGGGCAACTTTGAACGAACCACGGAAGTACTCGTTTCTAATTCTATCCATTCTAGTGACTCCGCCTGACCAACGCAACATTTTCATCTCGGCAACGTGGACCCTCTGCTCATCCATCTTTCTCATAGACCAACACTCGGAACCATATATTAGAACTGGTCTTACTGCTCTCTTGTATGTACAGTTATGTAGCAGTATGAAAGCTCCAGTAACTTAGTTGCTAACCTAACAATCGCTTTCAATTGTTAGGTTAGGAACTAAGTTACTGGGCTACTAGAACCATACTACGAGTATAACTGCAGTAAACATAGATACTTCGAAAGGCCTTTCTTAAACTTGACAGATATTTATCTTCTTCATCCTAGCTTTAATCCCAGTCGTATTCGAAGCTTTTTCAATTTAGAATCTGGGGTCCGCTTTTACCAGTCCAACTGCGGAATTTAGCTGAACTTCGATATTTTCTGTGAAGCGACTGCTATCTGACCTCCACCTATGTCCCAGGTTCCAATTCCGGCTACTAACACAAACAAAGTATAAGCACTCTTCTTCTTGTCGATGGTTTATGAAGTTTAGTCTGTCCATTTACAGGCATAAGGCATACTGTAAAATAGTGTGGGTCGATATGGCTAAAGTGGGTAAAAACCAGTGTTGTCAAGACAGAAATTTAGGCCAATTTGGTTGCTTTTACGATCTACAAATTTGTTACTCGTTCAGAAACAATTTGGCGCTGTTCGTTTTATTACCAGCTTCTATATAACTTTTTGTAATTACGTAATTTATTTGTAACTTTTTTTAAACATAAAATAATGTAACATTACATAACTGTTACATTTATAGTCACATGCCCAATGTTACATAGAAAGTTTAATAATGTTTTCTTTTTTTTTCTGTTCTGTGGTTTGTATCACTTTTACATACTTACGTTTATGTTTTTAAGCAAAAGCTTATAAATTTACAAAATAATGACTCAATAATATTGTTATATTTTTATTTCTTACTTAGTTCAGACTGTTGCCAATTTACGGTACTATAACTGTAAGCTTTAATTTGCTGCCGTAACCGAATATCGTTATTTATGGTTACATATTTTTGAATATAATTTTTAATCCGATGAAAATTTATGGTCCATTCGGATTCCTGTTTTAGTGATATCGATGTTGGTATATACTGCAATCGGACTGACATCGGCGTAAAGGAGACATCAAGCCTAGCCTACTTGTAGGTTTACTATTATGCAGTAGATAGCAGCTATCTATTATGCCAAATTTCACCAAAATTGATTCAGCTGTCTAAGTGTAAAAGGTGACAAACAAACAGCTTACATGTAAATAAATCTGTGGCGTGGCGGTAGTGAACGCGACTGCTACGCAGGAGGCGTGGGTTCGATCCCCACTCAGTGAAAATATTTGTATGCATGAATATGGCTATTTGCATTGGTCTGGGTGTTTGTTTGCATAAGTATGTTTATCCGCATTCTAGATTCCATAACACAAGCATAGATGGCTACGGCTTACCATAGGTCTAGATAGCGGTGTGTAGTATGTTGTAGAATATTTATTATATTATGTATTATTAAATTAAAAAAATTAAATTAAAAATTTAAAAAACCCCCGTCACAAAAAACACTTCCAAAAAGTTGAAAATAAATGGAGTTTGCCTTTTAACTTTAACGGTTGCCATGTCGGGGGACCCTAATTGGTTAAGCACTCCGTTATATTATCGGAACAATTCAAGGTCCCCCGACATGGCAACCGTTAAAGTTAAAAGGCAAACTCCATTTATTTTCAACTTTTTGGAAGTGTTTTTTGTGACGGGGGGTTTTTTAAATTTTTAATTTAATTTTTATTTTATACTTTTTAAAGTGATCTACTAGTCAAGCTCTTTCATTTGATACCCATATTGAGGGAGTTATGAAGAAATTCGTATTCCGAAATGTTGTGGCGGCGGCCATCTTGGACCGATTTTTTCCAAACGTAGCTAAGAACACTCCCGACTAATATACCTTTCAAATAAAAAAAACTACAACCAAATCGGTTCATCCGTTTGGGAGCTACGATGCCACAGACACACACACACACACACACACACACACACACACAGACACACACACACACACAGACACACACACACACACACACACACACACACACACACACACACACACACACACACACACACACACACACACACACACACACACACAGACACGTCAAACTTATAACACCCCGTCGTTTTTGCGTCGGGGGTTAAAAATCAATTAGGTATCACAAATGCAGACAGAACGCGCATTAGCGCATATCCCTCAAAGTTATTGTTACCACACCTTATCAATCATAAAAATTAAATTAAAAATTTAAAAAACCCCCGTCACAAAAAACACCAAAAAGTTGAAAATAAATGAATAAATATTAATTTAACGGTTGCCATGTCGTGGGACCGTAACTGGTTAAGTACTCCTTTATATCGTAAGGTCCCCCGACATGGCAACCGTTGAATTAAAATTTATTCATTTATTTTCAACTTTTTGGTGTTTTTTGTGACGGGGGTTTTTTAAATTTTTAATTTAATTTTTATTTTATACTTTTTAAATTGATCTACTCGTCAAGCTCTTTCATTTGAAACCCATATTGAGGGAATTATAAAGAAATACGTATTCCAACATGTTGTGGTGGCGGCCATCTTGGACCTATTTTTTTCAAACATCGCTAAGAACACTCCCGACTAATATACCTTTCAAACAAACAAACTAAATCCAAATCGGTTCATCCGTTTGGGTGCTACGATGCCACAGACAGACACACACACACACACACACACACAGACACGTCAAACTTATAACACCCCGTCGTTTTTGCGTCGGGGGTTAAAAACAAGCCTCTTATCATGTAGATAAGTAAGATAAACACTTGTATGAATCATTAACCGATAATATTCGCATGCTTTTGTTTACTTCGGATGCTGGTTTATGGAACCCTAGCCTTGTTTTTGCCTACCACCACGTTGGCAAAACTGAATGATTTGTGCCAAAATTTGGCTCGAGTGATACCTTAAATTCCCATATTTTAGGAATCAACTAATTCTGCCGTAGTAAAAACTGAATATCCAAACCATCCTGAAAATATATATGTGCCACATAAAGCGGTTCTGGTTCTGGTTTCCAATCCTGATCATTACATTACCGAAGTGAACCCATTGCTAACACAAGCTTAAGCTGGAGGGCTTAGAGAGAATACAGATGTATAGGAGGTAGTTAGGAGGAAAATCTATTGGTCCTGTTAAAAAAGCTACTTCTTAAGTTCTCTCTAGCTCCAGCTGTTACCTACGAACTATTTTGTCCAGTTACTAGTTACAAACGCATGTTTCAGTTATCGAGTCTATAAGAGATAGTTAGGAGTAGAGTAGTAGGCATTAGACCCCTAAAATAAAGCTATAGAACTTCCTATATACACAAAAGTATACATGCTACTACAAACGAATTGTTCGTTCACCGGTACACAAATTGCAATTCATTCAAACACTCTCTAACCACGATCATCACATTCTGGTCTAAATATATAATATAATATATTTACTTTCATTAACTACAAAGAGCATGCAGCCTTCAGAGCTGTCTGCAGTCTGATGTTTCTGACTCATTCGTGATGCAACGGTATTGTTCGGTGAATAATTACATAATACTTTCGCTGTATTTGTTGTCTGTGGCGCTGCGAGAGCGGATTTGTGGATAGCTTAGAGATGAGAGTGTGAGTGTTTTGGAGAATAGTTTAAAAAAATACACTACTCTCCGTCCATAAATAATAAAATAATAAATCCACAACATTCTACACAACTCTATCTAGACCCAAGGTAAGCTTTTATAGCTTGTGTTAGAATGCGGATAAACATACTTATATACTTTTTTTTGTAAATACATACATATTATACATAGAAACACCCAGACCAATGCAAATAGCCATATTCATGCATACAAATATTTGCACTGAACGGGAATCGAACCCGCAACTCCATTAAGATTTTATACTTGTCTTATGAAGATTACAAAAATAATTATCAATTTATTTATTCATATATGTAACACTAGCTTTTGCCCGCGGCTTCGTCCGCGTGGATGTCGGTTATCGCGATGAAAAAATATAGCCTATGTGTTAATCCAGGGTGTCGGCTAACTCCATATCAAATTTTATTAAAATCGCTCCACCGTTTAGACGCGAGGAACATCCATCCATCCATACTTACTTACAAACTTTCGCATTTATAATATTAGTAGGATATAATGTAAAGGCAGTGTTCAGAAATTTCTGATGATGACTGCACCTCATTAAAGGACAGGATAATTTAAATGACTAATAAATAACATAAGTATGAGCCACTCGGCCTCGTTCCACTTAACAAATCGAAAGTTATTTATCTCATGCATACACTGGACGATGGACGATGGTCCACACGTAAATAATTCAGTAATGAGAAACATCTTGTGTGACGTGGGTGGCGGCATACTTACCGCGCCCCGTATATGGAGTGGCGCTTATACAGGAGGTTGTAGTTTTCAGTTCTTTTTTGCAATATATTTTTATTATATATCATCATTGTTATTTGAGTGTCAGTCATGTTTGTATCCAAATTTTGCACTTTGGAGCCTGGTGTTCGCTCTCCTATTTGTTTTAATTTTTTATTCCTTTACGAAAGCGACTCTTGTCTAATCCTGGGGAATGCCTGTGCCACAGCCTCGTTTGCCAATCAGCAGGGAAAGGCTAGATGAGGTTAAATTAGGCTCCAAAGATCTTGGTTATCATAATTAGACAATATGATTACTATCCACTTAATAGATATTATCCTCATTTCATTTGCTACCTTACCAGAAAAATTGGGTTGACGTCATCAATAAATAGATTTTTTTTTTGAACTTTTCAAATGTTTTAAGATAAAAACTTGTTTATTATTGGTGATAAATTCGAATAATGGCGACAGATTGTTGTCACATTGTCTGGTAAATATTTAAATTTTAACCTATTTGGTTGTTCAAGTCGGGTAACCCAGTTGGCGGCATTCCAGGATAGTCCTCATTATGACTGCATTTTTTTTAAAGACTACTAATATCGTCAGTAAAATAAGTTAAGCATTCTCGTTATTGTGTAAAGCTAAGATAAATCACTGATTTTAGACCTAGGTTTACGTGGGTGATACATTAGGTGGGGTTTCAATCGATATCTTTGAATAGTCCGAAATCTTAGCCATTACAACGTGAACGTTACATGATAATATAAGGAAAAATGTAGTCTGATAGCATTCTGTTACATGAAAAAAATCTTGTAAAAAGATTTAGAGAATAATAAACATTTAATAAAGAATATATCCTTAAACCTATTTTATAATAATAATTATAAGTACATGTCCGGTCCAACAGGACGACATAGGCTTACAAACATGTGTCTTAATCCTTAGTCATAACGCGGACACCTCCGTTTCCAATGTCCATGCATCATCTGTACGATGTAATATCCTATTTCTGAGTAAATAAGTTGAATCATCCTGTGTGGTGGCAACTTCTCGTTCCTTTTAAATACATCATGATGTATTTAAAAAAAAAAAGGATATTATTGTAGTGGCAGAGTAATCTTTTCCCAATCGTAGTAGCTATCACAGTTATGTCTCTCTTCTCTTCTCCTAGTACTTCTGCGCCACACCGTGCGGTTGCGGGTTGTCTCTTCCTCTATGTTAGTAATAGTCATATCCCTCTTTAAAGTTTGTAGCCATGTCGTCGGTGGTCGTCCTCGGCCTCTTTTCTCCTCCCCCATGGTCAACACTTTCTTGGTCATGTGGTCATCATCTCGTCTCATGACGTGTTTCAGTTTATCTTGGATCGGGGCAACTTTGAACGAACCACGGAAGTACTCGTTTCTAATTCTATCCATTCTAGTGACTCCGCCTGACCAACGCAACATTTTCATCTCGGCAACGTGGACCCTCTGCTCATCCATCTTTCTCATAGACCAACACTCGGAACCATATATTAGAACTGGTCTTACTGCTCTCTTGTATGTACAGTTATGTAGCAGTATGAAAGCTCCAGTAACTTAGTTGCTAACCTAACAATCGCTTTCAATTGTTAGGTTAGGAACTAAGTTACTGGGCTACTAGAACCATACTACGAGTATAACTGCAGTAAACATAGATACTTCGAAAGGCCTTTCTTAAACTTGACAGATATTTATCTTCTTCATCCTAGCTTTAATCCCAGTCGTATTCGAAGCTTTTTCAATTTAGAATCTGGGGTCCGCTTTTACCAGTCCAACTGCGGAATTTAGCTGAACTTCGATATTTTCTGTGAAGCGACTGCTATCTGACCTCCACCTATGTCCCAGGTTCCAATTCCGGCTACTAACACAAACAAAGTATAAGCACTCTTCTTCTTGTCGATGGTTTATGAAGTTTAGTCTGTCCATTTACAGGCATAAGGCATACTGTAAAATAGTGTGGGTCGATATGGCTAAAGTGGGTAAAAACCAGTGTTGTCAAGACAGAAATTTAGGCCAATTTGGTTGCTTTTACGATCTACAAATTTGTTACTCGTTCAGAAACAATTTGGCGCTGTTCGTTTTATTACCAGCTTCTATATAACTTTTTGTAATTACGTAATTTATTTGTAACTTTTTTTAAACATAAAATAATGTAACATTACATAACTGTTACATTTATAGTCACATGCCCAATGTTACATAGAAAGTTTAATAATGTTTTCTTTTTTTTTCTGTTCTGTGGTTTGTATCACTTTTACATACTTACGTTTATGTTTTTAAGCAAAAGCTTATAAATTTACAAAATAATGACTCAATAATATTGTTATATTTTTATTTCTTACTTAGTTCAGACTGTTGCCAATTTACGGTACTATAACTGTAAGCTTTAATTTGCTGCCGTAACCGAATATCGTTATTTATGGTTACATATTTTTGAATATAATTTTTAATCCGATGAAAATTTATGGTCCATTCGGATTCCTGTTTTAGTGATATCGATGTTGGTATATACTGCAATCGGACTGACATCGGCGTAAAGGAGACATCAAGCCTAGCCTACTTGTAGGTTTACTATTATGCAGTAGATAGCAGCTATCTATTATGCCAAATTTCACCAAAATTGATTCAGCTGTCTAAGTGTAAAAGGTGACAAACAAACAGCTTACATGTAAATAAATCTGTGGCGTGGCGGTAGTGAACGCGACTGCTACGCAGGAGGCGTGGGTTCGATCCCCACTCAGTGAAAATATTTGTATGCATGAATATGGCTATTTGCATTGGTCTGGGTGTTTGTTTGCATAAGTATGTTTATCCGCATTCTAGATTCCATAACACAAGCATAGATGGCTACGGCTTACCATAGGTCTAGATAGCGGTGTGTAGTATGTTGTAGAATATTTATTATATTATGTATTATTAAATTAAAAAAATTAAATTAAAAATTTAAAAAACCCCCGTCACAAAAAACACTTCCAAAAAGTTGAAAATAAATGGAGTTTGCCTTTTAACTTTAACGGTTGCCATGTCGGGGGACCCTAATTGGTTAAGCACTCCGTTATATTATCGGAACAATTCAAGGTCCCCCGACATGGCAACCGTTAAAGTTAAAAGGCAAACTCCATTTATTTTCAACTTTTTGGAAGTGTTTTTTGTGACGGGGGGTTTTTTAAATTTTTAATTTAATTTTTATTTTATACTTTTTAAAGTGATCTACTAGTCAAGCTCTTTCATTTGATACCCATATTGAGGGAGTTATGAAGAAATTCGTATTCCGAAATGTTGTGGCGGCGGCCATCTTGGACCGATTTTTTCCAAACGTAGCTAAGAACACTCCCGACTAATATACCTTTCAAATAAAAAAAACTACAACCAAATCGGTTCATCCGTTTGGGAGCTACGATGCCACAGACACACACACACACACACACACACACACACACACAGACACACACACACACACAGACACACACACACACACACACACACACACACACACACACACACACACACACACACACACACACACACACACACACACACACACACAGACACGTCAAACTTATAACACCCCGTCGTTTTTGCGTCGGGGGTTAAAAATCAATTAGGTATCACAAATGCAGACAGAACGCGCATTAGCGCATATCCCTCAAAGTTATTGTTACCACACCTTATCAATCATAAAAATTAAATTAAAAATTTAAAAAACCCCCGTCACAAAAAACACCAAAAAGTTGAAAATAAATGAATAAATATTAATTTAACGGTTGCCATGTCGTGGGACCGTAACTGGTTA
Organism: Eilema sororculum; assembly: GCA_914829495.1. NCBI lineage: Eukaryota > Metazoa > Arthropoda > Insecta > Lepidoptera > Erebidae > Eilema > Eilema sororculum. The sequence continues at coordinate 5,756,322 of OU618555.1, read as the reverse complement.
AGTACTCCTTTATATCGTAAGGTCCCCCGACATGGCAACCGTTGAATTAAAATTTATTCATTTATTTTCAACTTTTTGGTGTTTTTTGTGACGGGGGTTTTTTAAATTTTTAATTTAATTTTTATTTTATACTTTTTAAATTGATCTACTCGTCAAGCTCTTTCATTTGAAACCCATATTGAGGGAATTATAAAGAAATACGTATTCCAACATGTTGTGGTGGCGGCCATCTTGGACCTATTTTTTTCAAACATCGCTAAGAACACTCCCGACTAATATACCTTTCAAACAAACAAACTAAATCCAAATCGGTTCATCCGTTTGGGTGCTACGATGCCACAGACAGACACACACACACACACACACACACAGACACGTCAAACTTATAACACCCCGTCGTTTTTGCGTCGGGGGTTAAAAACAAGCCTCTTATCATGTAGATAAGTAAGATAAACACTTGTATGAATCATTAACCGATAATATTCGCATGCTTTTGTTTACTTCGGATGCTGGTTTATGGAACCCTAGCCTTGTTTTTGCCTACCACCACGTTGGCAAAACTGAATGATTTGTGCCAAAATTTGGCTCGAGTGATACCTTAAATTCCCATATTTTAGGAATCAACTAATTCTGCCGTAGTAAAAACTGAATATCCAAACCATCCTGAAAATATATATGTGCCACATAAAGCGGAGACACCCTGTATCAACTTTACTTCGACCGCGACGGTGGATAAAAAAGATTTTTTGAAGATATTTTTTTAAGACATTTGCAAAGAGTTATATTTATATCCGGTAATATTCTTAAGAACACTCCCTAGTTACGTACAGTCAGCATCAGAAAGATGTTGATGAACAAAGTACTCAAAATGATCTGAATTTCCTTTTTTACCTCCTTCCAGTAGACTGATTGGTCTGATATTTGGTACACACCTAAAATTCGGACAATAATACAATTTAAATCAATAAAACCGTTAGATTTGCTCTTATTACCTTAGTTTTAAGATAACATTGAGACTTTGTAGTCAAGATATTTTGACGCTGATTGTAGGTACACGCGTGTTACATGACCTATGTCTTGTATAGTTTCTCTAACATATTTATCTATTAATAAATAATTTCAGTGCCGGAGAAATTTGTAAATACCAGTATGACTATTGTATTAACATTAGAAGCAATAGTTTCCTAGCCGGAACTGCTAAATCCGAGTTACTGTGGTGCGCAAGAGCACGTACAGTTACGCAGGTCGAGGGTCAACGACCCAGCGGCGCGTACGTGCCTTTTTATTTCAAACAAAGTCGTGCTGAAATCTAGACTTCCTCTGTTTTTGTGTGTGAAATGTATGGGAGAAATAGAACGTGCGTAAAAAATTAGATTTAAAAAAAAATCCGGGCTTTCACTGAAAAAAGAAATGGTTCTAATTACGGGAATTTCGCCTTTAATTGAATACATCTACGAAAATGTCTTTGATCTAACTATACTTCGTAATGTATGAAGTTCAATGTCAAAAGTGACGAACTTTCCAAACGAACTTTTAACTCCTCTATTAAGTGTAAACATTTTAACCCTGAAGGTTGAATTAGAGGTTGAAAGTTAGAGGTTGAATATTTAAAGGTTATTTTTGTATTGGGGTTAGGTATTTAGTTTTTAGAGTTGCGAAGCATAACTTGGTAAATACAAAATCATTAAGTCTAGACTTAACATAAAACCTGATAAGTTAGCACTACTGAAAATCTTTATTGTGATGACGTCACCTCTGATTTGACATTGTCCTTGTTGGTTTTCAAGGTCTTTCTCGTTTTGAACGCGTAGCGCCATCTAGTAGCGAGGTGTTGAACTCAAAGAGTATGTTTTCAAAGTACGAGTGTCAGATCATTGATCGCTGTAGGTCTTATTTATAAATTCTCTTAATTTATTAATTTGTGCATACTTTTCATGTTTTTATGTTTATGTGTATATGCAAACATAAAAATGATGTTTATAAGGTAATGTCGTCTCCTACCCATCCATTATTTATTATTTTCCGGTTTCATTCAAAGTTAGCACTTGGGAGTCCGGAGTCCAATCTCGTACTTCTCGATTATTGGTTTCTTCTTTTTCATCTTATTAATCCCAGTTGCATCGGAAGCCTTCAGCTTGGAGTCTGGCGTCAGTATAACTGCGGATTTAACTGAACGTTCAATTTTCATATTTCAGCCTACGGCAATCATTATTGGTTTATCTTGACATTTATGGGAGTAACTAATTTCCAGTCTCACAATCACAATAGAAAAATCGGCGCCAGAGCATCGTACTTTTTTAACCTATGGTTTAAAAACATTGCTCTAGCTACACTCTCTTCTGGAGAAACAAATAATAATAACAAAATAATTAATTAGTATACAGCAGAGGCGGAATTTACATGTACGTATAACATTTTCCGGTTGCAAGTTGCAACAGTGACGCCATAACCGTCACCAGCTGACCTATACTCCGTAGGGCTCATGTAGGCTGGCGCAAGGCCACAGACCAGATGGCAGCACCCACGGTACGCCTTCACACCCTCTTTCAAAACATATTTTTGAATATTTTTCTTATCCTACCTTGATATGATTTGTTGATCTTGAAGATTGACCTTTAAGTAACATTATTATTTAATCATAATGCTATTAAGTATAAATGCAAACGTTTAGATGAATGTTTGTTACTTAATAACGTCAGAACGGCTAAACGGATCTAAATGAAATTTGCCACAGAGCAAGATATTGATTATTTGTTTGCTATGATTCCATGATATGTATGCACAACTTTCTCAGGAACGTGTTTGGATTATCCCAACATTAATGGGAGGATTCAGAGAAATTACTAATTTTATAGATAATTTGTGCCATATTATTGTCTTGGATACAATTTGTAAAAATAATGTATGATTTGAACTTAATAAGTCCACTGCTGGACTGGTGGGCTAATTGCGCTTCACAATAAAGCGGCGATAATGTCGATAGTAAACCTATACATTCCGAAAGTGAATTCTGACTAAGTGAAACTCGACCTAGAATAAGTATATTGCTGAATAGTATTAATTTAGTTTCCGTACTTAAATCTGAAGGGAGAGTTAATGATGACTTGTACAGCAGCTCCATATTTATGCGGAACTTATAGCCAGTGTACGGAAATAAATGAAGCCTGTACCGATTCATTTACATACACATTTAGTTACATTGTTGAACTACGAGTCACTTGTTGTATCCTATTCAATTTAAATAGCCGTTATTATGACTTGAATTTTATTGTGACACGGTTGTACAGTTAGCGACGAAAGTAGCTTATCAAATCCCGATATATTGGTCCCCTTAACTAAATCTTTCATAAAATAATGAGCAAATCTTAAAATATATTAAGTTATGCTCTAGGATTTATAAAACTGTCTGAAATAATTTGTCACATGATTCCCTCGATCCCACACTAGTATTCCCTGTGATATAATACGCATCGGCATGTATTTTTGTCTGTAATAGTAGTAAACGTGAGTAATATATTCATATACATCAGGAAAAAGAAGAACTCTAGTCTATTTTCCGATGAATTTCGAATTTAAAAGTTGGCATAATAAATGCTATAAAAATTTCATTAAAAAAAGGTTAAATGTTCATATGAGATAAGTTGTCAATGTGTTTCTAGAAGATAACGAAAAAAGTTATGTTTTATGTAAAACACTTCGAATCGAAGACAAGTTCGTTTAGTTTTCGAATGTAAGAAAGATTTGAAAAATTGTAACGTTTGAATAACTTTTGTCATCGACTGTATATTTTTTTATGAAGCCTTTGGCATTTGCGTCTGTTATGTGTGATTTATAGCTGACGTAATTGTTTGACGGTTGGAGTTTGTTTACATTATTAAATTAAACTAATTTATTGTGTACATGTTGTAGGACTAGGTCATCTTTGTTAACTACACTGCTAATAGTAGGTGTATTAGTATGAGGGCCTCCGTCGCTGATATCATTATTTATGTTTTGAGTATGTTAATTTATTTTAGACATCTTTCGCCGTTTCTATTTGCTGATTTTCTCGGCAGCATCTGAAAAAATGCAGTTATTAAATTCAAAGTATAATAAGATGATGATGGTTATTGGTTCTCGAATTGAAAATATTAACAGAGCAAATATTAGTAGGTTATAATTTAATTGACAGCCTTAGTGAGAACAGTAGTATGTACCTAATCCTTCCATTTTTACTATCACACGTAGGTAGCTAATATTTTAGCATAAAGTGCTGAAATTAGTTAACTTGCTTTTATTCCAACTATGTAGGTAGGTACTTACTTAACTTAAATCGTAAATAAAACTATTTTATAAGTTTTTTTATACTTGCTCGTTTGCCCCACGTTTTCAGTTTCCACGTGTTTTAAACTATCTTCACATTGTTGCTACAATAATGTAAAAACTATTGGTAGATTTACTGATAAAACTGTGAACTTATGAGGCTGAACAAAAAACACTGGCCTCTATTATTTTAATTATGCCTATTATATTGATACTCACACACTTTATTTGTACATGCGAACCTCTGGCCAGACCATAATGGTAAGTTGTCAGAGCGAAAAAAAAAGCAGAAATAAAAAAGCTTGCTTGCTTAATGTTGTTGGTATTGTTAACTAGATGGCGCTGACCGCGCGATATGGTTTGCGCAGCTGTCAAGGTTCGTATCGAAGTTGTTCGTAAGCTTTACTATTGATGTCAAGAGATGGCGTTAGCAGTCTCTTTGTTAGTAAATATTGTACCTACAAACTTTTACTATGTACAATAGCTTTATTTATGTAATTAGTATATTTATATTTTGTATATAATATGATATGGTTTCCTTAGCATCGCTTTTTATGTATTTATTATTATTCATTTTAATTTACCATGATATAAATATTGTTTATTTGCGATAGGTACCTACTATAAAATATAAACACGATTAACAATTATAATTCACGACAGGTTTATTTGAATAATACTTGCTTTGTATCTAGTTTAATCTGTCACATTAGCATTACGATTACCATAAAACTGAGTAGGTAGGCAGATAAACACAAAGAATTGATCACACTTTGACTAATGTAAATCGAAATACTTATTGAAATAGGTAAATATTTGCACTAAGCAGGAATCAAAAATTTACTAACAAAAAAAATTAAAAAAAAAACAAAGCCGTAATCCTTGACGTAGCAGTCAAATACTAAATCAAATCAAATCAAAAATAGTTTATTCTGCATAGACCATTTAATCGGCACTTCAAAACGTCAACATAAAGTAAATGTTAAATACTAACTAATACTAGCAAATGGACCACCGGTTCGAAACGCGGCCCAGACCTGAGAAGACTCCGGCAAGACTCTATCATCACAACATAGGTATACTTTGTGACACCCTGTAACATCTCTTACTAGGTTTTGAAATAACCCAACCGACATTTAACAATTAACGTCAAAAACATCTTCCTTTTTTGAATTTATTAAAAAAATATTATTGCGCACATGATTAAATTCTGTATTAAAAAAAAAGGAAAAGTTATCTATGCATCGTAAGTGCTAAAAGACAATAGCCTATTTCCAACTTGCCACATCATAAATGTTTGCTTCATACCACTTAGTGTGTTTTACTTTCACTGCTGACGTCACAATCATTCAGGGAAAAATATTTTTTTTATATGTGTACGAACGACCGGACGCGCAGTGACAGTGATGTTCCACTCATACGCATGAAACGATTTGATAACTTGTTCATTGTATAAACAGCCTAAGAAGTACCTGAGTCTGTGTCTGTTACAGTGTCGGGGACACCGTTGTCCCCGCTCCCGAGAAGGCCTAGACCGTAAGGGTTGGCCCTGGGTCAGCTGAGGTGCGAGGGATATATCAAAGACATCCTCACCTCCGGCCTAGCACCACGACTCTCAGTTGTCGGTTCGAATCCGACATAACCTCCCCTTCCGGCTCCGGCGGGGGAGGTATCCGAGGGGATTTCCGCACGAATAACATAAGATAAGACTTACAGTAGAGACTTACATGCCGAGTGTAAGGGGAACGTTCCCGATGCCGAAGGCCACTGGTAGTACTCCAGGTACACTACATAATATTGGCACAAAAAAAGATTACGAATTTTTTTTAACCGTTTTTTCGAGTGTAAATCCTACCGCCGCCGTTCCCAATAACATACTGACAGTTAGAGATAGATCGCATCTACGGATAAAGTGCTCGGCTGTTTAAATTCAAAACATACTCCTATTTCACACCAATTTCGGAAAATAAAATTGAACCGCGTTGCGCTTTCCCGCAAAAAAATCAGTTACCATCCCAACAAGCAAATTAGTCTTATAAGGTTGAGTTTATTCAGCTATTCGGTGATATAAAAGTCGAGTAAGTGTGAATTATTCAGCACGTGTCGTATAAAAGCATCTTATATAGCATTTTAGTTATTCAGCATTTCGGTCACATAATGATGCTGAGTAAACGTTTACTCTGCATACTTATATGACTAAAGTGTCGTATAAGATTTGCTGTATAAGTCGCCAGTATACGACCCTTATGTTACTATTTCGTCGAGTAAAAGCACATTATATAACTTTCTTGTGACACAGTCGAATAAAAGCCACATCTTTGCTTTTATACTGCTATTATGTTGTATAAGTTGCATTCATACGACTATTACAAGCCTAGTGCCAAGTGTCGTATAATTGCTTGTACTGCTCAATTATCACTTGTCTTAGTTTTCTTGTGTACAATAAGTGGTTGATTGAATAAATAAATAAACAAAAGATCTTTTTTAGAAAACTTTTTAGGAAGGTCTAAGGAACCCTAAAATATAATCATGGCGCTTATACTGCTAATTTGCTGTATAAGAAGCTATTATACGACCTGTTAGCAGTAAAAATGGTGTACAAATGAATGTTGATATAAAAAATATTTGTTATTATATTCATATTACTAAGAATTGAAGGGGGGCGTTAAATATTTATGATAAAACCTAGTATATTTCATCAGAAAACTTAACTTCGCAATACTTTGCAAACCTATGCGTGAGTTTACGAACCTACATTTGGTGCAACCTACAAATTAACATGTCTGCTAAATAAATTGTACTTATAATTTTTTATAATTTTTAAAACACAACACGACGCACTTGCTTAATTTAACAAACAAACGTAACATAAAAGTCATATAAGTTACAGTTATAGCGCAACTTAAGCTTGTAACAGTCACTCCGTTACCTTTATACGATGTCTATGTGACTGAATTGCTGAATAAAATGGGCCCAAATCGCGTTGTATAAACGTTTTCATTACATTTATACGACTTCTATTAGGAGCCAAAATGCTGAATAATTTGCGTTGCCGCGACTACTACACGACATATTATTTTTGCTAGTTGGGATGTTTTCAATTTACACACCCGATACGTCAAATTTGACTATTGCGATCTATCTTTAAACTGTAAGTATGTTATTGGGAACGGCCGTATAAGTAATATGTAGAGAGGTACGCCTCAGGTGGTAATAGGTGCATTAATTTATCTTGTATCGTGAACTATGATTTTCGGTCCTACGTAATAGATTTTGAGCCTTTTGGCGTCAAGCGAAAGGTATGCCAGGATTGTAGTAACTAGAAACATGTTGTCTCTGTCTACTCCAATGGAAAAGGCTTGAAGTATGTAGGTAGTTCAAGTATAACTAGGATTGACTATTAATTTTTCCTGTATGTCTTCTACTTTAAATTATTCCATGTTATCATAAACTTGGACTATACTATGAATATTCATAATATATACAATAGATAAGTATCTATATGTAGGCTGGGTTAGGTTCCAAGGTCTTTGGGACCCTAGCCAACCTCACCTGCAAACTGGTACACCTGCCCTGGTACAGACTTGATATAAGGAAAAAAATACAAAAAAAATGCTTTAATCTATGCTCGCTAGTTGAGTACATCTGGAATACTGACCCCATTCCCGTGACCTATAGAAATCTCAATAAAAAGTAACAAAGATGCTATTTGAATATTTAAAAAAATTGTTATATTCTCTGATGTTCTGCAAAATTTAACTGATATTCACTGTCGTAAACAGTAAACTTTCTGAAATTCACTTATCATATTCTCTGTTGCATTCTATCGATGCGAACAATGTCAGTCAAATTCATCCAGCCGGTTTTGAGTTATTAAGTAATAAACAAACTCACATTCGGATCCATATTAATATTATAAAAGCGAAAGTAACTTATACCTGAATGTTCTCTAACTTTTAAAACCTAGTCTGCTGAATCAACTTTAAACATAAATATTATTAACCTGAAGAAGCTAAGACCAATTTTCCGCGCTTTTAAGGATGTTCGCACTGGTGAAACCGCGCGAAACTGTTAGTTTTAAAATCTCACGTTAGAATTGAGACAGTTTGTCTGTAGTACTTTATCAAAAGCGAAATCTCTATTATCCACATGTAGCGCACAGACTAAAATAGCAATAGTTTGCATAAATTAAAAACACTTGAAATAATAACACTCTACAGCTACCAAAGTCAACCTGTAATAGTGTCTGTATAGACTACTTCATATTATGAAGTCCAAACTTTGCTTAACCGAAACTACGTAACAACAATTATCAATATAATCGCGAATAATATTGTTCAACGCAACCTCATTAACTAAGTCATAATCCCACGTACAAAATACTTCAATTTTTTACCGACATAGTCCGTCACGGGTAACTTACCGTCGATTTGCGCTTGCGCAGGCAGTCACCTGCAAGCTACCGGCGCAGACGCGCGCATCGCGGCACAAACAAACATTCAAACAACGAACACGACTTCGAAAAAATCGAAAATCTAACTTGACTAACAAACTAACAGTGATTTGAAAATCGAACCAGTGGTGTGTAGTGTTTTGTTTTATTAGTGTTGTGCTGTGCCATATTAGGGATTCGATACGATTATCGATTTTTTAACGATACCGGTGACAGCGTAACGGTTTACGGACGTCATTGTAGTTTTATCAATGAGTTGTTGAATGAAGATGTTAGGATTTCGAAATATCTGTTTCATTAGTGTGTATTACTAAGGTTGTACAAGGACTCACGGAGCTCTGTTGTTAATTAGCCTCCTCTAATTCAGTTGTACAACATCATATGGGTACATTGTTTTGTTGATGTACTGACGTCATGCTACTCCAAAATCGAGAAGGATATCTATGGGAAAACATACAAAATAGACAATAGTACCGATTTTGATACGCATTTTTACTTCAATTACGAATCTTCATCCTATTTCGCTATAGATAATATGTAGAGGTGTAGACTATAAAATAAAATAGCATTAAAATTTTAGCTATATTGGGTAGTTCAGGGGATTTTATGATAGCAGAGTCGTCATTTAACAAAACAAAATACATTCCTACTTAACACACTGAATACAATCATCACAATGATACCTATAGAATAAATTATAATATCGTCATGGCCGTACATGGTGACAGTATCATTTGTAAACTTGTATAGGAATCCATAAATCTATATAACCTTATTGTTATCAAACATCACATTCAACTTGATTATATCATAGATGATGCTGAATGTATTTTTAGATGTGATGGCAAATTAAGCACACTCACACTTGACACAGAATCACACAAATGTTGTAAATATTACGTAAACATTGATGAAAGTAAGAATAATATGAATACTATCACCATAAAATAAATATTTGATACTGTCGTATACGGCAAAACTAAATAATATCTAGTTGTCGGAAAGACAGTGCGTTAGTATTGAACCTAGTCACTTATTTGCAACTATACCAATATTGACATGTCAGTTTGACAGCACTAAGGTCTAGGTTGTAAACAAACTTTCGAGAATGAAACAAGGATATTCAATATCCACTTATTGAGAATAATGGAAGTATATTTACTTGGAGACAAGAAGAAGAGAATCCCTTGAAGAAGATTATGAAGATCGACACTTGAAATCAATATTTTAAAGTACAAGTTTCACTGTAAAATACTGTATGGTTTTATATTAAAGAAAGATAGAACTTATACAGTCCACATCTCTTTCCTAAATTAACCTGGGCGTATCCAAAGACTTTAAAAGCTAACGGGTGTTTTAAATTTACAAGAAAGCCTGCAACATGGCGTATTGTTTCTCGCTTAGCAGCTGTTACAAACAAGTTAGTAAATAGCTTAAAGTTATTATAGAGTTGTTGCAAAAAATATGGAATTTATCAGCTGCGTGTTATCTTGAGCACGTTTTAATAGTAGCAAGTAGTAGCAATGCGTAAACTATTACGACTGTGGAATTTCAAAACCCAGTAAGTACAGGGACATGAGTATGAGACAAATACTTATAAACACAGTTTTATTTCATCGTTTTTGCTGGTTCGCAGTTGGACTTACTAGGTTTATCCAATAAAATTGTCATATTTCCAAGTCTTCTTACATATTTGTACAATGAGCACCGATGCTTTAAGGTCTAATTCTAGTAAATGCAAAAACCCTTTTCTCTCGCAGGTGAACCCTATTAAGTTTGGCATTTAAAGCTTATGCAATATTTTCAACATTACCATTTATTTTTGGGTTGTTGACTTGGTTTTTGTAGTTGTAGGTAGTATATCTTGAGGCCCTTGGACTACACTGTCACATGGCGAAACATTGAGTGACGCACAGTTTGGAATGCAAGGAGTGGTGTGTCAATTCCTTCCCCTACAGTCTTGTCTTGAGTTGATCTTCTTCAGTTAAACGGCGAAACGTACCCTTAGCTTTCTAGGGTAGGTTTCTAGTGTACCTACATTTCGTCACGGTCTTACTCTTTACAATTCAGTTCTGTTAAACTCAGTTTATGTAACAAGAGATTTGACACCAGTGGGTAGCAAGAAATTTGGATAAGTTGTTAATTAATTACGAATATTATTCTCTGTCCAATCCAACACTTAGTACTAATATAACCATGAAGTAAAGCTCACCGATAAAAAAATGCATTATGCAAGAATTTCGAACGCCCAATTAAAAAGAACCCGACAATTATTCTATAAACTGTCGTCCATATAAAGGTGCTCAAGGTCCACTGTCGTAGGAGTCACCATTGAAACCTAACACCTCCTCCGCAAATTGAGCATTTTAAATCACCCACACGGGTATCATTGAATATAGACTGGCGTATTGAAACATATTCAATAAAAAATGTTAGGTATACAAGATGATGTTGCTATGCGAAAAAATATTTCAAATGTTAACCTACCGTAGTGTTTTTAACTCGAAATATATGCAAATTTTGTTATCTGTATTCGTGAATTTGTAAATGTTATCAATGAGAATCTGTGGTAGGTGATGTTACGTCATTTAGAAGATATTTGAAGAACTGGCTGATCTTGAAATACTTCTAATGATGACAAGAATTACGATAAACGCGAATGATGCTATCAATAAAACGTGTAACATCATCAATTCATCATGCATTGATTGACTTGAATACAAAGATATATTATAATTAACTAGCTTTTGCCCGCGGCTCCGCCCGCGTAGATGTCGGTTCCCGGCAATTATTCGAATTTTTCTCGCCGTAAAAACCTTCCCTGGACTTCCACGAATAATTCAAGACCAAAATTAGCCAAATCGGTTCGTGCGTTCTGGAGTTATATCGTCAGGAAGGAAAACCCGACTTAATTTTATATAGTAGATAACAAGAATAATCTCTTATAAAATCATCGTAAACAAAAACCTGGTAGGTATTCTATATAAAACCATTTCGCATACCGTCCCATTCGCAAAATGTCCCATTCGCAAATTGTCCCATGTGTGGTGGCTGGTGGGAAACAAAATAATTTGAAAACCCTAGTCCACCTTATATTGAAATTTTTAAGTTGTTATTGTTTTTGTTACCTTTAGTTTGAGACCTTTTAGTTTCGCTCCTCTTCCAGGAGCTTAGATTACCGAAGATAACAAAAAAATCTAATTGGTTTGGTCGTATAATTTCTAGCTACAGTTGGTCAAACAATAGGGTATTATCCTATAGTTAAAATAAATTATCTAATCGAGCTTATTAAATTAAGAATGGTAAACGAGCGGTAAAAATTGCGATGGTTCTTATTTTATAGTTTTTATTTATTGTAATCATCCACCTAACCTATAATAGTAACTGATTTGACTATAAAATTTTGTGACGTCACTAAATCTTTTTCATACAAAGTTACCTTATAACTTATCGTTTTGACGTTTAGTAAAAACTAACTAATTTGACTAGTCAGTAGAATACCCAATTCAGAGGACCGCGTAAATGCCTGTATACATAATTATATAAGCATTTTTATTTCAAAGGTATTGCAAATTGTAATCTTCTTACTTTTTTTGTGAAGTGAAGCAACATATTTTCCAGTAGGTACGATTCAAATCACGTATTGTGCAACCGCCTCGCATATTTGAGGGACCTCGACACAAAACACTCGTGTGATCATCACCATTATGATTATTTACTACTTACAGTCTAATTGCGACATTTTGCAGTTTATCTACATTAAATTTTAGGATCGTTATATATTTTTACGCATACTTATCAGAAATTAGATAGGATCTTACCAACTTTCGATAGGTAGAGGGGGAACACGAGTGATGGTGGAGGTGAGCCTAACCCTACATCTGGGTCGCAAGTCCCAGGCGCCGTCACAGCGTTCCTCTCTTTACCACGCCATGGACCCGGCGACCGCACGGTGAATCCATTGAATGCTGAAAACAGGCTCTCTGTTAACAAGGTTTAGGGGACAAATTTTGGAATCTTTACCAGTGATAGAGTTTTACTTTTAAATGATAGAGTGATGCTTTTCCGGATGATAGAGATATGTTTTTATCAGCTCGAATGGTCCTTCACTTAGTAGGTAACAGCTTTTAGATTTCATATGAGAGTACTTGAGACCGAATATATTATATTTGGAATTCACCGAAGGTATGGTAAACCAGAATAATTGTTTGGGTGATACTAGTTATACAAATGAAGATAATATACATGACTTTGACATGTATATCCACCTAATGATTACAAAAACAAGTTTGGTTAATATTTATTTAAATATAACTATTACTAAATATTTAGAATTTTTTTTTTTTTTTTTTAAAGAATATTAGAACCGTAGTTACTAATATTCCCTCTAACCGCTCCAGCTAAGCTAAATTGCTTGTGTTAGGAGTGGGTTCACGTAGGTAGTGTAATGGCCAGGATCGAACCCGGGACCTCTCGATCGTAAGGTCGACTCCTTAACCACTAAGCTACCGTTCCATACATTTGATGAAAAATTTAACTATTCACGATCACGGAATTACGATCGATCTACTATATTTTCTCGGAATCAATTGTAAAATCGTAGACTTATTATTTAGAAGGTCTCTGAAATATCAGCAACTAGCTGACACGGCGAACTTCGTACCCCAACTTTTTTCCGCCCGCGTGGCGTCAGATCCCGTTCCCGCTGCACTCTCTACTATATTAAGCATGTATTATACATATAAACCTTCAGCTTGAATTACTCTATCTATAAAAAGAAACCGCATCAATACCTGTACCGTAGTTTTGAAGATATAAGCATACATAGGGACATAGGGACGCGGAAAGCGCCTTTGCTTTATATACTACTAGCTTTTGCCCGCGGCTCCGCCCGCGTGGATGTCGGTTCCCGGCAATTATTCAAGACCAAGATAAGATAAATTCGTTCAGCCGTTTTCGAGTTTTAGCCAGACCAACGAACAGCAATTGATTTATATAAATATATAGATGTAGTGCTGATATATCGAAAAATTAATAAATAAAATTTCTTAACTTACTTTTTTCGTACTTAAAATTTCCAAACAAAAAAACCAATAGCACTTTTCCAACTATTTGTATCGGCTAAAGCCGGTTCACCATCGTAAAAATAACAAAAAAAAAATACACGATAAACCAAATAAAAGTTTAGCAACGTTATACAATACACAGTCATCAATTTCCAAAACGATCATTTCTCATTTCACAAGTGGTCAAAATATCGTTACCACAAAAACTTACCTTCGCAACTTTAGTTGCTGTTATGTAAAGCGTTTGCCTCACCATTTGGGTCAAGTTTACTACTGACTTTGACAATGACATTCTTCATGACAAACATATTATTTTTTTGTTATACAATTTTTGAACATTCCATCTTATAGTTATTACTTATGTTTTGTACTAGCTTATGCCCGCGGCTCCTCCCGCGTGGATATCGGTTATCGCGACCAAACAAAGCCTATGTCCTTTCTCAAGGTCTAATATATCCCTATACCAAATTTCATCAAAATCGGTTCAGTGGTTTAGGCGTGAAAGCGTAACATACAGACAGACAGACAGAGTTACTTTCGCATTTATAATATTACTAGCTTTTGCCCGCGGCTCCGCCCGCGTGGATGTCGGTTATCGCGATCAAACATAGGTCTAATCTACCCCTATACCAAATTTCATCAAAATCGGTTTAGTGGTTTAGGCGAGAAAGCGTAACATACAGACAGACAGACAGACACAGACAGACAGACACAAACAGACAGAGAGACAGACAGAGTTACTTTTGCATTTATAATATTAGTATGGATAATGTTACTTTATTGGCTGGTTTTTTCGTTATAAATAAAATAAAAATAATTATTCCACAACATTCTACACAACGCTATAGACCCATGGTAAGCTTATTTAGCTTGTGTTATGGAACCTAGAATGCGGATAAACATACTTATATATTTTTTTTTGTAAATACATACATATTATACATAGAAACATCCAGACCAATGCAAATAGTCATATTCAGGCATACAAATATTTGCACTGAGCGGGAATCGAACCCGCGCCTCCTGCGTGGCAGTCGCGTGCACGACCGCCACGCCACAGAGGCCGTCGAGCAGAGAGTTATAAACAAGGAAATCTAAAAAAAGAACAGTGTTTTTACGCTGTGAATTGAAGCAAGTTTAGTTGTATAGAATGTTTTATGGGCTTTGTTCTCAGGATCGTCTGTACTAAACAATTGTAACCTTTAGAATGGGGCCAAATGTATAAAAGGTTATGTAGGTAGATGCTTAAGGTTCACATTCAAGATATGTACAGTCAGCATCAGAAATATGTGAAAGATGTCCCACCCTCTCCTTTCCTACACAGGACGACACGTGCAGGGCTAAGATGCCATCCATATACGGTGCAGAGTATACCAGCTAGAACCAAGCGTTTCAGTGACTCATTCCTATGCCGCATCACTAAGACCTGGAACTCCCTGCCAGCTCACGTGTTTCCTTCTTCCTACAGTCCCGGGTCCTTTAAGCGGGGCGTGAAAAGGCATCTGATGAGGCCGTCAAGCTGAGTGCCACCACTGTTAACATGGTACATGTTTACGATGGTTACTCTCTTTCCGAGACTTTGCATTTAGCTTACCATCAGGCGAGGTTTTTTTTTTACACACCGACCCACCTGATGGAAAGTGGTTACCGCGGCCTATGGACGTATGCAACACCAAGGGCGTTACACTCGCGCTGCCTACCCTGAAGGAACCTTCTAATGCCCCTCTTGAAGAACCCCATATTGTAGTCGTTTGGGAAAATCATGGCAGGGAGTTCATTCCACAGCTTGAGCGTACGTGGGATGAAGTTCCTTTCATACCGCACGGTACGCACCGTATTCGGATGCAATGTGTGGGGATGAATTCCCTGTCTATGGCGAGCGGTGCGATGATAGAATGTAGCAAATTGACGTTTCCTTTATAAAAAATGATCTTTATTCCTAGGTTTCCCGCCTTTCCCGTTCTCTAATTGTTGTGGATATTACTACACATTTAGTTCAGAAAATAATACAAATTAAATCAATAAAACAGCCTAATTTGCTCTTACCTTAGTTTTAGGATAATTTTGACACTTTGTTATCAAGATATTTCTGTCGCTGACTGTACTGATATACGATATACTTAAAAATATATTGGCGTCAGTTGATACCATGATTAATACGGTATACAGTAATCATGGCACCTATTGGTACCCACGAGTCCAGTTATATTTAATCTTAATGTGTATATAAATTGCGGAAGTTTGAAATCATATCAATGGTCTTTTAATTACTCGAAAAGTCGTTGAACTATTTTCTTATATATCTATGTACTTAATTCTCAACTTTAAAACATATATTATTAACTAGACGACATATTTAGATCCCTTTGATTAATTTTCAAACATGTATGAGAATCTGCAGGATTTGTTGACATTAAGGATTACTGCTCCGCCCCCTTGGGTAGTAGCGTGATGTTATATAGCCTATAATCTTCCCCAATAACCGAGCTATTCTATACAAATAATATTTTTTCAATTAGAACTAGTAGTTTCTGAGATTAACGCATTCAACTTAACAAACTCCTTATAACTAATATTCCCGTTCCCGCTGCACCCTTTACTATATACATAACATAAACTCACGCCTGTATTCCCCGAAGGGGTAGGCAGAGGTGCTAGCACCCACATTTCGCCAGTTTATGTTTAGGTCCCAATGTAATAGGTGGCGAGCCTATTGCCATTAATCGGGCACTTATAAACCTGCGATAAATACACACATAACTTCGAAAAGCATCGAAAAGTCATTGGTGTGTGCCATGGTAAACCTGGGATCGAACCCGAGACCTCGTCTCAGCAGTCCATTACCCATACCACTAGGCTACCGCAGATTGATATTACTTTACTGGTCACACTTTACTATATTAAGTATATATTATACATATAAACCTTCCTTTTGAATTACTCTATCTATTAAAAGAAACCGCGTCTAAATCTGTAGCGTAGTGTTTTGAAGATATAAGCATACATAGGGACGGACTTTGCTTTTAAACTATGTAGTGAAGTATAGATTTTGTCAGAAAATGTTGTTGAAAGAGTTTCTTTACTTCTTCCAGTGATAGATATTACAAACGGATGTTCATAATATTCATAAAAGGAACGATTTCAACGTTATCCTGTTCTAAATTTGAAACTTGTCCTTAGATTCCTGGTGGTGCGCACCGGAAGGGCCTCGCCATTCCGACTGTCCACGCTATATATACATACGGACACCACTCCTAATCCGTCCTTCGCTTATACGCGACCACTTTTAGTTTCAACTGCTATTATTTAACTTTACTAAGTTGTATATTTTTGAAGAAGTTTACTAGCTGAGCCTTTAGAGACTACTAGTAAACTTGGCCACATTTTACTAGGTATTGAAAACCCTGCAACGAAGTAAGTTCACATGTACATATAAATAACTACTTTTTAAACTATGAGACTAATATAATCAGTCTCATAGTGACAATAGTAACAATTTTTCGCCTTAGGGTCAAATTTTGAGTTGTATTCGTTAAAGTGTCATCTGTTTTCATTGCGTACCGAATTTTCTATAAAAAATTACACAACTTTACCTGAGAATCGTTTAAGTAACTTGGCATAGGTTTCCTTAATGCGTTAAGAATTCACACCATAAGCTGTCACCGGTACGTGAATAAGTAAACGCGACGCGTATCGAAACCGTAATAAGTGGGTATTACCTTGCAGAGAACAGTATTATGTGTTACGAAGGCCCTGAGGCCTGAGCGAAGTCATGTCGATGTATCGATTTGTGAAAGAAGGTGGCAGCAGCAAGCGCCTCTTCGTCCAAGGAACGCTGGAAAGCGATGACTCGAAACCCTTGAAATCAAGTTTGAAGAAGTCCTCTCCATCCTCTGTTGGTTCACCCATTACGACAAGTTTGAATTTGGCTTCAGTGCCCAGGAGTTTGAGGGAAGGATTGACGAGACACGAGACAGTATACGATGGAAATTATCCAGGAATGGAACGAACGTCAAGCTACCGATCCGGGTCTTACCGAGACGAGAGTTATAACGGACGTGTAGTACACGATGGGAACCAGACTCACTTCGAATATGATGGAGAGAGTGCAATAGCAGTGCCGACATCAGCCGGTGGCCTAGGAATGTCAGAGTTGCAGGCGATTCACACGAACAAAAGAATGTCGACCGAGGTTCTTGGTTCGTCTTTAGAGTCGACCAAAATCTCGAAGAAAGACGACAGTGGGCAGCGGAGAATCACCACG
The DNA here is from genome assembly GCA_914829495.1 of Eilema sororculum. Taxonomy (NCBI): domain Eukaryota; kingdom Metazoa; phylum Arthropoda; class Insecta; order Lepidoptera; family Erebidae; genus Eilema; species Eilema sororculum. Next base: position 5,738,237 of record OU618555.1, on the reverse strand, counting down.
AGGATTGTTAGGAAGGTGACAACCTTGACTCGTGGTGAGGAAAAGGCTTCAGCAGAAGATGTTAGAGGAGGGACAGTGCAGCGATCTGCGGAACATTACAGACACGTGGAGATGGAGTCATCATCGCTTCCAAGAAGAGTAAAGGTATGTTAACTTAATGGTATTTTATTCGTTAGTCGTACATGTACTTTCGAACAAGTGTGCAATCGTTGACTTATTAGGAAGACATTAACTCACCTGTTAAATTCCACATTGATTAAATTGCTAAACACTAATGCTGTCGTAACCACCCTTCCTATTCTACGAAATTCGGCATGAGCCGAGCGAACTTCAAAGACAACTTTTATATTCAATCGCACCTAAGTATGGGAAGCATCACCATATAATTATTTCCGCTATAATAACACCATATCAGAAACAGTAAACTGATGGCGCCCGTCAAATTGATAGCCTCTTTAATGATAAAATTACAAACTTTGAAAGAAGTGTAATTACAGCAGACGTCTAACAAATTGCAACCATTCGAACAACGACCATTAGGTATGATTTTCTACAATCTAGATCGTTTAGAATTAGCGTCTAGATGTTTTAACGTGTATCAATTTGCCGCGAATTGTTTTTGGCACGCAAGTATCTATATTTGTTCTTTAAATTAAATCAAACTTTATTTTCAAGGAATTGATCTGGAATTTCTTGATATTTTTAATATGCGATGTTTCATTTTGAGAGCTTAACTTTGAAATAATATTTCATATCAATAATCAATTACATCCTTTTATATCTCTTGGTTATTTAAAGAGTATATTAATTTCGAGTGCCCTCCTTCGTTTCTTTAAAGAGGCCACTCAAAATTAAGCCACTTGATTTCGAAATTGTGATCCAGAAATACACAACAACTTTGATTGCACTCGTCCAAATCTCTTGAATGCGATTCATTTGTATCTTCGTGTTTATCTCTCTACAGAGCTGTTTGAGCGTTGTTATACATTAATCTTGTACAATTGAAAGGCAGAGAGAGTCCATTTGTTGGGATGGTTTTCGACATATGACACTGTTTTGTTAAAGGTAGACTAATGATGAAGATGTGGTCTATTTCTCTGTCAAAAGTGTGATTAATGATGGAATTCAATACGTTTTGGTTCTTCTTTAACAAATACTTCGAAATCTTACATCCTTATCACGAAGTTTCTTGGCTGCCACTGGCTATATATTATGTCATATTGTAGATAATTATAAGCAAATATATGATAGGAATTTATGATAATGTCGGTGTTAATTTCGTGAAATACCTGCTTTAAGTCCAGTTTGGACGATTATTAACGTGAATCAATTTTATTTTTCTTCAAGCTGTAATGTTCTCATTTTATTCACATCACTTGGTTGAATTTGTGTTATATTATTTTTGGAAATTATAAGCAGGTTAAGTACATATTAATCCAAAATATAAATAGACAATACTTGTTTGGATTTCCAATTTCACTAGGTATATTCTGCCCTATCATTTCGTCGTACTTTACGTTTTATTTATTGTTTAGAAATAGATTATATTATCTCTCTATGGATGCTAATTACTTACTAGCTGATTAACGTAATATTTTTTTTTGTTCGGTTTATAGCTTTTTACTTTACCGGCTTTCTTGATAACTACGAACATCCTTTTTTAAACCCGGTCACAGTAGGAATAAACAGCATGTATTCATGCACACAGCGCAAGCCTCTAATCGTTGTCCACATGGTTATGCAAATGACAATAACAAATTGCGCACGCGCATGACCCGCGCAGCCTTCGTGACGTCATCTCCCAGTTCATCGATAACCTTACTTGCATCAAATTTAGGCTCGTTTTGCGTCCGCTGTACATAATTATTTATTTGTAATAGAATATACACTCAATGGATATTGTTCATTGCTTCTACCGCAAGAGTTTGTTTGTTTTACCTGGAAGACAAAGCGCAAATGACATGAATTTCCACTTTGTTCGTCCATGGTGATATCACCTGAATGAACTTACATACAAACATACGCTCACGTCTATTTCCTTCCGGGGTAGGCAGAGAAAATAACCCGCAATTTGCATCTATTCTTACATACTTCACGTGCTTCCTCTATTGTCATGAATCTTTTCAAACAAGCACGCATTTCAGACTTGAATGAACAAAATGGAATATACCGTTTAGGCAGTCAATGCGATCTAATATCGGATCCGGTGTAAGGATCAATCGAGTTTGATGTGCACGGTTCCTCTTGATACTCACGATATTGGATCACAACTGGTATAAGTTATACCCAAAAACACCGTAGAATTTTGAAAATCGATAATGAAATTACATTACATTAACATTAAACATAAACTCATGCCTGTATTCCCCGAAGGGGTAGGCTAGCACCCACATTTCGCCAGTTTTGTGTTTAGGTCCCAATGTAATAGGTGGCGAGCCTATTGCCATTAATCGGGCACTTATAAACCTGCGATAAATACACACATAACTTCGAAAAGTATCAAAAAGTCATTGGTGTGTGCCATGGTAAACGTGGGATGAACCCGAGACCTCGTCTCAGCAGTCCATTACCCATACCACTAGGCTACCGCAGAATTAAAAAAATAATTGGGATTAAATCATTGCAATATAACCTTGTCATCTAATTGATTGATTACCATTCATATGAATATTTATTCGGTAAATAGTGAGTTGAGGTCAATGTGTATCAGTCAAATAGGTTTTTGATTAGGTCGCAAATGTTTCAAGTAAGAGGTCATGTAGTTTTAATTGTGTGGGTGTTTTCTACATCCTAATTAATTTTAACCTCGGTAGATTTGGAGCTAGATTTATTTTATAATTACTTAAACGGTTGTCTTTGAATACGTACAATACGTACATTGCATCTTGTTTTTTCCTTCTTAACTTCTTCTCTGATTGATGTCGATGCTGTTCACAGACTTTCTTACCTAAGGGAAGGTTCATATCTGACGGAACATGCGTCGCGTATTATCGGTCGCGTAAGATCCTGATATTCAATTGTCATCCGTCTTAGTGTCAACGACAAAGTAACACAATGCAATGCTAATCTCATTGTCAACTATGGTCCTAATACCTATAGCCATTGATACATAATATTATGTTGTTAATCTCGTTGCCTGTAGCCATATATGGCACAGACTTAAAAACTGCTTACCTATATCTGTCAGGCATCAATGCCAAAAGTTCTGTTATATATTTATAGTTATATTCTTATTACTACTGACCCAGACAGAAGCCCTTCTTCAAGATAGAAAGTATGAGATAAATCGCCGATTGAATTTTAAAGTTCACCTCTTGAAATAAACGGAATAATGTCACGAAGATGTCTAACTCCTATAGAAATATAGTCCTTATTATTGCGAGCAATAGAGATGTTATTTAGATGCTCATATCTGGTATTTCAGTAACCTACTTCGTGTTGTGTATTGCATACATGTAGGATGTGATGTTGAATTGCGAAGATTTAGTCTCTGTGCATTGTTCTTTATGGTGTAATGTATTTATTTGTGTATTGTGCTATTTGAGGCTGTATTGAAATTTAAATTCACTTCATTTCTTTCTTTCTTTCACGCCGGTTTATTCTATAAAGATAAGGTTGTCTTACTTAGCAAAGGGAAAGCCTATTACGTTTGCCTATTATGTCAATACTTATAAAATGCTTCCTTTCGTACTTTTTGGTGAAGATTTTCCAACACATGATAAGCTAGTCGCTATAATATTTCCATGAAATAATAATAGGTAATTATCTCTTAATGAATTTTTACAAGCCTAAGGCGTAAAGCTTTCAATGTCTTGCGTAACAAAATTCTCGAGCTTCTTTTCCGTTAAAACTAATAATTACAATTTTATTAAGTATTCTTCAAAAATGTGAATGAAAAAAAAATGTATTCTTCAAAGACAAAAGACTAGTAAATTGGTATTAAGGTCTGACGTCAATTCGCCGGTTACAACGTTTGTCAGTAACTACAATAATACTAATAAACCATAAGAAAAACAAAAACTTTAGCAAGTGAAAGTAGTCTTTCGACTTCATTAATACTATCTCGTAACTGAAAATCAGATAGAAACGGTTTCTAATGAATAATTTGTATTACAAGATGTTGCAGCAGCAGATTTGATAATCAAATTGATGGCAACACTAGACTGCTGTCAATTATAATAAAATTGTAATCTTAATTTGTTATTTTCTAGTTCGAAAATTGACTTGCTTTGTTGAATGTTGGTATTTTAGACATATCCGGGAGATGTATCCAGACATCAACAACAACAACACAACACAAGTGTTGTGTATAGATGTAATTGGACATCAGATTTAAAGTGTTGTGTGGATTGTTATATCTTAGTCTTAGTAGTCTGATGTCTGTATCTGTACCTTTTTGAATAAATAAATAAAAAATTGGGATTTTTTAGATTTGTATCATTAAAATTTTGACTGTTATTTGGACTTTCTTTACTTTTGGTGTTGGCTACAGCCGTACCCATTATTCTTTTGCCTGTTATTTATTAATCCTAGGGATTGTCGAAGTCCACCCTACTATTTAACTTTCTCTACTATGCTCAATCTTCAACACTCTCATATCTATAGTTCTCGTACTTTGACCTACGATGTCTGGCTAAAGCATCTTGGGTCAGCCGCAAGGTCACACCCATAATATTCCAAACAATATAGAATCAATGCTATGACTCGGCATATTTGCCTATACGTTGTTCAAACAGGCGCCGCTTGGCATATCAGGCAAGTTAGAATTGCGAATGGAATTTTAAACAGAACCATCTATGCCATTCATGAATGATTTCTAACATTTTGACATACGGAACTGATGGTATCATAATTATGTAATAGGCTCTTATTGTTTCAATTTTGGGTATCGCAGGATCGTGAATGAAAAATACGTATTAGGACATCATTATGCGTGGTTGAGTAATTGTGGGTTATTAGTGTAACCTTAAACATAAAGGTTTGTTTAGAATCATCAGAATTGATTTTAACACATTTTGGAAGTCAATATTGTCCATATATTTTTAAATGTTTCGATGTAAACATACCATTACTTAGCTATGTATTATTTACGCATCACAAGCAAACTGCGCATGAACACCTTGACATACACCTGATTCTGGTTTTCCGTATTTGTACATATTTACTATCAAATATTCTATTGACAAGAGCTTCTGGCTGTCGGGTTTCATTTTAGACTTAGGTTCAACAGGTACTGTACTAGGAGTATGGTAACATCTAGCAGTACAATTACTTACATTATCGAACCTTAATAAAGAAGTCTTCTTATATGTAAATGCTCTAATAAGACCGAAATTTGATAGCAGGCGGGAGAACCTATTACTTTCTTTGGGTATATGAATTGCAAATGGGTTCCGGTTACTATCAAACTTGTTGCGGTCATTTAAGGGCATTGCTTACAAATTGACTTCTTGGCAGCCAAATTTTATAAAATATTACTAGATACTATACAAACGCGAAGTATGCTGATCTAGGCTAGACTATCACTCTTAGCCAGATTAAAAACTGGGTGCTGTTCACTGTCTTTTTTATCGATATCTCCCTGACAGGCTGTCTGTTCTGACGTTTATCTTTAATAGTCTTTTAGCTATTATGTATTCTGTACTATTAGTCTATATTTTAAGAGAGACATGCCACCCACTTACTGTGTGGTAGTCGTGATAGTCTATACAATCATTTTTTTGTTGTATCTAGTTCGTATTCATTGTTATGGAAATATTGTAATACGTAGTGAAATAAATTTCTTGTTGCCTGTATTTATAACAGTTATTCGTATCTGTGGAGCAGTTTTATTGAATGAAAGAGTGTATCGTGAGTATTCGTGAGAGCAATTTATTTGCACTTTTTAAGTTTCAATTCGAAAGTGATCCAATTTTGGAAACTGGTTCGATAAATAAGTTCATTTATTGACAATATTACTGCCATCTATAGTAATATTTGGTCTTATGTAGCTTCCGGGGAAGGTAACAGTGAAGAAGGATTTACAGAATCTCAGCAAAATTACTGATTTACATTACGGAATGACATTACATGACTGACATTTACGGTAATCAATGTTATAAGCGGATTTCACAAAGTATAGGACCCAATAAACATAATTATACAAAACCGTAATAAGTAACTGATAATTCAATTGTGTCTAATATTGAACAGATTTATAGTGGTTCTTCTTCTTCTATCGAGGCGATGGCGCCTCAGCCCTCAAATTATCTTCTCCCAGTGTGCTACCACCTGTATGGCGTCTTGCGGTGTACATGTGTATGGGCCTTTAGCACACGTTAACAGATAGGCCATTGTCTGCGGAGTAACTCCTTCACTTTATAGTGGTGAAATCCAATCATAATAATCAAAACAATACAACCTTGGAATTTTCATACATATGACTATTTTATGAGACTCAAGACTTTACTTCGTTTTTCCGGATAGTTCCATTCTTACTCATAAACATTCAGGGTTAAAGTGAGCAATTAAGATGTTTACTCCGCGCAGGTCAAAGGTCTTTTCGCTCGGTTCCGCGGCACAAGAAGCCGCCATCATATTCCACGTCACTTGCGGCTCACTTAGTAATTAATTTCTCCTAGCAGGTGCAAGAAATGTTTTTAACTAGAAACATCTTTTTTAGCTAAATTAACTTCTAGTTGTTTCATTTTATTATAAGCTAAAGTGTGTGAGTTAATCTCGGGATCTAATGAACCGATTTTCAAAATTCTTTTACCAATTGAAAGTCCCATTATTTGTGAGTGTGAATTGTTGTATATCAACTCGCCATCGAGGATAGTCAGTAGTGGGATCGGGATTTGATGTCCACACGAAGCCGCGTGCATCAGCTAGTGCTATGAATATACTTATAATTCTATCAGAAATCTCAAGTTAATCACATACCTAATGCTGCTATTTCATTAATAAGGCATGCATGCAAATGCAGACTTTCAGTGGCGTGTCTGAGCTGATCTCATGCATCGATGCCTTGCAATTACACGTTTAGAAAAAAAAACTAATGAGCCACAATATATTTTAGCATTAACTGATGATTTTCTTTTAGCGCATTTTGATTTCAAGGATATCTAAATCACAACCAAATTATATGTTACTAGGTACCTAATGCTATAAATAAGAAAGTATGGTTAGATGGATGTATTCAGGCGATTTCCGTTTTCAACTCTCGTTTATCTACCTATGAATACATTTTCCGGTTTCAACCCAGAGGTTATTTCATTTTCTACCTACCAAAATAAATTTGGGAAATTTTTAAAACTAAAATATGTGGAGCCCCGATTCTTTAGTGACGGATGAATTGAGACTAATGCAAAAATGATGATGAAGCCCTTTCTGGTTAAGTGTAGTATACAATGTTTTGCTTATAAAGTTACCCATTAAAGCTATTGGCTATCCTTTATGGTCAATTACGGGTTTCTACAATTTTCACTGAATTAGCACCCTGTTATGTACACGCATATAACTAGTTTAATTCATTACCAGTATGGCTGGTTACTTCAATTTTGTATACTAAATAGGTTTCTCTGTTCTTACTTTTTATTACATAAGAAAGGTAGCAAACTATAACACAGTTCATCTGATAGTAAGAGTGTTTCCGTTCCTTACCCACGAAACTCTACCCACGAATATTTTTACCGAACTTTAGGTAGTGGTCTTTCCGGAGTCTACCCACGAAAATAAATAGTGATCACCATGGTCTAGGGACATTATCAATACCAGAAGCGACAATAGTAGTCTCACAAACCGTGTCACAGCATGTTTTTTTCTTTTTGTTTCGTGCGGAAATCCCCTCGGATACCTCCCCTGCCGGAGCCGGACTCGAACGGACTAAAACCGCACGCCGACTGTGGGTCGTGGTGCTAGGCTGGAGGTGAGTTTGTCATCTACATATCCCTCGCACCCCGGCTGACCCAGGGCCATCCCTTACGGTCTGGCCCTCCTCGGGAGGGGGGACAACGGTGTCCCTGACTCGCCCCCGGAATGGGGGTGTCACAGCATGCTTCTACTTAACGACTTAACTTGGTGGTTTTCAGATGCACGGCATTAATAGAAGCTTTTTCACGTCCTACTAAAACATTATAAAGGTTCGGGACTTATCGGCTACGAAGAAATGCGTTATTCGTAGCTTATCGGACTAATAATTATGGAACTTACTTCTTACTCATTATTAAAACTTTGAGTTTACACCGCGATAGTCTAAAAAATATACTTTTATAGAACAGTATTAACAAACATACATATGCTCACATATGCTCACGCCGATTTCCTTTCGGGATAGACAGAGACAACAACCTGCCATCAGCTTCTATCATACTTCACGAACTTCCTCTAATGTCATTAAACCTATCATACTAGCCCGCCGGTTTCGATTTAATTAGTTTTTACAAATAAGTACAGTTAAAAGCTCCCCTATGCAGACATGCACAATCCGGGCACCGAACGAATTAATGTGTTTATTCAATGATTTAGAGTTCCGCGGGTTTGACGCATTGAACTGGAACAAGATTTGTTGCCTACATCCGTTCACGGGTTTGCTCAAATAACACCATAAAATAATTTGATATCTTTATCCATTCGGTTAGGTTTGTTTTAGTAAAAATATTTTAGGAGTATTGCCTTTTTTATACCAGTTGGGTAGCAGACAAGCCCACGGCCTACCGGATGGGAAGTGATCACCGGGGGCGTAACACTCGTGCTGTCGACCCTGAATAAACCTTCTAATGACTCTTGAAGAACCCCATATTGTAGTCGCTTGGGAAAAGCACAGCACGGAGTTCATTCCACAGCTTTTCATAATGACATGAATGTTAAATACAAAACTTGGACAAACCATTTCTTCTATTATCTCTCTAAGTTAGCTTATGACTAAGATGAAACGGCTGAACTTCAATATTTTTCCTAAAGCATCGCCATCTGTCCTTCAGATCACATCAGGGTAAAATTTGGAATTAACTTTTGCAGGAGGTAGACATAACATGACATAAACTCACGCCTGTATTCCCCGACGGGGTAGGCAGAGGTGCTAGCACCCACATTTCGCCAGTTTATGTTTAGGTCCCAATGTAATAGGTGGCGAGCCTATTGCCATTAACCGGGCACTTATAAACCTGCGATAAATACACACATAACTTCGAAAAGCATCGAAAAGTCATTGGTGTGTGCCATGGTAAACCTGGGATCGAACCCGAGACCTCGTCTCAGCAGTCCATTACCCATACCACTAGGCTACATATAGGTAGAAAATGGAATAATTATTATTATTTTAGCTTGTGGGTACAGTTTTGTGGGTACAAAATGGAAGCACTCGACCCGGCGGTATCGAAGTTCATTTCTGTTGTTCTGTTCAGTGCCAAAACATGTTTTCATCTATTCTATTGCAGTCAACATTCTTAATTCTAAAAGAGCTTCAAGAGGACAATAGATGGGAAATTGCGTCGGCTATTTCTCCAATGCATGGCATGTTCTCACATGCGTTGTTCTTTGTGTGGCGAGCTTATTGTTGGACAGACGGCGTCATTGTATCTCATTATACTGACCTAATATTACTATTATAACAAAATTGTGCTTTGAATTTCAAGATTTTCTTTACTACTTTTGAATGATCGACAAAGGAGATATAAGTCTCACTGTTTCTTAAAAAATTGTATGTAAAGGTGCAGATATACTTATCGCCTTTGTCGACTGTACATAGTTAAGAAAAAAGGAAGTGGATGCAACAGGATTTTTCAGTGTGATGTAGATCCAGGCTTGGATTAGCTTTTTATTAAAATGCACTTAGTTAAGGCGACTTCCTATGGGATCTACTGTTCAATAGATTTGTCAAAGCTTTGCCCTCTGTAGCAGAGAAGCACTCCTATAAAACACCACTAAACAGTCACCTATCCAAATGGCACCCTCACTTAGATTACTTAACCCACGCGCTTCAAGGGGCTCGGTTTTCTCTCAGCGTTTCAAAGCATCGATATTTTAAATTACGAAACATTCATGCATACAAAGTTTCATATTATACTTTCTTTTTCTCTGTTCCATAATTATTCTTTTAGCTTGTGGGTACAGTTTTGTGGGTACAGAATGGATGCACTCAAAGATTTTGATCATCATCATAATACCATTCGATACCGCTTAACCCAGGGTCTGCCTCCACTTCGCACGATCTTGGGCATCCACCACAATGACACCATTGTATTATAATTTCGATATCATAAACCTCATTTCAATTTACGTGCAACCTGAACATGTTTCACACATATTTACAGCGTTTCCTACTAACAGTACATTAATATACAATGGTATTATCTTCCGACATGTTGACTCTCGGCTAGCACTTGAATATGCAATCACAGAAGCGTGAGACTGTATCCACATCATTAGATTTCTAAGATTAGTCACAGCAGTCGTTATGTGTCTACTCATCCATATAGTACAGTTCAAATACTGTTCTTGTCAACAAATCTGTTGTGGGACATTATGCAGATAATGTATAAAACCGTTCGGCGTTTCTTGGTGGTCATACTGGCATGTCATACTGATCTGACCAGTGAGTGTCGCTTGTATTGGTGGTCATACTTGTCATTGTCCCTGTCATACTAAATCGTTTGGTTGAAAATCACTTTTGGTCAGGAATAAGGTATCGCAGCTTTACATGCTCGATTTTGTTAAGAAAAACAGTTCAAAAAACTTTAAATGGCTATTTATGCTGTGCCCTCTTAGCATCTTGGAGTAAGTCAGAACCAATCTCACCTGCTAGGCGGCGAAACCCGTTCAAGGTTAGGACGTTCGACAACAGTCGCTCTCTGAGAAGCCAACTTATGATTCTTGTGCGTGGGCATGAAAAAGCATCTAATGAGGCCGTCAAGCTGAGTGCCATCATTGTTAATATGGTACGTGTTTATAATGGTGACCCTATTTCCGAGACTTTGACTTTAGCTTACCATCGGGCTAGGTGACGTCGATTTCTATATAAAAAATGTTATCATCAGCCCGGGGCTCCAAAAAGCAAACTTTGGACGCAACTAGGAAATCACTATGATGAGTATGATTCTAATGCTCGCTATTACAGAATCGCACTCCACACATTATTGCATCGCATGTAGAATAATTAAATATTTAATAATTGCTACTTATATTTAATAACCGTGACGTCACCAGCCTGTAATATCGTGGTGGTGATTTCGATCAATGGATGTGTCAATTGTACTGTGTGGTTATTTGTGAAATTATACGTTCGAGGGATTAATAGAATATGAATATTGCGTTTTAATAATAAAACGCAATATTCAATAAGCATAAGCTTGGATGAAGTTGAGGTATGTCACTGTCTATTTATAGATATTTTAATCTATTTTCTTACACAAAGGACGTTTTAAGTTCACTGCTATATTGAGTTTTTATAATTTACCACAGACTAATAGGTTTCTATTGCTGTTATATGATTCAATCAATCATAACCCCCCGCAGTCCACACATAGGCCTCCCCCAATGTGCGCCATTTCATCCGATCCTCCGCCTTCCGCATCCAGTCTATCCCAGCCACCTTTTTCAGGTCGTCAGTCCATCTGGCTAGGGGGTGTTCTACCTTGCGTTTGCCTTCTCTCGGTCTCCACTCTAGGACTCGTCTGCTCCAACGGCAATCGGTCCTTCGACAGATGTGGCCAGCCCATTGCCACTTGAACTTGCTTATTCTGCGAGCTATGTCGGTAACTTTGGTTCTGTGTGATTGCCTTGAAGTAATCTTCTTCTCCTATCGTGTTGATGGCGTTTCTACTTTCCAGTTATGTTTTCCCAGTGTTCTCTAACAACCAGATAATGTGTATTGAATTATTGTATTTGTCACTCTTCATGAGTAAGTACTCCATGATATCAAGATCTACAACATACTACTAATTTTCAAACATTACTTTCTAAACTATCGAGGCGTATACTCATAGTTTATAATAGTTCGGGACTTCACGCGATAAATTTTGGAAAACTTACTTTCTTATCGCGTGAAGTCCCGAACCTATGAACATTTCATCTACAAACTAACATTTGGGTTTCTGCGTTGAAAATGACAATCATTCGCGTTACTATTTGATCTACATATAAGGTCCATTTTATGTTATAGTTATTCGTTCGGAAACTAGGGTTCCAAATGAATAACGCTCTTCTCGATTTTATGTTCTGTGGTCTTGATTGTAAGCGCGCGAAACTGTTCGTTTCAGCGAAAAGTACTTGTGTTATCTGAAAACAAATACTCTAAAAGTGGAGCTGTTTTGAGAAATATTTTTCACACTGACGTCTGCAAGACGCAAACTGCACGAGGTCAATATATCGTCCACAGTTACTTGTGTTCTCGGTTCACAGTACGTAACGGAGCGTAGTTCACTCAGCGAATCGTGGCTTACCGCTCTTTGTGTCGTTTTTTCCTTATATTTAAAGATTTTATTAAATTTTGGGAGATTACGTGTCTGCGAAATGCTGTCTGGTGCGGTTGAAACGAGTGTTGTAAGAAGATTAGATTTGTTTAGTTTAGCTGATAGTTCTTTTATTATTTCGTAAGATGTCAGAAGTATTGTTAGAATTCAAATAAAGTAAATATACTTAATGTAACTAGGTCTAGTTTAAGAGTTTTAGGTGAAGGTGTCTTCTTTAATATTGTCGTTTCTATTGAAACTTGTTATCAGCAAAGAATGCAATATTTTTTCAACCCTTTTTTATCGCTATCTCCAACCACGATCGCACTATATTACAAACAATTTTGTTAGGGAGTTTAGTTAGGGCTCCGGCCATATTTAAGATTGATTCATACTAGGGGAAACAGTCTACCCCCTTCTATGATCTATCTATCTATAGTGACTTATAAATAGTATATTTAAGTCTATCAACAAAAAATATAGCCTCATTCGACCTCACCCACAGCCATTTAATCCAAAACAAAGGAAACCTTACAATCTAAGTGACGCAACCAATTATCCTAAATCTTCTACAAGGCTTCTGATATTAGGGTTCGCTCACAAGATGGCGGACAGGAAACGCACAGGTGCGCCCATGCGCATGGCCATACCGCGCATGCGCGGCGGTGCGTTACCGCAGTCGTCGCATGTCGTACTGTATGAGCATTTGGCGTGTGTAGAAATCTGCTGGTTTCTTTAAGTGTTACATACATACATACATAAATTCACGCTTGTAAATACCTGAAGCTGTATTAACATCTAGTTTTCATCAACTATGTTTTTCGGTTCCACGTAATAGGAGAAGAACCTGTTGCCGACAAGAGGGTACTTTGTCATCGGCTTTATGTTTTCTGTCGGTTGAGTAGAGTTTTTAAATATTACACAAATTTACATATTTTTGCAATCTTTAGGTATCTTTGGTCCTAGGTGATAGGGGTTGAGTCTATTGCCATTTTTTTTGGGAATTTCTCGTCTCCCGCATTTTTTAAACAGTAGATTCGAAATAATTCTACGTTATCTGTTGCAACTTTAAAATTACAAATGAAAACAAACAATGAATAATTACGACGAAATTATCTTTTTGAAGCTACAAAGATATTGCATTAAATAAAATTACACCGAATGAATATATCGCATTAATTTAATTGTTATTCATTATTCATTCTCGCACTGCAGAATTATCACTCTGTTAGAATTGAACAAATTAATGAACATAAAGACCGATGAATCAATGAATGAAAGACATCGACAAAAATGAAACAGGCAAGGTGACGTCATACAAAGAAAATCATGCAAAAATACTTGTATGGAAGTTAAGTAGACTATTCAAATGTGTCTTATATGAAAAAAAAAAGAATCAAACAAGACACCACAAATAAAATTGTGCAATGAATAAAAGAATGTTTGTATAAGGAAACTATAGAAACGACGATAAATACCTTCCTTCCATCTTTCCAAGTCTTTTCAAGTCCACGTGCAATATTTCGCAAATATCTCCAACTCTTTCTGAAAGGACCCCAGAACCCCTCAGTAACAACGAAAGTGTGGTTCCGTGCTAATAACCACCGCATGCGCGGGCGCCGCTAGAAAGCAAAGGGCTCGCTCACACCTGACACTTCGAGAAAGTGAGAATACGATAAATGGAGACAGTATACTCGTGAGATTGTTATGTCTTTAATTTATTTGGATCCGCATTTTGAGGAAGCAGAAATGAGTAGCTTCAACAAGTAAGAAAGTTTTGTAAACATGTCTTAATTAACTTGTAATTATAATTACTTTTGGCGAGCTGATTTTAAGTAGATATAAACTAATTACACCGCTTGTTTTATCGCAACAGAGCTTTTATTCCACCCATCACATCAGTATTCCGTATTCTGTAATTTACAAATTAGAAGAAGTTAAATCACGGAAGAGCTACGAGGAAATCCTGGTTCAAACACGTAATGCGCAGGGATGAAAGTATAATGTCGTAAGGAAGGTATAAACTATGGAAGACCTAAAAGGAGGTGGATGAACCGCGTGAAGGATGATATGGTTAAGAAGGGAGTGAATGTAGAAATGACTGCAACTAGAGATGAATGGAAGAAACACATGTACATGTTGCGCCGACCCCAAATAAACTTGGGATAAGGGCAGGAGGATGATGACAAATTCGGAACGTACAAATTCGATTTCGAGTTTCTCTCAGATGAGGAATCCACTACGATGGGTACAGCCTGCTGGATTTAGTAACATAGCACTTATAATTGATCTTCCCGAACGCTTCAGAAGATATACTCGTCTGAAGCGTGACACGCCATCGAATTTTTATAAATACAAGATAACACTACTGTAAATTTCATAGTACCCACGACATCAGCTTGAACAATTTGCTTCATTAAATACGCATCCAAGTCGTATCTCAATATGATGGTTTTATCAACCAGTGCTAAAATTCTGTAACTTAAATGCGGTTTTATGGCTGAACATTCTTAACGATGTCAACAGAGCTACCGTTCAGCTGCCTTCTTCCTAGAAACGGTTGCACTTAAAGTGTCATTCACTTTCCTGGTTTGGATATTAGCGAATATCATGTACATGTTTTGACGTCTACTCAAATTGTGTATAGCTGTGAGACGCTGATGTAACTTTTGATATTAAAATAAAGAGTGGAAACGGGTATTTTCGAGATTGCTTCTTATTTAGTGATATCTCTTGCTAAGTAAAAGTCTCGTCAAAGTTCTTTGGGTAAGATGAGTGTCACGGAGCTGGGTAACCACTTACCAAGTAGACTAGTAGCTTATTACGACTATCCCACTGAATATCGAAGTTCAAGATCGTGATGAACAGTAGTCCTACAGTATGGAACTGATACTCACGTTTGTGCGAAGGTGCACATCGATAAACATTGTCAAATGTTTGTCACCACCTAATAGAAACTTCCTGAATGTTTTAAATATTTTTTAGAATACTGGATTATACAGAATTATTTATCACTAAAAGATCTACTGAATGATGCAGCATTCTTTATGTGCAAACGAGAATGATTTCCTTTGTATGACATCAATGCTGACAAATTATTATTTATTGTTCCGTTAAATCTTGTATAATGTTTTACATATATTTAAATCGCAGACAAATTATACAGTGATTCAAATCAACGGAGCTAGCTAAAACTTATGGAGTAAGTTAGAATTAAGTTTAGTATTAAATTATTACTATTTTTGTTTCTTTCATCGCCAAAGGTACTCGTACGTTTAGTTAGTACACCGATTCATTTAAACTCTCCAACGACATATCAACCTTAATACCTCAGCATTTCTTTGAAGTTAAAAAATCGATAATGCAACAATAGTCATTTATTTAACTAAAAGAAACTGAACTGAACAAAATTGAATAATAGAGATGCGCTCGCGCAATACACCGTAGTACTAACTGTGATGGACTATATAGATTGAGATCTTGAATCACACAATACAAATTATACACCATTTATCTTAAATATATATTTGATAGCATCTGACTAATCGTCCGGCATCCACAAATATTCTAAAGACTTACGAAGTACCGTATCAGTAAAGAGGCCGGCACTAAACGGCACTAAAGTGCACTAAATCTTTCTCACCATGTGTTCACCGTTATGGGCCAGAATTTCTGTAAAAGGATGACCAATTTTGAAGGCAGTGCGTCATCTGATGTCATTGCTAACTGTATTTAGAGGTTATAAATGGATTATGATTGTGCGATCTGGTTTATTGATATTTGGATTATATTATAATCGAGGTTTCTTAGAAGCTGGCTTGTGTAGTATTTATTTTAATGTTTACGACCTCTGGCGTGGTGGTAGAACTATCGACTGCTATGTCGGAGGTCACTGTTTCGATTCCTGATTGATGAATTTGTCTCTTTGTGTTGTTCGGTTCTCTATACGTATGTATTAAAATAAAAGGATCCGCATCTCAGAACTCATTGGATTTAGGTCATCATCATCATCCACATTCACTGGGTTAGGTATCTCTGTAAATGTAGAATATCCTAAAATATGTATTTATTTATAAATATTTATATAGCTTCAGGTTTTACGTTGCTTTTGAAAAAAAAAAATATTTTAACTAGAAGCTGGTAGGCAATGATATTACATACAAAAAAGAGGCAGATATGTTATTAGACTGCGCCTGGTGAAGACGCGAAAACGTCCCAATTGGGACGTATCGCATTTAGTATATGTCTGGCAAACGCCGAGTTGTCACGTAAGTAAGCGCATAATAAAACTGCAATAAAAATGCCATCGTGTATTTTTTAAAATGTACAAATTACGACACTAAAATCAATAAAACACGAAGGACCTTCTATCACATGTAAGTACATACAATATTACCGATTTTTTAGTGTATTTCATTAAAATTAGTTTAATAATATTTTTAAAATAATGGCGGCAAAGAAAAAGGACAGAAATACTTTTTGATATGAGCACGACAAGGACACAACAACACTGCTTGCATAGATTATCAGTACAGATGCGACATAGGGTAATTTTCAGTTTACTGCCTACTAAAGTAATAATTTTGACCTGCTGTTCAGTTTTATTTGTTATTTAAAATTGAGTAACAAAATTTTTGTTTTATTTATTTGTTGTCCTTTAAATAATTGTAATAACCTAAATTTTTTTTCAAGGTTTCCGACTAATGAAGTTCGACTTCAAGAATGGATTGCAATTGTTAAAGAACAACGAAATGAGTTTGACTGGACACCTTCAAAAAGCAGTAGAATTTGTAGCAATAATTTTGAAGCCACTGAGAGATATACTTCGAAAAAAGGAACATTGCTCAGGAAGAATATAAATAACTGACAAATATACCACTGTTCGGCTTCATTCTGCTCATAAAAATAATCCCAAAATAAAAATCTTTCTAAGAGGCAGAAAAGAAATAAATTAAATTTATTTGAAGGAGTTTAATTTTTGATTATAACGTCAGTACGGCACCATGGTTTTATTTTCGAGAAGTTTCCTACTTATCTTTTTGAATTATTATCATTTTCCGAAATAAATAATGACGTATTGTTTTTTCATCGAATTTCATTTCTTGCCTACCAACGAAATACCCCTTCTGTTCAACAAAATCATAATCTATGCTTCGAAGCGAACCTATAAGTGCAATCGTCCGAATCATTCCGAATTATAGCTATCTTTTTTACTCACATGCTTATCCCATCTTTTGTACTACTTTAACGCTAATTGTCAACTATTGAGCACTGACATGGCACTGACAGACTGCTGGATCAGATTTGAGGTGTCAGTTACTATGAACATAACATATCTTGTATAAAATATCATTGCTGGTAGGATACAAAAAAACATTTTTTAATTATATATTCGTACGTAATATAACATTCATAATACACACCTGGCTAGGCTTTATCACCTCCATTTTTTTTAATAATTTTATTTCTGACTTGACTTAGAGCGGAACAGCCTCGTTGAGTCATGTTTCTCATGAAAGAATTGGGTGGAGATAAATAACAGTGAAACTAGCAGAACATATTTTCTTGAAGAAACAGTTACCATAGGAGGAAATGACGCCAAGACGATTATACAGTCAGCATCAGTTCAATTTGTTGAACCCCCACCTTTAGTTCAAACAATCATACAATTTAAATCAATAAAACAGTTTGAAATGCTCTTAATACCTTGGTTTTATGATCATTTTGAGACTGTGTTGTCAAAATATTTCTAACGCTGATTGTATAAAAGAATTTCGAAAGTCCAAGACGTATCTGAGTAGCTCAGTTAGTAAGAGGATTCCTCTTGGCACATTCAACTCCCGTCTTGGCAGATTCATCTCCCGTCTTGACCGTTTATTTATCCAATTTAAATCTACTTGCACATTTTGATTACCCCAATTGAAATTAACCGATATAAATATTTATGTCAATCGATCATAATAGGTAATATACCTATTCATAATCCAAAATTATGACTTCCCATAAAAGAGTTACATCCAACTCGTATAATTAAGCGATTGTCTGACCACAGGTCTTCATAAATCTTTGTTATGAACGCAAGAACTCCTTACTCGACGGTATCTTTGAACTTTTTGCTGCAAGAGCTGTGACCACATATGGCCGCGATGACCATATACGGGCATGATGTCAAAGCATGACCTCATTGCTCAGGATCTTGTATTATAGTATTGTCGTTTATTATTTATTGGTATAGTTGACGATAATAGCGCGGGTGAGGTATCGATTATCATCTTAGCGTTACCAGTAAGTTTCTGCTCAAAGCCCAGGGTCTGCATTCCAACTGTTTGTCCTCTACTTCGCCCAGTATTTTCCATACCACTTTGGTGGCTAACGTGGTAACCATGGCCTAAGGATTTATGCAACACCAGGAGTGTCACACTCGTGCTGTTAATCCTATAGAAAACCTTGTAATGTCCTTCTTGAAGATGGGGTTCTTCAAGAAGGGCATTAGAAGGTTTCCTATTGTAGTCATCTTCACTTTCATCTTCCGTGGCAGCATGCCAACTTATACGATAAGAAGCCAGCAATTCTTGGGTTTAAGCACTCCCGGGGCATTCTAAAACAAAGGAATAAATATTGAGTTATCATCACTTCACTATTATTCTTTTCATTTGCATGCCTTACAATGCAGTTATAGTGATATATTACAGATATGTTCTCTATAGCCGACATCTATGAACTCGAAATATTATTGTGTATTGTATCACTCACAATTAGCAGCGTGTCCGACTGGATCCAAATCAAAGACTTTAAGTATCACAAGCGCTCGCTTATTGGCCATCAAATTTTAATGAAACCGTACAGTCATGCTTCAAGAAATTGCCAACTTAATAATGCGGTCCAGAAAGTGCCTTCTTCAGAAAAGTTTCGTTGAAATAAAGATAGTAAGAGAGGATTCAGCTGAAAGTGTAAATTTGTAGACACCTTGCGGTTTGTCTACAAAAATGAATAGCACAATGGCATTCTGTGAAATATGGACTGTGTGAGTTTTTGTGGTGCGAATCACAGCTATTATTAAACCTAGGATTTGTGGTTTAGTATTGATCGTTTTGTCACTAAATTTGAAATACTTGCAGCATTTTTTGCTGGTATTGGCATATTATGACAATAGATAAGAGAATCTTATTAGAAAGGTTCAGATGATAGAGGGTATTGGGGCCAAATGAATATGAGTGAAGTCATTGGATTAATTGAGTGGATGATTTTTGACAGGCAGATAGAAAAGAGTGACATATGACACCAGCCAATAATATTACAGAAAAACTTGTCATAAATGATTAAAACTGCTCATTAATTTGGTCGCAGGGAAACGAGAGACAACAGGTGTCTCTCGTTTCTCTGAAGAAAACTGCTTCCTTTTCATGCTAAGGTCACTTCTGTGTGATAATTATGAGGTCCTGGCGTGCGCAGTTTGGTTTGATATAATCTACTGTTGGTGGATTTGTGCTTCCCCGTGCTATCCTCAAAAGACACGGTTTGTTTGTGAAGCTTTTGTTACGTGATTGGGGTCATGATATAAAGCCGGTAACTATATAACAAATAAAATAAAACACAATTTCGTAGGTAGTCATTTTCATTCGTAAGTGTTAGTATTTAATAACATAGTGAAACACTTTCAATTTTTTTTATCTTGCCTCACGACACACACGAATTTAAAAAATGATTGGTTATTTATTTAGAAGTTACACAAAAAATATCTAATGTTGTTTACTGATAGTAAGGCGTTAGAACGTTCGATTGCTAGATTAGAAGATCGTGGGTATGATTTCTGCAGTATTCTTTTTTATACCACTTAGGAGGCAGATAAGCACACGGCCCACCTGATGGAAAGTACCAGGGGCGTTACACTCGCGTTGTTGTTACACTGCTGTTGATATTTGTTACATTAATATGGTTATTTGCATTGGTCTACATGTAGCCACGCCTCTTTACTAATAGGGTAGGCAGAGATCAGTTTATAATCTGTATGAATTGACAAAAGGAAATGCATATAAGTATGTTTGCATTCTGGAACTTATGCTACAAGTAGTATGCCGTTTGGGCGACAAAATGACCCTGTGAATAATAAGTACATCGTAAAATATTTATGTATTGATTCAAGCTAAGGCCAATAAGTCCAGCGGCGTTCGTATCCGGACTGAACTTTGCAATATTTACCGTCATTTTCAAACTATTTTAGTAATTACATCCTCAACTAGTTCGGCATTTCCAACTAAATATCCTAAAACAAGATTATCTGTATGGACAACCTTCTATAAAAGGTAATGGCGCCTCACCAAGATTCTATCGAGTATTTAGAGCGGTATTCATTGCGAGTCTAGCTTTTATAGAGTAAAATATCAACGATTTCTATTTGTTCATCATTGATAGGCTCACGTTTGACCTCGATACCTGCTGGTAAGTTGATGTGGTCTACGATAAATTTGATGAAAAGAAGAGACCTATGCACTCGGGCCTGCTTAGATACGGTATTTTTAGTCATAAACAGAATCACTAATTTGTGGAATATAGGCTAGACTTTGGTCTTATCATTCTCATCAGTATCATTATGTATTTCTTGTGTAAATAAGTTTTTTTTAATTTTAATTTTTTCTCACGCAATCTTTTGCTGGTGCAGGTAGGCAGAGATTTATTAACACCCACATTTCGCCAACTTTGTAATAGTCCACCAAAGAGTCAACCAATAACATCGTCATATCATATGCTATATTCCGATAATTCAGGGATGAACATAAATGATCCAATCGCCATGATAGACAGAATAAAATTCAGATGCAGTAGCAACCAGACAACGAAATATAACAATCCTACAGATAGTCTTAACTTAATTAATCTAGCAATATATATCTTACTGTTCTTTTTAAGTTAGAAAACATCCAAGCAGCCAGACATAGCTTATCTGATGTTTAGTTAATAAGTAAACTGAAAGTACTGCATAAGTCGTTACTGTTACAAAAAAAATGAGATGTTATCACTAAAACTTTTTGCGCCTACTTAAATTTGACACGATATTATATACGTTAATAGATGTAATTAAGATTGTGATGCATAGATTATTTTGATGAGTTAATCCAGAGAGTAAAAAAACGGACAAACATAATTTAAACAGAATATGATATCAAAAGTGCCACCGCACTGTTGCTTATGTGCTACAATGTTGTGAAATATAAAGATGTTTATCATTAATATTAATTAAGGAACCACATTTCTTTTCGGCTTTTTCTATGTTGAAACTTGTAACTTATTTGCAGTTGCTTGTAGATTTTCTTTCCATATTTCTGCCCAATTTTCCACTTTCTACAATCCTAGCTTCTTCTTCTTCTTTTATGATAGTTTTCATTCAAGGAATCATCATCTCTACTTACCAGCACTTTTAACAATTACTTGGTGTCAGCGCCATATGTCATCCTTCTCCATACATTCGTGTCAGATATCATTTTCTCAGTCAATCACTCCATTCTTTGCCATATCCTTTTGCACTATTCTATCTCTAACGGAGCCTATAACAACTTATAAATTTTCGGAGGAAATCGGTTAAAGGGGGAATCAGAAATAATTCGATTTGTTTAGTGTCTTATTCGTACGCTTCAGTTCTTTTTTCGAATGCGTTTTTTCTTTAATTGAAAAACTTCAGTTACTTTTTAGTATTTATGGTCTGCCCGTGACCATAAACGTTGAAAAAAGAAAAGCCTTTTAAATAAGTAGTGATTATATTATGCGTTGTTATATTGTCCGTGGTCCAAACAATAATAAAAGATGAAAGAAAGTAAACACAATTCGTTATTTAAAAGCAAAGGTAACAAGACGTGGAGCCTCAATAAAATTATTTCTGGACACGATTGATCAGCTTATATTCGGACATGATTTGATTCAATCGATTTAGTTCAGCATTGAACTTCAAGTGTGGAGCAATGAACCGATTGACTGCCATTGTTATAAACCAGTGGTGATTCGTTGCGAGTATACTGTTGGTGTTATTATTAATAACTAGCTTTTGCCCGCGGCTCCGCCCGCGTGGATAGGGTCGAAACTTTGAAGTCACATATCATATTTTAATAAAACTGACAACATCCATACTCAAACTCAAACTCAAACTCAAGATATTTATTCAAAATTGTGTAGCACTACTACAGCTTTTTGACGTCAAGTTCTGCTTAAAACTAAGTTTACCACCGCTTCCTAGGCACCAGTGGAGAAGAAACGGCGCAACAAACTCCACTGTAGCATTTTATGGACGTCAATTTACAAAAAATAAGTTCTTAAGACTAAATATGGACGAATGTACATATGTCTCGTGTCAAGATAATTAAAGTATATAAAAAAAAACTTATAATAAAATAATTAACCTAAGTTAACAAAAATAAATAATAAAGAAGTTCGCGTTCCTATTTCAACATTTAGGAGGGGCCTGCACCATGCTCAAGCCAGACATTTTTGTCTTTAAGGTAATCATCTGTCCTATAGTATGCTTTTTTACATAAGGTGGTCTTCACAAAGTTTTTAAATTTATTGTCAGGCATACCAAGGACTGATTCAGGCAATTTATTATAAAAACGTATACAATCCCCCCTAAAAGAATCACTAACTCTGCAAAGCCGATAGCATGGAAGGAGCAGTTTATTTTTATTGCGCAGATTTCTGTCTGTAATGTCACTTACTTTTGTAAAATTAGATATATTTTTTCTGACATACAGTATATTTTCAAATATATATTGGGAAGCTACAGTTAAAATATTAATATCTTTAAACCGTTCCCTAAGAGAATCTCTCTTACCTAAACAGTAAATGGCACGAACTGCCCTTTTTTGTAATATAAAGATAGTTTCTAAATCCGCGGCATTCCCCCAAAGTAGTATTCCATAGGACATCAAGCTATGAAAGTAACTAAAGTACACCAGCCTAGCAGTATCTACGTCAGTCAACTGCCTGATACGTCTGACAGCAAAAGCAGCAGAGCTGAGTTTATTGGCCAAAGCAGTGATATGGTCATCCCATTGCAATTTCGAATCTATTGTGATTCCCAGAAAAGTAGTGCTATTTACAAATTCTAACCTTTGCGCCCCCATCACGATATCAACCTGAGCTTGCCTCACATTAGGCAGTGTAAACTTAATGCATTTGGTTTTTTCTGCATTCAGCAATAGGTTGTTTGTAGAAAACCAATTTGAAATGACGTTTAAGATATTATTTACATTATTCGCATCTGTACTATTACGATCTACTTTGAATATTAGCGATGTATCATCTGCAAACAATACTACTCCAGCGTGTGCCTCGATCATATAAGGTAGGTCATTGACATAAACCAAAAAGAGAAAAGGTCCTAAGATTGATCCTTGGGGTACGCCTATCTTGACGTTTGACCCATTTGACTTAACGTTATTCACATCAACAGTCTGCAGCCTATCTGTTAAGTAAGATTCTAATAGTTCTATGGATTTGTTGCCAAAACCGTACCGACGTAACTTGAGCAAAAGTGTCTGATGGTCAACGCAATCAAATGCTTTAGATAGATCACAGAATACCCCAATAGCATCCTGTGATCCCTCCCAAGCGTCGTAGATTAGGTTAACTAGGCTAACTCCCGCATCAGTGGTAGATTTTCCACCAGTAAAGCCATATTGTTGGCTATGGAAAAGATTGTTGGTATTGAAGTATAGTTGCATTTGATTGAGCATCACTTTCTCAAACACCTTACTCAGAGCCGGCAAAATGGAGATGGGGCGATAGTTTCCAAGTTCTGACTTAGATCCCTTCTTAAATAATGGTATAATTTTACTGTGTTTCATTAAGGTAGGAAACGTGCCTTCATCTACACATTCATTAAATATTAGTGCTAAATCAGGTGCAATGATATTAATTACATGACTAATTATACTAACTGACATGCCCCAGTAATCTTTAGACATTTTGATTTTGAGATTTTTAAATGCTTTTAATATGTCATTAGGATCAATATGTTGGAAGTTAAATTTAGAAGAACTAATATTACTCTCAACTAGGGCAACAGCACTGTGAGCGCTTGAATTAATAGAGGAAGTGAGTTGAATTGGAATATTGGTGAAATAGTCTTCAAAAGCATTTACGACATCTTTTGGGGAGGTTATATCCTTGTTTCCTACTTTAATTTTAGGAACACTATCCCTCAATTTACATCTACCAGACTCTTTGTGAATAACTTTCCAAGTTTCTTTCATTTTGTTAGGAGCCTCAATTATCTTTCTTTTAATGTGAATGGCCTTTGCTTGTCTACATACCTTTTTGAATAACTTTGAGTAATTTTTAACATATTCAATGAAACTATTGTCGAATCTGTACTGTTTTTGGGCGTATAGATCAAATAGCGTTCGTCTACTTTTATATATGCCTACAGTAGCCCATTCACAGAATTTCGATTTCGTACTAAGTTTTTGAATTTTTTGTTTAAATGTATGAGAAAAAGCGTCTGTTAATGTATTAAATAAACTATTATAATGAACCTCAGGATTATTACCTAAGTAAGCTATTGAATTGAGCTTATTCTCTAACAAGTCTTGGAATTCTTTAATCTTATTAAAGGTTATGGGCCTACACATAATTTTCTCTTTAGGTCTACTATTATTACCTATAGGAAAGGATACTATTTGACCCCGGTGATCTGAGGGCAACTTACTAATTACAGACTTATTTAAGTATACACAATCACTAAAAAAATTATCTATACAACTGCCAGTCTCAGCAGTGATTCTGGTTGGTTCACAAAAAATATTTTCAAGATTATAGCTCTTGAACATGTTTAGAAATTGAGTACTTCTCTTACAATGTTCCAAGATGTTTACATTGAAGTCACCGCATACAATTATGTTCTTATTATTACTTGACGCTATCCCAAGAACTTTGTCCATGACCCCAATTAAAGTTCCAAAGTCACTCCTTGGTGGACTGTATACGCATACTACTACACAATTATCAAGCTCGGCACAGGCCACCTCAGCACAGCGCTCAACAGAAAGTCTAACAATGTCAATCCGCTCTTTACTGCGGAGACCATTTTTTATCAAGACCATGGAGCCACCTCTTTCAGCAGACTTCCTGTTAAAGCAACTTACTATTGTATAATTATCTATACTGAACATCATCTCAGTCTCCTTTAGCCAGTGCTCAGTTATACACAAAATATCTACATTTAATTCCTCTAGGAATAACTCAACTACTAATTCTTTGCCAGGAAGACCTTGCATGTTTTGATGAACTATCTTTAGCTCTGGCATTCCTGTTGTCTGCTTATTTAGTTTAAATCAGTACATGGTAAACATACAGAATTACTACTACAAGTACCTGACAAATCTGTATGTATTGGGTCGTTCACTTGTTTACAATGTAAACTCGTCCAAAAGTTAATATTATTTGCCACCAATGTAGCAATTTTATGTTTGTCATATTTTGTAAGATAAATATTATCTTTGGTCTTAAAACAATAACTACTAATAAAATTATTAGTGTCAAAAAATATAAAAGTGTCACTATGACGACAAGTCAAGGTATGAATAAAATTATTCATGTAATGTATATTTCTATTGTAACATGCAGACTGGCACGACACATATGGGAATGCACATAATATTATTTTAAATACTTTTAATTTACTTAGGCAGTCTATACCGTACATTAATTCTTTCTTGCCTACTCCATTACCTTCACCCACCAGCAACACAATAGTGGAACTATTGTTATATTTAGAAGACACAATTTTGTCTATAATTTGAGAGTAGGTCGCATTGGGCATGCAATAATGCATACAGTTCTTCAAATGACATTGAGCCCATATTGCGTCCCACACTGTCAGAAAATACCATTGTATTACTAGGCGGCTTAATGTTGACATTAGAATCATATGCAGAGTCTGGAGTACTGGTACAAGTAGAGAGAACCCGTATGGTGTCACTGACAGGGGGGGTGGAGCATGGCAAGGATTTGTCACAGTCATGTCCCTACTAATATTATAAATGCGAAAGTAACTCTGTCTGTCTGTCTGTATGTTACGCTTTCACGCCTAAACCAGTGAACCGATTTTCATGAAATTTGGTATAAGGGTAGATTAGACCTTGAGAAAGGACATAGGCTATGTTTTGTCGCGATAACTGACATCCACGCGGGCGGAGCCGGTGGCAAAAGCTAGTAAATCATAAAAACTAAAAAGGCATCATGTTGCAACAAATTAAGCGTCTAATATTCCGTTATGGCAGTAGTACATAATCAGCTAGACCAGCGTTTCCCAAACTTTACTATACACTGGTCCAGTTATTTTAATGTTTCCTTAAAAGGGTGCATTACAAGTTTGTTGATCCCTCCTAGTGCGCGGAGGGTAAATATAAAAAAAACAGATTTTAATGTCCATGTAATACATGAGTTAATTTATTCAAAAAAAAAAGTCTCTATACAACAGGGGAGTAAATTCCTTAGAAACAATGCGGTGGAACTAGTGGGATTTTAAGTATGTAGCTTAGAGTATATACAAACTCTATAGGGTAATTATTCTTTCATTTGTTCTACACCAGTGAGAATTTTTTCTCACTGGTTCCTTGGAAGAAATTGACAACTATCTTCATGAAGGAATATGATTCTTTGTAAAGAAGGAGACAAAATCAGACAATACTGCGAATTGCAGATATGTCCAACAACCTCACATTCGGCTTTGCACTTCGACCCATAGACAGTGTGCGTTTTAGTCGGTTTGAGACCGACATAGCCTCCCCTACCTCCTCAAGCGAGTGGGGGACGGGGGGGTTATGTTCCCATTGTGATTCTTTCAGAATTAAAGAGTAGATGTGCCATCGATTCAATAGAAGAAGGGTCACTACCGACCTACTATTTGAGAACCGCTGAGCGAGACGGGTGCTCTAAATAAATATCAGCACCGTGGATTTGGTTCGTGAGGCGCGCGCGTGATCAGCCGATAACTATCTGCCCACGAAACCGACGTCACTGAGAAAAACGCCCGTCAGTCTGACGGACGAGGGGAAATGTAGAAAGTTTACTTTCCTTTGCCAATGAAGGTATTAGTTTAAGGACTTCTGTCGGAGTTCGTGGCCGACTCCTAGTGGCTGACGACCCCGAATCAGAATTCTGCCAACAAAGATGTTGCCTTGTTTGGCTACCTACCTTAATTTTTTAAATTCGTTCATTTACCCCACTTACCTTACCATTCTTCCCGATTTCTTATATCCGTTGGTTATTTATGACTATTCGGGACTTCACGCGAAGAAAATTTTCAGTTACTTTTGCCGAAGTTTCGGGTGCGATGCTGCACCCGTGGTCACGACTTGACCTGACTTGATCCGAGTCTGATATCACATACCTAAGAGGAACATCTGCCCCTGACGGATCTGCGTCTGTCTATCAGCAGTTGCACCCAGCTCGCAAGTGGGTTTGGCTGAACGCCCACCCTATACACTTAATTATTCTGCATTTAAATGTCTTTCACTTAAAATTTTTGAGGTGTCCTAGGCAATCAAATACTAAGTCTATAAAAACTGTTGTACGAAATGGTATTCATGTCACACTTGAATTCTAAAGTGACATAAACGAGCTTGATGTAGCAATGTCCTTTGAGGCCAAGGTGTTTTAGGCCAACGCCAAACCCTGTAGTGTGGCAAACGTGTCGTTCTAAGAATAATTCCTCTCTATAGAGAGGCCAGTCGTAGTCATAGACTAGCTTTTATTGCGCTGATAACAGCAGTCTATAAGGTAAAAAAAACTACCTGTTGACTCCGCTCTTATGACACTCACAAATAATGTGACTTTCTATTGGTAAAATATTTTCAAAATCGGTTCAGTAAATCCAGAGATTTACAACGTCACAAACTCGCAAACTTCTCCATCCGAATCCCGACCTTTCCGACCCGACCTTTTGGCCGAGTGAGCTCTCTCGCAGAAGAGAGAGTCGATATCGAGTTCGTAAACCTATCACAAGATATCATTCTACTTTCCTCTTCGACATAATCATAACCTTTCGTGACCTATGAACTTTTCATAATTTTATTACACATTTGATATCGTCATTAAATATTTTTCTCAGTTCTCTTCTGTTTCTAATATCATAAAGCTTTAACCGTGTGAATTATAAAAAAGCAAGAAATAATAACTATGCACATTTCACACACCACTTATGTTAATACGATTAGACTTTTATGGTTCTTAAACTGTCTAGTATACACACTGCGCTAACGAACCACAATATACATTTTTATAGTATTTCAATTTATACACTTTTTATACTACATGAAAAGGGTGAGTAGGTAGTAAAATATTGCGGGCCTGGGGGTGACGAGTGAAGCCGCCTGTCACCCCAGCAGAAGCAGGCCACGGCGACGGCGCGCCTCCCCATTCCGTGGGCGAGTCGGGGACACCGTTGTTCCCCCTCCCGAAGAGGGCTAGACCGTAAGGGATGGCCCTGGGTCACCCGGGGTGCGAGGTATATGTCGATGACAACCTCACCTCCGGCCTAGCACCACGACCCACAGTCGGCGTGCGGTTTTAGTCGGTTCGAGTCCGACATAACCTCCCCTTCCGGCTCCGGCAGGGGGGTATTCGAGGGGATTTCCGCACGGAAAAAAAAATGTAGTAAAATATTTAGATAAAATAATAAAATATGTCAGTTTCCCTGTCAGTTTTCGTAAGTTAAAGATAAATAAATAAAACAAATATTACACAACATTCTACACAACGCTATCTAGACCCATGGTAAGCATTACTAGCTTATGTTATGGAATCTAGAATGCGGATAAACATACTTAGATACTTTTTTTTTGTAAATACATAATATTATACATAGAAACACCCAGACCAATGCAAATGTTTGTACTGCGCGGGAATCGAACCCGCGCTTCCTACTTAGCAGTTGCGTTCAGTACCGCCACGCCATATAGGCTGTATATATAATATAGTATATATAATATAGTTTTGTAGATTAGGTGTAGAGGATATCTAACATCATTGAGGTCCAAGACAACTTTAGCTTTAACTCTATCACGGGCTTTTTTCTCAGGGCTAGGGAGTTAGGAGGCAGTCATTCCACAGTCAAAAAATAACCTTGGGCTCTTTGCAAGTGCAATCTTTGGAAGAAACTAGGAAATCGCTACGAATTTTAAGATGATACCTTCAAATAATCAAACCGCGAGCTTTAGAACCTTTTCTTTTTTCAGTTTAGTACGACCTCTATATCAGCGACACCACAAGCGACACACCTTTATTTTTTCTTGCGGAATTCCCCACGGATACCTCCCCCGCCGGAACCGGAACGTTTAAGTCGGACTCGAAACGAATAAAACCGCACGCCGACTGAGGGTCGTGGTGCTAGGCCGGAGGTGAGGTTGTCTTCGACATATCCCTCACACTCCGGCTTACTCTGGGCCATCCCTTACGGTCCCTTCTCGGGAGGGGGGACAACGGTGTCCCCGAAAGCAACACACACCAACCACTAACATTCACATCTTATAATCAAAGAAAAACAACTCCATTATCAATCAACAAATATATCTCCCAAAAAACTGCATGCAGTTAACACAGACGTAAAAGATAGTATTCTGTAACGGAAACAATCGGGTAATTACTTTACACGTGGGTAAGTGAAAGAGATAGATCGTCAGATAGAGTGGGAACGAAGCATTGAACAAGCCTCAGGGGCTATTGTACTGGTGAAGAATCGCTCGATTGTTAGCGCTATCAGTACTGGAGCTATCGTTAGCGGCTTTTAGTGAAGTGAAGGAAATAAGATGTACGCCTGTAGGTATGTGAATTTATTGGCCTTAGTCCCGTAAGTGTGCTATCCCAAAGCATGTGGAAACCTGAAAAGGCTGCTGGCTTTTTTGGTAGGATCTGGGTTGGTTGGAATGAGAGGTAAGATGGTACGCACAATGGCTCAATCAAGAGGCTAAGCGCGGAACAGCCCAGGAGACTCGGCAATGTGTGCTATCCCATAGCCCGTAAGAGTCCCGTCAGTGGATAGGTGTAGGACTTGCGATCGAAAATACGTAGCTTGAGACCCAAGTCGTGAACTGACCACTAATTAAAATAAACTGGAGGTGCTAACAGGGAACTAGTAATACTAGTAATTTAGCTAATTCCTATTTTATTTACAAATTATAGCTTAGCGTAGACATCTGTGAAAGTGTAGGTTTTAGAATACTTAATTGGTTTTTTTGGTAAATTAAATAAATTCCACCGTCGCCTTAAAGACATTTAAGATGGGAAATTTGAATCACAGCGGGCGTGTCTCGGTAGCCGAATTGGTCAAGGCATTCCCCCTGTAAGGGAAAGACTGCCGGTTCGAGTCCTGCCCGAGATAATTCTTCTTTTTCCCTATGTATTCGATTTGTATAGTTAGCATACTTAATGCTGTAAAAATTTATTCAAATTAAATAAGCTCCTTATAAAGAGTAGATGTCTGTCTACCCTGTCCTATTAATATTATAAACGCGAAAGTTTGTAAGTATGGATGGATGGATGTTTGTTACTCTTTCACGTCTAAACGGCTGAAGAGATTTTAATAAAATTTGATATGGAGTTAGCTGACTCCCTGGATTCACACATATATTATGTTAGGTCGCGATAACCGACATTCACGTGGGCGGAACCACGGGCTAAAGTTAACCGTTTATACATTATACAATACATACTAATCTATAGTATCTTTGTATACGTAGACATTGATATAAACACTAGACTCATTACTCTTTATTACTATCATTAACATAATACCCACTTACAAGATAATTCTCAATAACATCTTTGAAAACTGTAACGTCTTATTCAAGTACTTTGTAATTCAAGTGCACAATACGTACCCATTCAATTTGTATAAAGTAAATAAACGTAGGAACCGTACAAATTGATTACAAACGTGTTTATTATTGTTCGTTATGAAGTAGGACGGTACAATTGATTACCACACTGATTCTAAAAGGTGTATTCGTTTATCCACTTAAAGATTATTCAATTAGAGGTAAAAGTTTAATTGAAATGAAGCCTATAGGCTATTGTAAAATTTAAGTACAGATACAGCTTTGAAATGAACTGTGTACTTTACTAGACTATTCAAGCAAAACGTTATAATTAGATTATGTAAACATAGACCACAAAAAAGTCCGTGGAGTTTATTGTGATGTCTTCTCACGATTGAGCGGCGTACGCGGCGGTCAGGTAGATTGATGAATGATGAAACTTTCAATAGATTGTAAAGCCAACGAGACGAGACAAAAAATGTAAACAAAGCGACCATTACTGAGTTACGTTGCGATAACTAGCGATTATTTTCTCTGTCCTTGTCACACATGGCACACGTACGCGATAATTGCCGAGCGACAGCTGTCGTTGCGTGTTTCATAGTACAGAAAAGCTGTCAGCACAGCGGTTCTAAACTGACAGATCCGCCATCTTATGAGCCATTTCATTCCTGTCTGGAATGCGCTTGAAGTGATACGTAATAATTTTCACGTAAAAATGTTTGGAACCGCTGAAACTTTGTTTACCTTTTTTGTCACGCTTCGTTGGCTTTACTTAAATTACTTCCTTCCACACTAACATGTGTAGTAGGTACTACGAACATGGCTAGTTTTATTCTAGCAATAGGAACGGGATCAGTACGCCACGCAGGCATCGCCACGGGCGTGATCTAATTGAATATGTGTGCAAAATGCAATAGAATTGTAAAGGAAAGCGGTGCATCCAAGCAAAACTAAAGACGAAGAAATAAACGAGTTAAACTCATAAATCTATAACAAAAAATACGTATCCGACAGTTGGTATTTACTGTTGATACATGATTTTTCCTGACTTCGAAAAGGTTCATAACCAACAGATTTTCCTTTTTATAAGCTATCGCGGTGTAAACTCATTGTTATTTTATGCAAGTTCCACTTACTTTTTGCCGATGTTTCGGGTGCGATGCTGTACTCGTGGTCACGACTTGACTGGTATTGGACAGTAAAATAACAGATCTTCCTTATCTGAACATCAACGTCGGTTGTATCAGTGTACTTTGCAGTCCAGGGTCCGCTCTACTCCTCGTCCTATCCATAGCTTGATATATATTAGCTATCATGGAACCCACCGCCGTGTTACATCCCCGGGAACAAACCAGACCCGTTTTGCCAATCAGCTCAGGTACCTACAATACGCCACAAAGATCTTGTTTATCTCCTATCCTGCAGAGATCGGCAAAAATTGGCCTATGTTATTTTTCAAGAAAAATCGCTGTAAAAATCTTTAGTAGCCCTTAGTACGGGGCTGGTTCGACCAAACATGGGTAAAGTTTATTCCTAGAATAACAGCCAATATGAGGGTGACATTGCCTATTTATTCTAAGAATAATTATTATTTATAATATATAATTTTATCTATCAAAGAACAAAAAGGACAATGCCCATGAGAGACAGGAAAGCCGTACGATTTCGCGGCATATTGCCTCAAATCCAAAGTTGTATAAGTTACCTACTCGACTACTCAAATATCTCAAATGTATTAGAATTGTAAATTTAAAAGCTTCAAAACAAACTGTTCAACTAATTGTTAAATAGATAAGTGTATATCCATTCTTGAACACAAATTCTATTAAATGCAACAATTGATACTAAAATAAGTACGGGCTAAGTGAAGACCCTGACACAGACTGAATGACATCACGGATACCAACCTCGCCGCCCACACCTTACCAACATCATGTTGTAGCCAAGAAAATTAACTCTCCCACCTTATACATATAGTCATAAGTGCGGAATTTCATTGACAGCTATAAAAACTAGATGCAAATAAAGTTTGTGTAACATAAGTATTACTTTGATCTTGTGTGTAAAGTTACGGAAATTATACTATCTTTTAATTCTGCGCAATTTATATGTACTCACCTACATTTGTTAAAGTTAAATCAATATGCTTACATAAGCATTGGGTGTTTAAAGGCCCTGGGTCTGCCGAGGGGCGAGGAATATGTCGAAGACAACCTCACTTCCAGCCTAGCACCTCCACCCTCAGTCAGCGTGCGACATAACCTCCCCTTTCGGCTCCGGCGGGGGAGGTATCCGAGGGGATTTATGCACGATAAAAAAAAGGGTGTTTATGGGCCCTAACAATATTTTCGGGGCCCAAGCCAACCTCACTAACTGTGTATTACTCTAAGCACACAGCCTTGATCAGGATTCTCATTGGTTGAACTGAATGACTTCACTGAAGATCGACCAATCAGAATCTCTATCGAGACTCGCAGCGCTGTGCTCGACGCTGTAACCACATATCGAATAAAAAATACCACATAACTTGTTACTTTTCTTCTGCCAAGTTGAACCAAATGTAACATTCTCATTGTGTTGGTATTAGAGAAGTCATGAAAGTACAATCATCGTGTTCATTGGCTCGGCCCACAGGAATTAGTCCATGAAAGCATGAACCATGCGCAAGAGTTTATTCACTACTACTTTCACTGATTACTTTGGTAATCAATATTAAGTAAAGTGATTACTTGTATGTGATTACGTGAATTATTAACGTTTTTTAATCCGACTTCTCCGGTTTCGAGAGCTCACTGGAGAGTTTCTGTGCAGTGGGAAGACAAAAGGCTTGTCCTGCTTTGTGTACTGCACTGATGGCACAGAAATTATCTGTTCTTATAGGGTCGTCCATAGGCCACAGGAACGGTAACCACCGTGGGCCGTGTGCTTCACAGGTTTGATTCCGGCTTGCTACAAATATTTGGAGGCAAGAATGAGTCTGGACGTGACTGCCCTTAATTTTATTAGGATAGAAATTCTATGATACCTATGTATTTTAAAAAATCTAAAAAATATCAAAGTATTTTTATCGGAATTCTAGAATCTAAGCTTAGTTAGAGTCTAGATGGCACAATTTAAAATATGCCCTAAATAATTTTATTCTTATAATTACTAAGTACTTTTGTTGATGACTGTACATTTTAAATAACTTAGCATCATTGTAATCAATTTTCCAGTCATAATCACACGCATCGAAGTTCAAACGAAATTATAATTGAATCGGAATCCAACTTATAACACAGAATAGATAATATTTATAATATCTTATTCAAATTATAATCAAAATATTAATAACGTACATTTAATTTAATGCAGTATTATTGCTATCAATTTTATTGGATTATTATTATTACTGCATTCTACATCATCACTGTCAAATTGATAATATCATGCATAATATTATCTCAACGAATCAAATTATAAAAGATTATTTAATTTACCAATCTTATTTATAATCAACTAATTATAATTGCAATTTAATGTCGCTTTGAAAGCAATGAAACAAGATTACTATGCAGTATTTTACTGTGATTCTCACATCTTTACCATTCTGAGGTAGGCAAAGACAGACTGCCACTTGCTTCTATCCTTAGAGATACCTAATAGGCATTCTCTTGGAAACCAAACTACCTTCTCGAGTTCTTCTAAGCTGCCTTATAATATAGAAAAGGATTAAAAATTTATGGAATTTGCATTTAGTTTCAGAATGTAAACATTATCTTTTTTAACTTTTAAACTCTGGCGTTCCATGATAAACAATAATAATAACCAGAATTAACGCGATCATGGTATAGGTACATACGTACCTTTTATTTGCCTGACGTTTCGACCAAGTTACACCGGCCATGGTCACAGGTTGACTGGTTCAGTAGTGCACGCCCGCCGTCCTCGAGTCCGTCTCCGTGAGGCAGTAGGTTCTTCATCTACCCTTCACTTCTCGATATTTTGTTTTCGCCATGTATGTGACGGTACATGGCGAAAACAAAATATCAGTATGGATTAGTATGGATATTGTCACCATAACAGCATGTTTAATATTAGTATGGTTTAGTATGGATATTGTCTCCGAAGTACAGTTACTTCCAGTTATATCTCTAAAGCCATGACCACACCTTCCAGGAAATTCAAAAGCCTATAATAAAACAATCGATTTGTTTTTTTTTGTCAATTGTCTGGCGTAAAATAAGGTCGTCTATAACAGTAGCCGTGGTTTAACGAATCGCTTGACAGTTCAGCAGTCGGTTCATTGATCTTTCTGTTTTGAGCTAAAATTTGACGTCTCTGGTGAAAACCCGCTGTGGTGTAACGGATAGTAGTTTTTGCGACTGTTCTTAGGTTCTTAGAACAGCTGTAAGATATGCAATACAATCTGAATTAAAAACGTACAATAATAAAATAATCGGTAATGTCCATGCATGTCTGTGTGAAATAAAAATATTTTCTTTCTTTCTTTCTTTGTGGAGTTTAACACTAGTAATCAAATCCCCACGGATACCACCCTCGCCAGCGGGGTATAAAATTAATTAAAGAGAGTAATTTAAGTTAGCTTAACTAGCCATTCCCTCTATAAGGGAAAGGTCGTGGGTTCAAGTCCCACTTGAGCATTTCACTGTCGCGTTGTATTCGAATTTTAAAGTCAGCCTAATAAATGTTATAAAAAATTCATAACATACATACATAACATAAACTCACGCCTGTATTCCCCGAAGGGGTAGGCAGAGGTGCTAGCACCCACATTTCGCCAGTTTATGATTAGGTCCCAATGTAATAGGTGCCGAGTCTATTGCCATTAACCGGGCACTTATAAACCTGCGATAAATACACACATAACTTCGAAAAGCATCGAAAGTCATTGGTGTGTGCCATGGTAAACCTGGGATCGAACCCGAGACCTCGTCTCAGCAGTTCATTACCCATACCACTAGGCTACCGCAGTTCATTCAGAGAAATACAACTTTGTTATTAATACTTGGGTACATTTTACAATACTATCAATACCAAGTTATAAAGAGCGTGAAAATTACGTTTAACTCGGGCCGGGGACTTCTTTTTCCATAATCAAGGAGCTAAAAATATTTTGTAACGTTTCTATATTATCATAAACAGTATTTTACATTTCATACTATTGTCGGTTTGAAGTGTTACTTCAAATAGGCCTAGGACTAAATCCAGACGCATTTCCTCATAGTTTTGTCTATTATTGGGCCTGGATGTAAGCCAGGAGTGCGGATCTATCACTGTTTGCTGGAACCATAGTATAAAAAGATCGGAATAGTGCTGCTTTGGCGTTCATTAGACTGATGTAATGGCAATTTTTGTATATTAACTGTTGTATACTGTCAAGGTCGATATGATTATGCATGTAAAATATCAACTGTTAAAAGGCCAAAGGACGTAAGTGACATAATAGGTGACAGGAAGATCACTGTCTTGGTAAATTGTTTTTGATGTTGTTTAGGGCCTTTTTTCTTTAAACAGTCGGTGTCACTTGTACCCTTTTGCATTTTAGCCGGCGTTATCTACGTACTCAGTAAAACTAAATTTGTAAAAATTCTATACGGAACCTAGTAGCAATAAGTACAAATAATATCTGCAAATACGGACCCCACGCTAAAATATAAGAATAATATAAAAAATTGCTTGTATAATTAGAATAATTACAGGGTAAATTGCAAAGTAGTAGGTCAAATATTAATCTGTCTATAGAGTGATATATATATATCGATTGGCAGATAGCTTCATAATGGTTAAACAATATTTTAGATCACTATCTTATGAAACATCGACGGTTCTATGATCTTTTCATTGTGCACAGTGAGCCAAGTCTTAACAAATGATTTCAAACTTTACAGCTCAGATTTTAGGGTTGAGTTTTGCTTAAATAATCAAATTCAGTTACCTCGTTAGTAAGCCATTTTTGACTCTATAATTTTTGCACGGCAGTCTACTTTGTATTGTTACGAAGAATTTTAATAAGCCATTGTAGTAATTGCTTAATTGAGTGTATTCTCATGGCTTGTAATTTATTTTTAAGATACCATCGGTATAGATAGTTGACGGTTTCGTTTCTTCTTCGTGCCTTATCTTTTGCTGCCGATGAAAACTAACGTTTTTATAAACTGAACTTTATTATTGCTAAGTTAAAGTTCAAGCTACTGTGAGCAAGTCTTTCAAACTTTTAACTTTGTTGAGATTATTTGAAATGAAATATTCGGCTAATTAAGCATCAAAAACTACTTTCAAATAATAGTTAGTTATTTCAATATCAAAATTTTCAAATTATGAGTTAGGTATTTTATGTTATATTTATTTATTGTTGTAACATTTGTCTGCGTTGATCATAACATCCGTTTTCACCTTGCGAGAATACAAAGTTTCAAAAAGGGCTTTGGTCCATTAGTTCTCTACTTCTCTATTTCTCTCTTATTCTCCGTGAACTAGAGTTGATATTCATTAAATTGTTGTAGTTGGCAGCCTGTTGCCAGGGACCTGAGTAAGAATGAACTCTAGTAGGTTTTACCACCAAACATCAAATGGCTTAAAAAAGCCTGCAACTTTAATCCCAATCAATTAGACCAAAATTATCTTTATATGAATCCCAAACCTTCACGTGTGAAGCATTATATAAAAAGTTGTTACTACCTTATCTAATTCGAATTTATTGTTTGCCCACAGATATCCGACATAGTGATCGGTCAGGAAGCGAACGTGACAGCTCGGGAGGCCCTTCTGAGCTGGGCTAGGCGTTCCACCGCCAAGTACCCGGGAGTGAGGGTGGCTGACTTCACATCTTCCTGGCGAGACGGGCTCGCCTTCAACGCGCTCATACACAGGAACCGTCCGGATTTGATAGACTGGCGTAATATCAGGTGAGATTCTTTAAATCACATATTGGGGGGCACTTCAGTACATTATTGGCAATAGACCTCGTGATTGGAGGGTTTTATTTCAGTGTCCTTGCCAACCTCACCTGCTAACCGAGGCATTCCTCGGTTAGAACCAGGAGGCGGACATAGGACTTTTCATCCCGTTCGACCTTTATTTTATTCCGGGCATAGGTTTTTGTAGGTCGCGGTCACGGGATCTGTATTTCTGTGACCGTGGTACATTTTCATGAAGTACCAGGCTCACAGAAACTATAAGGAACTTTATCTGGTGTGTCCTATACATTTATATTCCGAACTCTACGTGGACGAATTCGCGGGCAAAAGCTAGTAATATATATAAGAGAATACAAATGGGGCTTGAAAGTACAAGCAACGAGGACTGTGAAGATTCTTGGATCACTTATTTATCTTTTACACTAACACCATGATTGACATGATGCCTCATGGGAGTCATAGGATAGATTAAAGCCGCTCAACTACCAGCCTCCTCTACAATGCTACAGGCTCTCGATGACCTGACTATAAAAATGCCAAAATATAAATAGTTCCTAATGGCAATCACGGATGCAGTATCAATAAATCAGATCAGTATTTGGATGGAGGAAGTGCTTTTTTGCTGTATTATTTTTTTAATTTATAATTAATTTATAATGTATAATCGGTTGATATACTGCAGACTTTATGAATATTTTTATTTTACATGGAATGTGTATGTATTTTATGTAAGTATTGTATGTAAGTATTATAGTGTATGTATAATGTGAGTATGTATTATTCGATATTGTATACATTAGACTGATAACCTTTCAGTACATTGTTCATTATTCTGCTTGCACCTACCTCAATGTGTCTCTGCATCACCCTAAGGTAGACTGGCAGATAATGCCTTTGGCATTAAGTCCGCCTTTGTACAACTGTGCATAAAGTTTAAAAATAAATAAATAAATAAATAAATAAATAGTTATAAAGATATTCTGTTATGTTGCAGATCAAGACAAGTCCGTGAGCGCTTGGAGACAGCTTTCCACGTAGTCGAGAAGGAGTATGGAGTCACTAGACTACTGGATCCCGAAGGTAAGTCCGTCTAGATAGCAAAAATGTTATGACTAGTTAAAAAAAACTCGAATATCTGTCCCTCAAAAAAACATTGGCAATTCGTTGGCAGGTTAACTTAATGGTTAAGATGTTGGCCTTCTATCGAAAGGTCCCGGGTTTGAATCCTGGCCATTACACTACCGACGTGAACCCACTCCTAACACAAGCAATTTAGCTTAGCTGGAGAAGTTAGAGGGAATATTAGTAATTACGCTTCCAATATTCTTTATTGAAAAAAAAGGAAAAAAAATGATGATTGTATGGGATTGGACGAGATGTGGACGTTTATGACAGTCGTTGACCTACGTCACTCTCCTACAGTGATAATTCTATTCTATTCTATTCTACAAAAGGATCTTGTCTAGAGGGGTTGGTCTTAAATCCTGCAAGTATTTTCTCGTTGGCTTCAAGGCTTACTACGAAACAGTTGATATTTTCAACAAAGCACCTTCTTCTTCGTGTCAGTGGCAACAATTTAAATATTTAAATGCGCCCAGTCAAAAACTCGGCTACTTTGACCGCCACTTCCATAGGTTTATTTAGGTTGGCAATAGTATAGGGGCACAGTGGGCACGACAAAAGGTGGCCCATCGACTATAGAGGTGCACAGACATAGCCACAGTCACCACGAGGCGTGCAGGTATAGGGGCACAGTGGGCACGACAAAAGGTGGTCCATCGACTATAGAGGTGCACAGACATAGCCACAGTCACCACGAGGCGTGCAGGTATAGGGGCACAGTGGGCACGACAAGAGGTGGTCCATCGACTATAGAGGTGCACAGACATAGCCACAGTCACCACGAGGCGTGCAGGTATAGGGGCACAGTGGGCACGACAAGAGGTGGTCCATCGACTATAGAGGTGCACAGACATAGCCACAGTCACCACGAGGCGTGCAGGTATAGGGGCACAGTGGGCACGACAAGAGGTGGTCCATCGACTATAGAGGTGCACAGACATAGCCACAGTCACCACGAGGCGTGCAGGTATAGGGGCACAGTGGGCACGACAAGAGGTGGTCCATCGACTATAGAGGTGCACAGACATAGCCACAGTCACCACGAGGCGTGCAGGTATAGGGGCACAGTGGGCACGACAAGAGGTGGTCCATCGACTATAGAGGTGCACAGACATAGCCACAGTCACCACGAGGCGTGCAGGTATAGGGGCACAGTGGGCACGACAAGAGGTGGTCCATCGACTATAGAGGTGCACAGACATAGCCACAGTCACCACGAGGCGTGCAGGTATAGGGGCACAGTGGGCACGACAAGAGGTGGTCCATCGACTATAGAGGTGCACAGACATAGCCACAGTCACCACGAGGCGTGCAGGTATAGGGGCACAGTGGGCACGACAAGAGGTGGTCCATCGACTATAGAGGTGCACAGACATAGCCACAGTCACCACGAGGCGTGCAGGTATAGGGGCACAGTGGGCACGACAAGAGGTGGTCCATCGACTATAGAGGTGCACAGACATAGCCACAGTCACCACGAGGCGTGCAGGTATAGGGGCACAGTGGGCACGACAAGAGGTGGTCCATCGACTATAGAGGTGCACAGACATAGCCACAGTCACCACGAGGCGTGCAGGTATAGGGGCACAGTGGGCACGACAAGAGGTGGTCCATCGACTATAGAGGTGCACAGACATAGCCACAGTCACCACGAGGCGTGCAGGTATAGGGGCACAGTGGGCACGACAAGAGGTGGTCCATCGACTATAGAGGTGCACAGACATAGCCACAGTCACCACGAGGCGTGCAGGTATAGGGGCACAGTGGGCACGACAAGAGGTGGTCCATCGACTATAGAGGTGCACAGACATAGCCACAGTCACCACGAGGCGTGCAGGTATAGGGGCACAGTGGGCACGACAAGAGGTGGTCCATCGACTATAGAGGTGCACAGACATAGCCACAGTCACCACGAGGCGTGCAGGTATAGGGGCACAGTGGGCACGACAAGAGGTGGTCCATCGACTATAGAGGTGCACAGACATAGCCACAGTCACCACGAGGCGTGCAGGTATAGGGGCACAGTGGGCACGACAAGAGGTGGTCCATCGACTATAGAGGTGCACAGACATAGCCACAGTAACCACGAGGGGTCTTAATGAGTTAAGAATGGTCACTCATCCTAAGACTGACTTGGCTAGTATTTAATTAACCTTGAGATGTGCTAACCACGCTAACCTACACGATTAACAGCGTATCCCATATGAATGATTCTATGATTCAAAGAATAATGATTCAGTATTGCTATGACGTAATAAAATACGTATCTTTTTGTAAACATTGTCCTTGTCCCCGTAAAAGCTCCGCGAACTAAATAAAACGGCCAGTACATTAAATATCAGTCTCAACAGGTTATATATTCATATTCAATGCGAATCACTTTACGAGCCATTGTTCTGTTCATACATGTGGAACTACACAGGTGTGACGTCATGGCTTGGTAGTTCGCTAGTGTGGACATGGCTTTGAAGTAATTTGATACGTCAAATGTACAAATCTATACTTGCTCGTAATATTATAAAGTTAAAGAGTTTGTTTGTTTGTACGTGCTAATCTCAAAAACTGCTGGTTCGAATTGAAAAAATATTTTTATGTTGAAAAGCCAGTTTATCGAGGAATATTAGATATATTCTAAACTAGCTTTTGCCCGCGGCTCTACCCGCGTGGATGTCAGTTATCGCGACCAAACATAGTGTGTAGTAGTATGTCCTTTTCAAGGTCTAATCTACCCTTATACCAAATTTCTTCAAAATCGGTTCAGGGGTTTAGGCGTGAAAGCGTAACACACAGACAGACAGGGTTACTTTCGCATTTATAATATTAGTATGGATATCATTACGTTACTGCCTAAGGGAGCGAATCTGTAATTAAAAATGTCGACAACTGACAGTTTTCTATATGATTTTGGAAAATTTATAATTTAAGGGCTTTTAAGGCATACAGGTGCTACCGGGTTTCGTTATATTTCATGGGCGGGGCCGGGGCGGGTTGGGTAGTGTTTTATAATTATTATGACTTGTCAATTTGGAAGCCTGTTGTATTCAATAACAGGCTTCCAAATGTACATATGTAATAATGATATTTTTTATCAATTAAAATGGTAATTTTATTAAACTGATTTTAATTATGTTGATTTGATTCAAGAATTTAATAGTTTACGAGTTGATTTAAGACAAAATAAATTAACGGATATAATCTTCTTTAGTATTATTATCTATAGTTTATACATATTGAATACTAGCGGATGCCGACGGCTTCGCAGGTGTGGAACTTGATTCTATTCTCGCAACTCATAGGAACCTAAAAAATTTCGGGAAAAAATAATGTTCTGCATACGTTCCTTAAAATTTCTGTGAGCCTAGTATTCCATGCAAAAAGTACCAGGCCCACAGAATTACCTATTCCGTGACAAAAGGGCTGTTCTTAGGGCTTTTCCAACAACTATTCGAATTTTTCTCGCCGCAAAAACCATCCTCGAACTTCAACGAACATTTAAAAAAAGAATTGGCCGAATTGTTCCAGGCGTTGTTGAGTAATGCGCTTACCAACACATTTAGCGATTCATTTTTATATTATAGATTTAAGTGCTCTGTCCCATCGAGGTGGGCACAAAGTGAATGTATGGTGTTACTTATATTCCCCATATACCATCTAGTGGGTGAAGCCTATGGGTTAACGGGTCCTATTATAAAACTCATCATCATCAGCGTTAATCCCGGTTGCATCCGAAACCCGCCTCACCTCGGAGTCCAGGGTCCGCCTCTTTCAGGCCAACTGCGGATTTGGCTGAACCTCGATATTTTCCATGAATCGACTGCCATATTACCTCCACAACCCATTAGCATTATCCAAGTATTGCAATTCTATTATGGAATATGTAATAGATATTTCGACAATGAAGAAAAATAATTAGGAACCGGATCCATATGTATCGTTCCTATTTATTCGTGTACATTATGTGTATCCTTCTAAAATTAAAGAATTCTCATTTAAATTGTAAAGCGAAAATACCGGTACCCAGTAAATTGTAGTAATAGTAAGTATATTTTCATATTAATTTATGTTAATTCCTATGTTTTGAAGATTCATATCTAAACGCTTTACATACCTATATTTTAGATCACGTTTGTTATATAATTTCACCTTGAACTTCAGTATTTAGGGTTGTAGATAAAAGTTTGAGGGATCAAACTGTGCAAGGAGGTCGGAAAGTACATATTTTAAGATGAGGTCGTATTAGTACGAAGCCAATTTTAAAACTAAGGGAGCGTCACAGGTTTTTTGAGGACTCTGGGATCGTTTCGGGCCCAGTCCAAATCTTCTGGTCCCAAGTCATATGCAAATTTCGATATAAGAGACAGTATGATACATCCGCAATTGCAAAACAAAGTTTCGGCAAGTTTTTTACAATATTCGACACAATGCTGTCTAGACGCATGGTAAGCATAGCTTAACTAGCTTGTGTTATGGAATCTAGAATGTGGATAAACATACTTAGACACTTTTTTGTGAATACATACATATTATACATAGAAACACCCAGACTAATGCCAATAGCTATATTCATGCATCGCGTTCACAACCGCCACGTCACAAAGGCTGCCAACTGAGGGAACTTAACGAGTTTTTATGCGGACGGACTCAGGTGTGGTTTCGGACCTCGCAAAAATTATCTGGTCCCAAACCAACTTCACGCGGATTATAATAATAAGAGACACTAGGCTTACCATGAAATATCCGCAATTGCAAAACGAAGTTTCGGCCAATTGATTCTATGAAACACATTTATCCCGAAAATGAATCCGAAAAGGTACGGTCACTACGGCTCCGGCGGCGGTTAAATCCCTACCAAAACAAAACTGAAGTGACATTATCGTACACATATGGTGAAATCTTTCTTTCGTGTTACATGCGGGCCCAAAGTTTCAAATGTTTCATAGTAGCCCCCATTCTATTTTTACTGTGAAAACTTAGGTCATTCCGATTATTAGGTACTGTGATTGCATGTGAGACAAGGCATTTTAATAATAATTGTACTCTTTTCAAGTGAAACATACAAAGACGTAATTACACTTCAGAGCTGCAGTCCGGTGTCACTTGGCGTAAATAATGGCTACAGCCTCGGCACTAAAACGCGATTTTATTGTGCGATTTGTCGTGCGATAAAAGAATACGGTGCGACGCGACGTAGCGACTAATTGCTGTGATTTTGTAACAATTTTGTTTTGGCTTAATAGGTGATATGACCTCTAGGTCATACCTATTATATAAAGTTTCTCTAGAGTATTTTCTATAGAGATTTTTAAATGTGAACATGAACTATTTGACATGTACTACAGTACGACCTATCCACGAAATAAAGATACTTCTGCGGAATAGGCAGGAATTTGAAATACTACACATAGAAAAATTTAAATAAATTATCTTGTAGAGAAATGATTATTACTTTTCTCCTATTATGTACGGAAAATATAAGCGATAAAAATACAAAAAACTGCAAGTTGCAATTCATAATCATTCATTATGCTGAGGTCGAGTAAGTCAATG
This sequence comes from Eilema sororculum, assembly GCA_914829495.1. Taxonomy (NCBI): domain Eukaryota; kingdom Metazoa; phylum Arthropoda; class Insecta; order Lepidoptera; family Erebidae; genus Eilema; species Eilema sororculum. The sequence goes on along the minus strand of OU618555.1, from coordinate 5,693,414 downwards.
AAACTAGTTTTATTCTAAGTAGGATAGACTCCTTAGACTTAAATGGTTCATCTCTTTGATTTTTTATTTGTTGAACTCTTTTTGTTATACATATTTATGTACCAAGGACGAGTAAGGTGACAACACGATACCACCTACACCACAACACTAAACCGAATGCGTGATATGTATATTTTTAATTATGATGAAAGGGCTCGTGGCTAAGTGTCAACAAGGTTTTTTTTTAAATCCTACATGGACTTTATGCCGGATTCCTACCGACTAAAAACCCCCACGGTAACGCCCAGTAGCCTATGCTTGGGAGCCCCGGGTAAGCCCTCGTAAGGATGTCCCAGGGCTTCCATCAGACTTACGGCTACAATGCGGCCTCGCCTAGGGGTTGGTTCGGGTGCTATCCTGCGTCTATGGGGGGATTTCGGGTGTTATCCCACTTCTTAGGGGGGGTCCGTGAATCCCTCATGTCGACAAGGTAGGTTAGCACTAGCACATTGCATGGTAAAAAATCCTAGCCATATCAGTCTTTGGATGAGTGACCAGTGACCATTGACTGGGCAAGTAAGCTAGCAAATTTCAAGAGAGATACTGGTGTCCAGAGACCATTGAACATTTTTATTTAAAGTCAGCTCTGTGCCTCGAAGGGAACTTGCCATTGGTTCCACATTTATGTTTCGCGCCCTTTATATGTTATTCTTTTTTTCTTGTGTTTTTTTAAAGAATGATTGCAACCGAAATTAGTAATATTATTTTTAAACTATCGCGGCGTATATTCATGGTTTTTTATGGTATGGTATTTTTTGGAAAACTTACTTTTGCGGACGTTTCGTATGCAAAAGTAAGTTTTCCAAAAAATTTTCGCGTGAAGTCCCGAACTATTGTAAACAATGAATTACTAATATTCTCGCTCTAATCCCTCCAACTAAGCTAAATGACTTGTGCTAGGAGTGAATTCACGTCGGTATTGTAATGGCCAGGATTCGGACCCGGGAACTCTCTCTCTTACCACTAAGCTGCGACTTTGTCCTTCATAACAATTGATTTTAACCTTCTTTTCCAGATGTGGACACCCACGAACCCGATGAGAAGTCCCTCATTACATACATCTCGTCTCTGTACGAGACGTTCCCGGAGCCGCCGACGGTACACCCGCTGTTCGACGCCGAGTCGCAGCGCAGGGCCGCCGCTTACACCGAGCAGGCCGCGCAGCATCGTGCCTGGTTGCACGAGAAGTGTGCACTTATGCAGGTAAATACCTTCGGTGTGATAGAAGCAACTAAATTAAAGCCAACGAAGCGAGAGAAAAAAGGTAAACAATGTTTCAGCGGTTCCAAACTTTTCATTTGAAAATTGTTACATTTATTACGTATTACTTCAAACGCATTATATACAGGAATGAAATTGCTCATAAGATGGCGGATCTGACAGTTAAGAACCGCTGTGCTGACAGCTTTCCTGTACTACTAAACACGCTACGACAGCTGTCGCTCGGGTATTGTCGCGTACGTGTGACTTGTGCGACAAGGACAGAGAAACTAAACGCTAGTTATCGCAACGTAACTCAGTAATGGTCGCTTTGTTTACCTTTTTTCTCTCGTCTCGTTGGCTTTACTTTACATCATTTACGTCATGACGTCACAATGAGCTTACCCCTAGAGAAGTGTGCACTTATGCAGGTAAAGCCTTCGGTGTGATAAAAGCAACCTTGGAACACAAGTCTTGGAGAGCGCGTGACAATCGAGACCCTGATGCGTGCGAATTGTTTTAAAATAATCTATGTATGGTGAATGTGAAGCTCGTTCATCGCAGTAGCACCCCTTTTTTTTTTTTTTTCATGTGGTGGTATCATCTATAATTCATCATTCATCATGCCATGCTATCTATAAAATACATGAAAAAAACGTGTTCCGCGAGTATAGAGCACATTTTGAGCAAATTTCTTGGTCTAGGATATATCTCGAGGTATACGTAACATAGAGAGACGATTGGTATACTATATTGTTTGTTACAGACCAAAGTAATTTAGACCTTATTTGAGTGGTTTGAATATATATTTTTCAATGAGGATATCTGTACAGTAACAAACTTAGCTCAATCAATTAATTTCATTACATTTAATGACGATTCTGGACATAACTACTTATGCAAGATGATAAAGCATAATTTGTTATATCAATCCCAAATACAAGCTCCCATGCATTTGAAGTAACATTTTACCATACATATATTCACGCCTGTAAATTCTAGAGAGGATAGGCAGAGGTATATTAACATCCACATTTTGTGAACTATTATATTCGTTCCCAAATAAAGGGGGCGAGCCTATTGCCATCAAGCAGGCACTTGATAATGGGCTGTATGTTTACTTGTTAACTTTTTGTCTTAGGACCGTGCTTTCCCGTCAACTTTGATAGAGATGAAGAAGCTGCTCAGCGAGAGCACGCGTTTCCGCCAAGAGGAGGTGCCACTCAGACAGAGGGAGAAACAGAAGCTCTTCCATCATTACAGGGAATTAGAGGTACGGTCACAACACCACGTAACTACACAACACACAATTTTTTTTAAGTTAGGTGGCAGACAAACAGATGGCACCACCTGATAGAAAGTGGTTAGCGTGGTCTATGGACGTGTGCACCACCAGGGAAATCACACTTGCGCTGCTGACCCTGTAGAAACCTCGTTGAACAATTTTCTTCTTGTTGTAGAACCACATTATTATTACTACAGCAGCTACTACGACAGCCTCCGTGACGTGGTGGTAGTGAACGCGACTGCTACGCAGGAGACGCGCGGGTTCGATCCCCGCTCAGTGCAAATATTAGTATGCATGAATATGAATATTTGCATTGGTTTGGTCGTGCCTCGGAGAAAACGTTAAGATGTCGGTCCCGGTTACCAACATGGCAGTCGTTATAGGGGTGGGTGAAATGGCCCATATAGAAGGGCTGACGATCCGTCCAGTCAAACGGCGTCCCCACTGGCAGTAGTAGTTGTAAGGACCACAAAGGATGCCTGTGAATATGTGATTTATAAGTAGATATTGTTTTCCTAACACGAATTATCTGGTAACTACCCATCCTGAAATTACTCGTAATATGGGGGGTTAATCCAGGTAGCGTCTGGCTTCAGGTTTTCACCTTGAAGGCCGGGCCAGTTTTAGTTTTGGTCAATTAAATCATCATAATAAATTGTGTGTGAGAGCAACTGCCATGTGAATGCTCAGCCCCGAAGAAGGACATCTTCGTCCGAACCATATCTGTCGGTCAGCAGCAGCAACAGTTAGCAAGTTGGGTTCGACCTCCAAAAATCTTGTTGGTTGCCCTTTAACACTAAATTTTACCACATATTTACCTGTTTATATCTTCACTTCCTCATTCCTAGTCGCTTGAGGTCGCTATCCGAAGCTTTTACCTTTTGGCTCAAGTTTTGGCTGATCTTCAATATTTTCCGTGAATGTCTTCTTCACTAAACTTGTCTGTTCTCCCAACAGAAATACTTCGAATCCGTAGGAGAGTGCGACATCGAGCCTACACTCCGACCGGAAGCCTTGGAGCAAGCGTGGTCGCGCCTGCTGATGGCGCAGCAGGAGCGCGAGAGGGACCTCACCGACGAGATCCGGAGACTCGAGCGCTTGCAGCGGCTAGCGGAGAAACTGCACAGGTATGAAGTAGCAAACCCCTTGACAAGGATGTATGCTATTTGCTGCTGTTGTGTATCCTAGAGAAAATTATCCCAGTAAAATTTGACGTAAAAAAGTATTTGGTTGAAAATGAGCTTTTTCCTGAAGAATGGCGTATATTATTACTTCCCAGAGGTTGTTCCTTATTAATGACACTATCGAATGGTGTGATACACATACAGAGCGCTTTTTTTAAAAAATCAATGGGTTATGGGTAGCACTAAAAAATAAAATGATGCAGTTTTTGTTATCATTAAAATCGAACCCGAATCTCCTTCGAGTACTTATTGCCATTCTTCATAGTTTAAGATTTAGCCGTAAACGAACTTGAAAAATCTTTGCTGATGATGTACATATACCTGTTGCTCCTCAGGGATATCAAGCAAACGGAGGGTGGGCTGGACAGTGTCGAGCGGCACATCGAGAGCGAGATCCGGCGCGTGGAGCGAGGCGTGCACCCCGCCGACGCCAAGCTCGCTGCAGAACAGATCGAGCAGGAGCTGCGCGCCATGGAGCACACCATCACGGAGATGTTCCAGGACAGCCACGCGCTCAGGGACGGCCGGTATCCACAGGCCGCTGACTTGCATAGAAGGTAAGGATCTTGTAAATAGTTCATCTAGCCCTCAAACAGATTTAGCAGAAGCTGCGTGACTTAGAGCACATCAGCATGAAGATGTTCCAGGACTCGTACGCGCTCAGGGATGGAAATGACGATTATTCCCCGGCTAATGCCCTGACGAAGCTAGAAGTAGACAGGTGAACTCTTCAACGATTAAGAGGCAATCCCTCGAGTTTGGACTCATTTGTTTTGTTTTTACGTACCCTTTACACCAGAATACATTCCGTCAAGAAAGTAACAATTTACGCCCTGACGAAGCTAAGAAGAAGACAGTGGAACTCTTCAACGATTAAGGGGAAACCCTTCAAGTTTGGACTCATTTGTTTTGGTTTTACGTACCCTTTACACTACAATACATTCCGTCAAGAAAGTCACAATTTTCTCGGCTATTTATTGACATTTAACGTTATTGCAGAGTACAACAAGTCCACGACCGCTGGCTAAACGCCCGCCAAGCATTCACCGGCCGCCTCCTGCCCCGGCTATCGTCCGTCCGCATGCCGGTCCAGCAGACCACAGTGCGACGGGAGACGCGCACGGTCCTGGAGACCAGAGTCCACGATGCTGATCCCAAGTTCCAACAGCTTAGTGAAGCCACCAGGTGGTGTAAGGAGAGATTGGTAAGCATATAGATATGTACTTAATTGAAATGATTGATAGCTATCATTATCCTTGCGTTAATCCCGGTTGCATCCGTAGCTCTTACCTTAGATTTCGAGGTGGGATTTTTCCAGTCTAAGTGCTGAACTTGGAGATTTTCCGTGAAACGACTGCCATCTGATATCTTCATACAATAAGTATTGCAGTTAGACTTTTAAAGGCTCCAACTACGCGGGTAGTCGCTATAAATGTTCGTATCATTAGCTATCATCGCGCGTTGACCAATCACTATTTTTTGCCTCAGCTATATTTAAATATCTGATCAGTAGCCTACTGGTAATGGTAATGGACTGCTGAGACGAGGTCTCGGGTTCGATCCCAGGTTTACCATGGCACACACCAATGACTTTTCGATGCTTTTCGAAGTTATGTGTGTATTTATCGCAGGTTTATAAGTTCCCGGTTAATGGCAATAGGCTCGCCACCTTTTACATTGGGACCTAAACATAAACTGGCGAAATGTGGGTGCTAGCACCTCTGCCTACTCCTTCGGGGAATACAAGCGTGAGTTTATGTTAGAAAGAAAGAAAAGAAAAGAAAAAGAATTATGTTATATTTAAATATTCATTATGTTTTGCAGAAAAAGCTTCACGAGTCGGACTATGGCTCGGACCTGCCGTCCGTGCAACACGAACTCGACAAACACCAGAAAGAACACAAACAGATTGATATGTTCCACTCAAAGGTAACGTATAATATAATCAACTATTAAGTTATACAAGAAAAGCCGGGTAATCTTATTTTATGGGTAATCTACAGAAGCCTCACAAGCCTCTTTGTCATTCAGTTTTGATCTTGCTTCTGAAGGAAATAATTATTCTAAAAGCAAAATAGGCACCAATATGATATTGATATTAAATTTGAATGATATTCTCCGTCCAGGTGGAGCAGTGTGTCCACAACCGCGCCAACTTCACCGGCGAGGAACTGAACCTGTACAACCAGCATCTCAGCCAGCTGCAGAAACTGTACGCTGAACTGCTCTCCACCAGCACTAAACGGTAAGGGACATTTGTGCTTTTTGCATTTCCAGCACTTGACCTAATCCAATGGTAAAGTAAAGGTGAAATCTTGTCGTAAAGTTCATCTTTATACATGCCATGATTGCTAAAATAGCGATATATACATATCGACAGTCTATGTATACCATACTTGTATCATCAGAAATAATTCACTTTTTTCTTCTACAATGTTGTTCTACATTCTACAATACTATTTCAATTGTCCCATCTAGTCATCGAATCCGAAAGGATAGAATGAAATAACTTCTTAAACGTTACTTATTCTTGCCAATCAAAATTGGCGCTTAGAACCCATATATTAAATATCGTTTTCCTTCACAGCATGTCCGACTTGGACGCTTTACAAGACTTCCTTCAATCAGCTACTGCGGAGCTGAACTGGCTCAACGAGAAAGAGCAGGTGGAGTTATCCCGTGACTGGGCCGACCCTCACATCAACTTGCCAGCTATACAGCATTATTACGAGGTATGTATTGCGGCTAACTATAGACAAAGATTTAAATAATAATCTTGCGTCTTCGTCAATCATTTACTATCACAATCACCACTATCGTCACTCATCAATATCATGATCACCACAATCACCAATATCACTATCAAAACTATCGCACTCATTAACACCACTATCATAATCACCCCTATCACAATCACTGATATTACTATCAACACTAATACACTCATCAATATCACTATCACAATTACCAATATCACTGCCACCACTATCACAATCACCAATATCACTATCCCCAACATCATCAGATTATCAATTGCAAGGTTGATAAATAACGAATAATACTCTGTTATTGAGAATATTGAATAGTATTGGTAAACCCTTACTGTCAGACAGACTGCTATGCATGATTATTACCTACCTACCTACCTTCATAATAAATCATCTATGTTCCTGTTTGTACTGAATGTCAACCCGATCAGTCCCACTACCATAAAGAAACCCTAATACGTTGTTATAGAGTGTTAAATTGTTTTACAATATGTTGACTAGATTCGTTTGTTTACAAGCATTCGTTTGGGGATGATAGAGAGGTTTGTTTACACATTATTTGTAATTCGTTTTTAAATTATGTTTTGTTTGCATCTTTGGTTTTGGATGTGCTTTTTATTCAACCTATAAGTTAATTACTATAAAATGTTGCAAGATATCTACTATTATTGTTGTAATACCTTGTATTGTAACATCTAGTAGCAATTTAGGAGTTAAAAATTAACTTACTTTACTTTTTAAATGAGAACATGCGTTTATAGCATCTTATTTCATCACCTGATCGATAAAGTATACTAAGTATAGACAGAAAATATTAAAAAATTAATAAAATAAAAAGTAGGTTGGCAAAAATGTCTATGATAACCGCTTACCTATAAAATAAGCTATAAAACATTTTGATAGCAGAAAACTTAATTAGTGATGAGTTTTAAGCTTAAAATTATTTAATAGAAATTGTGGGATTAAAGTTACCAAAGTGAAGCTAACGAGACGAGAGAAAAAAGGTAAACATAGCGACCTTTACTCAGTTACGTTGCGCTAACTAGCGATTATTTTCTCTGTCCTTGTCGCACATATCACACGTACGCGACAATGGCCGATAGACAGCTGTCGTTGCGTGTTTCGTAGTACAAGAAAGCTGTCAGCACAGCGGTTCTAAACTGTCAAATCCACCATCTTATGAGTAATTTCATTCCTGTCTTGAATGCGCTTGAAGTGATACGTAATAATTTTCAAATAAAAATGTTTGGTACCGCTGAAACTTTGTTTACCTTTTTTCTCTCGCTTCATTGGCTAAATCACCCATCATTCAAATATAACTTATGATCAAATAAGCACTTTTTTCCGTAGCAACTGATGTCGTCATTGGAGAAACGAGAATTACAATTCAGCAACGTGATCGACCGCGGAGAAGCGTTGATCGCACAGCACCACCCGGCCACAAAGACTATAGAATCTCATCTACAGGTCAGTGCAATGTCAACCTTATGGTTTAATAAATAAGATTTAAAATTGAAAGATTTTATAAATTATTATTTTTATTAGCATAATACTTATAATAATAATGTTTATACTGGAGATTGATGGCGCTTGGTGGAATCTGCTACACATATTGAATAACACACTTGTACTTTTCCACTGATTTTATTGTCAAAGGTTTGAGAATGCCGTAAGGCGAAACCGGTCAGGTCTAGAAATAAAATCAGTGGAAAAGTACAAGTGTGTTATTCAATATGTATAATAATTAAAATTTAAAACACAATTTGCAAAATAAATTTAAAACACAATTTGCAACGTTATTTAACTAGTATCGGTAGTTTTTTTTTCATTCATTGGCTCCAACAGTTCATAAGAAAGTTGGTAGATGGCTCTACCGTTCGCCTTTAAAGACGGATATAAAGAGAAGGGAATTTTGAAGTGATTCAGGTGTGGCTCAATAGCTCAGTTGGTAGAGCATTCACCCTGTATTCAAGTCCCACTTGAGCATTTCATTTTTCCCGATGTATTCGAATAGTATCGGTAGAATTTAGTGAGAGGTCTCGGGTTCGAATTCAGATTATTACCAACGCAAACCCATTCCTAATACAAGTAATTTAGCTTATCTGGATGGGTTACAGTCGTTATCATCTCAGTCAACATTCTGACCAACATAATGAACATTAATATGGCGCTCCTGAATAATTTGCCAGATAATACCCCTATCGCGAAAACCTATCGTAATCATGTCGTAAACGTATCGACAGAACGAAGCTTTGTGATTGGCCGGTTTCACACACACACAGGTTCACAGTAAGCAGGCGGCCAATCGCAATGCTCCGTTCTACTACTTCGTGCTAGAAACACTGAGGTGATAACGGCTGTACCATTACTAGTAATAGTTGCTTAGTAATTTTTGTGTAGATCGATATTTTGTTAGGAAAACGTCAATCAAATAGATGGTTTGTACAAGTGAATATGTTTACGTTTAGGTGATGCAGTCGCAATGGGCGTGGGTGCTCCAACTGACCCTGTGCCTAGAGACGCATTTGAAGCATACGACTCAGTACCATAACTTCTTTGAAGAGGTGAAAGAGGCTGAGAAGTGGATACAGAAGTAAGTACCTCAATTTTCTTTTGTGGTCTGATATACGGCAACCAAATTTGATCAGTACATTTTTTTTTAAATTTTTTTTCGCAAAGTTGCAAGTAGCCGATAGCTTTATATTACCAAGTAAATCCATACTAATATTATAAATGCAAAAGTAACTCTGTCTGTCTGTCTGTCTGTAGGTTACGCTTTCCTGCCTAAACCACTGAATCGATTTTGATGAAATTTGGTATAGAGATAGGTTAGACCTTGAGAAAAGACATAGGCTATGTTTGGTCGCGATAGCCGACATCCACGTGGGCGAAGCCGCGGGCAAAAGCTAGTCATTATATAAAGCTTAGATAAAATCGAAAATATAGTATGTCTTTTCGGTTATTGTATGATATAATACGAAGTCCAGTTTTTGTATTTATAAACTGTATCAATGTTTAACAAACTATTGACACAACCTACTTCAATTTTGTTATCATTGCAACAATATTCTCTAACAGTGAACAACACTTGATTCCCTGCATCGGAATTTGTTCCTTAACTCTTAACAATAAGGTCCATTAAATAACTACTAGTATCCTAACAGACCGTTCTTTTCTAGACGAGAAGAAGCCCTCAACTCAACCTTCTCCCAGTCCGAGTTCACTCTTGACCAGGGTGAGAGGTTACTCAAGGGTATGCAAGAACTCCGTGAAGAGTTGAACTCTCACGGTGGCCTGGTGTCTCGCCTTGTAGAGAACGCACAAGAAGTCCGACCAGTCAAACTGCGGAGGGCACCTATCGCTAGACCTCTGAGGGCTGAGACCGTGTGTGCTTATAAACATGCTAACGTAAGTATATTAGTCGTAAGGTTTATTTTTGAATGCATTTGATTTTGTTTTTTGTGAAGAAAATACGTATCAGAGGGTAGGCAAATATAAAAGCCTGTCATCAGCGGAACCACAGAACAAAAAATCTCCTGTTCCTTGAGGGGGAGTGTAAAAAGTAAAATTAGTGACTTTAGTAATTTATTATATTTGCTTTCAACATTGTAATATTCATTTTCGATTGACTTTGAGAAAGGGAGACATTTATTTAATAATAGTACTCCCTCTCTCTCTCTCCTCTTCTTCTTTGCTGTAATTATCTCTTGGTCTTTCCTTTCTCATTCTCGACAACTAATAACTTAAGACGGCGTGCGGTTTTAGTCGGTTCGAGTCCGATATAACCACAGCCAGGGTATTTGTGGTAATTTCCGCACTTTGAAAAAAAAGGTCATTGTAGATTATCTTGGGACCCAATTATTTTCGTGAGCTTCCAAAAACATCCAGTTTAAACGACTATTTACCCACAGGTGGGCATCGAAAAGGGTTGTGCAGTGAGTGTAGTGGACAACTCCGGTCGTGTCCGTTGGCGAGTGCGACTGGGCGGCGCGGGAACCGAAGTGCAACTACCCGGCGCCGTGCTCGCGCTACCGCCGCCGTGCCAGGAGGCCATCGACTCCGCCGCCGCGCTAAGGCAGGCCTACGATAGAGTGAGTACATCGACCATGACCACTTACTGCCATGACGTGACCACTTTAATGTCATGACCACTTACTGTCATGACATGACCACTTAATGTCATGGCAAGTTTTCATCTCTGACTGACAGTGGTGGACAGGAGATCAAGAGGAAGTTGTACTCTTAATCTCATGGTGATGCGCTTCTTTGTAATCGACTAATCGATATAGAATCGACTGATATCGACATATCGATATAATATTCTGATCATTATCATATGAAATAATAATACTATCAATTTTTTGTGTATGTTACTGAGTCTCGCGTACATGTGGTAATAATAGGTATACTTACATTTTTAAATTTTAGACCAAAGTTTTATAGCAAAAAAGGGATTTTGGGATATATTCCATAACCGAAACTACAGCTTGTACTATGAGTTGTAAAATACTTATTAACATTCTAAGATAGTCTTTCTTGTAAATGCATACAATTAACTTACATATTAGTAACTTTCGAAACGAATAGTAATGACCTAAGTGCATATCTTCCGCACTAACCTATCCCTTATCTCAAATATAAACACGCCGATACTAATTAATGATCAACAAACAAATCCAGTCTACTCAGAGTATCATCAGTGTTCAAACGATGCGCGTTACGAACGTGCTTTGTACGGTACCTTTCTACGCAGTGATGTTACTTATATTTTGTTTCATAAAGGTGATACAACTATGGCAGAGGAAGCAACTCAGGATGAGACAGAACATGATCTTTGCGACCATCAAGGTTGTGAAAGGATGGGACTTCCCACAAGTAAGTTGTTTTTTTAATTCTTTGTTAACTACTTCCCAGACAGAACCTTCTTTAGCCCGTATGGAAGTCTCTTAATCGTCTATGTACACTGTTTGGTCGGTCTAGACAAAATTTATGTAGGTGGGGAATGCGAGACCCGGGCTTAATTGCATGTGACTGAGGTGTCCCCGTGCAGTCCATGGCGCATTTGGTCTCGTGTCTCTTATGTCCTACTTCATGTACTAAAGACGATCTAAATAAAGCCACTGACAGCGCGATTAAGATGGCAGAATTCTATTCCCGAATAGTGTAGTTATATAAAAGTGAATCGTAGACACGAAAAGAAGAAGAATTCTTTGTTAAAATTTTGTTGCTATCCGAGCATACCAGTTCCATCTAAATCTTGTACATTGGAACCCGGGTCTCTTTTGCTCTTGGAATAGCTATATCTTTTACGGAAGTGATTGCAGTCAAAACTCCACCTTAAAAAAAAACCTTCAGCACCTTGTCCATAAATCAATAAATGACGGTAGCTTAGGGGTTAAGGAGTCGGCCTGACGATCGAAAGGTTCCGGGTTCGAATCCTGACCATTACACTACCGACGTGAACACATTCCTAGCACAAGAAATTTAGCTTAGTTGGAGAGGTTAGAGGGAATATTAGTAATTTCGGTTCTAATATTCTTTAAAAAAAATGTCGTATCGGCTTGAAGGTGAGGTTGGCTTAGGTGCCAAAAAAATTACTGGGGTCCATACACTATAAATCGATGTTGGAGTCTTTTGAGACTTTTACATTGGAGTCTGAGATCTGCTTGCTCTTTCTTCTCTTTTTGACTTGACTTTTCTCTTTTTGACTGCATTTAAGGAGCGACTGCTGTTTGACCTGCCATGCCAATCCCAATTCGGACATGCGCAGACATCTGTGAATTTAGGCGCAGCCTTTTTAACTTTCTTGTCGACAAAACGTATTATTCAGATAATATTTTTGTAAATGACAACCTCTGGCTCTTACATGACGATTTCAATTAATATTACTATATTTGACAATAAATACTCTTCATCCACTGTTATCTATAATTTAATTTTACTGTTCAATATCAAAATAATGCAATTGATATTTTGACTTCGTACCGACTATCTAAAATTGTATAATTACTTTCGTATGCCTTTGGGCGGAACATGGAAGCGCTTATTATTTAATGTAACAGCTTTATACTAACTATGTTGAACGAAATAAAGTTGATTATTTATCCCAACAGGAAAGCCTCCACTATTCTTGTCTGTCATTCAGCTGTTCTTTTTACTTGTTTTCATAGCCACATTGATTTGGGCTTAAAAAATCCAATACATACGTTCCAAAAAAACAAAAAATAAACTAATATTCTCCGTGTTCCCTCCTAGTTCGTAGCCATGGGCGCGGAACAGCGGCAAGCCATCCGCCGCGCTCTGAATGAGGACGCGGAGAAACTGTTAGCGGAAGGAGACCCCGCCGACCCGCAACTACGGCGCCTGCGCAGAGAGATCGATGACGTCAATCGACTGTTCGACGAGTTTGAGCGAAGGGCTAGAGCTGAAGGTACGTCATTAGATCTTTAGTTCAGATACATGTATTTTGAAGGAATTTTTACAGCATTAAGTATGCTAACTATACAAATCAAATATATAGGGAAAAAGAATCTTCTCGGGCGGGACTCGAACCCGCAGTCTTTCCCTTACAGGGGGAATGCCTGACCAATTCGGCTACCGAGACACGCCCGATATGATTCAAATTTCCCATCTTATACGTCTTTAAGGCGACGTGGCGTCATCTACCGATTTTCTTACGAACTATCGGAATCAATGAATGATGTTACAATCATTTTAATTGTATTTTTTTTCTTCACCCTAGCGTTAATTCCAGTCGCATCTGAAGCTTTTCAACTTGGAGTCTAGGGTCCCCTTTACCAGTCAAACTGCGGGTTTGGCTGAATTTCAATATTTTCAACTGCCACCTGTCCTGTACAACCCAAAGCTGGTATCGAAGCATTGCAGCTAGACCAGTTATTGGATATTTTGGGGCTCCAATTACCCGTAACGACTGCCTTAGATGTTCATATAGCAACTGGGACCTACGAAGGCTTAACGTGCTCTCCCAGGCACGACTAGACCAATGCAATATTTGCATTGAGTGGGAATAGAAACAGATGGTCAGGTTCAAAACTGGGTTTTGGTTCAGTAACGCAACGAATCAATTATTTGTTCCCCCTTTTTGTTTTCACCGTGAGTGTCGCCAGCGTCATGTTTATAATTTATAACTATTTACAGGAAATCTATGATCACTTCATAGTGTTGATTGCACTAACGATAACAGATGCTACACCAAATTATAGCTTAGAAATACTAACTTTTTTATTGGCTTAATTGAATGATTGCCTTTGCTACTACACACGAGATACTCACGATGCGAAATTTTTCAATCTTTATTTTATTCTAGTATAATAATTTTTTGCTGTCTTAAAGATGGCGGCTTATGGCTAATCATCATGTGCAACGCTAATTAATTTTGAATTTATTTCTTCAATGATTTTTATAGTTTTTAGTTGTAATATAGGTAATTCATACATACATACATACATACTAATACCTTGTCCCGCTGGGGTAGGCAGAGGACTGCCTGCTAATAACTTATGTCATTCACGTTCATTTCTCTACTGTTTATGTGTTATTATACTTTTCACATACAAGGCAGCGGGTTTAAAGTGTTTTTAATAGGCACTCCTATTTGATCCGTTAAAATATAACCTTTTCCAGCCAACTCGTATACCTATCTGATTCATAGACCAGATATTCTCTTATAGGGGTATTTTTATTATAGTATTGGGAGCTCATATGACAGTCACTACTATAAAAGTCTTGATAAAAAAGGAGGTCTCCGGACTCCAAAGCGCAAGCAATAGACAAATGTGGTATTGACACTCTTATAAAGAAGACAAATTTGAAAGTGGGAACTTTATATATTATTATTCTTTCTATCATCTCATCTCCACAATTTTTTTTTACACAACGCTATCTAGACTTATGGTAAGCTTAATTTGCTTGTGTTATGAAATCTAGAATGCGGATAAACATACTTTTTTTTGTAAATACATACATTTATACATAGAAACACCCAGACCAATGCAGACCTAAGACGAAACCGTCGAATGTCTATCACTATGACACAGGGCGGTCTCATAATCATAGGTATACCTATGTAGCATACTATATTTAGCTTTAAAGTCTAACCACACTTAGAAGTCATATAGGACGAAGCAGACGTTACTATGTATGTGCACAATAGGACATTATAAACAATATCTTACTCATAGCCTGCCCATAACTCTTCATTTGAATATAATGGCCGCACACCTTGTGCATTGAGTGATAAAACTTGCATTGCAACAATGCTACTGCATAAGCTTGCAGTAGAATTGTGGACATCGAACAAATCAATCAATACCCTAACGCAGTCCATTGCTAGATTCTTTTGCATGGGTCTAGATAGCGTTGTGTAGAATGTTGTCGAATATTATAATTATCTGAAGCTCGGAGTCTGGGGTCTGTTTTACCAATCTTGACAATTACGTATTCACGAAAACTGTGAAGAATATTTTGAACATATAACATTTCATTCCATCCATCCATTAGTACTATAGGTCCGAGAGAAATTCATTTTATTGAATTTTATTTTTCGACAGCCTCCGTGGCGTGGTGGTAGAGAACGCGACTGCTACGCAGGAGGCGCGGGTTCGATTCCCGCTCAGTGCAAATATTTGTATGCATGAATATGGCTATTTGCATTGGTCTGGGTGTTTCTATGTATAATATGTATGTGTTTACAAAAAAAAGTATCTATGTATATTTATCCGCATTCTAGATTAAACAAGCTAGTTAAGCTATGCTTACCATGGGTCTAGATAGCGTTGTGTAGAATGTTGTGGAATATTTATTATTTATTATTATTATGTTTCTCTGTTCCGTGACTCTCGGGTCTATGGAGTCCCGGGCCTTTGGAAGGCATGCGTCGGGCCGAAGCCAAGACGTAGAGGACCTTTTAAGAGAGTTTAATATGCTAGGGATATACACACATGGCGGATGCCATCCCCGAGCGCACAATATGATACACCCGGGGATAGTCCCCGTCAGGTGCAGAGACTATTGGAATAATGGGAACTAGTTATGGGCTATGGCGTTGAGTATTGGATGGACTGGTGAATGGGCTATGGAGGGAGACTAACGGACGCCTGCCATGAGAATAAGTCTCAACATTGTAGAAAAGGCAGGCGGTGAGTCGCCAACTCATTGCATGGGCCCCATTAAAATAGCCACGTGTAGTGCGGCCATGGAGCAACACCCGTTGAGCGGCTAAGGTTGTCGAGAGGTGAGTCTGCGGGGTGCAGAAGTCGGTCAGCAGGCCCCCGGCGTTATGACATTTTACACTTCCAACCTGGAACATAGGTTCCGCTCTTGCGACTCCACTCTTGGCCGGCCAGTAAAGGCAAGCACAAGAGGCGGGGCGGGATAAATCCCAGCCCTCGGGAGAATCAGGGTACGTGGTGTCGCCACTCACCAACAGCTCGCCACAAGCTGCCCCTGCGGGGTTATTATTATTATTATTATTAATTATAAACTTAGCTACCGAACAAAATATATATTGTATTAGCTGACCCGGCGAACTTCGGGCCGCCAATTTTTTTCCGCCCGCGTGGCGTCCGATTCCGTTCCCGCTACTATATTACGGATGTATTATACATATAAACCTTCTGCTTGAAGTACTCTATGTATTAAAAAAACCGCATCAAAATCTGTAGGGTAGTTTTGAAGATATAAGCATACATAGCGACGCAGAAAGCGACTTTGCTTTATACTCTGTAGTGATAGTGATACTGTACAATGTACATCCATCAGTAGCAGTTAGCGCAGAAGCATGCTGCGACACAAAGTGAACGATGTCCTGCTAATAGAGATAACGTAATTTATTTGCTGTTAGTGATTGCACCTTGACATGTAATGGAACTAACAGTTTTGATACTTGCGAACACAGAAAATATGTTCTACACTTCTACTGCTACTTAATACAAGTGAATGTTCTCGCCTAGTACAGCCAGCATCAGAAAAATGTTAATGAAAAAAGTACTCAAAATGATATTAATTTCGGTTTTATGAGTTTTATCCCCTTACAGTTAATTGATTTCTTTGATATTTGGTACACATCTTTAGTCTAACAATAATACCATTTTAATTAATAAAACAGTTTGATTGGCTCTAATACGAGAGTTTTAAGATCATTTTGATGATACTTCGTCGTCTAGGTACTTCTGACGCTGACTGTATAGCCACGTAATTTTTAGTAGGAAAGGTACATCGTGTAGTTAAATATTTACATGTTAGGATCATAAAGCTTATACTTTATTTTTGTTTATGCTAATTATGTTAAATAACTTTAAAAGTTTACCATACTTTTTATCAGAATTTACTTATGACACCACATTCTTTTACCTACTGCCCGAGATCTATTCTCGAATAAATTATGCAAAGACATGTTTTGTACCAAATATTTTTTTATTATATAAAATCTCACATGTTGAATGAATCCGGATATACAGGTAATTTTAATAAAACGCCGATAGTATTATAATTATGTACCACAAATAACAATCTACTGGTTTGTCCAACTTGTAATTAGATCAAAACAGGTTTCATCTTTTACTTTATAGCAGACATTTTAATCAAGTATCAAATATATACCAGCCTCGTGTAATGTCATAGATATTTTATAATTAGAACAGGAGACCTGGGAAAACTATGTGGAACCTCCTTAGTTTTTAAAAACTTAAGTAATTATCGTCCGAAACATGATTAAGTTAACGATCTAAGTTAGACCTATTTTATTTATATAATTAATTTTACTAAATTAACTACGTCCTTGAGTTTGTAAGAATATTATTTTTATATTTTTTTACACGTGTTCTAGACTTCAAATAATAAATCAATACATAGTTAAAACATAAGAAAAAAACTAGTATTGTCTACGAAAGATCACGCAGTTATGAGCCTTCCAGCTCTACACGCATTAATTCTATGGTCCGTATAGACGTAAGCGACATAGGACTAAACTCCTACGGGCGCTCAGTCGCAATTAACGATCGTAACCGATGTCACTTACGCGTATATTTGAGTAGCGAATTGTCGTAGTGAGTGAATTAGTAGTAGGTTAGTGTAGTGTGTGTAGTGTAGTGCTTACAATAATATTGTGATTTACGGTTTTGGAACATAGATGGCGGTGTACATCCTGCTTTTTTAAATATTTTATGAATTAATTTTAACTGATACTCGGGTTGAAATTGGACAAGTTTCAATTAAATTTGTAAATTTTTTAAATCAGTATCGGGCGTTATAACGGTTTTTTTTGGTTTTTATATATTTAGAAGTTTTATTGCTAGAACTTAGGAAAACTACATATAAAACCCTGTACCAACCTGTTTGGCCAGCGTGGGAACAGTAGGCCAAAACCTCTTAACATTGGGAGAGGGTTATGTCCAGCAGTGGACAGCGATAGGCTCACTGATAGATGATTCCTAGAATTCGGAGCGTCGGTAGCTTAGTGGTTAAGGAGTCAGCCTTACGATCGAGAGGTCCCGGATTCGAATCCTGGCCATTACACTACTGGCGTGAACCCACTCCTAACACAAGCAATTTAGCTTAGTTGGAGGGGTTAGAGGGAATATTAGTAACTTCGGTTCTAATATTCTTTTATAAAAAAAAAAAAATCGCTTTTTAAAATTGACTTGCTTATGATTTGAGATACTAGGTACTCGTAAGTACTTTACCTTCATTGCAGAGTATAGAAATAAAAAATAAGTTTCTCATACCGTAATGTGTTGCCAGATTATCGTTTGAATTTTCTCTTCAAATGTATTGTTAGTAAGAGCATAATATCGAGACTTTTTGTTTAGCAGTAGCCTTGTCAGAAATACAAAACAACACTGGCTTGTCTAGTGTTATTATCCTACTATAAATGATTACGATTGCGTACTTACTCACACCTGTGTCCCTCAAAGTGTATATAGTCCTATATATTTACATGGGATTAAAATAAGTAATCCCTATTGTTGTCAATTGAGCACTTTTTCATGAGCTTATTCCTAATTTCCCCCTTTTACAGATTCCTTCCGAAAATGATTTTCGATTCCCTTCGAAATTTAAAAACTTGTACAGTCAAGCTCAAGTTACTTAATTTAACACATATTGAGAACACACATGGCTACATAACATTATTCAAGTATACATAGGGAAAAAGAATCTTCGGGCGGGACTCGAACCCGCGATCTTTCCCTTACAGGTCGAGCTGGTCAAGGCAATCCCCCTGTAAGGGAAAGATCTCGGTTTCGAGTCACGCCCGAGAAGATTATTTTTCCTTATTTTTCGATTTGTATAGATAGCATACTTAATTCTGTAAAATTAATTTAATTATTCAAGTAACTTATAAGCTAAAAATTAATACGGATTTGCGATATAAAACACGCATTTTATAAAAATAACGAGAAGAATCTACAAATTAGCATGGACCTATAGAAAGGTTAATTAGGATGTTTTCTGTGCATCATCTGTGCTCCTATCTACATAACAGCCGATTAGCTATTCGGTTTACGGTTATTACGTAAAACTAGTGCAATAACGCTTATCTGCTTACTCTGTAATGAGGCTGTTGACACGACCTGGTACATTTAGGTGCAGTTTTGCAATGAAACAAATATCCTTGTTAAGTATTTTGGAGAGACCTGTATATAGTTCAACAGCCTAAATGTTCACTGTTGAAAAAACTTCAACAGTGAACATTTCACGTTCATGAAAGTTATGTAGTACTGTGGTCTAGTGATTTAAATCGATAGTTATCCGCGATTAGTAGGGCTTGCGTTTGATTCCTGAATCGGGCAAAGTGTTTTTCAACATTTTCGAAAGACAGTAATCTCTCTCTAACTCTAAAATCTAAAAAAGCCTTTTAAAAATATTTTTTGATTCTTTAGAATCAAAAAATATTTTTAAAGGGCTTTTTTAAAACAGGTGTTACATATACAACTTGATTTTCCTGTCAATTTCATATTATATTTCTTTGGCAACACTTATAGTAACGTATTCATTACTTAAATTTTTAAAAGCATATTTACCAATGTATCATTGTACGCTCAATAATGATGGTTGTACTAGGCTATCAGTAAATGAAAGCACTGTAAAGTTTCAACCCTTTTTTCGAACTTCGAACTACCTTTTCTGTATTTATTATCTCCTGGTACTTTCTATAGACATACGAATATAGTTTTCTTAGTTTATCAATGAAATAAACTAGTGATAATGAACTTAGTGTGACAAAAAGTGATTATGTTCATATGAGTGGTGCAAAAATTGAACATGAAGAAAATAAAACGAATCTTTTCCTTTGGGAAAGGAGGTAAAGTATAATACTATTCATATTTATTTATTTAGTATAATATCTTCTAACCACCTACGTGCGGTAGCGGTGAGAACGGGACTCACAGAGATCGCTGCCCGCGAGCAGAGGCAACTCGGGCGTCTGAGGTCGCTTAATGACCTCCGTCCCCCATGAGCACGGGCCTGAGGGTGACGTGTGGAGCCGCCTGTTACCCTAGCAGAAGCAGATCGCGCGCATCCCCGTCTCGACGACCTAGGAACGAGTTGGGGACTGACTCCATAGTCCCCCGTCCTGAGGAGGGTCAAAGCGATAGGAATAGTCCTGGGTCCTCCGAGGTGCGAGAGATATGTCCAACAACCTCACCTTCGGCTTTGCACTTCGACGCACAGAGGGCGCGCGTTTTAATCGGTTAGAGTCCAACATAACTTCACCCACCGCGGGGATTTAACGCACGTAAAAAAAATAAGCTACGAGTATGTGGGTTAATCAAAGACTATTCCCACTCATCGAAAAGATAACCACTGCTGCGTAAGTAGAGTCGACTATAAACACAGTCGGAACAGGCATTCCACATTGTCACTAATGTAATAATCATAATAGCCTATTAACCAACCCTTCATATATCTTCAAAACAAGCAAGCATACATATAAATTTCGCCTACTCTCAATTGAAGATGATATCACGCACGCACTCAGCTCCAATTGTATTCGAGTCGACCTTGTATTGCCAGATATTTCACAAATGAATCAAAGACACCCACTTTTCAAATTATTCAGGACTTAATGGGAAACGGGAGGAGTAACGCCATGATCTCGAATTAGGGCAGTTGAACCTATGATGTCATGTAGGACATAATTATGTTATACAAGCTGTTTGGCGGTCTGTAAGTCAGCTGTGACTGTTAGACTACGATTCTGGGTCACAGATTCGATATTCCCGCTTGCTTCTAATATTTATTTAAAAGAATACAGCGTACAAAATGTATGTCTAAGGCCGTCAACTGCCTCATGCGTGTCTCGCACGTGGACATGTCGTATCTACTAATCACTGCACAAAATTCATACGGTAAGTTTAGTGCTTTAAATAGCACGAAACAGGCGCCCGCAAGAGTGTATACGCACGAGACAGCGGACAGCCTTAAAATAATGAGTCCTCGACGGCATTCATGATTATCAAGATTATTTTGTTTATTTATACTTTATGCACTAACTACATTGACGGATTTAAAACCAGTAGTACGATTAACTACTAATTAAAATCACGTGCTTCTTCTCTCATCATATCCACCACAGAATAGTTAATAGTTCAAAAAGTGTAATTAATTTATATCCTGATGTCATAGTAATACAAACGCTGATTCGGGTGACCTTGCGTGCTGAAATACACAGGTTGTGACAGTTACCTAGGCAATTCCGAATTGAACGAGAGTGGGTGGCGTAGAGTAGCAATATCAGTAGGTTAAATGCTAGAGGAACGCCAAAAGATTGCGAAATATTATATTTTAACCATATATCCTGTTTTCCGGCCATCAGCGTATGTATTTCTACATTTGGAGTCAAAGCTATGCGAATTTCGACACGGGAGTGGTATGAAAAAGCCGACAAAAACCGATGCTATCTATATTTTTGTCATTCAAATCGATATTAAAAATCCCTTTAATTCGACTTTCAAGATTTTTTGCATCCATGTTTTATCTAAATTTTTCATGTTTTTCTCAATGATTTTCTTAGAATTTTTACAGCAAAATGTGCTGTTATTCAGTACAACCTAACAGATGAATCATTAAAAATTCTAAAAAAAACAGCGATTGCTTTGTGCGTGTTTATACCAAAACTCACGAACGATTGACTAATTCTTATATACCTAACCTTACCTATATTGTTCAAAATATACAATTTGTCACGCTGCTATTTTTGCTCTACGTTCTTCGCAGCTGTGGTCGTCTAGATCTCGATATTGCAGTAACAAGACCGCTCTGTTCAACTTAGCTCGTACTTTAACGCAATTTAAATGTATTTGAGATTCTATGTAGTGTATGTGGAACGGACGATCGAAAGGGTCGCACTGCGGAGACCGACAGGTGGTTATAGGGCGATTCTCTAACAAATATTGTGTGTAATTTTTAACCCTTTTGGTTTCTTAGAAATTGAAAGAATAGTATTCGGTTAAGTGTAGAGTGAGTTTGAGAACTGACTTTCAAAAAGGAAGGTTCTCAATTAGTCGGAATCTTTTTATTATTTGTTACAATTTAAATAATGAGAAACCGGTACGTATAGTGTGTTTTTTTTTTTTTTATATAGGGCACGTCAATTTGACTTCACCTCGCCTGATGTTAAGCTAAAGGCGAAGTCTCGGAAAGAGGGTCACCATCGGAAACAGTACCATGTTAACAGTGGTGGCACTCAGCTTGACGGCCTCATTAGATGCCTTTTCACGCCCCGCTTAAAGGACCCGGGACTATAGGAAGAGGAAAACACGTGAGCTGGCAGGGAGTTCCAGGTCTTAATGGTGCGACATAGGAATGAGTCACTGAAACGCTTGGTTCTAGCAGGTATACTCTGCAAGTGTAAGAAATCGTGATGCTATCGGGTGAAATTAAGGGTATCTGGTTTTGGAATATAATGTTTTTCGAAGAGGTTGTCTGTCTAGGTTACTTTTGGTTCCCTACTAATACATTGTCTCGTGTAACAACGGAAGTGTGAAATCAAGAGGTCTGAGTCTGATGTAGCAATTCGCGTTTCAACTTATATAGAACCGCTGACTGTGCATGCGAAAGTTTCCAGTGTTTCCAAACAAAAGTCGTCATACTGCAGACCGGTACCACGAATTTGTAACGCGGATGTTACTCTCGGTATTGTAAAGGACAGATGGTAGTCGCTCTAATAAAAGTCAAAATAAGCTTAAGATGCTTAGATACATTTTGTTAATACATTCGGTGAATCATTCCTGTGCCGCACAAGTAAGACCTGGAACTCCCTGCCAGCTGTTTCCTCCTTCCTACAGTCCCGGGTCCTTCAAGCAGGGCGTGAAAAGGCATCTGATGAGGCCGTCAAGTTGAGTGCCACCATTGTTAACATGGTACATTTTTACGATAGTGACCCTCTTTTCGAGCCTTTGCCATCAGGCGAGGTGAAGTCAAATTGACGTGTCCCTTATATAAAAAAAAACAATATATCGCACTTTTAATAAATTGTCGGGAACTACCGAATGAATTTGACAGTTTATTACATTTCCCGTGGTTCCTTCTGAATAGATCACGGGAAAAAAATTACCTGCGGTGCAACTGTAGTGAACTACATAGGTGGATTACGAGTAAACACTGATAAAAATACCCAGACCTATGTAAATTGACATAAAGAATGAACATAAATACCTAGTAAGTAAATAAGTAGCATTATATAGATAGTAAGTGACATTATAATACAGTAATAACTATTATTACTATCAGTAGTTAAACCTATATTGATCTATGTTGAACTACTAACTTCACCTCAAACTCGGTTCAAGGCATATCATTCAAATGTATTGCAAGTGACAATCAGATTTGTGACTCAGCTTCTATGTATAGAACTCATTTAGACGTTATCTCATTGCAAGATATATTTTACATCTTATTTAGTTACTAGCTATTTGTTACCCGCGGCTCCGTCCACGTGGATGTTGG
Source organism: Eilema sororculum (assembly GCA_914829495.1). Classification (NCBI taxonomy): domain Eukaryota; kingdom Metazoa; phylum Arthropoda; class Insecta; order Lepidoptera; family Erebidae; genus Eilema; species Eilema sororculum. The sequence continues at coordinate 5,669,967 of OU618555.1, read as the reverse complement.
TAATGGAGAACAGAACACACATAGCCACGCTCAGATGTCAATTCTCAAAGTCTAATCTATGTCTGTACTAATCTTCATCTGTATATATCATGAACATCATCTCAACGTTATATCTGCAATCCTTTTTTTTCGTGTGGTTATCCCCTCGGATACCTCCCCCGCCGGAGCCGGAAGAGGAGGTTATGTCGGACTCGAACCGAATAAAACCGCACGCCGACTGAGGGTCGCGGTGCTAGGCCGGAGGTGAGGTTGTCTTCGACAAATCCCTCACACCTCGGCTGACCCAGGCCCATCCCTTAGGGTCTGGCCCTCCTCGGGCATTCGGGTATGCCAGAACTGACATAGCCTTTAGGGTCAAAAGCTCCAAAATTAACCTACATTTTAAAATAACGTCTGATGCCTTAACAAGGACACTACTGCCATTTGCAAATTTTTTACCTTTTTTTTTTTTTTTTTTCGTGCGGAAATCCCCTCGGATACCCCCCCTGCCGGAGCCGGAAGGGGAGGTTATGTCGGACTCGAACCGACTAAAACCGCACGCCGACTGTGGGTCTTGGTGCTAGGCCGGAGGTGAGGTTGTTATAGACATATCCCTCGCACCCCGGCTGACCCAGGGCCATCCCTTACGGTCTGGCCCTCCTCAGAGCAAATTTTTTACCATGATGTGATGAAAATAGAATCCGCGTAAAGCGTATCGCACAATTCTAATAAGTAGATAGACTTTGCCTCTGCATATCCTCATTAGAAAAAGCCTGACTGTATACTGAATTTAAGTTAGTTTTAGTTCTTCCACCAATATTGGATTTCTAACAAAAATATTCCTTATTTCTTCTCACAGAGGATTCGAAGAATGCGGCCCGCATATTCACAGAGCAGTCGTCGAACCTTCTTGAACGTCTGGAGATCTTGGAGCGACAGCTGCACGAGCGGATAGCCAGCCACATCCCACGGGACCTGGACACCTTGGAACATCTGGTGCTGCAGCATAAAGACTGGGAGACTAGTGTGCATGCGTGCACGCATGATGTCGAGGAAGTGCAGAATACGTTTAGAGGTAAGTGTTGGCTTTGATTATTGCAATCCACTGCTGGACGTAGGCCTCTCCCAGTGTGCGCCATTTCGCTCACATCTCTGCCCTGCGTATCCAATTTGTCCTAGCCACCTTTACCGGTCGTCAGTCCACCTGGCTATCCTTCTCGTTTGTGTAAAAAATAATCTATATTTTGTAGTAATAATGTGGCCGTATCGCAGTTTGGCAAGCTCTTCTGGGCAATCATTGGCTGGATAAAAAAGTGTCGGACGGTAAAGTAACGAAAGTTTTAATGGATGCGATAATGTTTGTGAATCAATCACGCCAGAACTGCTTACCGGATCTGAATGAAATTTGCCACAGTGATAGATTAATCTCTAAACTATAATAAGGGTATTTTTATCGGTGTAAGTAATTGGAGGAAGCATTATTTCTAGGCTGTAGTTTGTATATTTCTTAGTACATAATAAAAAAATCCCTGTTCCGCAGGCATCGCGCTCAAGACGCCCGCCATGAAGAAAAATCTCGACAAGGTGATGGGCAAATGGAACGACATGCAGTCCAAGAGCCAACTCTTTGTTGAAAGGTAAACATCTTTTTCAAAAGAGAACCTAAATGACTATAATTTCCGCTAACACCCTTAGTCAAGCTAAATTGTTTGTGTAAGAGTAGGTTCAGATCGATAGTGTCATGACCAGAATTGAAACCTAAGACCTCTCGATTGTATTTTTTTTATAAGTACACGTCAATTTGACTTCACCTCGCCTGATGGTAAGCTAAAGGCAAAATCTCGGACAGAGGGTCACCATCGCAAACATGTATCATGTTAACAGTGGTGGCACTCAGCTTGACGGCCTCATCAGATGCCTTTTCACGCCCCCGCTTAAAGGACTCGTGACTGTAGGAAACTGTCCTTAAAAAAATCTAATAAATGTTGTATTTCCCCTCAGATTGAAGTTCGTTGAAATCGTAGTGAACAGTATGGAGGAGAACCACCAGACAATCTCCGAGTTCGAGATCAAACTCGCGCAGTTCAACGACCTGCCCAACGATGTCGAACTCCTGAAGGACGTAAGTCACATTTTGTTTATAATTTCTACTGTTTAACTGTAAACATAACTGCTATATAATAGTTATAAGGTGTGTAATTCGTCTACCAATTTTGTTATAAACATCACGTTACTACACGTGTGGTCCCGGTCCCTTTAAACAGGATTTTGAGCAAATTTTATCCCAGTAGAAAGTGTTTTCGGACACAGGTCGACAGAAGATAAAATGTTGCTCAAGTTTGCCGCCGTTTTTATAAAGGACACTTCAAGTTGACTTTACCTCGTCTGATCTTAAGCTAAAGGCAAAGTCTCGGAAAGAGGGTCACCATCATAAACGTGTACCATGTTAACAGTGGTGGCACTCAGCTTGACGGCCTCATCAGATGCCTTTTCACGCCCCGCTTAAAGAACCCGGGACTGTAGGAAGAAGGAAACACGAACAGTTGGCGTTAATTCAATGTCATATAAATCACCGTTTACTATAACCAGTGAATGTGAGGAAGAAGCTCGGACTAGACAGTAGAAAAAATTAAAAGTCAAATATACCATCGAAATGACATGACAAGAAAATTGTAATGTGACTTTTTCTATATACCGTCTTTTCTCTTATAGATGCATGAAGACCTACTCCGCATGCAAGTGGCAGTATCGAAGCAACAGATCCAAGTAGACCAAATGAACGACGATGCAGAGAACTGCAGGCGCCTGGTCGAGACCTCCAGGGCTGCCTTGCCTCACTCCTCGCTCCCGAGGTCAGGGAAGCACATTGACCTGGAGAGGCTGGACAAGGAAGTCTCACAGCTGAACAATAGGTGGAATAGTGTGTGCAACCAGCTGGCTGAGAGGTGAGTGAGACAGAATATGTATTGGATTGGTCAAAAAAATCTGTGTACTGAAAAAATATTTCTAACTTTCCATTAAAGGTTCAAAGAGTATAAGTACACCAATAGATTTGACATTAGAACAAGTAGGTAGCATGCATACAGTTTAATGTACAATGGGCGGCCTTATCGCTGGAAGCGATTTCTTCCAGGCAACCTTGGGATGGACAGTAATGTGCTAAAACAGGGGTAATACGGTGTAGTTAGCAAATGAGTCATAAACAAGGTGTGTTACAAATCGAAAACAGGGATGGAGAGAGAGAGAAAGAGAGAGAGATTAATAAGATAAATATACGTTTTAACACAAAGTATTACCGAGTGTGGTATAGTAGGAGTTCCTAAAACATTTAAATGCAGATATGTTTCTTTTTTTAAATATTTTCTTCGAGTAAAATTTGCAATCCGGGTGAATGACGGTGAAAACTCTACCCTGTAGATGCTAGTAATGCTGCAATTGTACAGCTAGACGACCCATTTAGATAATTGTTCTCTACCCGGTTTTCTCTAAAAGAAGGAAATACTTTAATAATTAAAGAAGGAATTACTTTAATTACTTTATTAATAATATAATTTCTCTACCAGACTCCGCAGCTGCGAGGCGGCGTATCAACTCCTGCGCAACTACAACGCTGGTCTAGAGAAGGAGGCGGAATGGATCGATGACGCGTACAGCAAACTGCAGGCGATGCCGCCTGTGGAGATTCGCCCCAAGGAGCAGTTTGAACCCACCAGGGTGAGATGACCCACCTACAATGTCCTACCAGTCAGATCGATCTTGACCAGAAAAAAAATCTTATTACTACGTTTTTTTTTGTATACTGGACACGTCAATTCGACTTCACCTCGCCTGGTGTTAAGCTACTATGGTATTAAGATCTTCCCTGCCAGTCAAGATCGATCTCATGTTACCTCTTGATACCGGGCCCGCCGTCGTTTCTATTTTCAGCGATAAATTATTTATACTATAGTAGAGACTTGATTTTTCGGATTAATTATTGCTGAGTTGACCGGATGATCGGAGATCCGACTAATTCAAATTGCGATATTTTTCTTACTATTAACGAGAGAACAAAAACATTCGTTAACCGCTTGAGTTCATCTTCAAATAATAGTTATATCGGATTAATCGGATTAATCGGATAATCGAGTCTCTACTGCATTTGTGTTGTCTAAATGTTCGTTAACTCAGTGAATATAGGCATCGCTGCAGACAGATTGGTCGAACCAGAACATCCTTGTTAAACTTTTTACAGCGTTTTGATTTTGATGTTGAAGTTTATTGAATGGTATAACCTAAAACAGTGTAAAATATTGACTAATTTGAGGATTTTGGTGTCATAACTTAAACTACCGGGTTTGGATATTAGTACATTAAGTTACACCAGTTAATAAAACTACGAATTAACTGCATATTTAAAATGCATGTTCTGAGTTTTTTTTTGAACAGACAAGAAGGATTTGGGGAATTATTAATTTATTATATTACCATAATTTTGTTTTAACATAATTATAAATTAATTAATACAAGAACACAATGAATTGTATTGTTGCACTTACTAATAATTAAGTTGCTATATATTTGGGTGTGTGGTATTCACAGAATCTACTCACGAGCGTTGTGGAGAGGACGCCTAAGATAGAAAAAGTTAATGTGGACGGTGGCAGATACATTCGTGAGGCAAAGGTAACTATGATTAGGCCGAGAAGTTCCGAATTCGGTTGAGTCGTTTTGTGGAATATTCGATTTTCAAAATTTACTTTTTTTTTGTTTTATGGGACTAAATTAAAAGTTCTCAAATAAATATTTGAGTTTTATAACTGAATTATATTTCGTAAAAATATATTGGATTGCAGCACCGCATACCAGGTCAAATAAATTTTACTGTTGTACTATGACCTTCGCAAGCTATAATTAAGAAAGTTATATCGCAATATATAATGAAGTTTTAAAACAATTAGGTACTATGTTGGAAAAAGTGATGATTTTATTCCGATTTAAATCATCGAATAAAAACTTTATCAAATCAGAGTGTGGCGGCGCTGCACTTGGTCAATAGTTTTTTTTATACCGATTGATTCATAGAATGCACCAAAAATTTTATAAGTAATCAATTAGTACATAATGTTTTTGCATAATATGTTATTTGAGAAATTTTATTGTAAAATTTCAAAATGAAATCGATTTCTTAAAAGGTCTTATTCCACAAAATGTCTACTGCTGTTATTACGATTACTTTTTTAATGAAAGGTTCTGAATGTCAAAAAGAGAAGGAAGCTCGAGTCCAGCGTTTTGTCTCTTTCTTTGCTTATGGTCTTTGTCTTTGGGTCTTCAAAGTCTCTTCATATATCAGAGGTATCTCGACTCTCACCAAATGCACGGTTGCTTTCGCTCTTACACTAATGCTTGCGATGTTTTTACTAATCGATGCTTCGATAGTCAAATATAATCGATTATGCTCACTAATCGTAATCATTCGAATGTGAGATGTGTGTGTGTGTGTGTGGTAGATTTAACTAAGAAGCAAAATAGTGTGCACTGTGACTAAGCGACTTTCATTTGAGGATAATTTGCGGGTATTATTTAAGTGATGTCATTGACCGACTGACTCCCTGACTATCTTTCATGTCACTTGAAGCATAACTTGAGGTTGATATAACCGTTTAAACAATAGTTAACGGACTATAGGGTAAACAATCACGAAACTTTGCAGATTTGCAGATAAAAAAAAAAAATCACGCAAAGAAAAAGAATTAGACATCGTCTCTCTTATCTGTGTAATTTTCTGGACCTCTCCCCTCCTTCCTCACTATGAATACTGCATCCTAAAATCTTCAGAGATTCCCCATCTATCTAAATTCTCCTTGGCAAAGTAAGAGATGGCAAAGTATTTTATTAAAGCCGGCTTTTTGTTTGAAGTTTAAAGTAAAGTGCTTATAATTATCAGTTTAACACATTTTTTACATAATAAAAGTTATGTTCAGCGTCTATTCGGTGCAGATAACATCATTATTTAAAATTCAAATTAGTTTCTTGTAAATAGCACAATGTTTAAAACTAAGAGTTCATTGTTCTTCCAAATTTAAGCTTTGCATGCAATAAGGGTGTTTCAATGTTGTCAGAACTACACATTTATTTCTACCATTTCTTATATACACTTCTATTTTTTTGTTTCATAAAAAATATTTTGCTTGGATGTGCACGAAAATGGTACTGTGTTGCACATTTGGTGTTGCACGCTTAGAAACCTGAATACTGAACAGGCTCTTCCAGCATGATTTCATTCCCGCGGTGTGAAGCTGGACTTTCAGTGTTGCCAGTGAACAAAAATGTTTTGTGAGATAGGAGAGAATGGTGAAGACGGATGAAATGTTTTCTTATAGCAAAAAATACCTTATTTATTTGAAATTATTGATCTTCTGTAATAATGAAGCATGAAAGGGAGTGTTGAAATAAACCTGTAGAGTAATTTGGTTAAAAGTGTGAAAGGAAATCAAACGGTAAAAATATTTATTCTAATATGACTGCTTTTATTAAACACGCAGATTGTTTTTTTTTTCATAATCGTATATTTTCTACATTAAACTTAAAATTATATTTAAAAAAAACAGTCTGTTAAAAAACTAACCGACGCGACGTAACCCGCTTGATCCTAACCTACCTAGATATACTCATCCCGGTGCCAACGCTACGTCGAATGGCTATGCGAGGAGGTTCATCCATCACTGGACATGCGCCATTTACGAAGACAAGCCGACATGGAGCTAGCTGAAAGGCTCCGTGCGAGAGGACTACCCGTCGACCCTGAACGACTACCAGCAGGCTCCGAAGGAGTTGCGAGAGAACTGGATGAGCTCAACGCGAAGTATCAAAGGCTCATGGATATGCTATATGAGAGGCTGAGAAGGATCGCCGCTGCTAATCCAGGAGACATCGTTACTTTGGTAAGTGGTAGTTTTTAATTAAATCTTTTGGTAGTATTTTTAAGGTGTTGCCATTTACCAATGTTGGTTTTTTTACCGTGTTGTGTTTACTTTTAAAAGGAAATAGATGTAGTGACATCTAGTATAATTTACATATTTATACAGTGCATTAAAAATGTTTTATATTGACATAAGAATAATTGTTTTGCTTTAATATGTACTGTACTCGGGTTTTATTAGTTTTGTAGACTATTACTTATTCTCCTGTCATATTTATTTATATTCTAGTGTCTAGTGCTCGTGACTGTACCTACGCATTCCTAAAATATGACGACATTGTCCTTGCTATACAGTTTTCGATTAATCATATTTTTTCATGGTCAAGACCGAGTCGTATGATATTTGCATTAAATGACTTATTTCAGACCTTGATAGTAATATTTAGCAATTATAAAATTATCAACAATCTCAATAAAGAGTATAAAATAAAGTAAATAAACCAATTGACCGTTTAATTAAACTAGTCATTAGGGGAATGAATACAACCTCTGATGTGACATTATTACTGTACTTCGTTGAATGCGTTTAAAATTTTATCAGAGCGATATCAATGAAATTTTACGACAAAATAATTAACTGTTTGCAGTATACATTCCAAGATACATACTGAAAACCACTTTTTTTCTATCGTGGGTAATTCCCCTCGGATATTCTCCCCACTGGGGAGAGGAGGGAGCATCTCCGGTTTTTGAGATAGTCCCTTCGTGTAAGGTTCACGGCCCATTCTTGTCGCCGGAATGGGCAGATTACTGATGGATATTTATCGTATAACGTATTCGTGATATAAATTGAATATGAAATAATGAATGAATCTCAAAAATATACACATTCCATCAGTTTCCACGTGTAAATCAAGTTTAGTGAGAATGGCCTTCTACCGAAATGTCAAATGTTACAATCTTCATAATTATTTGAATAAATTTGGACACATCGATTTATATTAAACTCTGAAACTTATACTTTCTTCTACTTACACACATTTCATGGATTGGTAAGCGGTTACCGATACGAACAATTTCTGATATACTAAAAAGTACATTATAATTTTTAATTTAAAAATAAAATATTAGTTTGGTATAGCTCCTACTCAAACAAATAAACACCACTTCTGTATCACACATTTCTATTCACAAAACACAACACAAAATGTATTGTTTATTTACTGTGCTAATATTTCACCAGGCGCCGGCGCTTTTTACATACCACGAACACAATTATGTATCCGTGTCACGTAGTTGGAAAACGTGCAATTGGCATTACATAAGAAGTTAATCTTGTGCCGCGTCCATAATGGAGCTGCCTACGCTGTTTTTTATTTCACATAAGTGTAAACAAATTACGTGTACGCCTAACTGACCTAAATTTTAATATGTAGGTACTACTATAATGACCGGCTAACAACTTGATAAATATAGCTGCGTAAAAATATGTTTTTAGGTAATTTTTGCGCGGGCTCTAAAGGCTCTTTTCGTTCGTTTTTTTGCTCGACAGTGCACATCCTTGCATTGTTGAACGCATCTATCTGACTACAGCCTATGAAAAATTGTTATGGTTGATTCGACCTCTATCACGAGAGAATAGGAATTAAATACATAGTTGTCAAAATGTAGGGTATTAAAACAATCTGGGTACTCTTCCGTGTTAAACAGATGTAAATATTTATAATTGTTATTATCTATCTGAGTATCGCATGTTCTGTATAGACACGGCATTATAAAAAGTTTACCTAATTCAGTTGTGCCTAGTGATGTCACCATTAGGTCATCACTCGGACCTCTTTCAAGGTCATGCTATTTAAATATCGAAGGTTTGTTTTAAGTTTAACGTTTTTTTTTTTAATTCTACTAATGTAAAGCGAGATGTTAGAATTGTAAAATGTAAATATAATATTAATAACTAAATATTTTGGTAATGAAATATAATTTTAAATAAATGTTGCCAGTACGAAAAATTCTGAAAGTGATAGACGTGGTAGTTTTCCGCATGGTATTGGTAGTTTTTCTGTTAACCACATTTTTGTTTACTAAAATATATAAGCAGTAGATCACATTTGTTTTTGTGAGAATAAATAAAACTGAAATAGTCCTCTCAAACTTATTTAGTTAGTAAAAACGACAACGCCATCATAAAGTTTAGTTTTCATTTGAAACTCGAATGACAACAAAACAAAACACTTCAAACGCCATATAAAACAAGTTCCTAATTTAAAAAAAAAAAGATTAATTTAAAATCAGTACATCTAAAACCGGTATTTACTAAATTAGTAGATTTGTATTAGGAATAAAAGTGTCGAGTAACTTGATTTATAGATATGAGTATTATTGTAGTAGTTTTGTTTTATTATACCTAAAATAGTAGGTATTGTATTTATAAGGACCTACAAACTCAAGACAGTAGCTTTGATTTATAGTTTTAATAAGTCGCCTGTATATCACGGAATACAAGGATTAAGATGGGTTTATCCACTTAGTTATACTTGATTTATGTATTACGATAGTATACTGGGTGTAAGGGGAACGCTCCTGATGCCGAAAACCCCTAGTATTACTCCAGGTACATAACACATTGGCATAAAAATAAAATCGATTTGGACAAAAAAAAATGTCAATGTTTTTTTTTAATTTATTTGTAGAATGTTGAATGTTGTAAAGAATGTGTAGAATGTTTTAGAATATTTATTTATTTATTTTGTTTTTGCAATATTTACTCTCCATCGTGTTAGTAAAACTAAATGAAACGGTTATTTCATAAAAAACACCATTACAAAGAAGCACACGCTTGGCGCTAGTTGTATTTTTTTTTGTTGTGATATTCTTTTTATGAAATTACCGTTTCATTTAGCTTAACGCGATGGAGAGCAAATAATAAAAAAAAAAACTAAAACTTTTTTTTTTGTCCAAATCGATTTTATTTTTATGCCAATGTGCTATGTACCTGGAGTACTACTAGGGGTTTTCGGCTCCGGGAGCGTTCCCCTTACACCCAGTATAAGAATCAGCCAGAGGTATGTTAACACCCGATATTGCAGCGTCTGTTTTTTATTTCACTAGGTAGAGGGCGAGCCTGTTGCTGTTAATAGACACGGCAGTTTTATCTGTCTCTGAACTACTGAGAACCTTAGAACAAAATTCCTGTAATGACCCACTAAGTTATGGCTCGCATAAAAATGATTTTACCCATAATTCAAATTATGATCGCAATAACCTCTATGTATGTCTTACAGTAAGAATCCATTAATATGCCTATTCGTTAAAAACAAAGAAAACGATAATATAATCAAAAAACAACTTCTAAAATCGAGGCTCAAATTGTTGGACAATTAAGAACCATTTAGCTTCGGCCCACGGCTGGCCTTATAAGGCTACGGCGTGGGCTAAGAACAGTTCTATATGGCTGCAGCTAGAGGTACTTAAATTGATGATTTCATACTAGGTAATGGCTTACCGCATTGCAGTATTACAAATATGGAATAGTTTATTAACTATTACAGGGTTTATATTAGTAGGTAAAATTGAAGGTTAGTTGCGATTCCCCTGTTTACGATTTCCCCCTGAAAATTTCCATCATGCTACATATTATAAAATACCAGCTTTTGCCCGCGGTTCGCGACCAAACATAGCCCATGTCCTTTCTCAAGGTCTAATATACCCTTATACCAAATTTCATCAAAATCAGTTCAGTGCTTTAGGCGTAGCGTAACTTACAGACAGGCAGAAGGAGTTACTTTCGCATTTATTATATACTAGCTTTTGCCCGCGGTTCCGCCCTCGTGGATGTCAGTTATCGCGACCAAACATAGCCCATGTCCTTTCTCAAGGTCTAATATACCCTTATACCAAATTTCATCAAACTCAGTTCAGTCGTTTAGGCGTAGCATAACATACAGACATACAGACAGACAGAAGGAGTTACTTTCGCATTTATTATATATTAATATTAGAGGGAATCTACAACGGGGGAATGGTGATTGACCCAAAATTTGTACCTACCCTGAACGAAGTCGTGATATTAATTTCGAGAACCAAAATGGCTGGTATGGAAGTTTAACACCATTGGAAAGGTATATATAGGCTACATGTGTACAACATATATGTATAGGAGGTATTTTAAAATGTATAGATACCTAGGTCACAGAACAGATAATTGCCTTGGTTCTTTTCGTAGTTTGACTGAAATTCGACATCAACTCAGTTAGCAAAAGTCTTAAAGGATGATGATCCAAGTTCTAGAAATACAAAAACTAAATGAGGACAACTCACTTGTGTAATAAAACGTGACGAAGGATTTAATAATATAGGCCATTGATTGAAACGTATACGAGCTAAGGATACTTACTCACTGCCTTACGTGTGCCCATAAATATACTTGAACCTTGATAAGCTGCCAGGTCATACTAAAACAATAACAGCCTTCTTTCATTAGTAATAACTTATTATAACCTTTAACAATGTAGTATAATAAGTTGTCTATTAAAACATACATGTATGACCTAAAGAGAATATGTTTTGATAATACGAATTTCTAATGGTGTCAGTTATGTTTTGAGAAATAATGGACGTTAGTATTTACGAGGAAGGCGTAGAAAATTACTTTACAGAATAGATACAATGATTAAAGCAGCTACTACCAGCCGGGGTGCGAGGGATATGTCGATGACAACCTCACCTCCGGCCTAGCACCACAACCCACAGTCGGCGTGCGGTTTTAGTCAGTTCGAGCCCAACATAACCTCCCCTTCCGGCTCCGGTCAGTATCCGAGGGGATTTCCGCAGGAAAAAAAAGCTAATAATACGCCGCGTGCCCCGATACGGCTAGAATGCACGAAAATTGAGGCCCTGTCATGGTTAGAATGCACGAAAATAGGAACCCCATCATACTTAAAATGCACGAAAATAGGGGCCCCTCCGAATGCTGCCCCGTCGACGTCGTCGCTCGAGACTACTGATGGATTATCAGCAAAATAGTACGGCAGATGTTCTGTTTTGCTGACAATCTCTTTTATTTTGTGGACAGTTGAATTACACCCGTAAAAAATGCCTTGTTAGACTGTTAACTATGTGGTGCATTGACCCCACTGTGTTGCCAACAAAAAATGCTAATGCATAAGCGTCTACGTTCTCTGTGTGTTAATGTTATTGTAATTTGGCGCGGACGTACCTACATAACAATTATTAAATAGACAGCACGTGCCTAATTATTGCAGACATACATCCTTACCTGTCTTTGAGATTATGCTACATAGATTCGTATATTCACGCTTGTTTATCTACGAAAGGGTAAACAGAAGTATATAAATAGGTAAGTATTCTTTATTGGATCCATACTAATATTATAAATGCGAAAGTAACTTTGTCTATCTGTCTGCCTGTATGTTACGCTTTCACACCTAAACCACTGAACCGATTTTGATGAAATTTGGTATAGGGGTAGATTAGACTTTGAGAAAGGACATAGGATATGTTTGGTCGCGATAACCTACATCCACGTGGGCGGAGTCTCGGGCAAAAGCTAGTACCAAATATAGGATCCGCGGTCGGCAGCACGAGTATGACACCCTTAGAGTTGGCACGGCACGTCTATAGGCCACGGTAACCACTTTCCATCAGGACTGTGTGCTTGTCTGCCACTTTAGTGATATAATACGATACAAACGTCGGTAGCTTAGTGGTTTAGGAGTCGGCCTTACGATCGAGAGGTCTCGGGTCGAGTCTTGGCCATTACACTACCGACGTGAACCCACTCGTAGCACAAGCAATTTAGCTTAGTTGAAGGGGTTAGAGGAAATATTAGTAATTTTGGTTCTAACATTCTTTTTTTTTTGTTTTTATTTAGGTCGTGGTTCAAGTCCCACTTGAGCTCTTCATTTTTCCCAATGTATTTCGAATAATACATGAAAGTTATCTTTATGTAACTTATGTAAATGAGTTATAGAGGGTCGTCAACCCTATATTTGGTAGGTACGCCGATAGCGTGTTAAGAAGTCATGAAAGCCAGTTTTTATGAATTTTTTACCCTATTCACAAAATTTAGCTAATACTCAAAGTTTTTATGTCCTATGTCGTCAATGATTCAGTAAAATCGTCTCGACTAAAAAATATATTTAGTCATGATCAGAAAATATCTAAACTACCTATACTCATGACTAGTTATGACGTAAACATTATGACGTCACTACGTATGATTGCAATGACCGTCGACTATGATGTTATATCTACCTATTTCATGGTCGATTCTGTATTACCTTTGCGGTAAACACTCTTCCGTTTCCCTGTTCAAAAGATTTTAATCTAAATTTTATTGAATCAGTTAAGCTTTGCATGAAGTTTTGTATGAAGCATTAGAACAAACCAGACAGCCTCCGTGGCGTGGCGGTAGTGAATGCGGCCGCTACGAAGGAGGCCCGGGTTCGATCCGATATGAGTGTTTTCCATTGGTCTGGTCGTGCCTCGGTGAGCACGTTAAGCTGTCGGTCCCGGTTGGCATACGAACATGTATGGCAGTCGTTATAGGGAAATTGGATGAAATGGCCTCCATTCATCCATACTCACAAACTTTGGCGTTTATAATATTAGTAGGATGATATGTACAATGATATGACATCTTTAAAAGTGTTGCATTAAAATAAATAATATAGTTGCATGCTTGATATGTAAGTTTATAACGTAACAACTACTGGTTGTTCAAATAAATATGTAGTTAGCAGCGATAACAAAAACATAATTAATTCTCTGATGATCTCATAAGTAAGAGCAATCGTTACAAAACGCACAGTAATTAAGTTTCACAATTATGAGGGTTAATGTACAATGACGTCATCTCTTACTCAGAATCATAGAAATGTGCAAAAACTATTCCCCTCACAGCTGCTGACCAATCGTTAGACGCTGACGTTTAAATTAAGAATCTGAGTAGACACAATACAAGATGGTTGATTTTGTAATAGTAATAAAACTTTACGGTACAGTCTGTGATATAAGTTGCTCAACACGAAACCGTTTTAAACCGACCGATCAATAAAACTAATGGGTAAATATTCTTGTGATCCTCTTAGGACAGAGGTTGTTGACAATTTTATATACTTACAGTTTTAGAGCTAAGGTATTCGGTGAACTATAATCTGTTCAACAACTTTTGTCACTTGGTTGTCGTCATATCGGATAGACGGTAATTTTACTAAAACAGGTATACCTCATACTCTGTCCTCCGTGGGTATGCCTATAATAATAATCTAGCTATATTGCGCGATATCTGGTACAGTGATAAAATAGTTAAAACGGGAATTGACTCACTCTACATTACCTACTTATTTTATTTGATTCGATATAAAATAGTTAATGACATGTCAGTATTCTATCTCCCCGAGGAGGGCCAGATCTATAGGGATGGCCCTGAGTCCGCCGAGGTGCGGGGATATGTCCTATAACCTCACCTTCGGCTTTGCACTTCGACCCACAGAGGGCGCGCTTTTTAGTCGGGTAACCTCCCCCACCGGCTCCGACAGGGGGAGTATTCCCGGGGATTTTCCGTATGTAAAAATAAGTATTAGTACATCTCTACCCACTCTTATGAAGATGGTAGACATAGTCGTGAGAGTTTCTCGAAAAACTTTCTGCCTCGCACAACTAAACTGTTGAATGAACTGTCGCCAGCGGTATTTCCGAACCAATACGACCTTCAAACCTTCAAGAAAAGAGCGTACTCTCTTTTGAAAGGAAGGCAACGCACTTGTGACTCCTCTTGTGTTGCGGGTGTCCATGGGCGGCGGTGATCGCTTACCATCTCCCTATTCCGTAAAAAAAAGATATATTACCAAATTTATCTAATTTAAACTTAACATATATATAGCATTCCTGTAAGGGAAAGGTCGTGAGTTCAAGTCTCACTTGAGCATTTCATTTTTTCCGATGTTTTTCAAACTTAAAAGTTAGCATAATAAATGCTATAAAAAATTCATTCAAATAAATAAATATATCTCAATCATAACAAAATAATCACAGACAAAATAACGTACCCAATAATAACGAATTTAACTAAGATAAACTGTTCCTAATATTTCGTTATCGTTACCTTAACCGGTATGCACGGCCCACATCCCTAATTTGTAAACGTCTGCTACGTGACTAAAGGTTGGTCTACACGATATAGTTTAGTAACAAGACCGTTACACACTGTATTATTAGCGAGCACCCACTCATGAAAGGTGACTAACCTAGTTTATCGATCGATGCAGTCAATGCGAATTGTTTTGGAGTATTGGTACCGATTCTGTAGTCACTAATTCGTTAAAGTAGACTTCAAAACACGTATATCAAGAAACGTCTTGGTTTCTTGCCGTGCGGGTTTGCTTATAGCGACTTAGTGATAGCGCTGTTCGCCATGACACCAGTAAATATAGGTTACTGCTCCGCACCCTTGAGCAAGAGGCTAAAACGTTCCTCGATAAACGGGCTATTCAACACCAAAAATATTTTTTCAATTTGAACTACTATTACTAGTTCCTGAGACTAGAGCGGTTCAACCAATAAAATCTTCAGCTTTATAATATTAGTAAAGATTGCTATTGTATACTTCGACATCCTCTTTACCTAACCCATATGGTTTAAAACTGCAAGATCTATAAATATGTTCACATTCAGTCCGCACGCTGAGCGAGTTACGTACAGAATTCATGATCGTTATGTGTACGTGACGTCATCACAAACATGACATTGCTGGTGTCAAGGTCTCTAAGTTGTCATTAACTCTGCACATATATAGACGTTCTATAGATAGAATATTTTATGGAAACAGTTCTATGGTGCCTTGACTGCCTTGATCGTGCCGAGGCAGCGAGGCATACTCTTGCATTCCACCTTGTATAAAACCCCGTAATGGTAAGCAGAGTTAATAAGAAACTGTATTTAAATAGTGGACCAATCTATTCCCATCTAAACTAAGCATCTTAAACTCCCACATTTCGCCAAGTATAAATTACGATCCCACGTGATAGGAGGCGAGCCATGGGCTGTATATTTGCTGTCGGATGGAGAACCGCCTTATCCCTTTTAGCTGCATTCTACAACACCAACGGGAAACAATAGGGTGGCCCTATTCCAGGTCATCGAAAATAAAACAACAACAAGGGAATAATTATTCGATTAATAGGTAGAATAATTTATTCTAAAAGTAAAGGTTTTTCCAGTCATACTCGATTTAAGCAAATTACGTTGCTGAAGCCTTGGGCAAAAAGGAACTAGGTAACTAAAGCATAAATTAATGCAAAAACTAAAATACCATTACAATTTCGCAATACATTAAATTTTTGCGACTAATAAAACTAAGTATTGTTTCACAAAAAAATCCATTAGTTAACTAAGCATGTTTACGTAATTTTATTGTATTAAGTGCATATTTAAAAAAAACGGACACCTTTTTATTAAGTCGGTTACAAAAACTAGAATTAGGTTTTGTTTTTCCGAAAGTAATACAATATCTGTGAATATTACTAATAATCCTGCTAATTAAGTTATTTGTTTCATTCATAGGAGACCACCTATGATCTTTATCCTATCGGATAAAGTATTTAAAAAAATTGTGACACTCCGGGAATGCCGGCAGAAGTTACAGTTTGAATAAAAAAATAAAAATGGTCCACACGCTTAAAAAAGATTTCACTTCAAAGAGGTGTTAAATATGAATCATCACAATTTGTCAAATGGTTAAATGGCCGTATACAATTTAAAAACTATATCGTTGTATCGTCGTGAAATTCGAAAAATTAAGAAACTCCTCTTTTTGTTTCATTATATCTACAGAGCCTGCCATAGTTTCTACCCAATTCATTATTTTTACGTACTCAATTATTTCTTCGCCTGCAGCTTTTAATAAATAAAGGGCGGGCTATAGATTAAGGTCAAGACAGCAAATGCCAAGGTCGTGTTAAACCGATAACGTCTCAAAACAAACTGCCGAGTGCCGAACGATAAGAGAATCCACGTAGATAGAAGTGGATTATATTAGTGATTGGATTTTTCCTTCACTTATTCGAAAAGGAGAATGAGAATAAACGAATACGGGAGATAATCGGGGGGAGAGTGGTAGAGGCCTTTTCATCTAATTTTTCTTTCCCTTTTTGTGATTTCTCTGTTGTGTATGGCAACATTGGTTACGCTTCTCTTGTGGTTTTAAGGTTGTTGTTGACTTCTGTTTTTGCAATTCTACTGCTTAACATTTAGTACCACTCTGGTGAAGACTCTGTCTTTGAAGGTTTTGGGGGCCAGACATAATAAAAACCAGAAGAAGACCCCAAACTTCGAGGTGAATGCCTCTGTAGCAACTGGGATCCTTGCTAAATTGATGACGATGGACTTTTCAGTGTCACATATTGGGACGATTTCATTTATTTTGGATGGATGGATAGCAATACTATTCATTAGTAAACTATAACGTCGAGGGGAAGATCTAGAGTGGCCCTTATGTTCTAGTTGCCGAAAATCGCCAAACAAAAGTAGACAATGTTTGGCAAAGTCCTTGATCGAATGAAGCCTTAGCAAAATTGTTCAGCAATGGTACATGTGCCGCCACTTGGAACGATGCAACAAATACCTATTCGTGATAGCGACAATTTGATACGATGACTGTTCGAGTTCATGTTTTAGTGTTGCGCGAACGACGACTGGCGATCGACGCGCGCCACGCGACACTGAATTTACCGAACGAATTATTTTGGATTTCGAATTACAATTTCGTAGTGTATGGTTTTTTTGTGCCAGTGTTATTGGATTTTGTGAATAGTGTGTGTTCAACAGTTCCATTTTTAAATTATTATTCTTTTTTCGTTTTTAGTCTGTATTCGTTTAGAAAATTTTCTTAGCGGTTTTTTATCTTTTTATTTTACAACAGCGATTTAGTTTTATCTTTATTCCAATAACTACATAATATTAGCTATTTTCTGAGAATTTTCAATAGGATATTGTTTAAATTATCGATGAAGTAATATCAACGACCTTAACCAACTTTCTTTGAGCAATGTAAAAGAGTGAAAATATTATTGTAACCCGTTTGAAAGCATTACATTACGTGAATACATGTTTTCATAAGTTTGTGAAAATAAATTTTAACGCTTACAACACTGACATTATCATAGAGTCATACTTTATTTTTGTTTTGTTTACATGGTCAAGGTTGGCTGTTAAGTTGTTTTTATACTTAAGTATCATATACTTAAAGAGAAGATTATTTGTTAAGTAATACGTTTTAAAAATAGATGATTGTACGATATTTGAGGTGGAAAAGTAACTGGCCGAATAAAATATACTGCTATATATTATGATTAAAAAAAAATTACCATAACACGTACATTAACCAATTAGGCAGTTAGAAGCCGTACGAATATTACGGAGTGAATAAATAAAGTTGGTATATATTGGAAAGTAGTTCAGGAGTAGATTGTTGTTCGCTCTCTTTTCTATGAAAGGTTTGTCTTGTCTTTTACGGATCATATTTCCTTATCAAATTAAAATTATGTAAATAAAATAAATAACTATTCTGACATATCATTGACTTGTATTATCAGTTGTGTCAGAAGCATTATTATATTAACATTTGCGATAATGCACTTAGAAGTAATCGCCATTGGCGATAGGTATTTATATTATAGGTACTTAGATATATTTTAAACGGTACTTATCTTGGATAGATTATGCACCTATATTATTACATAGGTGACATCATGTACGTTAATCTACACGAAATTAATACAACATTATTGCTATAGTATTATAGTTATCAATGAATAATGTTGCATTATTGCAACATTATTCATTGATATCATACATTATCATACTTACATACAAAATTCATTTTCCAATGTTTGGATGGATGAATGGATAGATGGTTAGTAGGTACTCTGTCGTAGCAAAACAGCTGTTACGTTTATATCAGTAATAAATAAATAAAGATTTTTCGGTAACTATTCCGTTTCAATATTTGGTCATACTTTGGTTTACCTGTGCCAATATAATGTTCAAATTGGACAAAACTGTAATTTTTTATTTTTAAAAGTAATAAAATATTTGTTTTCGACTAATATAACGTAAGAAATATTTCTTCTGTTACTTTTTACTATACTCTCTTCTCTTGAAAAAGGCGTACAATTTCCATACACAACATTTATTTGACATAAAATTTCGCAGTGCCATTAATTGGGCGTTTTACCCTACCTATCTAACACGCGAATTACACTACCTATTACGTGAACCCACTCCCTAATACAAGTCATTTAGCTTAGCTGGAGGGGAATACTAGTAATATAGGTTACTAGAATTCTTTATTAAAAAAAAATATCGTCGTGACGTCAGCGTGACGGAGGCGACATGACGTGAGATCAATGATTTTTTTGCTCAAGCGTTTAAGCACATAGAACTGCAATTTGCTTGCGTACTTTTTATGTGTTACTTAAATGTCAACCTTATGTATGTACTTATAATAAATTGCAAAATTGAATTGAAGCTGCCGCGAGCATAGACTTATATATATAATCTAGACGTATATTCCATTATGCAATGTATTAAACATGCATGGTTGATATTTTTTTTTTATACCGGACACGTCAATTTGACTTCACCTCGCCTGATGTTAAGCTAAAGGCAAAGTCTCCGAAAGAGGGTCACCATCGTAAACATTTACCATGTTAACAGTGGTGGCACTCAGCTTGACGGCCTCATTAGATGCCTTTTCACGCCCCGCTTAAAGGACCCGGGACTGTAGGAAGAAGGAAACACGTGAGCTGGAGGGAGTAACTAACATTTAAAAAGTGCGCGAACAAATTGCAGTTCAGTGGGCGCCAACACCAACGCGTCTAAAGAGGTTTTCCCTTTAAAAATGTTTTCCTCTACAGAATCTAGATAAAGTTAGTTTACCTACTTACATAAATAAAATATGTATGTTTGTATCGATCGTGGACAAAACAAATTGGTACTAAACAATTGTCTGTTCAATTAACTTAATGCAGGAAAACAGTACAAATTAAATACAATAACCTCCAGTCCATTTTACGCACATTCGTCGTTTCTAAAATGAATTAGGTATACAAATGATATTTGCTTCGCGAATTTTGTTGATGACTAGCTGTGCCCCACGGTTTCACCTGGCTGTCGTACCTGATTCTCATCCATAGCGTTGCATTGCTACTTAGTTCGTTGAGTCTATTTTACTTATTGCTTAGCTCCTAAGTGTTGTAGCGGTAGCGTGATGTTATATATGCCGGGGTGCGAGGGATATATCGAAGACAACCTCACCTCCGGCCTAGCACCACGACCCTCAGTCCGCGTGAAGTTTTAGTCGGTTCGAGTTTAGTTGGCTTCCGTCAGGGGCGCTCCACGGTGGATGCGATCATGCGCATTAGAGGCCTGACGGAGGAAGCAGTCTCACAGGGTGAGGTGATAGTGGCGGTGTCTCTTGACATCGCCAACGCCTTCAACACCTTGCCCTGGAGCTGCGTTAGGGAGGCGCTTATCTGCCATGGAGTGCCTCCCTACCTCCGCCGAATTGTCGGGGCCTATCTCTCCGAGAGGGCCATTACTTACCCGAGTTGGCTAGGGCCGGGTCGGCGGGATGTGTCGTGCGGTGTTCCGCAGGGATCGGTATTAGGGCCACTCCTGTGGAACATCGGTTACGATTGGGTGCTGCGTGGTCCGTTGCTCAGGGGGGTGAACGTAACGTGTTACGCTGACGACACCCTCGTTACGGCGCGGGGAGCAACGCACCGAGACGCAGCACTAAAGGCCACGGCAGGGGTTGCTCAAGTCGTGGGTCGGATACGGCGGCTGGGTCTCGAGGTCGCCCTTCACAAGTCCGAGGCTCTGTGCTTCCACGGACCTCGGATGGGGCCACCTGCGGGATCCAGCCTACAGGTAGGGGGCGTCAGCATCGGCATCGAGCCCTCGATGAAGTATCTGGGGCTCGTACTCGATGGCCGGTGGAACTTCGGACATCACTTCCGAAGTTTGGTCCCAAAACTGAGGGGGGTGTCAGCTGCACTCGCACGGCTGATGCCCAACATCAGGGGACCCAACGCTCCCTGCAGGAGACTGTACCTGGGGATCGTGCGAAGTATGGCCCTATACGGGGCCCCCGTATGGGCGGAGACCCTGGCGGCCAGTAATGTGGCTAGATTGCTGAGCCCACAGAGGGCGATGGCCGTCAGGGTGATAAGGGGATACCGCACGATCTCAGGGGAGGCGGCATGTCTCCTAGCCGGGACCCCTCCATGGGACCTGGAAGCGAGAGCCCTTGCGTCTCTATTTAAATGGCGCAAGGAGGCGCTGGAGCGGGGCCAATGGCCTGCGTCTCGAGAAATCGAGGCCCAGCGGTCCCAGCTCCACCAAGAAACCGTGGAGACATGGAAGGTGCGACTTGAGCAACCAAAGGGGGGATTCGCCACAATTACGGCCGTCAGACCGGTCATGGACGAGTGGCTGGAGAGGAGACATGGTGCTCTCTCCTACCGGTTGTCACAGATGCTTACCGGGCAAGGTAGCTTCGGTAGGTATCTGTGGCGAAGACACCGGGAAACCACGGCCGGTTGTCAGCACTGCGGGGACCGCAGCGATGACACAGCGCTCCACACGTTGGTGGCGCCAGGTCCTCGTGGTGGGTTTGGGCGTGGACACTCTCTCGCTCGAGACCATGGTGGAAGCCATGGTCTCCAGCGGGAGTAAGTGGGACTGCGCCGCCTCTTTCTGCGAGCAGGTCATGCTCGTGTAGGAGGCGGCGGGGCGGGAGCGGGAGAGAACTCTCCCACCCGAGTTCCGCAGTCGGCGGCTTGGGCGCCGCCGGCGTGTCTTCGCCGAAGACCATCGGCCTCCATGACCGGGGGCCTGAGGACGGTGAGTTGGCTGCTCATCGTCCTTACAGAAGCAGGCCCATGACGGCAGCGTGACGTGACGGACTCACGCACGCCTCCCCCCTCCTATGAAGCGGGATGATACCCGAAAACCCCCCATAGACGCGGGATAGCACCCGAACCACCCCCTAGACGAGGCCGCATTAAAGCCGTGGGTCTGTTGGGAGCCCTGGGACATCCTTCCGAGGGCTTACCCGGGGCTCCCAACTATAGGCTGCTGGGCGATACCGTGGGGGTTTTAGTCGGTAGGAGTCCGGCATAACATCCATGAAGGATTTCCCCCACGGTCAAAAAAAAAAAAAGTCCGACATAACCTTCCCTCCCGGCTCCGGCAAGGGAGGTATGCGTGGGGATTTCCGCACGAAAAAGAAAAGATGTTATATAATACCCTATGAACATTTCTAAGAACTGTGCTATCAAATGCAAAAAGTATTTTCATATCGCATTTTATAGTTTCAGAGATTAGCGCATTCATAGAACTATACATTTATGACCTTTTATTAGTACAGTCAGCAGCAGATGTTGATGAACATAGTACTCAAAATGATCCTAATTCCTTGGTTTTCCCCCTTCCTATTGACCGATTGTTCTGATATTTGGTACACACCTGTAGTTCGGACAATAATACAATTTAAATCAATAAAACAGTTTGATTTGCTCTTAATGCTTTAGTTTTAAGATCATTTTGGGACTTTGTAGCTAAAAAAAAAATTTTTTTTTTTTTTCTGGACAATGTCATTTAATCCCATTTTGCATCCCTTTTTTACTTATGTAGCCATCCTTTACACATGATGATGGGATGATGTGAGATAGGTGTATAAGTTAGAAAAGGATAGAAAATGTGTCAAATTTATGACAATTTATCCTGCACCCCCTATGTTGCCAGTTGCTTAAGCCACAAACCATCCACCCGAACTGGCTCTGACTGTACCTATTGATAACTTATTTTATTATTTATTTATCTTCATATGCAGTAATTTTATCATCATTATTTTGTACAATAATTACAGTCGCTACTTAGTAATTGTCTTAAAACTATTGGGTATTGTACTGACTAGTCAAATTAGTTATCTATTTTTTACTATACGTCAAAACGTTGTTATATGGTAACTTGTATGAATAAATATTTAGTGACGTCATAAAATTTAATAGTCAAATCAGTTACTATTATAGATTGGGGGGATGATTAAAAATAAATAAAAACTATAAAATAAAACCGATGCAATTTTTACCGTTTTTTTACCATTCTTAATTTATTAAGCTCGGTTAGATAATTTATTTTAACTATAGGATAATACTCAATTGTCGACCCAATTAACCTAATGAAAACAGCTCCAATAAATATGAATGGTACAGTTTTCACAGTTCAACGTAATAGGTTTCAATTTGAATGTTAGGCAATCGTTTTCTGCACGCAATACTCAGTTTAAGTATAACCTAGTATAACTCACTCCATGGCGAGGTCGCCTGCTGTATAAAAGGCCATATTAGCCCCTTCATCCAAATAAATTCCTGCAGTAGGTAAGAAATTTGTACCCGTGTTCCTGCCAGAACATTCGCAATGATAGTCTGAAACCGTACCTGTAACATTCTTATTGATTTACACAGAGATACTGAGACGACAGCCTGTTGTTGTATGCATGATATGGGTATTTGCATTGGTCTGGTCGTGCCTCGGAGAGCACGTTAAGCCGTCGGTACCAGTTGCCATATGAACATCTATACCTCCGTCCCCCATGAGCGCGGGCCTGGGGGTGACGGGTGGAGCCGCCTGTCACCCCAGCAGAAGCAGGCCACGGCGGCGGCGCGCTGAATAGTGCGCCTCCCCATTCCGGGGGCGAGTTGGGGACACCGTTGTCCCCCCCTCCTGAGGAGGGCCAGACCGTAAGGGATGGCCCTGGGTCAGCCGGGGTGCGAGGGATATGTCTTTGACAACCTCACCTCCGGCCTAGCACCAAGATCCACAGTCGGCGTGCGGTTTTAGTCGGTTCGAGTCCGACATAACCTCCCCTTCCGGCTCCGGCAGGGGGGGTATCCGAGGGGATTTCCGCACGAAAAAAAAAAAAAAAAGGTAGTCGTTACGGGTAGTTGGAGCCCTCAAAAGTCCAACAACTGGTCTAGTCTGGCTTCGATATCGCCTTTGGGTAGTGGAGGTCAGATGGCAATCGCTTCACAGATAATATCGAAGTTTAGCCAAATCCGCAGATAGGCTAGTAAATCGGACCCCAGAATTCAAGCTAAAAGCTAGGATGCGACTGGGATTACCGCTAAGATGATGAAGAAGAAGATGTGGCACTCTGTCTGTCCCCATAATTAGATAGATGTGCATGCTGTTGACACTCTCAAATAATGTGACTTTCTATTGATAAAAGATTTTTTTGAAATCGGTTTAATAGATCCAGAGTTTGCCTCTACAATATCACTTTTTTTTTTTTTAAAGAATACTAGAACCGAAG
The DNA here is from genome assembly GCA_914829495.1 of Eilema sororculum. NCBI lineage: Eukaryota > Metazoa > Arthropoda > Insecta > Lepidoptera > Erebidae > Eilema > Eilema sororculum. The sequence goes on along the minus strand of OU618555.1, from coordinate 5,645,686 downwards.
TTACTAATATTCCCTCTAACCCCTCCAACTAAGCTAAATTGCTTGTGCTAGGAGTGGGTTCACGTCGGTAGTGTAATGGCCAGGATCGAACCCGGGACCTTTCGATCGTAAGGCCGACTCCTTAACCACTAAGCTACTGACGCTCACAAACACACAAACTTTAACTGTTTATAAATTAGGTATAGTATAAAGATACTTGTATGTTGTATGCATTCTCGGCACTTCACAGGCGTGAATATTAATATTATGTACTAGCTTTTGCCTGCGGCTCAGCCCGCGTGGATGTCGGTTATCGCGACCAAACATAGCCTATGTCCTTTCTCATGGTCTAATCTACCCCTATACCAAATTTCATCAAAATCCGTTCAGTGGTTTAAGCGTGAAAGCGTAACATACAGACAGACAGACAGAGTTACTGTCGCATTTATAATTAAACCAGCTTTTGCCCGCGGCTCCACCCGCGTGGATGTCGGTTATCGCGACCAAACATAGCCTAAGTCCTTTCTCATGGTCTGATCTACCCCTATACCAAATTTCATCAAAATCGGTACAGTGGTTTAGGCGTGAAAGCGTAACATACAGACAGACAGACAGACAGACAGAGTTATTGTTCTTCAGGCGATCTTTTTATCCATACTTTTAGGTAGTTTTAGATACGTTGATTGTCGTTATTATCTCATTTATTTACTAACCCGTAACCTTAAACTACTGCACTTGAAGTTTAAATAAAGCAATGATTCACCCTGTGCCTATAACTACTATATAACTGAAACAGTCACTTTTATCCTTATTTATAATTTGTCTGTTTGTCTGTATTGTTCAGGTGGTACGTCATCGATCGTGTTTTGTCAATCATGAAACCGTATCCTCGTTTAGTGTTGATGTTTCAGTAGCGTTTGCTTGTAATTTCTTTGAAGTTTTGCTTTATATTTTACTGGCTGACCCTTACTGGCTTCGTGTGATATTATCGTGTGATACAAAGGTTTTGTTGATTTATCTCTGTGTGAATACTCATACGTATCTCGACTCTTATATATCTCTTTACACAGGCAGTTGATCTAATCTATAATTTGTAAAAGCTATATTAGGCGATGGCGATTATAAGGCGATGCCTTTCTCTCGATATAGGGTACTTCTGTCGTGTGCTTTCTTTAAGATCATGTTTATGTTTATGTTTTATGTTCTTCGATGTCGATATCTTAATTTATCATTCAATCAGTACCGCGTGTATCATCTCTCGTCATTATATCCTTTTTCGAACCACACGACTCGTGTAAGACTTAATAAATAATTGAGTTAAAGTGACCTAATGTGAGTTACGTCCTTCAGCGCTAATATATTTCTAAGTGACTTTTTTCGACTTAAGGAAAAGTGTTGAAGGTATTTTGTATGCAATACTTAAATTGCGCAATGTTCAGCGATTCATTTAGTTACTCAAGGTAACTCAGTACTTGTTGTAGGGGACAGTAAGGATAATAAAATGAATAAATTCATTTGTCTACATGCAATAACGGATAAATTGAATTATTCACTTGATTTAATTAAAGTAGAACATGTAGATATGCAAATCAATGAATGTCTTGTGGTACCTAATGCAGGTTATGATGAAAGAACTAAATATAACTTTGCATTACGTAAATAGACTAAGGCTCGTATTCTAGAATTGTACTCAATTCTGAATATTGATTAATCTGAGGATACATTTTATAGAGAACCTTTCAAATCTGTCAATAGGTCTGTACAATCTGTTCTCAGATATGTACGGGCGTAAGAATTGAGTTGGTTCCATATTCTGAATTCTATTTGACATTCTTAAAAGAAGATTATTGCTATTGATCTATCTTTTAGTTTAAAGCCGTATATTCATTTTAATCCCTGTTACTTTGGTGTCTCATCTTTCATATTTTTTAGCACGCCTTGTGACCTTTGTGTAGCAATAAAAACGAGGTTATCCTCATTTATGTGACTTAAATGGGGCCCTATGGTAAATTTCACACGTGTATACGGAAACCCTGGCCCGATTAGAATAATGTTATATGTTCTCAACCCAAAACTCATAGTACAATCATCACAATGGCGACGCTCACCTTGTGTATTTGCGCCATTGATGCAGCCATTTGGCAATCAACTTAAAGCTAAATTGGTTCAACACACGTGCCAGAATCATTATTTTTAAACGCTTCGACGTTTTGAAAACGAATTAAATGATATTTACTTTGTATTGTTGATAATTACTGTCTTATCTTTGTATCCAGTGATTGGATCAACAGTGTTTGTTCGACTATCGTCCCTCTCGTTTGTGATATATGAATTATTTTTGCTTTTTAACTGTAAGTTTTGTTGTTTGTTTTCATCCGCGTCTGTACAATCTGTTCTCAGATATGTACGGGCGTAAGAATTGAGTTGGTTCCATATTCTGAATTCTATTTGACATTCTTAAAAGAAGATTATTGCTATTGATCTATCTTTTAGTTTAAAGCCGTATATTCATTTTAATCCCTGTTACTTTGGTGTCTCATCTTTCATATTTTTTAGCACGCCTTGTGACCTTTGTGTAGCAATAAAAACGAGGTTATCCTCATTTATGTGACTTAAATGGGGCCCTATGGTAAATTTCACACGTGTATACGGAAACCCTGGCCCGATTAGAATAATGTCATATGTTCTCAACCCAAAACTCATAGTACAATCATCACAATGGCGACGCTCACCTTGTGTATTTGCGCCATTGATGCAGCCATTTGGCAATCAACTTAAAGCTAAATTGGTTCAACACACGTGCCAGAATCATTATTTTTAAACGCTTCGACGTTTTGAAAACGAATTAAATGATATTTACTTTGTATTGTTGATAATTACTGTCTTATCTTTGTATCCAGTGATTGGATCAACAGTGTTTGTTCGACTATCGTCCCTCTCGTTTGTGATATATGGATTATTTTTGCTTTTTAACTGTAAGTTTTGTTGTTTGTTTTCATCCGCGTGATTTTCACTTTCATAGTATATTTTTTTGACATTGAACTTTGTGTTAATGGATATAGCTCAACAACTCTGTCAAAATATACTTCGTGTGGTTGGGATTTGTCTAATCCATTTTCTAGTTGTCTAATCCAGGCTGGATTAATGGTTATCAGGTCATTGTTATCTATATATTATACATGTCTATTATCGTTACTAGGAGTCATGTAAGACAGTTTTTTATTAAATTAATCAAATATTGTTTATCTTAAAGATTAATTGAACAAATTGGATTATATCTTGACATTTCTTGATATCTGGAGACATCTATATCAATCCGTCAAACACAATTCACATTTCCTTCTGAAAGTTGCAATGACTTAGAAATTGTTTATACTGTTGATTGATGGCACTTGGTGGAATTTGCTACACATATTGAGTAAGACACTTTGTACTTTTCCACTTCATTTTATTTTTCACCTGACCGGTTTCGCCTCGCGACATTTTCAAAGGTATGATGGAAAAGTACAGTCTCAATATGACTTAGAAATTTACTTTTCACGGCTATTTACATTTCCACGGTGGGAGGTTTCACGGACGCATGTACTATGACAAACGTGTCTGCAGTATCTCGGGCGAGCCTTCTTCCACGGTGCATAGTGCGCGAAATTACGCACCCGCCTGTCAAATCGCGGATCTTGGAAAATGACCCTTAGAAAAGTAACCCGTTATGAGAAAAGATATGACTGATCTTGTAGAAAGGTCCCGAGGAGGGCCAGACCGTAAGGGATGGCTCTGGGTCAGCTGGGGTGCGAGGGATATGTCCACAACATTCCACACAACGCTATCTAGACCCATGGTAAGCATAGCTTAACTAGCTTGTGTTATGGAATCTAGAATGCGGATAAACATACTTAGATACTTTTTTTTTGTAAATACATACATATTATATATAGAAACACCCAGACCAATGCAAATAGCCATATTCATGCATACAAATATTTGCACTGAGCGGGAATCGAACCCGCGCCTCCTGCGTAGCAGTCGCGTTCACTACCGCCACGCCACGGAGGCTGTCAATGACAACCTCACTTCCGGCCTAGCACCACGACCCTCAGTCGGCGTGCGGTTTTAGTCGGTTCGAGTCCGACATAACCTCCCCTTCCGTCTTCAGCGGGGGAGGTATCCGAGGGGATTTCCGCACGTAAAAAAAAGATCTTGTAGAAAGGTACGAGAATGAATGTAGACTTTAGCAGCAGAACAGGGGTTGGCTCTAGAGGGGACAGATATAGTTTGCGTTCAAGAGGATATAGCAAGGAAAGAAGTAACTAGGAACGTGACGTCCGACAGGATTATATGGAAGTAAATGACTGATGCACCTATATCTAATGATGGAAAGGGATTGGACAAGGCACCAAATCTGTATTAATAGATAGATATAGATAACTTTTTATTTCATAAAGAGTAACAAACATTACTACGAACTATGACATTCCGCAGTTATGAAATATTACCGTATATACAACAGAGACAATATCCCCACTCCCGTGCTAGGCGCGAACCTGTATTACAGGTAGTAGAGAAACCGTCCCAGCTGACCACAAGCAGCAATCGTAAGAACTACAGCGAACAATGCAAGTAGCAGTACGAGATACTGGAACCCCAAAAGTAGGCAAAAAAAATCGTTGTGATCTGAATTTATTGATTTCCCTTTATTAACACTTTAACTGTATCAGACGTTAATGGACTGAATGAACTATAATCTTTCAAGATTAGTCTAGCATTTCCATCGATATATCTGAAACCGTTTACCTAACAAACGCAAGGCCATCTCATGTATATTGTTAGATTTGACACATCTATGAGAGATTCAACACTAGCCACTGTAATTATATGTGTTACTTTTATGTTTATTGTTGTTCTCAGAAGAATGATTCGTGAATGAAAAGACGTATCCGTTCCGTTGTACACGAAATTAGTAATGCTGTCGAAAATAAAAATCTAAAATGAAGCTGCTAATTTTGTTAAAATGAAAAATTGTTTTCATTTCTGGTCATTTTTAACGTTGATATGTCATCGAAAAATCGCCCTTATAGACGGATATAAAGAAGAGGAAAATTTGAAATCATTCAGGTGTGGCTCAATAGCTCAGTTGGAAGAGCATTCCCCCTGTAAGGGAAAGGTCGTGAGTTCAAGTCTCACTTGAGCATTTCATTTTTTCCGATTATTTTCGAACTTTAAAGTTAGCATAATAAATGCTATAAAAATTCATTAAAAAAAATTGATATGTCATTTTCATTCTGAGTTTCATTCCCATCTCTGTTACCGTTACCGACACCTGTCTACACATAAGTATATACGTATATTGACACTGTTTACACGATAGATCTTTCACATCTGTAGGCATTCCGAGAATGCGACTGTTTCTTATTATAATAAATTATTGAAAAAAAAAAGTATTCATGAGTTCGTGACCTTAGTTCGTGTTGAAGTTTTCATGTTTTGTTTATTATTTTATGAACTACTTTTATCGTTGACTGTACACAAAGAAACATGACATAATGTGTATTATTGGTAGTACAACCAAACACAAATTTGTCACATGTGGGCTTAATACAAAATGCCTTAAATATTTTTAAATATTTGAACTCTTAAAAAGCCGGCTTGTAAAAATATCTCCTGAATCATTCCCGAGTATCGTTATTGCGCAAAGTAACGAAACATAAAGAAGATTTGTGTTTATTGTTTGTGGATATATTAAATTTATATCCACTGTTAAAACTGATGTAGGGCGATGAACTGCCGTTGAAGTCGATTATAGCTTCTGAAGATAAATTACGTTGTGTACACGCAATGCCTGAACTGAAAAGTGGCTTGTCATGACAAAATTTTCAATCAAATGCAGTTACGATGGTTTACTGAAGGAATGTCTACGTATATACTGCAATTTGACCAAGTGTACGGCCAAGTTGGGCAATCTCATTTGGGTTGGTCAAAGTTGCAATTCTTGACTACTACAAACAAAGTACGAATATAAATAAAATAATGCCTATATTCCAAAAAATGAACATTTTCAGTCAATATCTAAATTGTACGATATATAGCTAGATAGGCGTTGGTAGCTTATTGGTTAAGAAGTCGGCTTTACGATCGAGAGGCCCCGAGTTCGAATCCTGGCCATTACACTACCGGCGTGAAGCCACTCCTAGCACAAGCAATTTAGCTTAGTTGGAGGGGTTAAAGGGAATATTAGCAATTTCGGTGCTAAGATTCTTAAAAAAAAAGGATTAAACTAAACAAACATTAGTTGCTCTAAAGAGGATTTCTTTAAACAGGCAAATACTAATCCTATTGACATTGAAATGTCTCCTGCATTACTAGAAGCATAGAGTTCTAAGTTTAACAGTAGAAGCGGTTCAATTGTATTGCTAATCTCCTCACAAGGTAATCGTATGTTATTAGCAACTAAGCGTTAACTAAATTAGGCAACAGAGATTCTGTTTCGCACTGTTTTGTCACGTTTTGATAGATGATAGATATTTTGAATTTATAAATAATCTTTTCCTTCATCCTAGCGCTAATCCTGGTTAGGTACATCTAAATCTTGCACCATACACTCGGGGATCATTCTGCTTAGGTTTTGTTTCATTCTGCGAGGGTATCTCCGTGAAGGGTCTACAGAACCTCATCCCTTAGTCAGCAGACGGTTGGCTTGCAGGTGAATGGCTTGTACCCCGAAAGTCTAAGTAGATTGTAATCACCGCTTAATAGCTACAAACCATAGTTTTGAACATGGATTTAAAAATACTTAATTGTTAACTAACGAAAAACTAGAATAAAGTTAACAAAAAATAAGTTATCAACGTGAACCACAGATATATTAGCAGTTTTATTTGAGTTTTTAATAAGTGTCGTTAGTTTTGTAATCTATGTTTATATTATTAACAAAACAAGTAATAATGACGTGAAAGAATCCTGTTAAATTTTGCTTTCTCTGCCACGCTCTGGTTATGAAGAGAGTGCTCGAATCAAATCGATTTCTTTATGAAACGGTAATTACTATAGAGTAAATTAAATTTGCAATTCAATTTATTCTATAGTAATTGCATGGATGACGTCGCGGCCACTATTAAAGAAACAGTAGTTAACTCCGGGAGTATGGACCAAAATGAAACCTAGGGTAATGTTGTAGATACTTACGTGTACAGAGGTATCACATGAATTGTCACAATCTATCACTAGAGGTGTCGGTAACAGTGTCACGATTTCAATGACTTTTCCTATCTCAAAAAATGTCCAAATCGCCTAAAAAGTTCACGCTACAAAAATCTATTTTTTCCTCTAAAGTGATTCCGTGGACGCAGGCGAAACCGCGGACAGCAGTTTGTGTCTAATAGGTATTTTCTCGCTCCGTTATATAAGCACCAATTTTGTCCTACAACAGCCGTCCCGGAATAGACATCGCAACTAATATAGGTGCTTCCTGTTCGTTGCCCTGTCGTTTGTGGCATAATGACGGTGTCATGCATGATGCAATGCTAAAGACCTACCACAATATCTGACACAGAAATATTCGTCAACAAAAGGGATGTTGTGAAACCCTTTTTGTTAAAAAATTAGCTCTCTGGGCAAACTTAGATAAGTAAAAAACGATGCTTAGTACTGCAATCACTCGATGTCCGGAAAGCCAGTGGTCCTGATGGTATTCCAGCGGTCGTACTTAAAAAATGTGCAGCGGAGTTATCTCCTATGCTAACGCGACTGTACCGACTGTCCTACAGTTCGGGTACAGTGCCTTCGGCTTGGAAGGAGGCGAATGTCCAGCCGATCCCCAAGAAGGGGGATCGCTCGGACCCAGCCAACTATCGACCCATAGCCGTCACCTCAGTGCTGTGCAAGGTGTTCGAGCACATAATTAACACACAGCTCATGCGCCACCTAGAGGATCACTCCTTGCTTAGTGACCGGCAATACGGTTTCAGACCGAAACGGTCAACGGGTGATCTTCTGGCGTACATGACCCACCTTTGGGGTGAGGCTATGGAGAAGCACGGTGAGTCACTGGCAATTAGTCTTGACATCGCCAAAGCTTTCGATAGGGTATGGCACAAATCGCTTCTTTCCAAGCTACCAGCCTTTGGCCTGCCTCCTAGACTGAGTAACTGGGTTGCAAGCTTCCTGCAGGGGCGCCGTATTCGCGTCCTTTGTGATGGACGAGCTTCGGAGTTCTTGCAGGTAAATGCTGGCGTGCCGCAGGGTTCCGTCTTATCTCCCACTCTCTTTCTTCTGCATATCAATGACATGCTCTGTAACGGAAACATTCACTGCTATGCAGACGACAGCACCTTACACGGGAGTTATTACGCACATCCTGCGGCCAAGCAGTCTGATATCGCGGAAAAAAGGCAGCTTCTTGTCACTGACCTGGACCGGATCCTGGACCACATTTCTCAATGGGGCGCTAGGAACCTGGTCGAGTTCAATGCCAAGAAGACCCAGGCATGTGCGTTTACAGCAAAGGTATCTCCTTTCCTTCCCCTTCCCACTCTTCAGAGCACACCACTGCCACTGCAGGATCACCTCACTATCCTCGGTATGGATGTTCGCTGCAAACTGAATAACAAAAACTATATCGAGAGTATCATCAAATCAGCCTCGCGTAAACTCGGAGTCCTGAACAGAGTGAGACGTTTTTTCACGCCGGAGCAGCGGTGTCTTCTATATAAGACCCAAATTCGTTCCTGCGTGGAATACTGCTCACATCTCTGGGACGGCTCCGCAAAGTACTTATTAGATGCTCTCGACAGGTTGCAGCGACGTGCGGTCCGCATTATTGGGGATCCTGAGGTCACGAACACCCTCGAGCCTTTCCAGATGCGTAGAGATGTTGCGTCTTTGGCAGTTTTCTACCGTCTCTACCATGGTGAATGTTCTGACGAGCTCTTCCAATTAGTCCCACCCTCCCCTTTCCTTCACAGGACGACACGTGCAGGGCTAAGATGTCATCCATTTACGGTGCAGAGTATACCTGCTAGAACCAAGCGTTTCAGTGATTCATTCCTATGCCGCACCACTAAGGCCTGGAATTCCCTGCCAGTTCACGTGTTTCCTTCTTCCTACAGTCCTGGGTCCTTTAAGCGGGGCGTGAAAAGGCATCTAATGAGGCCGTCAAGCTGAGTGCCACCACTGTTAACATGGTAAATGTTTACGATGGTGACCCTCTTTCCGAGACTTTGCCTTTAGCTTAACATCAGGCGAGGTGAAGTCAAATTGACGTGTCCTGTATAAAAAAAAAAAAAAAAAAAAAAAAAAAATCTCGATTCATACTCATGACCCCCTAGACAGGTCTCGTTGGCTGGCGTATCGTTGAATGCAATGACGAATGTATGGGATTTGACGTTTATGACACATGTCACTTGTCTATGGTGGCTGAGCAGATTGGAAGCTATTACGAAATTAATTCATAAAATCACATCAAGATTCACGCCAACCGCTATCTGGTTCTATCGTACTTTGTAGCACCTGATTGGTCAAACCAAGATCATTTGATCAATCAGATCACTGGATTCTGTACAATGCGGCCATCTTCCTTTCTTTCCATTCATTAAATCCAAGTTTAGTTATACAGTTTTTTTTCGTAGGTATACCGTCTCTCCTACTACTTTGGACATATTGTTTTTAGATGGCATTGGCAGTTCTAATGTTTTTGTTAGAGTCTATCCACAATTGAGCGTTCTTCTGGAATACGGGCGTTTTAGTATACCATGAAAACGCCACAATGCCATTTTTTTTTTCATTTCTACATGGGGTCCCAGTCGATTCTCCTCACTGGTACAAAAGCATTTTGTACTGGGTAAGCAGACTGTAATAGATGAGTATGACGCATACCAACACATAAACATTTATGAAAGATCGTTGCCGACAGATTTATAGGGTGGAGAGATTTATAATATAAGTGATAAAGCTATTGCTTTTCCTAACATGTTTTTTTTTATATTTTAGAACCGAAGTTACTAATATTTCCTCTAACCCGTCCTTCTAAGCTAAATTGCTTGTGTTAGGAGTGAGTTCCCATCGGTAGTGTAATGGCCAGGATTCGAACCCGGGACCTCTCGATCGTAAGGCCGACTCCTTAACCACTAAGCTACCGACGCTTCAAATGAGTTGGTCGATAAATTAAGATATTACCCGTGGAACACGCAGTGAAATAACTAGGATCCAATGGAATTGTTTTGTACCCAGTAGTTCACCTGAATGTTCCACGGTAACTTTGTTGAGCCTAGTTCACCTGGGTGTTCCACGGTCATTAACTACGAGTTGCCCACGACTCCACCAGCATGGAACACTAATCCCGTGTCTGCTAACTACAGAAACCTACTCCCGGGCCAGCCTATGATGTTAAATAGCTACGTTTACCGTATAATCACAACTATACAATAGCCTCTAAGTAGATATATCTACCTCTGAAGACAGACAAAAGCACATTTTACATCCATGTTACACCAACTATAAAATGGGATCCAATATAACAAGGGACGAGCTTATTGCCGTCTAGTGGGTATGTTTTCAGACTTCGTACAACTCCCGACAGTTTTCTAATAACCATAAACTCAGCGTACACTCCACCCGGCTAATAAATACATCTGTAAATACAATCTCTACCGGGACGATTTCGAAATACATATCTTCATTTAGCACAGTAATATTCGACTATCTGAGCCAATGTTATGATTACAAAATTGGGCGTGTCAACTTGACACATTTATATCGTACGCTCGCTCGAAAAAGAAGTAATGGGTTGAAGAGTTATCGAAATATAGGGGCCCTAAATGCAGGTATAGCTTGAACCGTATATCTTGGACGAGAAATCACGGGATATAAAAAGCCCAAGCACGCGTTGATTGGTTTGTAATAAACTATGCTTGAAATTGAGCTTGTACACCTCAGAAGCACTCCCTGGTTTCTTCAAAATACATCCAAAAAACGTGTACTGTGCTTATTGAGCACATAATAGGTTTAACAAGCAATAATACGCTAACGTTACAAGGTTTGGTCATATTGTTACCGAAATACGTGTCAGAGTGTCAAGATTAGCGGGCGTCGCACCGGCGCGGGAAGGATGCGCGCGCACCGACCTGAAATTTTCCTCCGTAGTATTGAATCAGCCAGTCACTTTTCTAACCTCTAAACTATCACCGCAAACAGCTGTTTCGTAATTCCCGTTTAAACAAAACACGAAGTTAATTAATATTACCGCACGTTACAATCGGCACGTCTAGACGCCTCAAATGCCATTACGAAATTGTTTAAATTTAGAATCTGACTGTATTTTCTTTTTTCAATTTACGGCTTTCTTGGTTTTCATTCAGTTTCCAGCCAGCCGGATCTCGGACAGTTGTACTCTTGAGAAATTTAATTTAAAAACTCTTTTGTTGATAGTAGTTATTTATTTATTTTCTTTCATAGGTTAGTTTCATGTTTCAAAATTATAGTTTTTGTTTATTTAACAATGGAATGACAATTAATAGACATGTGTGTGTTAAGTGAACCTAAAGATTAATACATATTAGTGTTGTGAAGTGTACTTACCTCAAAATGGACGAGTACGAGTATGACTTCGCGTACGAGTGCCGGGTTGGTATATTTTATTACTACTGTTACAAATATTTGTATTATCTACAAATGTTTGGTCCAATGCAGGTAATGCATTTCGCACGTGACTACGTATCGCGAACAAAACAATTCCATTTGCATATTATGAATAATAAAATGTAACATTTATAAATATAAATTATTGAGATAAATAACTCAAAAAAAGTAGCTACTTATTCACTGCAAGAATTCTGACCCCATTTTATTGAGAATTTCCTCCTTTTTTTGAAGTCAGTAAAAAGTACATTTTTTGTTCAATTTATACCACAATAGTCACCCGAAATAGCAACCGGTATTCAATAAATTACAATACTGGTGTTGCCTTATAAGAAAACTCGCGATTTTGTAATACATCCATTGCCCAGGTCAATAACCTGCTCGGACAATGTTTTTGCAATAAATGTCAACGAGAATAAAAAGTGTTCGTCGCCGTAAAAAGTTTTTTTGTATACCACTTAGGTGGCAGATAAGCACTCGGCCCACCTGATGGAAAGTGGTTACCGCGGCCTATGGACGTATGCAACATCAGGGGCGTTACACTCGCGCTGCCTACCCTGAAGAAACCTTCTAATGCCCGTCTTGAGGAACCCCATATTGCATTCGCTTGAGAAAACAACGGCAGGGAGTTCATTCTACAGCTTGAGCGTTATTTTGTAGTTTACTAAGGTCATAAATAATCGTGTGGGATTAATGGAGATTAGAGTTAACGACACTAGATCATCCCTCGTTCATGCCAATAGACACGCATCTCCCATAATGTGGACTAGGCCTGGGCCAAAGGATATTGGAATATTTATAGGCCATGGATGTTATGTTCCATGTTCCTTTAAGTATATTTAGGTAGGTTAGATACAGCACTTCCCTGGTATGTTGAGAAGTTGTATGGAGAGGACTAGAGTGTCCTCTCACCTCCTCTTGCTAACTCGGACACTATGTAAGAATAATAATAATAAGAATAATTTATTGTTCAGTAACTTAGATCTAGTTTACAAAACCTCTGACTCCCAAACTAGTGTGAACTGTATCTTGGGAGTCAGGTATGTATGTATATTAACCGTTTAGGTTTAGAATGTGCAATTCTGAAAAAAAAACCAAAATTACTATAATATTCTGTACTATAACTGTCACAATGTCTATATAACAAAACTTGGAATATTTAAAGTATTTGGTTAAATGGCAATACCTTTGAACATACTACCTTTTTAAAATACTATTAATTGTAAATTAGGCGTTCAATTGTTTTATCTTTTATCATATATTGCATTTTTTTATAATAAAGATAATCGCATACTAAATTTATTATTTGACAAGGCAATAATATAATAAAAATAATATAAGGCAATTTGGCTGGATGTAGAGAGAATTTCAGTTTACCCATACCATCCACTGTGATATAACCGTAGATAACTTTATTAAAGATGTTAGATAAATATTCCACAACAACAGAACAGTCACTTAGAACAGTCATGTTATAAACCAATTAATTAATTTTAACGATCAATGAAACGGTGTTTACTTACTTTCTGACGTCATACTTCCATGTACTTACAGGCATTGTTTTTTTTTTTGCAGCGTCTCGTGGAGGCGATGGCGCCTCGTTCAGCGCGGTCCTTCCGCCAAGAGTTTAACATGCAAGACTTGACCACAGAACACACGTATACAACGCATTATACCACAGAAAAGTAAGTACTAGCCCTTAGAATCATCAAATATTAATGTCATGAAAGTCAAATTCAAATTCATTCAATGAGTACAGTATTTAACGATACTCAAATGTGCTTAATTTGATTATACTATTGTTATTTTAAGTTTAAATTTTATTTTTCCCATAAAACAGATACGTTAGGACGTCACATTCGTCAGAGCTAGACGGTCAACCAATTAAATCAATGACCAATGGCAAACTAAACTCACCTAATTATACAACGAAAACAATAATTACCGATGACGACAGACCCGACGTTAGAAAACTGAAACGTGTCCACAGAATGTATGAAGGACCAAATATCATCGAATCTAAAGGTATACTGCATCCTGAGACTAGAGAAATACTCACAGTTGGACAAGCAATCAGCATGAGAATACTTGACGTACGATCGGGAAGATTATTGTCTTCTCCTGAAACAAGACAAACGATGAGCATCGAACAAGCAGCCAAAGAAGGTCTAATAGATCCCAAACTGGCTGCAAGATTAACAGGACCGTGTGGTATGACTGAAGACGGAAATGAAGTAACATTATTAGAAGCAATACAAAGAGAACTGTATGACGCTGAACAAGGATTTGCTGACCCAGCTGAGAAAAGAATCAAGGTAACTGTAGCAGGCGAACAGTCGGCACAAGGAATGAGTATCTCAGATGCACTAAATTGTGGGCAAGTTGATTTACAAAGGGGTCTTTATAGACTACCGAATGGAAGCTATATAACAATAGCCGAAGCGTATCAAAGGGGCTACCTCATCTATAACGAGATTATTAAAATAAAATCAAGTGTTCTGTGTCTATCCGATGCAATTAGTCAAGATTTAGTTGATAATAGCGGTTGGATTCTGGATAGGAATTCGGGTGACAAATTCCAAATAGACGTAGCTATTAAAAACGAATTAATCAATCCTAACATTAGAGAAATAGTTGATCCTAAAAATGATACAAAAATTACTCTTGCTGAAGCGATAGAAAAAAATATAATAAATACTAAACATTCTAAATACGTACATAACATAACTAAAGAGAAACTAACTTTCAAAGACGCTGCAATTAAACGGTATATTTGTAAGCCCATGACTCTTAAGGACGTATGTGATAATAATCTTATGACTAATGATGGTAAAATTTTCTCTCCAGCCAATAGGGCTCCCTTAAACATTCTGGAAGCCATATCTGCTGGTGTTCTTGATAGTGACAATGTGAAATGCATTACCAACACAACAACAGGAAGTCTTCTAACACTATCTGAAGCATTAGGTGCTAAAATAATTTTACATGATAATAAATTCCGTGATAATTTAACAGGTGAAATCTGTACAATCCCCGAAGCAGTAGACCGTGGTTTGATAACTTCTGTATCTCAAAGATCGATTTTTGATATTGATGGTTTTAAAGATCCTAAGACGGGAGAATTCGTCTCATTTAATATCACAATGAGCAAGGGTAATCTAAAGTACGTAAATGGTGAGACTTTCCTTAAGTCCGAGAGCGGAGACTGGGTGTTCTTAGAAGACTGCACTAAAGTGTCTTTAGTTAGAGCTGAAGTATTAGAAATGTTAAATCGTAAGATAGGTGTATATGAAAATGGTAAGGAACTGTCGGTTTTAGATGCTGTATTTAAAAATATACTAGATCCCAAAACGGGACATCTATTGGACTCGAGTACAAAAAAACCAATTCCATTTAATAAGGCTGTTGAAATAAATATGATCACACCTGAAGGTGCTGCCCTACTTAATTCTCTTCTCAATATCATACTCACTTTGCAGACTGTTACTAAAACAGTAAAACGGTACGTGACAGTTACGAATACTAATACATCGCAAAGATCAGATACAATAATTACTTTTACTGAGGCAATTAGGCGCGGTCTTATAGATGAACATACACAAACATTCACTGATCCAACGACAGGTATCGTATTTCCGATACAACAGGCGCTAGACGAAGGATTACTGGGTGTAGAAAAGAATGAACCTCGTGTTGTTCATATTTCTGATCGCGTCTCTAAGAAGGATTTAATCCCCGGTCAGGTTGTAGAGCTCAAAATCACAAAAAAATCTTTCATAAAAGATATGCCACCCAGTCCTGAGGGTAAAGTAGTAAGAGATAATAGACCTGAAACCTTGAAAAGTCCAGATTATGCTATTAGAGAAACTAGTGTACGTCGAGAAGGTTCAGATGATAGGGTGACCATTTCAAAATCCTTAGTTCAGGAACCTTCTGTTACGTCGATGACTATCAAAAAGAATACGATAGAGTTACCACATGGGGGCTGGACGTTGAAAGAAGCTATACAAGAAAATCTTTTTGACCCAGTCGCTGGCGTATTCATAATACCAGGAACAGACAGGGTTTTGGAACTAGGAGAAGCTCTACGACTCAATATTATTAATCCAGATTCAGCAATTGTTGTTGAACCAAGAACTAAGAAAGATTTTCCTCTTAATAGAGCTTTAGAGTATGGCATAATTGACAACACAGGTCATTACAAATTTATATCAGAAATCATAACTATGAAGGAAGCAATTGAACGCAAATATATAATATTTATTCAATTAACTAGAACAGTGTCTTCTCAGAAAGTGATAACTATAATGTCCGTAGCCGGTATGCCTGACAAGATGGAAATATCTGAAATGTACGAAACGCCTTCTCAGGAGCTTTCGGATGATCAATCTGCTTTAGAACCTGTGCAAGTAACGCCAGGAGTGATCTTCGACCCTGCAACGGCTTTGATTATTTCGACCTCGTCAGGTGTATCTGAGAATGTTCTTGAAGCTGTAGAACGCGGTGTTATATCATCAGATATTGTACATGTAATTAATCCACGATCAGATAGGTCTATTACATTAAATCAAGCTGTAGAGCAAGGTATCATTGATTTAAGAACAGGTGAGTATGTTGATAAGAAGGGAAAAAGAATAAGCCTCGTAGATGCCGCTAAAGTAGGCCTAATTGCGGTAGTAGGTGCGCCTTTAGTAGCAGCCTCTAAAGTCATTCAAGTTGTCAGAAGCACTATGGTCGTAGATCCACAAACAGGTGAAAACTTACCTTTGGAAGTGGCGTATGAACGGGGCTTAGTAGATCCGCTTACGTACCGAAAATACGAGGAGTCTATTAGAGATAAATCCCCCATTACGGAGGTAACAAAGGAAATTAAAACTTCAACAACAACGAACGTGACATATTCTCATGTAACAACAAAGACGATCCCTACAGAAACTACTGTAACGGTCGTAGTTGACCCCAACACAGGCGAAAAGCTGCCAATAGATGTGGCTTTTGAAAGGGGGTTAATTGACCCGGTATCTTACAAGAAATATGAATTGTCAATCAAGGACAATTTCCCCGAATTTGCACAGAAAGTTAGTCCTAAAGAAGTAACATTTACCCAAGTGTCAAGTGAAACTTCTCCAGATACGACCGTAACAATGGTAGTTGACCCTAAAACTGGTGAACAGTTGCCAATTGAAGAAGCTTATAAGAGAGGTATAATTGATTCTATTACATACAAAATATATCGCGATGCTTTAATTACTAAACAAAACTTTGTACTATCTGCAACAGAAACGAAAAATGTACCTGGAGTTAGCTCAGTTACTTCCCAAGTAGCATCTAAACCAATATCGGTAGGAGCAGCAGTTTCTGAAGGCTTCATAACAGTTGAATCTATTCAAAATAGTATTTTAGCTGATAACAGGAAAGTCATTGAAACTGCAACTATCGACAAAATAAAAACACTACCAACAGATGTAATTCAAATTAGTAAATCTTCTATTGGTCTAAAGCCGAAGTATAAAATCAATATTAGTAGAGAACAAACACCAGAAAATCAAGTACTAGAATCAAAACCTATCGTACTACAAAAGTTACGAAAACATGTCGTTTTGCCTTTCGAAGCTATTGAAAAAGGTTTAATAGATGAAGAAACCGCTAAAATGTTGGATTCCGTGAAACATTACAAAGATGAAAGTGGATCTCCTATAACACTCGATAAAGCTATAGAAAAGGGTTTGATTAATGAAAATAAAGGTAAGATTACTGACCCTGTACACGGTGACATCATTTCAATAAAAGAAGCTCTGAAACGGGGAATATTAGACGGTGAAGGACAAAATGAGGTATTGATTCCTTTAGCTAGAAGTTTATCCGTAGCCGAAGTTCTTGAACAAGGACTTCTGGACCCTGCCACCGGCAAAATAATTCACCCTGAAACTGGAAACTTATTAACATTGAGGGAAGCTATAATTTGCGATATTGTTGATCCTTTATCAAGTATTACTATAGGGCCTGGAAAGAAGATCACATTAGCTGAGGCAATTGAAAGAACCGTTATTGATAGCGATAAAAATGTAATTAAAACTAGTGACGGACCGCTTAGCTTTGTAGCGGCTGTGAATGCTGAGCTATTCCCTACGTCAGACATAAAAACCATAGAGAATATACCCCCTGCGGCTATGACATTAAATATTGCAGTTCAAAAGAATTTGATAAATCCACATACTGGTGAAATGAGACATCTTCTTACCGGTGAACTAATATCTGTTAATGAAGCTGTCAAAAAAGATTTAATTATGGCTATTCCCTATCCTCAAACTTCAAAAACGATGACTTTAGAAGAGGCTCTTGATAAAGGTGCTGTAAATCTTAAACACGCCACATTTGTTGATCCCACCACTAAAGAAATACTTCCTTTAGACAAAGCCTTGGAACAAGGACTGTTGGCAATCAAACCTTTAGATGACGGACAAGCAACAGGTGTAGTGACTACGATTACGGAAACATTTTCTTCTGAACATACTATAACAACTAAAATGATTGAACTTCTTTCTGACTATGTATTAGTAAATTCAAACCAAGTGCAAAATACAAAGACAGGGGAATTAATGTCTATTGACGAAGCACGTGTTAAAGGTATTGTTAGAGATGAACAAACAACGAAAGAACAATTCCTTACTAGTGACTCAAATATTGCCTTTGCCGACGCTCTTAACCTCGGCTATATAAATATTACGACTGGTACATTTACGCATCCCAAAACTGGTGAAACTGTTACAATATCGAAAGCCATTGAAAGTGGTGTGCTAAGCACTGAGGTACCTTTAGAATCAACTAAATCAACTCCTAAAGCAGCGAGTTTGGAGTTGCTTGATCTGAATGAAGCTTTTGAACTCCTGTTTGATGAGAAAACTCAAAAGTTTAGAGATCCTAAATCGCCAAATAAGGTTCTAACGTTCAAAGAGGCCCTAGACAAAAACATTATTAACCCTAAGTCCGTTATTTATAATGTTGAAGCTGCTAAACCAATCACATTACAAGAAGCCCTGAGCACTGGATTGATTGATAAGAAAACTGGCAAAGTAAAGGATACTAAGACTGGTAAATCCATTGATGTTAAAAAGGCTGCAAAGATAGGCTTGATAGCAATAGTTGCTGCTCCAGTGTTGGCTGGTATGGCAGTAGTACAAGGAGCCAAAGCAGTAACTAGTAAAATAGTGCAATCCAAACCAGAAAAGGCAGTTGAATTGCCAAGTCGTATTGTTACAATTCAGGAAACCACTAAAGATGAGCCTTTAAAACATAAAAAAGAGGAAAAGCGAGAAGAAAAGAAACCGGAATCAAGAAGTGTATTGTCGCCAGTTGATTCTCCAATGCCTATACCTAAACCTGTAGATAAAACTACTATTGTAGAGAAAACAACAATTGTAAAGAAGGAAGCTTCTGAATATCTGCCTGAAATACATAAGATACATGAAGTTATTACATCAGAAAACACAAGCAAAGCTACTGGAATTGAAACTTTAGTCATAGAAAAGAAAAACATCGTAATTGAAAAGGAAATTTCATCGGCAGAAACATCTACCAGCAAAGAAAAAATACCTAGTAAGGTTTTCTCAAAGCAAGAATTAATATCTGAGAAAATTTCCCCACAAGGAGATATTAAAACAGTAGAATTGACCTCTGAAAAAGGAACAAAATCAGATAAGGCAGCATCGCCCAGGGAAACAACTTCAAAGCAACAATTGGAATCCCAGGGGATTATGGAAATTGAAAACCTTAATCCAAAACAACCAAGTAGTGAAAAGGTAATGACAGAAACGACTATTGTAACCAATGTTTCCAAAAAAGTAAACGAACCTAAGCCAAAAGAATTAGACATCGTTCAAGGAAAAGCCATGATTGAGAAACCTAGTCCAATTAAAGATATAGAACATGTCGTATTTGAAGAAAAACCAGTAGTGCAAGAATTTAGGCAAGTTACTTCTGATGGTGAAGAAATAGTTACTGTTATTACGAAAACTACCGTTACTAAGACTGAATACGAAACTGCTGAAGAGGCAACATTAGAAGAGCTGAAATATAAATCACACAAAGATGGCGCTACTAGAGATCAATCACAGGGTGAGATATCATCGACTCGTCATCAAGTACCAGAAGATCAAATTAAACCAGAATCAAATGTCAAAAAATCATCGTTGACGGACGAAATTAAATCTACCATCACAGCAAGTATTATTCAAGAACCGGCTAAAGTTCAAAAACCTGTAGATAAGGTCGTTTTAACACCAAAAGAGGACATTGATGATTTTGAAATCATTGAAGAAAGACCAGTAATACAAGAAATTCGTGAAGTTTTACCAGATGGCAGAGAAATTACGAGTATTGTGAAATCTACAATAACTAAATCAGAACCAACCGAATTCTTTACTGAACATAGTAACACTATTGTAACTTCTACGTCTACTGTTACTACCTTCACTGAGTTTACACAAAGTGAATCTTATCAAGTAGTGACAGATGATATTATTAGATCTCAAGATATGACTGGAACTGATGTACAAGAGTATTACGTCACAGAAGCACCAGATGAAGCTGATAATGTTCAAGTAGTAGTAAAAGAGACAATATCTCCTGATAATATTAGCGTTATCAATCAATCTGAAAAATATGTTAAACCTACACCTGAAAAGGTACAAACCACAGAGATAGCAAAAGATAGAGTAAGTACTGTGGACCAAAAAGAAACTAAATCTGAAAAAACTTTAGGTGTCACTCCTGGTGTAATATACGATCCAAATACTTCAATTGTAATTTCTTCACAGACAGAAGTAGCTTGTAATCTTTTAGAAGCTGTAAATAAAGGCATAGTGCCTCAGGAAACAGTAAAGGTTGTTGAACCTAGTACTGGTAAAGAAATAACTTTACAAGAAGCTATCAACAAGGGAGTTGTTGATAGCAAAACTGGGGAGGTAAAAGATAAATCAGGAAAAAAAATGAGTATCGCTGAAGCTGCTAAGTTTGGGTTAATAGCTGTTGTAGGTGCACCAATTATAGCAGCGGCTAAGATGGTTGAAGTGGTTAAAAATGTAGTTATAACTGACCCTAAGACAGGTGAAAAGCTTCCAATAGATAAAGCATATGAAAGAAATTTGGTGGACGCCGATACTTACAAAAAGTATACAGAAGGCATCAAGACCCAGACACCTGAGAAGATAGTAATTGAACAAACTGAGCAACTGACTTCTAATCTGCCTAAAGATGTAACTATCACTGAAGAGATCGTCAGGCAGTATATTACTACCAAAACTATCACGCAGCCAGATGAAATAATTATCACAGAAACAACGGAGTATACCAAACCTACTGTGTCCAAAATAACTACATCCACAAAAGAGCAAAATATAATCGAATTCGATGCTACTCAAACTAATATTCACGATGCAAAATCTATTTCTGCCATGTTAATTGATGCTGAAAAACAACCTCTGAGAGTGATTGATGAAATCACTGAACAAAACTTAACAAAGGTAAAGGTAGAACCTATAAAGCCACTTTATGAAAACATTCCATTAATAGACGCAATTGCTCAAGGTAAAATCGAACCTAAAGTTTGTAGAATTATCATAAATGGCATTGAGTCTCCCCTGACTGTTCAAGACTCATTAGAACAGGAACAAATAAGTAGATTTGCTCCTGTAGACATAATATCTAAAAACTGCGTGGTTGTAAAAGAAGTTAAACCTAATTACTGCGTGGCTATTTCTCAAAGAATCACTCCACAAGAGTTATCTGAAATGGGCGTATATGACATTGAAAAACAAATTTTCTTGAATCCCGAAACTGGTGCTAAAATAACATTTGAAGAACTTGTTTACGGACTACAAATTTTTGATCCAGAATCCATTTTGGTAAAAGACTTGAGTTCAAAATCAGACAACTATATTTCATTTGATGAGGCTATGGCTAGGCCTATCATTGACAAAATTACTGGTCATATGGTAAATCCTAAAACAGGCAAACGCGTGCCTTTCTTAGAATGCGTACGGCTGGGCTGGATAGTAGAAAAGCCCGAGGACGTGTCCATTACTGAGCAAGTAACTATAGAATCTGCTTTAGAACAAGGTCTATATAATCCCAAGACCGGTGAAATTAAAGATGTAAATACAGGGGCGTTGGTGCCTATTGGTCAGGCTGTTGAGAAAGGCCTGATTGATCAGGACACATTATTAATAAAAGTACCTCACACTAACCAAATTCTAACAGTATCAGATGCCATTGAACAAAACATTATCGAAATTCATGAGGGTGTTATTACTATAATTGAAACTCAAGAAATTATAGAGATATCGGTCGCCATTCAACGTGGGTGGATTACTATTATTCGCAGGCCGATTTCTATTGAGGCGGTTATTGAAAATAAAATGTATGAACCTAAAACGGGAAAAATTATCGACAAAATCACAGAACAATTAGTTACTGTAGGCGATGCTGTTGATAGAAACATTGTACACCCTACAATTTCAGAGATTAAAGACACTGCTTTAGAAAAGTTTGTGCCTCTGAATGAAGCTTTAGACACGAAACTTATTGATCCAGAAACCGGTAAAATTAATGATAAAAAGACTGGTAAACACATTCCATTAGATGACGCTTTAAAGAGAGGATTAATTGCAACAAAATCAGTTACTTTCTCTCTATTTGATATTATAGAATTAGCTTATTACTCTCCCGAATCTGGAAAAGTGTTGAATCCTAAAACAGGAGAAACAATAACTTTAGGTGAAGCTATAAAGCAACGACTTGTAGATCCAAATGATGTTAAAATTAAAGATGACAAATCTGAGGCTGTTATTCCATTCGATAAAGCAGTAAAAATAGGTCTTGTTGACTTAGAAAAGGGTGTGTTAACCTCACCGCTTACTAATCTTAAAGATGCTAGCGATAGGGGTTATCTACTTAGCGATAAAAAACCTTGGACTTTACAAGAAGGTCTAGTCCAAGGCTTTTATGATCCCGAAACAGGTCTATTAACTATCAATGACGCTACTATGACTCTAGACGATGCAATCCAAATCGGTAACATCAACCCTGAAGCTTTAACTGTTAGAAACTCTATTACAGGAGAAATTATTTCACTAGCCGATGCTATACATGCTGGTATTATTGATTCAAAGGAAGGTAGAGCTACGGATCCTATTCATGGCGATAAAATATCTCTCACCGATGCATCGGAGCGGGGACTGATTATTCCAGCAAAACGTAAACTTAGTTTGCCAGAAGCTGTATTCAAAGGCTTTTATGACCCTAAAACCGGCAAGTTCTCTAATCCTCTTAGCAAAGAAAAGATACCAACAGACAGAGCCATTAAGAAACGTTTGATTGATCCCCAATCTACTTTAGTACACGCTGCAGGTAAAGTTATACCATTTGAATTCGCAGTTGATAGAGGAATTATTGACAGCAGAACCGGCACTATTAGGTTAGGGGATGAGAATATTGATTTCCGTGAAGCGTTTGAAAGGGGAATACTCGTCGAAGTTCGAAAACCCATGTCTCTTATTGAGGCACTCGAGAAAGGTGTATACAACGAAATTACAGGACTCTTTATGGACCCACAAAGCGGCAAAAAGTATACTCTTGTTGAGGCCATTAGGTTGAACTTAATTGATGTCCATTCTGTTCACATATTAGACAACAGGCTAGGTAAATGGGACAAAATCACAATTTCAGAATCTCTGGAAACTGGTGTTATAGATGATCAAACTGGTAAGATTAGGAACATTAACAACGATAATGAGGAAATCAGCCTTCGTAAAGCTTTTGAAATTGGTTTATTAGTAGATGGTAAAGCACCTGTTAGCTTGCAGCGTGCTTTGCACCAAGGTCTCTATGATGACAGTACAGGTAAAATTATCGACCCAGTTACAAATCGCAAGATAACTTTACACGAGGCTATTAGACGTTCTATCATTAGTCCAAAGTATCTTTGCTATTTCGATAAAAAATCAGAGAAACCATTGTCATTAGCCGACTGTTGTCGTAGTGAGATTATTGATAGAAGAAGTGGAAAATTCCGTGAACCTGGATCTGATATTCAGATTACTTTATCTGAAGCAATGAGTCTAGGACTTATCGTAGATATTGAAAGTGCAGGATTTACTCTGTATGACACCTTAGCTATGAACATGTATAATATTACCGAATTAATATTTGTACACCCAGTTACTGAAAGAAAAATATCTTTAAAAACGGCTATTGTCGAAGAATTCATTAATCCAGAAACATCATTAGTTAAACATATTCCCAGCAGCAAGTACATTCCACTAAATGAAGCAATTCAAAATGGCATTTTAGATGATGAAAATAATGTATATGTTTTACCAAATGGTAACCAAATCAACTTGTTAGATGCTAAGCATCGCGGTCTCATCGTAACAACAAAGAAAAACTTGAGCCTCGAAGAGATTATTCGTAATGGTCTTTTCAGAGCTGATAACGGCAAAATCGTTGATCCTAATACTAATGAATATCTTGATATCAATAAAGCTATAGAAACAGGGCTCCTAAATCCTGAACTTACTGCAGTTAAAGATACCTTGACGAATAAGTTCAAGCCTTTACCCATCGCTATACAACAAGGTGATGTAGATGTTACTAGAGCTAGAGTTATCGATACTAAAGCTAAGAAAACATTCAGCTTCGATATTGCTTTTGATAAAGGCCTGCTTGTAACTGTTACACAACCACTCACGTTACAAACAATTTCTAAAAAACATGTATCAGATTCATCTACATCGAAAGAACCGGTGCTCAGGGAATTTACATTAGATGAAGCCATCAAATACGAATTTATCGACCCTGAAACGGCTGTTATAAAAGATCCTCATAAGAATAAATACATTCCATTAAAATTAGGTATTACTGAGGGCATTATTGATAAAAATGCGAAAGGTTCTTTCGATGCACAAAACCGAGCTCGTACCCTTTGTTTCGTCTTTGAAAATGGTTTGATTGTTTATATTCGCGAACCTCTAACGTTTGAGCAAGCTATTGAAGATGGTCACTTGAATGTTGCTACGGCTCGATTCACCGATCCTAATTCCAAAGAAGTCCTTACAATCAGGGACGCAGCTACACTAGGCTACATCGATTCAGACACAGCACTTATAAAGGATAATCTCAAGAAGAGGTTAGTTAAGCTTCCTGAGGCATTCCGCAAGGGTCTCATGGATGCTGAAAAAGGCAATATCTTAGACACTGAAACTTCTAAACTAAACACACTAAGCGCTGCTATTGAAAGTGGGCTTCTGATGACTCCTAAGAAAAGCTTCAGCTTAATAGAGACCTTGAACTTCGGTATTTACAATCCTACTACCGGAGCACTTAACGATCCTTTCATAACCACAAGTGTGATGGATAGAAAGAGATTGAATTTAGGCGAGGCGATCCAACAAGGAATTGTAGATCCGTCAAGTACTGTCGTCAAAGATCCTGAGACAGGAAAAATATGTCCATTGGTACAAGCGATAGAACAAAAGGTGGTTGATCCCGTCGAAGGCAAGCTCATCATAGATCCGGTTAAATCACTCAGTTTGGATTTGGTTAAAGCTCTGAAAAAGGGCTACTTGCTGCCAGCAGAAACAAGGGTAAGATTATTTTTGTTTGCTTTGAATTATGTGCTTCTATCAAGCAGAGGTGTTGCTTTACATCTTCCTGTTTCCATTCTTAGAAGGTGATCTCTATCTAAAGCGTTTGGCTTAAAACATTGGCATGGCACGACACCCGCCGGACTCATAGTGTCGATTTTCGGGGTTGTTGAACGATTTGATGCGTCACAGTTTGTACATGTGGCCTACACTAATGAACATAACATATAAACATTTGAACATTAATACTAGATTTTTTGAATAAATAGAAATTTTCATATTGTAAGAGTAGTGGCAGCACATATACATTATTCACGTACTTTTCATTTTTTTGAGTTCAGTAAGAATTAGCTTTTCACTTTATTAGAGGAAAGATAAGCTTAAAATGTAGTGATAAACTTCAAGAGGACAGTTCTACTGACAAAATGTTTGACCTTCGCAGCCGAAAGTTACTGTTTTTGTATAATGCCTACACAATACGCATTACTTCTGCAATCATCGGATGGAAGGGCTTAGAACGGTCTGTATTCGCATATTATGTACGAAAATGTTGCAAAATATATTCATTTCAGTGATTGCCTAACGCCAAGGTTATATTTGAAAATAACAACCTGAAAATATCGTATAGCATCGCGAGATTGCATGCAAAATACAATACTTTTTAACTGACCGTGAAAACAATCTAAATTGTCATGTTTTGATAAAAAAGTTATTGACACACAAGTCATTGTTACAAAATTACGAACTATGCTTCATTTTTTTTTCTATTTTAAAACGGCTTTAGCTTTTGGGTCTCCAAGCAAGTCGACATTTTATGGATTCGTCAACTTATTGTGATTTAATCTCTCCCGAAACATGACTTGTCTTGAAAATTTAAAGGAAATTTGAAAGAATGCTATCTTGTACATTAGCAGTCATCACCAAGCAGCGATGGTCAAACAAATTTACAAGCAGAATTGCCCTCAGTGCCTCCTGTGTTGTCCTTAAACGCTTATAGGTTATAGCGCTCGTCGATTGCATGTCTTTCATCGAAAGACCTGCGATCGAACAGTGTGCCTACCTCCCATGTACTAAGGCTCGATGTATGTTGTTTTTATTTCCAGCCGTTGCCTGCGATGCTAAAGAACCCTTTTGAGCTAAATCGTGAATGCTTGCCTGTGAGGGATCATATTAACGACGATATAAAGAACCATCACCGTTTCGCCAAATACCTAACCTCCCATATATCAATCACATTGTGCTAAGATTTTGCGGTCATTTTAGTGGGCTGACGGTAGTCCATTTGGCCGAGCTTATTTTGTTCGCTTCCATTCAAAACCAGTGTACTATGACTACTGGTTCCGATACTTTTTAGATTTTTTTAAAGAGTTTTTGTTTTCGATGAAATACTCATTCCTTGGAACCCGTATTCACATATTTTGGAATGCATGAACAACGCTATGCTCTTGTGATGTCGATATAAGGCGGAATCGCGCAAACATTCACAAAATCGAAATGGTAAAACATTTTCAACACAAACACGGAAGGTAGTATTTATTCATTATCGTCTTTATAAAAATGATCGTTGGTCGGTAGCGCGTTTAGTTTATGTTCTGAAATTAATGATACACAGCCACAGATATTAAATAGCGTTTCATTAATTCGCAAAGTGGGGTCAATTTATCAAATTATCTTCTATTTTCTAATCCTTTCAATTTCCTTATAAACCATCGCACCCATATATCATATTCAGGACGGCAGTTTTGTAGGTGCTTCATACGAAAAAAATCCAAATTCATCTGAATCATACAAATATTACAAACTACTATATTCAAAAAGTCGTGGTTGTGTCTCATGCATCGTAAAACATATCCTAAACGCGTGAGTGACTTATAAGTAACTTCATTTATTTGCATTTAAAACAATGTTACCTATTAATGGCCCGTATATTCATAACGGTCTTCGGCTTTTTTGAAGATTCTGTTTTTGAATATCCTGACCATTAAATTCTTAAATTAAATGAAGTCACAATTTGTTTCTTTTAAATGTAAAGTACGTCCGCAGTTACGTGTAAATTCTTACTTTTATACTTCATTTTGTATTTTTCAAGAACACTTTATTTTCTTATTTCATTTACTGTTCAAAATACTTTTTCAAAGTTTCAGATTTTCGAGAAGGTATTCTTTAACTTTTTTATCTTATTTTAACACATAACTCTAATAAAACATTAATTATAAGATTTATAATTATTGGAAGATGTTGATACCATATTATAATGCCCATGTCAGAAATATTTTTTGAGTTGGCAACATAAATAAATTATTAACGGATAGTGTGTAAAGAGACTGAATCAAACCTTTCTAACATATACGATTTCTTTCTCTGATTACACTATTTATCAATTTAACCTATCAAACACCAACCGGTGCCCGGGCACCGCTAGTCTATTGTTTATCTATTGTTCTATTTGTTGCGTGGCATGACAGGTTAAATGCTCTTGTAGTCACAAACACTTTACATGCATGTTCAAATAATATTTCTGACATGCGCATGTATTCACCGCTTGCATGCTCAGCTTTAGCATGATATTGTTACGGTCCGTGTGTTTCTATTTGGTTGTCATTTTCATTATCTATTGGCTGTCTATTGTCGCTCGTCAGGATGTTTCGACTTCGCTTACTGTCTGCGTACCTAGTTCTATGTTTAATAAACTTTTATTGCAGGTATAGATTTTGCATGAGCTAAATTACGAAAAAATTGTATTCGTTATAGCGTCTTGCAACTGTAAATTCTTTTCTACCTACAAAATATCGTGAATGTTCTATTTACGGGGTAAAATAATTTCGGAGCATACTATTAAGACGTTAACTGCATCGTTTCGAATCAAACCAACTTTATTTCATGTGATAAATTTGGTACGATTTAAAACAGTGCACTAAATGGAATGCCCTAAATTTCGACAAAATATTTTAAAAGTTGCAAGTCGTTTTTTTTAAATTCGTTCTTGTCCTCGTCTGAAGAATGTCTTGTACAGTTTTAAATTCTGTCTTTATGTACCGACACAGAGTAGCTAGTGTGCATTGTAAAATAGCTCCGTAGATTAGATGCACTGTTGAGCTCAATGAGCATTGTGAATGAAATTGCCAATTGTGTAAGACTAAGTACTGATGATTGTATTTTATATGTAGCAAGCAGTAGAAGAGAAATACAGGCTTTGCGATGAGACACTGTCAAAGTTGCTGGAATGGATCGCTGTGGTTGAGGAGAGGCTCGCGAATCAAGAAGCCGTGAAAGAAGATATGGATGATCTTCGCAACCAGATTAATATTCTAAAGGTAGTATTCTTTACAGAAATGTTGACAATTTCAATGTACATGAATGGATTAGGAATTGAACTAAGATGATACAGAAAAAAACTTATCTAGAATTGTACACACACGCTCGCACGCGCACACACGCTCGCTCGCACACACAAGCACACATACAAGAACATTGCTCATATTTACCTTTAACTTGTGAAGCAGTGTTTACCAACCATGTTAAGGGTATTGTTTTTTTTTTATATATGTGGTCCATCAATTGACTGCACCCCGCTAGATAGTAATAAAGCTGAGGTGCTGTCCAGAGGATAAGGACCACAATTCTCGATGCTATTGAAAGTAAAATGATTTATAAAGATCTGTTTCTCCGTATCTAGGACATCTATCATCTAGTAAAGCAGCTGGTCACCCATCTTATTAGATAAAGTTTTACTGTTTAAATCTACTACTACTAAATGTGTTCTCTGAAGTTATTATAGTCAATGATATTTTAAACACTATATATATTATGTTGTTCACGCTATAAAAAATCAACAAAAAAATTATGACCAAAGGGTCACCATTTCTTCCACCAATCAGAGACGCGACAGTGCGCTACTCAAAAAAACGTCTTCAATAAATTAATTTGTAAAAATAATTATACTATCAGAAGAAATAATATTGTAATGCATATAAATTAATAACATTGATGTATTATTATTAAGAAGCTATAATTTTTTATATGTAATTTTTGCGCCATCTTTGAAAGCGGCCATGTTCCTTTATGACGTATCTACAATTTATAAAACATTAGTCATTATAGTGACAAAATTATACTTAATCCAACATTCCACTAACGACTAAACAAAACAAATAATGTTCTGTGAATATGACCTCAATCGGTAATACATTCCATGAACTGTAGAAGACTTTCCTTTCAAAATTTACAATCAACACACAATATTATACATTTACCGTATTTCCAATTTTCCCCATTTCACGAAATCTTTCGTTTTAATGTTGCAGACGATATTATAAATAGGTACCCCACTAGAGAAGAAAACTGCCACCTTTTTTTGTAAATGGAGGGTAGAAATTTATAATCGTGATTCTTGTTTACAGCTGATAAAAGATGATTTGGAGAGTCATCAACGCCAAGTGTCCGCATGCGCCGACCAAGCGAAACAACTGCTTGTGTCTGGAGGCGATGTGCTGGCACCTCATGAGGTAATTTCTGTCACTTTTGAATAATTATTTACAGCATTAAGTGTGCTAACTATACAAATCGAATACATAGGGAAAAAGAAGAATCATCTCGGGTGGGACTCGAAGCCGCAGTCTTTCCCTTACAGGGGGAATGCCTTGACCAATTCGGCTACCGGTAGACTGCGGGTTCGAGTCCCGCCCGAGATGATTCTTCTTTTTCCCTATGTATTCGTTCTGTCACTTTATTACGAAACTAGGGGCATGGGTCCCGAGAGAGTCCCGCTGAGTAGTCTAAATCCAATATTTAAAGGTTTCTAAGTTTGTAAGTCATCTTCACGTATGGGAGTTAAAAAAATAGTTAAAAGATCTCGAGAATTGTTAATACCCAAAAAATATCTCGTCCCGCCTGAATGAATGTCGTTTATTTCGACCAAACATTGCCTGTGTCCTTTCTCAAGCTTTATCTCTGTCCCAAATTTTATAAAAAAAAGTTCATTATAGTGCTTACCCCATTCAACATCACAAACTTAACCTCCTTACAATATTAGTAGAGATAACTCGGATATATTTATATATAGGATATAAAGCCTCCGTGGCATGGCGGTAGAGAACGCGTCTACTAGGCGCGGGTTCGATCCCCGCTCAGTGCAAATAATTAGTATGCATTTGTATTGTATTTGCATTGGTCTGAGTGTTCCTATGTATAATGTGTATGTATTTAAAAAAATGTTTTTTAAGTATGTTTATCCGCATTCTAGATTCCATAACACAAGCTAGTCAAACTATGCTTACCATGGGTCTAGATAGCGTTATGTGGCATGTTATGGAATATTTATTTATTTATTTATAAACCGCAATAAGCCCTCGCAATTGATTGATGAAAGTGTATTACGCTTCATTGCTATATTAATTAACATTTTAAATAGGAAACGAACTCATCAATTCACCTTAAAAAGTAACTTTCACTTAGCAGGTAATAACTCATAAATCTCAATAGTTACAAATAAATACTGAATTTCATTGAACCATGGCCCATTACGCGCCATAATAATACACCTGCTGAGGCACGCCATTGTTAGAAGAACTCTTCATCCGTGAACCAACAAAATCACTTGTTTTTTAGTACATAGCAACCTGTAGAGCTGTTTTATAGATATAAAGACTAGCATCTCATATGTTTTGCCGCATGGGGAACCATTATGATGTAGAGAAGAATTTGGGCTACCCCACATATAAAGTTTCCGCTAGTGATATCGTTAATAGAATCCTTAAAGTCAAAGTCAAAGTCTTTATTCATTGAATATGGAACAAAATGGTGTTTAGGTACATAATGTTCAGATCTCATATTCTGCCGGTTCTGGCATACAAAATTTTACATTGAATACATCTCATTATTTGTCATTAAAAATCAACACATGCAATAGGTACAATTTAAAATTAAGATGTCAGTGTTTAATTAGATTGTATCATTTAAAAAATCGTCAATATTATAATAACATTTATCAAGAGTCTGTATGATTTTTTATTTTCCACCAGGTGGCGGCACTGGAGCGAGGCGTGCGCCAGCTCAAACAGCGCTGCGACAAGTGCTCCGACAAGTGTGACAAGATGCTGAGGAGGCTCGCAGCCGCCAGGGACGAACTTGGGAAGTTCAAGTAAGGAATTATAACTACCTAAGTCTCTAAGACGGATATAAAGAGAAGGAAAATTTGGAATGATTCAAGTAGTGCTCAATAGCTCAGTTGGCAGAGCAGTCGCCCTGTAAGCGAAAGGTCGTGAGTTCGAGTCTCACTTGAGCATTTCATTTTTTCCAATGTTTTTCGAACTTAACAGTTAGCATAATAAATGCTATAAAAAATTCATTCAAATACCTAAGTCTTTTTATTGTAAAAAATTGTACAATACACAGATAATAAACAACTCTATGTACTACTCTAACCCCGTTTTGAAAGAAGCCCCGTTTAAAAAAAAGCCCCGTTTTGAAGGAAGCCCCGTTTTTTAATAAGACCCGTTTTGAGAGAAGACGAGAAATACAATCAGCGATATACGTAGCTTAACAAATTCCTATCTATGAAATAAAGTAATGTCTTCTGTATGACAACTACTAAAAGTCTGATTGATGGTCGCTAGATGGTTATACAGTTGACTAATAATATTTACTATACATATAGAAGTCATTATACAATCAATCGCTTAGCCTGTTGTAGTCCACTGCTGAACATAGGCCTCTACACTAGTCCTCCTGATCCGTCTTCAGAAGTCTATATTAAAACTTATTCTTGCAGCAACGAACTGACCACGTTCAACACGTGGATGGAAGGCGCGTACCGCACGCTAGAAGACAAGGAGGCGGCGCTGTCCAAGTTGAACTCACTGCCCGACCAGAGCGAGGATGTGCGCGAGTTTGTTAGTGACGTCATCGCGCACCAGGCAGACCTGCGCTTCATCACTATGTCTGCGCAGAAGTTTGTGGATGAGAGCAAGGTGACTTACCTTTAATTTCAATACTACCTATCTGTTGCTCGTTTAATTCTGATCTGTTCCACAACCGATGAGATGTTCCAGTGAGAAAAAGTCTATTTTATTAGACCAGATTATAACATAACATACATAACATAAACTCACGCCTGTATTCCCCGAAGGGGTAGGCAGAGGTGCTAGCACCCACATTTCGCCAGTTTATGTTTAGGTCCCATTGCCTATTGCCAGCCTATTGCCATCAACCGGGCACTTATAAACCTGCGATAAATACACACATAACTTCGAAAAGCATCGTATAGTCATTGGTGTGTGCCATGGTAAACCTGGGATCGAACCCGAGACTTCGTCTCAGCAGTCCTTTACCCATACCACTAGGCTACCTATTATATCTATTCTATTCCAATACTAAATTCTAACCGGCACTTCTGGACAATTGGCAATATGTTTGTAGAATAGAATAGATTGATCAGTGTCTGGGAATGACATACGTTGACGACTGTCTAGGGGGGTTATATAGCAGTTAAAGTGTTATCAAGTACTCATATTGAGGACACTTGTACTTTTTCCACTGTATTTATTCTGTTAAACCTGACCGGTTTCGTCTATATTAATTACTAGCTTTTGCCCGCGGCTCCGTCCACGTGGATGTCGGTTATCGTGACCAAACATAGCCTGTCTTTTCTCATGGTCTAATCTATCCCTATACCAAATTTCATGAAAATCGGTTCAGTGGTTTAGGCATGAAAGCGTAACATACAGACAGACAGACAGATAGACTGACAGAGTTACTTTCGCATTTATAATATTAGTATGGATTTATAAAAAAAATATTCCAGGCCATAATTATAATTACTCCCCACATTTTGGGGAAAAAAGTTGTTACTGGTATACTAAATTTTATAACTACCCACCTGTGAAAAATGTTAAATATCGTAGTTTTAGGAATTAGAACATCCAAAACCTTTGGTAAATGTGAACCTTTGAGAATCAGGTGTAACAGAATAAATTCAGTGGAAAAAATACAAGTGTCCTTGTAAAAAGATCATATATCATCAAATAGATGTACGGTCAGAGACCTAACACCTTTTAAATGATATATGATCTTTACTGGGATGACTGTTACTGAGTACCGCGCCGAGGTTTCCTTGATTGAAACACATGTGATCAGAATGACGCATTTATTAGCTCTAAATTAAAGTACATAATCCATACTAATATTATGAATGCGAAAGTAACTCTGTCTGTCTGTCTGTATGTTACGCTTTCACGCCTAAATCACTGAACCGATTTTGATGAAATTTGGTATAAAGGTAGATTAGACCATGAGGAAGGACATAGACTATGTTTGGTCGCGATAACCGACATCCACGCGGGCGGAGCCGCGGGCAAAAGCTAGTTATGTAATAAAATGAATATGATGCGACACGGCAGGTGCTAGAGCAGCACAAATATTACGCTAGCGAAATGTTCGGGTTTGCCCGTACAGTCCTCAATATGTGTAACAATGAATTCCATCAAGTGCCATCAATCAACAGTATAAATAATAAAAATAAATAAATAAAAATCATTTATTTCAGGCCATTTAGACCCATATTAAAATTACAAATTACAAATCAGTTTATAAACATTACATAATAATTAGCTGTAATATTGAGGGCTATATGCGAAAAACAGATTGGCTTTTTTTATAGCCCTCAATATTACATTGTCCGATACATGCACCCGTTTCATGAATGCGGCCTTTGTTTTCCTGATGACAGCATAGAAGTCATCGACTCTGTTCTCCGCGAACATACCGGACGCACTGCACCGCCATGGCAGCCCCAGCATGCATCTAAAAGCGTTATTATACTGAACTCGTATGGAGTTATACGCACGTTTTGTATATTTGCGCCAGACTGACATGTGTACATCGCCCGGCAGTACGCGTTAAACAGAGTGACTTTTACTTGGGTTGAACATCTAGCGAAACGCCTAGCAAGCATATTACTTTTCGCTGCTATCCCCCTACGCTGTCTCTCCATGTCGTCATTATCATTGAGTTTATCATTTATAATGTGCCCCAGGTATTTGACACTGCTCACCACCCTCAGACCGGAACCACGCAAAGATATGTCAGGGATATGCACCGGTGTGTTGTCGTGTTTGAACACCATAATCTCAGATTTATTTGGATTGTACACTAGTCCATGCCTCAGTGCATATTCCTGACATATCCCCAGCAGTTTTTGCAACCCCTTGATGGAGGGGCTGAGCAGCACCATGTCGTCAGCGTAACTAAGATTATTTATATTTACATAGTCTATGGAACAGCCTGCATGCGTGCTGCTCAGTTCCTCCAACAAGTCGTTCACGTACTATATCACGTGTATAATGTTATTAAGTAAAATTTTCACAAACTGTTTCTAATAAGAACCAATTTGTTCCAGGAATTCCTATCAATCTTGAACGAGTACCGCACGTCCCTGCCATCCCGGCTATCGCACGTGCCTGCGCGGCCCGACAGCGCAGTTCGCGGTCACGCCGCGGCGGCGCGGCGGCGCCACGCCGACCTGTGTGCGCGTGCGCAGCGACTGCACGACCGCCTGCGCGGGGCCGCTGACGTCACCAGACAGTACCACGACGCGCTGCACAGGGCTACTAGGTGGATCTCTGAGGTAAGGAGACAATTACCACTTTTAAAAGACACATTGAATTTTTAATGCTAACTTTGATTGAGCCACACCTGATCGAATCAGGTGTGGCTCGTGAGTTCAAGTCTCTCTTGAGCGTTTTATTTTTTCCGATGTTTTTCGAATACAATTGTATTTTTCTACTGACTATTCAACTCAGTAGTGAACAAAGTACAAGTGTATTGTTCAATATGTGTTGTAGATTCCACCAAGTGCCATCAATCTCCAGTATAAACTTTTAAAAGACCTTAAAATACGTTCGTATTTTTTATACTACTTAAGTAGCCTAGTAAAACGGCCCACCTGATGGGAAGTGGTTACCGTGGCCTATGAACGTGCGCAAAGAGACACCCTGTACGAAAGCAGAATTAGTGTAGAAGACTAAGTATAAAATTATTTTGTCATATTTTTGTTCAGACTGTGCAGAAACATATATTCGACGAAATATGGACTATATTATGTTTATCCGAATATAATGTTGTTGAGAAATGATCATAGTGATCGATTTATCGAATACAATAATGTAATAAATAAAACTAGAAATTGGCTCGAAGGACCATACAATCTAATCAAATTCGGTCAATGACAAAAAAACATTAAGAGCTTTCTAATTGAAGAGATTCTTGGTAGCAGTCTTGTAAATTGTTTCAATTTTTTTATCGTTACATACATACGTACTATAGATGTTACAGAAAGTTCGAATTTAAAGATTTCATTCGAGATTAAAGTCAACAGACTAACATCTTGACGACGTAGTCTCAAAAAGATCTTAAAACTCTTGTATTAAGAGCAAATGAAACTGTTTTATTGATTTATATGGTATTATTGTCCGAACTAAAGGTGTGTACCAAATACCAGAAAAATCAATCAACTAGAAGGGGGTAAAAAACGAAATGATGATCATTTTGGTTACTTATTCGTCAACATCTTTCAGATACTGACTGTATCTAAATATATATAACTCAAAGGTGACTGACTGACTGACATAGTGATCTATCAACGCACAGCCCAAACCATCAATAACCTTCGATCAGCGATAACCGACATCCATGCGGGCGGAGCCGCGGTCAACAGCTAGTCTAATATAATAACAATGTCATGTTTTTTTTACAGGTTGAACCTCAAGTCCACTCAGTACTATCAGAGCCCGTGGGCGGGGAACCCCGCGCGGTAGAATCTCAACTATCGAGGGCGAAGACTCTTCACAACGAAATCCTATCTCAAGGCCGCCTCATTGACAACGTTAGAGACGTAAGTATTTCGATTCTCTTCAGTAACTGCATCAATATATTCTGACTCCAATATATTGAAGAAATTTTATGAAGATGGAAGAAGTTTACGAGAATTTATTTCACAGTTATACCTCGAATCAAATTTAATGGCGGCTCAGAAGTTCGTACGAGACCAATCGACGTTTGACTTGCTCTCTTTACTCAAACGCTATTGGCCAGAACCTGCATTCATACGAGTTACCGAGACGCCATTAAGTTTGCTTCGAGGTATACGTTTGAAGTTTGAACTTTAGAGCCTAGGATCTGCGAATGGCCGTACTTGGCCTGCTTTTCGGAAGCCAACGAAGCGAGAGAAAAAAGGTAAACAATGTTTCAGGGGTTCCAAACTTCTTTATTTGAAAATGGTTACGAAGCGCATTCCAGACAGGAATGAAATTGCTCATAAGATGTCGGATCTGACAGTTGAGAACCGCTGTGCGGACAGCTTTCCTGTACTACGATACACACAACGACAGCTGTCGCTCGGCCATTGTCAGATACGTGTGATATGTGCGACAAGGACAGATAAAATAATCGCTAGTTATCGCAACGTAACTCAGTAATGGTCGCTTTGTTTACCTTTTTTCTCTCGTCTCGTTGGCCTTACTTTAGATAGCGTTGTATAATTTGTACCGGAACATTTATTCACTTATTTTTTCATCCACTTTCCTCACAGGCATGTGAGCAGTTAGTCAAGTCACTAGAAGGCAACCTCACCCCCTCCGAAATCCGCCAACTGGAGGTCCCCGTGTTGGACCTGACGGCGCGGTACAAGGACATGTCGGAGGCGGTGGGAGGTCGCTGCACGGAACTCGAAGCCGCACTACTGCAGTGCCAGGGGCTACAGGACGCCGCTGAGGCACAGGCGCATTGGCTGTCGCAGGCCGAGAGCAATCTCAAGTGAGTTTTTTTTAATTATAAAATTATTTTTTGGATATAATTTTCCGCCTTAAGTCGTTTCACTTTTACCTGTTTTCATCGATTATTTTTTTTTTATCGTATTTGAAGTTTTGAAATTAGATTAAAAAGTCAAATCTTTCTTATTATTTTGCTATTTATATATTTTTCTTGTGAGACTATTGAATGAGGATCTCGTTACTTAGGTACTCGAGATTAAATGAAACTGATAGTTCGAAAAATAAGTCGCCAATCGTTCGATCATCACTCAGGGAATTGAACTACAATAGGTATTTTTATAAAATTCCGAATCCCGCCTGAACCTATTAAAAAATGTGTCTATCTTAATCAATTTAACTAAGCCCTTCTAGAGCTAATAGTAAAAACTTTACTTAGTTTTTGTCAATGCAGCACCACACACACTGCACATGGCATTGGCAATGGCATTGTATGGCATTGGCAATGCACACTAAAACATATAAGTATGAAAAAAATCTTAAAAAAGCAATCCTAAACTAAATTAACATAATCCTATTTCACCCTAGGACCCAATACAAACCAGCTTCCCTCATCCGGGAACGCCTGGACGAGCAAGTCCGCGAACAACGCCTATCTCTCGCCGAGTTGGAGGCGCGCCGACCAACGTTGGCCAAACTGTTGGCCAATGCTCGAGA
The DNA here is from genome assembly GCA_914829495.1 of Eilema sororculum. Lineage (NCBI taxonomy): Eukaryota > Metazoa > Arthropoda > Insecta > Lepidoptera > Erebidae > Eilema > Eilema sororculum. The sequence continues at coordinate 5,607,960 of OU618555.1, read as the reverse complement.
CGCCGCCCTCACTCCCTCCAACGCCAGGATCGCTAAGAAACTGGAACAGAGAGCTGAGGATATTTACGCCAGGTAAAATTGCAGAGTAGTTTTGGCAGTTGCTTTTTCTTTTTCAGAAAAGAACTTAACATAAGTCAGTAGGTACTTACTATTCTGTACCTAAAGTATATTTATTCATATTTTCTTTATTGCTCATACTCGAATAATAGGCTATTTGACTATTTTTTTTTACTTTCGAAAAATGATCACTTTGCAATAATATAATGAACTGTAAAAGTAAAATGTTCGTACGACAAATAGTTTTCAAGATATTTGATTTTGAAATATTCATTTTGTCGCGCCGCCCGAAAACGCTGCATAAATCGTACGAAATTGTGACGTCACGCATCTGTAGCGCGCCATGCAAATATATGGCGTGCAAGAGAATATCGTATTTATATCGGTCTACGTTTCGTTTACACGTATATAGTTTAAAATTTAATGAGGAATCTAAAAAGTTATATGTTTGAATAGAATTTGATTGTTTATATTTTGACTTTTTTTGGGAATTTCAACTGATGAAAAGTCATAGTTTCAGTTTAGATATGCAATATTTTATTTTTCAAGGCATATTATTTCAGAACAAGCTATCATATTAAGCAGTATTGGGAAGAATCGGCGACTTAGTCAAATAGCCTATTGGTGAAAAAATAATATACCACTACCAATTTCTCACCAATTATAACGCAGTAGCTGTTTTTACTAATGAGGTAAACAGAATCTGCGGTAGTCTAGTGGTATGGGTAATGGACTGCTGAGACAAGGTCTCGGATTCGATCCCAGGTTTACCATGGCACACACCAATGACTTTTCGATGATTTTCGAAGTTATGTGTGTATTTATCGCAGGTTTATAAGTGCCCGGTGAATGGCAATAGGCTCGCCACCTATTACATTGGGACCTGAACATAAACTGGCGAAACGTGGGTGCTAGCACCTCTGCCTACCCCTTCGGGGAATACAGGCGTGAGTTTATATTATGTTATGTAAACAGAGATATGATGGATTACAACATTTCTCTAACTATAGTTGAATTGTCCCCTCGTCATTCATTATTACCTATTGCAACTCAACATAATACTTCTAAGAACAATAAACTGTCCAATCTGGGTATCAAATCTCGGCGGCGGCGCGCTGAGAAGCGCGCCTCCCCATTCCGGGGGCGAGTTGGGGACACCGTTGTCCCCCCTCCTGAGGAGGGCCAGACCGTAAGGGATGGCCCTGGGTCAGCCGGGGTGCGAGGGATATGTCGATGACAACCTCACCTCTGGCCTAGCACCACGACCCACAGTCGGCGTGCGGTATTAGTCGGTTCGAGTCCGACATAACCTCCCCTTCCGGCTGCAGAAGGGGGGTATCCGAGGGGATTTCCGCACGGAAAAAAAAAGAAAGGGTATCAAATCTAAAACTTTACTTAATTTCATGGTAACATTGAAATAATTTTAATGTATCTTTGCATGAACATAAGGTTGATAATCACAAAAAAAACGATTATTACTACTAATCGATTATACACTAAATTATAATTTGTCCTCCCAACAGATACGAGAAGTTAATCGAGCGCGCTCACAAGCGCAACGAGTTCTTAGACGAGGTGTCGGGCGAGTTGGGCGTGTTCGCGCAGGCGGCCAACATGTTGGACGCGGCGCACGCGCAGCTGCACGAGCAGGCGGACGCGCGGGAGCTCGGGCGCATGCCCGCCGAGGAGCTGGGGGGGAGGCTCGCGCAGCTGGCCAACTATAGGTCAGTATACAGGAGCGACCGTAAGGAGCAGGCGGACGCGCGGGAGCTCGGGCGCATGCCCGCCGAGGAGCTGGGGGGGAGGCTCGCGCAGCTGGCCAACTATAGGTCAGTATACAGGAGCGACCGTAAGGAGCAGGCGGACGCGCGGGAGCTCGGGCGCATGCCCGCCGAGGAGCTGGGGGGGAGGCTCGCGCAGCTGGCCAACTATAGGTCAGTATACAGGAGCGACCGTAAGGAGCAGGCGGACGCGCGGGAGCTCGGGCGCATGCCCGCCGAGGAGCTGGGGGGGAGGCTCGCGCAGCTGGCCAACTATAGGTCAGTATACAGGAGCGACCGTAAGGAGCAGGCGGACGCGCGGGAGCTCGGGCGCATGCCCGCCGAGGAGCTGGGGGGGAGGCTCGCGCAGCTGGCCAACTATAGGTCAGTATACAGGAGCGACCGTAAGGAGCAGGCGGACGCGCGGGAGCTCGGGCGCATGCCCGCCGAGGAGCTGGGGGGGAGGCTCGCGCAGCTGGCCAACTATAGGTCAGTATACAGGAGCGACCGTAAGGAGCAGGCGGACGCGCGGGAGCTCGGGCGCATGCCCGCCGAGGAGCTGGGGGGGAGGCTCGCGCAGCTGGCCAACTATAGGTCAGTATACAGGAGCGACCGTAAGGAGCAGGCGGACGCGCGGGAGCTCGGGCGCATGCCCGCCGAGGAGCTGGGGGGGAGGCTCGCGCAGCTGGCCAACTATAGGTCAGTATACAGGAGCGACCGTAAGGAGCAGGCGGACGCGCGGGAGCTCGGGCGCATGCCCGCCGAGGAGCTGGGGGGGAGGCTCGCGCAGCTGGCCAACTATAGGTCAGTATACAGGAGCGACCGTAAGGAGCAGGCGGACGCGCGGGAGCTCGGGCGCATGCCCGCCGAGGAGCTGGGGGGGAGGCTCGCGCAGCTGGCCAACTATAGGTCAGTATACAGGAGCGACCGTAAGGAGCAGGCGGACGCGCGGGAGCTCGGGCGCATGCCCGCCGAGGAGCTGGGGGGGAGGCTCGCGCAGCTGGCCAACTATAGGTCAGTATACAGGAGCGACCGTAAGGAGCAGGCGGACGCGCGGGAGCTCGGGCGCATGCCCGCCGAGGAGCTGGGGGGGAGGCTCGCGCAGCTGGCCAACTATAGGTCAGTATACAGGAGCGACCGTAAGGAGCAGGCGGACGCGCGGGAGCTCGGGCGCATGCCCGCCGAGGAGCTGGGGGGGAGGCTCGCGCAGCTGGCCAACTATAGGTCAGTATACAGGAGCGACCGTAAGGAGCAGGCGGACGCGCGGGAGCTCGGGCGCATGCCCGCCGAGGAGCTGGGGGGGAGGCTCGCGCAGCTGGCCAACTATAGGTCAGTATACAGGAGCGACCGTAAGGAGCAGGCGGACGCGCGGGAGCTCGGGCGCATGCCCGCCGAGGAGCTGGGGGGGAGGCTCGCGCAGCTGGCCAACTATAGGTCAGTATACAGGAGCGACCGTAAGGAGCAGGCGGACGCGCGGGAGCTCGGGCGCATGCCCGCCGAGGAGCTGGGGGGGAGGCTCGCGCAGCTGGCCAACTATAGGTCAGTATACAGGAGCGACCGTAAGGAGCAGGCGGACGCGCGGGAGCTCGGGCGCATGCCCGCCGAGGAGCTGGGGGGGAGGCTCGCGCAGCTGGCCAACTATAGGTCAGTATACAGGAGCGACCGTAAGGAGCAGGCGGACGCGCGGGAGCTCGGGCGCATGCCCGCCGAGGAGCTGGGGGGGAGGCTCGCGCAGCTGGCCAACTATAGGTCAGTATACAGGAGCGACCGTAAGGAGCAGGCGGACGCGCGGGAGCTCGGGCGCATGCCCGCCGAGGAGCTGGGGGGGAGGCTCGCGCAGCTGGCCAACTATAGGTCAGTATACAGGAGCGACCGTAAGGAGCAGGCGGACGCGCGGGAGCTCGGGCGCATGCCCGCCGAGGAGCTGGGGGGGAGGCTCGCGCAGCTGGCCAACTATAGGTCAGTATACAGGAGCGACCGTAAGGAGCAGGCGGACGCGCGGGAGCTCGGGCGCATGCCCGCCGAGGAGCTGGGGGGGAGGCTCGCGCAGCTGGCCAACTATAGGTCCGTATATTGGAGCTGTTTTAGTGAGGGGGGGGAATAAGGTGGTTGATAGAAGATTGACAAATACCTTAGCGTCTTTAGCGTACCCGGGGCTAGATGGGGACACTAAGCTCCCCACAACCCGAACGGGACCATCTCGAAAGAGATGGTCCTGGGTCTGCCGGGGTGCGAGAGATATGCTTTCGGCAATCTCACCTTCGGCAACCAAGGACCCAAGATGGCGTGCGTTTTGGTCGGTTCGAGGCCTCCACCGGCTCCGTGGGGGTGGTATCCGTGGAGACTTTTTGTACGATAAAAAAAAGAGATTACATTAAGCTGTTATGGTTTTGGTAGCAACAAGACGCTGCATCTCGTTATAGTAATGCATTGCTGCACGTTACAGCAACACATTGTTGCAATATGTTGCAGCAACTTTATTAAAATATGTCATTAATCATACTGTCATGGTGTACGAATATATTCTTTAATATATTTATTTTAATTTTTTCTCAGGGATAAACAAATGCCGCTACTGGACGAGTGCCTACGCGCCGGCAAACAACTGATCGCTAAGAAGGATGTCACCGACACTCATGTCATTCGTGACAGGATGAAGGTATTTGTTTTTCTATTATGCACTAGTTTATACCCGTGGCTCCACCTGCTTGGCGTAGATTTTGTATGATTTAATTTTCATCCTATTTCCGGTTCGACGCAACCACGGAGAACAGATAAAGATTTTCTTCTCCATGTACGCAACCAATTACAATTAAACATAATGACAGTTTTTTTATGACCAACATGTTTCTTTAAAATAACCGGCAAGTGCGGGTCAGACTCGAGCACCGAGGGTTCCGTACAAAATTGAAAAAAAAATTTGAAGTAGTTCTTGCGTCCATGGGTAACAAACAGATATGTATCGTTCATATCCATACGAAAATTATAAATGCGAAAGTAACTCTGTCTGTATGTCTGTATGTTACGCTTTCACGCCTAAACCACTGAACGGATTTTATTGAAATTTGGTATAGGGATTAGACCATGAGAAAGGACATAAATGCTATGTTTGGTCGCGATAATCGACATCCAGGCGGCCTGAGCCGCTGTCAAAAGCTAGTAACTTTATAAATAATAGTAAAAAAAAAAAACAAATTGAAGGAGTTTTGTCTATCAACAACTTAAACTTGTTTTAGGCTTTGGAGAACATTTGGCGCGATTTCAACGCGACTCTGGAAGAGAAACAGAAGTTGTCCAAGCAGCGAGCCGATCAGCTCAATCAGTATGAAACACTCAAGTTACAGGTGAGTCCTATACACAACTATAAATTGAGAAGTAATTCCAACTCTTTCTTTCAAAGTCAGCAGGTTCGGTTCCTTTTTTATTTTTTATTTATGAAGCAAAATATACAAAGTTAGTAACACAAGTCGTCATATCGTTATTTTATACAATTTATTAGAAATATTCAATTAGTGATAATAGAGGGTAGACTATAATAATGTTAATGAGCAAGCGCGCATCAGCGGCTGCGCCGATCCTACGCAACGCAATTTCGATGACATACAGGCTGCTGTGGAGCAGCCAGCAGTACACATGAAACACACTACATAATATTGATTTTTGAAACATCGGACCAGAACTTTTGAGTACTTTAGACCTGTAAATGAAAACAGGTAAAGGAATACAGGGAACATAGGGACAGTATCTGCGACGGCGGCCCCTGTTCTTTGGACTGCACCCCAGATCACCTGTATACGTTGATCAGCGTTAATAATTTACTTGTACAATAGGTACAGAACCTGTAGTTTAGCCAGCGCCATAAATATCTATCTCTTCTTAAAACTATCGAATTAAGAGCAAATCAAACTGTTTTATTGATTTATATATTATTGTCCGAATTAAAGGTGTGTACCAAATACCAGAACAATCGGTCAACTGGAAGGGGGTCAAGGAACGAAATTAAGATCATTTTGAGCACTCTGTTCGTCAACATCTTTCTGATGCTGACTGCACAAATGTAGTATCGCCACTGGCATAAGGCTAAAACATTTTATACAAAGTTTCTAAAAACCTGTCTCTCTTCAGATCTTCGACTGGCTCCAATCGATGGAGAGCCGCGTGAACCGTCTCCAGCCTGTAGCCGTGGACCTTGACGTCATCAAACAGCAACAGGACGAGCTGAGACCCTTGGCTAAGGAGTACAGAGATGCCTCCATTACTATCGACAAGGTACACGCTAATTTGTTTCTAATTGCTAACAAAATAAGATTTCTTTTTGCATGGAAATAGTTGAGTGAGTTAGGTCATATGAAAAATAGTGACTATCAAATAACCAAAAGACAAGCATTTACCCTACATATAACATAAAATAAACTCACGCCTGTATTCCCCGAAGGGGTAGGCAGAGGTGCTAACACCCACATTTCGCCAGTTTATGTTTAGGTCCCAATGTAATAGGTGGCGAGCCTTTTGCCATTAACCGGGCACTTATAAACCTGCGATAAATACACACATAACTTCGAAAAGGATCGAAAAGTCATTGGTGTGTGCCATGGTAAACCTGGGATCGAACCCTAGTTTCTACAAAATGTTGTTCTATACTACTGTAACACTAACCGGGATATTTATCATGTTTTTTATTTCCTATGCCGCACCACTAATACCTGGAATTCCCTGCCACCTCTCGTGTTTTCTTCTTCCTACAGTCCCAGGTCCTTTAAGCGGAGCGTGAAAAGGCATCTAATGAGGCCGTCAAGCTGAGTGCCACCACTGTTAACATGGTACATGTTTACGATGGTGACCCTCTTTCCAAAACTTTGACTTTAGCTTAACATCAGGCGAGGTGAAGACAAATTGACGTGTCCCGGGTCCTGTACCCGGGACTGTAGGATGTCCATGTCAATCTCAAATCAAATATTGTCGTTATCCACAGGTGAATGAAGCAGGCGCGGTATACGAGGCCCTGGCACGGGGAGACCGCGCCGACAGTCCGCACCGCAAACGGCAGATCTACAGCCCCACCAAGCGGCAGACGCCCAGTGAGTACTACCATAAAACCTACTATGTATAGGAGACGATGGAATTAGATGAAGGAATTAAATAAAACCGGAATACTCTTTTTTTTCGTGTGGAAATCCCCTCGGTTACCTCCCCCGATAGAGCCGGAAGGGAAGGTTATGTCGGACTCGAACCATACAGGAGCGGTTATCGACGATACATCGATCGCACCCCGGTTGACCCAGGGCTATCCCTTGCGGTCTGACCCTCCTCGGGAAACCGGGATACTCTACCCAAATCTTTGAAAAAGATTTACATGGCTTAAAATTTCAACTCATTACGGCCGGCGGTCTTAGTGTATGTGAGTTTTTTAACTCCTAACTACCCGTAACGATGGCCATAAATGGTCGTATTACGACCAGGACTGAAGGCTTAACGTGCTTTCTGAGACACGGAATTACCCAGACCAAAAATTGCATTGAGAGGGAATCGGATATTCGGACCTGCGCTATTCAGAAAACTATTTTCTTTTTATGAGACCCGGTTTGAATGCAATATCTCAGTTCCCATCTGATAAGCTCAGGGACATTTTTGACTGATTTATTTTTGTTAAACTTCATTCAATTCATTTCTCGATTTAGGACGTTATCTAACCCATATGTTTTCCTGTGCAGGTCGTACCCTGGACGGACGTTCTCCTTCCCCCAGCAAGGGCCATGGCCTAGTCAGCCCGGGCTCTACCCACTCCACCTCAAGTGGTTTCTCGTCTAGACGCTCCAGTCAGGACGGATTCCACCTAGAAGGTAAGTCATATCAACAGTTTTTTTTTAATTAAATTTAATTTTAATTATTTTTTAATTTAAGAAATATTTAACTAACATTTAACTACGTCATACGCACCATCATATCGTGGTAGATATTCTTCTTCGTCCTAGCGGAGCTAAGGGTTTGGATTATAACATATCATAACATAACATAACATAAACTCACGCCTGTATTCCCCGAAGGGATAGGCAGAGGTGCTAGCACCCACATTTCGCCAGTTTATGTTTAGGTCCCAATGTAATAGGTGGCGAGCCTATTGCTATTAACCGGACACTTATAAACCTGCGATAAATACACACATAACTTCGAAAAGCATCGAAAAGTCATTGGTGTGTGCCATGGTAAACCTGAGATCGAGCCCGAGACCTCGTCTCAGCAGTCCATTACCCATATCACTAGGCTACCGCAGATAAATTATATTCGATATTTTCGGTGAAGGACTGGCATATGACCTCCACAACCCCTTGACGGTATCGAAGTATTGCAGTTAGACCAGTTGTTTGACTTTTTAGGGCTCCAAATACACGTAACGACCGACTTATGGCGATGCAGACCGACGGTTTAACGTATTCTCCGAGGCGCGACTAGACCAATGTGCATATAAATGTACTAGCTTTTGCCCGCGGCTTCGCCCGCGTGGATGTCGGCTATCGCGACCAAACATAGCCTATGTCCTTTCTCAAGATCTAACCTATCCCTATACCAAATTTCAACAAAATCGGTTCAGTGGTTTAGACGTGAAAGCGTAACAGACAGACAGACAGACAGAGTTACTTTCGCATTTATATAACCGGAGCGGGTTCGATCCCCGCTCAGTGCAAATATTTGTATGCGTAGCAGTCACATACATTACCGTGTCGGTCAAATATTTGGACTGAGCGGGAATCGTACTAGCTCCCATTGCGTAGTAATCGCGTACACTATCACCACGCCACAGAGGCTGTATCGTGGCCGTAGTAAACGTGGTAGATAACTGAAATGAGTTCTACATCTAATCTGACCCCCATTCCCCTCCCAGAGCTGTCGCCAGTACAGCAGCAGCTGTCAGAGATCAACAACCGGTACAGTCTGCTCGGCACCAAGCTGGCCGACCGCCAGGCTGAACTCGACGCCGTGCGGGAAGAACTGAAGAAACACCTCGACAGTCTGCGGGCGCTGAATACGTTCTTGGACAAGGTATGTGATCTTCGACTATAAATTATTCAAACTATATGCATAGCAATTGCCACAAAATAGATACTACTAATACAAGTTCCATATATACTATATACATCTCATAACATTGGTATTGATAGTTTAAGGCTAAGTAAATGTTTGTAAATAGACCAAAAAAAAAATGCCCGCTGAGTTTCTTGCCGGAGTCTTCTCAGGTCTGGGCCGCGTTTCGAACCGGTGGTCCATTTGCTAAAGTAGTATTTAATATTTACTTTATGTTGACGTTTTGTAAGGTTAATGGTCTATGCAGAATAAACGATTTTTGAATTTTGAACTTTAAAGAAAATATTGACATTAGCATACTCACGTATAACGCATATTTCGAGACATCTTTTCCGATGTATTTTGTTATCTGTGTCTGTACAGTTTAAAGTCAAATTATGTTATGTTAAACAATACCTAAACCGGAGATAACAGAGAAAACATATGGAGAAAGCAAAACATGAAATATAAACTTATTATGTTTTTATCACTGAGACTCAACTGAGTACAGACAAACTGTTCAAAACAGTTTTGTGAACCATTAGTAGATGCAATACTTATAAATTGTATGCTTAGTAAATAAATAAATTTAAAAAAAGAAAGGGAGAAATGCCAAGGTACTTGTGTGGTGTATTAAACAATCAATCACGTACGAAGTGTATCCCGAACAACACGTACACATATGAACGGACCTCAGACTCCAAAAGTGCGAGCTTTGAATGTAACCAGGAATATCAATTGGATGAAAAGAAACTTTATATTAGCGTTTTTCTCTGAAGCAGTTGTCAATTTCAGAAAATGAAACTACTATAAGATAATGCGAACTCAATATGTTTATAGGTGCAAAGACAACTGCCTAAAGAAACAGTTCCAAATACAAAAGAGGAAGCAGACAAGACGATCAAGCAAGCGCGTGCGGTTCTCGAGGAGATGTACGAGAAACAGAGCATTCTGGACTCCACTAAGACTCAGGTAAGATTATATCAACACATAGCTACTAACATACCATAGAGACCAGAATTTTCTTTATCTTTTTCGTGCCTAGGTCAATATTTGTCCATAATCACACCTCTCAGTTCAAAGATAGAACACAGTCTCTTAGAAGTAACCAATTCATTTGTGACTTGAAGATTCGCAAGTTATCTATAGCTTCTCAGAAACACAGACACATTAGCAGTTCACACAATGACGAATTACCACTCCGGCGACTGCCACCTGACCTCTGCAACCAATATCGAAGTGCGGTAGACAAGGCGCATACCGCAGGGGTTTGTGATAGCCACACAAAACTGCATAGCCTCTTCGCGTTGCGCCGTGCACATTAGGAAATTTCCCCCGCTGCAACAAAATAAATGTTATTAAACCTTTTAGGGCTCCAACTATCCGTAACAAATGTTTTAGATGTTGATGTTGTTCAATTGGCAATTGAAGGTAATTTTAAATCATTTAGTACTTAGAGTATAGATTTCTTCTTTAGATCTTTAATTTATATTCGATTATATCAGGAAAAATGAATTACTCACGTGGGGCTTGAACCTACAACCTTTCCCTTACAGGGGGAATGCTCCTACAACTGAGTTACTTTTCCTGGTGTAATCGAATTGTATAGTTAGCATAATAAATGCTATAAAATTTCATTCAAATATTTGGGCGGAGTAACCAAAAATGTATGTTTAAAAATGGTTGAAAAATCATTCATTGGTTCCTTTAGTAGATAGCTCCCATCCGTCTACCCAAGACGGATGTGCAGAAGAAAATGGATGGATTCTGGCATGGTTCTTTGGGTCAGTGGTGAGAGCATTCAAGGGTTCAAATCCCGCATGAACCAATTGAATTTTTCCTATCTTATCGGTTCGTAAGGCAATTGAAACCGACGAGCACAGACAATTCCGACGAGCTAATATACTCTCCAAGGCACGGTGCAGTCTCTCCTTAGTTCCATCCTTCAGAAGTAATTTATTGATTATATCTTGTACGCAGGTCCGCGAGCTACTGAAGCGCAAACAGAGCGTGTTAGGCGCAGATCGACTGCACGACGAGATGGAAGATGTGGGAGCGAGATGGAAGGCACTACACGACGCCTTCAAGGACAAGTGAGTTACCTACAATAATATGTGTTGTCAGTTTATAGGTACAGGCCACGATGAGAAAAAGCTCAACAACTACATAAAACAAAAAGATGTAATGAAAGGGAACGCCCTTATTGTTGCACACGTCCATATGTTACGATAACCTCTTTCCATCAAGTGGGTCGTGTGCTTGTTTGCCACCTAAGTAGTATAAAAAAATCAGTTGTCTATAAAGTCGGTTTACTGACGATATTTGAACGTGACAACGTCATAAGAAAATACTGATGGAATAGTTTCATTTTTCAAAAGAAAATTTTAATTTTATTTGTTTGATAGATATTTTGTATGGATATAGAGAAAGGGGTAAATGGAATCAAATTCAATCAGAATTGAATTGATCAAGTTACATTTATTTGTACGCATAAATACGATTAAATGATTATTTTTATTTTTATTTTTTTACAATGATGGAACGCCTCAGAGCGAGGTAACGCCGCATGACGTCATGTTTTTTTGTGCGTGCAGCCGGCTCCATCGAATTATAAGACGTTATCACGTCAAAAATTAATGCGATTGAGGTTATTGTGCTATACTTAATATTGGTAGCAACTTTGATATGTTAATTAGCACGAAAGCTCCATAAAAAAGTACCCTCTCAAATGACAAGCATGGAACGCGCGTTTTGAAAGTTTTGATAACCACACATAACCAAAATCAAATTTTATTTCTAAACCTATATATGTAGCTAGATATTATAAATATAATGTCTCCCATTTTTCCTAAGGATCCGTCTAATGGAAGAAATGAAGGACTTCCACGACACTCACAGCAATTTGTCGCAGTGGCTCAGTGCCAAGGACCGCATGATGACCGCCCTGGGACCCATCTCATCGGATTCTAGAATGGTCCAAACACAAGTACAGCAGGTAATATACATCTGGCAAGATTGATTTATCTTACATTATCTAATTAATATGATCGGAAAGCATGCTCCATTTAGAAATTAGGAGCCAATTTTACTGGCTTTCCTTTAAGGATTGGGGGTCAGAAGACAGACGTTGTCGCTGTCGCAAATACCAAGACAAACCAAATAATATTATAGTAGGATAGCATATTCTAGGCTCCAAAATAAAAGTTGATGCAACCCGTATGGATTTGATGGAGAAGAAATTCGGACTTTTAGAGCTTTCTTCTCTCCTTCTCCCCTTTTCCATATTTAGCTTCTCTAGGAGCGACTACGGCTTGACCCTCCAATCTTGGTGGCCTGAAATACAGGATCCTTCCTAGTTTGGGCACCAGTCTCCCACATGAAATGGTATATAATATCAAGTCAACTCGTATGTATGTAAACGATAATGTGGTGAGAAAAATAAACAAGTTTTTTATTATTATTATATTATTATTACTCTCGACAAGTATACACCAGTGGGATGAAAATTTTCTAAAGAAAAGCCGATGGAAAATATCTTAACTTGATCTAGGTTATCATGCAATATGTGACCCATTGAGAAGCCGGCAGGAATCGGGTTGTAAGGACCCCTCACCAACTTAACACATTAGTAAAACAGGATACTCTTCTTATAGTATGAGATTGGTAGCCAGTCAGATCCTTATCACATACCTAATACCACATATCCATACAATCCATTAAATCCTCTCCATCCGTCTTTAGGTGCAGGTCCTTCGCGAAGAGTTCCGTGGCCAGCAGCCGCAATTGGTACACCTGGAGGAAGTAGGAGCTGCAGTGCTGGACCGCCTGGAACCGCAGTCGCCTGATGCTAATAAACTCCGCCAGAAGGTGGTAGACCTTCAGGATAGGTGGAACGATCTGTTGAACAAGTAAGTTTGCACTACTATACCAATATATATTATAATTGTAAATTAATTGGAAATATTAAAAAAAAATACTTGTAAGCTTCATATTAACCCAAATATTTTTAATGATTGTTTTTAAGGCAGGCAGGAGTTGGTTAAGGCATTCCCTCTGTAAGGGAAAGATCGCGGGTTTGAGTCCCGCCCGAGAAGATTATCATAGTTAGCATACTTGCTGTAATAATAATGCTGTAAAATTCATTCAAAAAGCCGATAAGTTTTTTTTATAAAATGTCCATTTTAAAATTTTATATTCAATTATTCACACAGACTGGAGAAACGCGCGGATAGTCTCGGCGCGGCCGCGGACACTTCTCGGGAGTTCGACGCAGGTTTCACACGCCTCCGCGACGCGTTGCATACCATTAGCGACAAACTGGATGATGTAGCGATGGAGAATGAACCTGAAGACCAACTCAGGAAGATCGAGGTAAGAGAAGAATTGACTGCTTCTATAAAATGATTTTCAGGTTAATACTTGAAGACATCTTCTAACTTCTGCATTAGAGATCGCCTATTTGGGTTAAAAAAATGTACTAATAAAGTCTATATCCACCACAGGACTTATAACTTGCGGCAGTTCTATTTACGTAGAAAAATTCTCGAACAGTTTTAAGTAATAATTAAATATCAACCTTATTCCATTGGGCCAAGGCTTAAAATAATAAACAACTGTTATCGGACAACTTTTTATTTTTTTAATCTAAGACACATCAATTTGACTTCACCTCAAACATTTAACATTTATTGTTGTTTATTATTATCAACTTTGTCTGAATGAACTAAGGTTGATATTTAAATACCACTTAAAATTTGGTCGAGCATTTTTCTGTCAGATTTGCGTTGACTGTAAAACGTATATAGATGGAAATTAACCACTCTACTATTTAAAGTCTAAGTACCGCAGTTTGTAGAGTATTCCCTTAAGAAAGGGTGGTCGTTCGTACGGTCTCTTTTCGATTTAAAGTTTTTTTTTTATAAAGGACACATCAATTGACTTCACCTCACCTGATATTAAGCTGAAGGCAAAGTCTCGGAAAGAGGGTCACCATCGTAAACATGTACCGTGTTAACAGTGGTGGCACTCAGCTTAACGGCCTCATCAGATGCCTTTGCACGCCCTACTTAAAGGACCCGGGAGTATAGGAAGAAGGAAATACGTGAGCTAGCACGGAGTTCCAGGTCTTAGTGGTGCGGCATAGGAATGAGTCACTGAAACGCTTGGTTCTAGCAGGTGTACTCTGCAACGTATACGGATGACATCTTAGCCCTGCACGTGTCGTCCTGTAAAGGAAAGGAGAGAAAGTGAAATTATTTGCGTAGACACTCAAAAATCCTAATCTGTTTAAGGCCTATTAAATATCACAATCTAACCCCTCATTTATTTCCGTTCAGAACTTAGAACGTCAACTGGAAGGCCAGCGTCCTCTGCTAGCGGACCTGGAGGCCGCCGGGGCCGCCCTGTCCACCGTACTGTCGGACCCCGCCTCGCGACAGGACATACAGAGCAAGCTGGCGGCGGTCGCCCGCCAGTACGACAACCTGCAGAGGAAACTCGACCATAGGAAGGCGGAGATAGAGGCGGCTTTGAAGTGAGTACTCGACTGTTGATATGTCTAATGTGTTTGCACATCAATAGCTTTCTATTAACAAGCTTTGTAACTATTAGTAAAGAGTGTATTATTTTGTTTTGCGCCAAAACGTTTATTGGGATTGTGAGAGATTCAGAAAGTGAATTTAGAATCACGAAAATTTTACAAAGTACAAGTTAAAAAAAGTAATAAATAAAATGGAAAACCGAAAAGTAATGATAAATCTACGTCTATCTCTGTCTATCTATGCTAATATTCGGCAGCTTCTAATCGGCAGCATGGATATGACTCCCCTGGTTTTACACACGTTTTTCCATCAGGTGGGCAGTGTACTTGCTTGCCACCTAAGTGGTATAAAAAAAAACTATTAAATTTTCCACATGTGTACGTTAAAATGATTAGACTCCTACTGTTATTATAATCTTCTACACACTTCTTCCACAGTATTTATTATATTGAACCTGACCGGTTTTGCATTTCTGTGTTCGGCTGTGGAAAAAGTTAAATAGTATTCTAAAACAACCATTACCTTCTACCAGGGATGGCCGCAACCTCGAAGAGAACGTATCCCGTACCCTGGGCTGGCTGCAGTCGGAGCTGGGCGCGCTGCCGGGCCGCCTGCTGGTGTCGGCCGACTGCACCAAACTGCAGCAGCAGCTGGAGAGGCACGAGCCGCTGTACAGAGAACTCACGCAGAAGGAACATGAACTCATCATGTTGCTCGACAAAGGTGAGATATTGTATGACTCCTTCTTTATTATGCTGTTGACATAACAGCAAAATCTTCTTAGATATACATTGCTTCAAGCACTTATGCTTGAAGGGGTTGGTGGTGCTGTATTATTGCCCATTTTACATAACATAACATAGCATAAACTCACGCCTGTATTCCCCGAAGGGGTAGGCAGAGGTGCTAGCACCCACATATCGCCAGTTTATGTTTAGGTCCCAATGTAATAGGTAGCGAGCCTATTGCCATTAGCCGGGCACTTATAAACCTGAGATAAATACACACATAACTTCGAAAACCATCGAAAAGTCATTGGTGTGTGCCATGGTAAACCTGGGATCGAACCCGAGACCTCGTCTCAGCAGTCCACTACCCATACCACTAGGCTACCGCAGATAGATAACCCATTTTAAGGCTACTATTATGTTTGATGTAATAATCATTTCAAAAAAAAATAACGGTCATATCGCTCGACTTAAATCAAACTCAAGTCGATTACATTAGGAAAAATGAATTACTCAGGTGGGGCTTGAACCCACGACCTGTCGTTTACAGGGGGAATGCTCTTCCAACTGAGCTACTGAGTTGCGCCTGAATCAATTCAATTCTCCTTCTCTTTATATCCGTCTTTAATGCGAAGGTGGATCTACCAACACTCTTACGAACTGTTGGAACGAATGAATGATTTTTCAACCATTTTTAAACATTGATTTTTTATTACTGCGCCCAAATATTTGAATGAATTTTTTATAGCATTTATTATGCTAACTATACAATTTGAATTCGAATATTAAACTCGTGTTTGCCATTGAAAGTAAAACATATCAATATATTCTTTGTATATCACTAACGTTTCTGTTCTCTTTCCTCGAAGGTCGTGAGATGGAGAAGAAGCCAGCGCACCAGAACCTGCGCAAGGACCTGGACAGGATCCAGGCGCAGTGGGACAAGCTCAAGCGGGAAACCGTCGACAGGTACACTCGCCTGCAGACCGCCATGGTGAGTTTGGGTTTATAATTGAACTAAATGATATTTTACTATATTTCCTGATTTATTAAATACGTGGAAACTCGACAGAACTGGAGTACTGTGTCCAACCACGAGTTTCCTTCTTTTTGAAATCCCAAATTCTTTAAACGGATAATTAAAAAACGACTCAGACTCAGCCCCGGATGTACGGCTTGAGCCAACAATAGTGCCCGGCAAGCGGCAATAGCCTCGCCTCACAATTGGTGAAGTGCTTTTTTCATCTCTGCCTAAACCTCTGGGGAGTAAGGTGTGATTGTATGTATGTAAAAAAGCATCTGTCCAATTTTCCTTAGAACGTTTTCACAATAACCGATCCGATATCGTTGTCTGTGTTGGTCGGATGATGTGAAAACTCTCTTATTTTCAGTGACAAACCTTTTCGTAACTACGCGCGTTTGTTAATAGCCGACACATTTAAGTTGGCCTAATTTTTCGCCCGTTCTAAATATGAACAATAGTAACCAACTGAAATCTATCGTATTCTCACGAGTGCACTTGATACCCAATGTCATTCTGAACAATGTCCCAGCTATCAAACTAGACACCACCAGTGTAGGAATTTGAATTAATGGCTTTTTCTTTTTGATCTTCACCCTTCAGCTTACAATCAAGCATGATTATTATAGGTATTCCTAAATATATTAACATTTGATCATCATTCTATCAAACAGGAGCACTGCCGTAAGTTCCACAAGGCTCAGGAATCCTTCACGCCCTGGCTGACAGACGCAGAAGACAGGCTGAAGAAGCTACCAGCCACTGCCTTCACTAAGAAGGAGGTAGAGAAGCAGTTGAGAGAACTGCAGCAGATCAGAAATGATATTTGGAAGAGGTGAGTACTCTCTACCTTCCATAGCACGACATTGTAGACTCCTTCTTCTATGATTTTCTTCTTCCTGACAGCCTCTATGGCGTGGTGGTAGTGAACGCGACTGCTACGCAGGAGGCGTGGGTTCGATCCCCGCTCAGTACAAATATTTGTATGCTTGAATACGGCTATTTGCATTGGTCTGGGTGTTTCTATGTTTAAAATGTATGTATTTACAAAAAAAAAAGTATCTTAGTATGTTTATCCGCATTCTAGATTCCATAACACAAGCTATTTAAGCTTACCATGGTTCTCGATGTGTAGAATGTTGTGGAATATATTATTTTATTTTTTTATTCCGATATTCATACGACGCGAGTGAAACCGTAATGTGATGTTAGTAGTTAATTTTAAATGTAATATCTATTTATTTAAATTAATTTTGTAGCAAAATTTTATAAGAAATGCTCAATTTTAGGTCTTGTTTTAATGTAGTAGTAAAATAAAACCATTTTTATCTTGTAGGTCTGGTGAATACGAGAACAATAAGACTCTTGGCGAGACCTTCATTTCTGCGTGCGATGTCGACCAAGAAATCGTGAGGAAGTTGCTGGATAGCATGAAGGAACGATGGGACAGAATTAACAACGGTACGAATGCTTTACTTGAATGGGTAACTTTAATTGTTTGTGTCATTATGAGAAGAATATTTTTAATTTTTCCCTATTTATTCGATTTGTATAGTTAGCATACTTAATGCTGTAAAAATTCCTTCAATTGTTTGGGCGCAGTTATCAACAATCAATGTTTAAAAATGATTGTAACATCATTCATTGATTCCGATAGTTCGTAAGAAAATCGGTAGATGACGCCACGTCGCCTTAAAGACGTATAAGATGGGAAATTTGAATCATATCGGGCGTGTCTCGGTAGCCGAATTGGTCAGGCATTCCCCCTGTAAGGGAAAGACTGCAGGTTCGAGTCCCGCCCGAGAAGATTCTTTTTCCCTATGTATTCGATTTGTATAGTTAGCATACTTAATGCTGTAAAAATTCCTTCAAGAAGAATAATGAGTTCCTGACTCCATTAAGGTCTTCATTAAGGGGCTAGTCTAGGGGCCTAATATTATGCCACCGTAACGTTCGTACTCCAACTCGTTGATAGACGAGCTCAGTTAGAGGAGCATTCCCCCTGTAGCCGTTGAAGTCCCACTTGAGTAATTATTTTTTCTGATGTAATCGAATTTAGTACACCCACCCATGCTATTATCGTTACTGTATCGAAAATTCCATGCAACTTTTTCACTAAGTCATTCAGTTCGAAATACATCGGGAAAAAGAAGCGCTCAAGTGGGACTTGAACCCACGCCTTTCCCTTACAAGGGGAATGCTCTTCCAACTAAGCTATTGAGGCACGCCTGGATCACTTCAAATTTCGAGTCCTGATCATGTTGCCTAAAAATCAAATTGACTACGAAGCAAAATGCCTAAAGGTCAAGTCTAAAAAGCTAAATCCCTATAAAGCAAATTACCTAAAACTCAGTATGCCCAAACAGCAAGTTGGCTAAAAATTATGAAGCCTATAAAACAAAAAGCTTACGAAGCAAATTGCCTAAAATTAATCATGTCTAAACATGTCTAAGAACCAGAAAGTCTACCGAGAAAATAGCCTAAAATAATAAGAAAGTCGGCTTTTGACTACGGGATATACATATTTATATTACATCTTGAGATAGAATATTTTATCGCTCGTCATACATTAAAAAAGTGGTCATTTTACGTTTAAGTCATTTTATAACGTAGTCATTTCAAGTTTTAATCGCTAGTCTATTACTCTAACGGCATTCTGAAAATAAGTCGTTTAGCGATTTAGGCATTTTGCTTCCTAGGCGAATTAAAAATTAGTCACTCTTTCTTGGTGGCAATTTGCTTTTTAGGTAATATGATTAGGAAAGCAAATTTCCCTTCTCTTTATATCTGTCTTTAAGGGCGACGGTGGAGTCATTCAGTGTAATTTTGCGGGTAGTTACAAATATGTTCTCTCTTCCCACAGAGGTGCTCCAACAAGTGGAGTTCCTTGAGAGTACAGCGCGCAAACTGGGCGAGTTCGCGGAACGAGTGCGCGCGGTACACACGCCGCTGCAGCGCTGCGAGGAGCGCCTCACGGACGCGCTGAGTGCGCCGCCTGCGCATGCGCAAGAAGCCGTGGCGCGCCTCACTGAGCAAATACACGCGCTCAGGGCGCCGCTACAGGTAAGGAGAATCTTCTAGAACACTTATTGAGAACACTTGTACTTTTTCCACTGTATTTATTCTATTACACCTAACCGGTTTCGCCTTACGGCATTCTCGAAGGTTTTCATTTATCAAAAGTTTTGGATGTTGTCAATATGTATAACAATGAATTCTACCAAGTGCCATCAATCAACACTATAAATAATATAAACTTCTAGAACATTCGGTGTATGATTAGGAGAGGAGTTTTTCATAAAAAATACATATACTCCCACCTGTAAATCCCCGAAGGGGTAGGCAGAGGTGTATTAACACCCACGTTTCGCCAAATATGATTTTCGATCCCACGTAATAGAAGGTGAGCCTTTTGCCGTCTTGCAACTTTACGACACCCACAGGAAGAACTGGGGTGGTTTTATTCTACTTCACCGGGAAGCAATATGGCATAAGGTCGTTAATAAAACCAACAAAGTCATCGTTGACATTTGAGTTTAATTTTTTTTCGTCTACCCTCAAAAATGCAAAATTTAAAAATCTGTGCTGAGTTCTATTTGAGGGTGTATTCTGTGCTTAATATCTTTAAAACTACACCTTGACACTTTTGATATGAAACGTTTTAAACGTTTTATTACCGCGCCTTGGCAGTAAAACCAACTGCTGCATGTCTTGTCCTATGTGTCAAGATATTTTAATTTTCATTCAGTCAAATAATTATAAAATCAACTCCAATATTACACACAAGTAAAGTTGGCAGTTGGCAGTTTTTTGACGTGACAACGTCTTATAATTCGATGGAATAAAATTAAAATCTTCTTTTGAAGAATGAAACCATTCCATCAGTTTTTTCTTATGACTATCGTCAGTAAACCGACTTTACAGATAACCGATTTTTTATTTAACTCCCCTGGTATTTAAGTATTCCACACTAATAAAACTTAAAACGCTAACCTCCCCACCTCCCCACAGAGCATAACCGTCGCAGCCGATGACATCGTGACCCTCGCCCTAGAGTGCAGTGGTCGTGACGCAGGCAACCGCGCGCGAGCAGTCCTGGATGAGCAGGTTCAAGCCCTGGCCGAGCGCCTGGACGACCTGGAGGCGAGAGCGGGAGAGGCCAAGGGACGACTGGCCGGGGCCGCCGCCGCTACGCAACTGTTCCAAGTAAGCTTACAACAACATTAATGTTCTTAATTTAAATTTAGTCTTTTTTTTTTCAAAATATTTTAAATTTAAGAAACGCCAATGTTGAATCGAGCTATTGTATCTTTGTAAATGTATTGTTTTAAAAAGATAATAAATATAAGCAATTCCCGCTTTTTTCATTGTACCAGACTAGGTAAGGTTCTAGTGGTACAATTATGTAGAGTGTGAATTAACTTAACATATGATAAAAAATATATAAAGGTTATTATTTTCATACCGCGGAGTTTGCAAAAACAGCCAGCATACCAAAAAAAATGTCTTAGCAAAGAACAACGATAACATCTTCAAATTCAACAAAGACACACACTCACACCTATTTCCCTGCGGGGTAGGCAGAGATAACTTTGACTCTACCCTCACATACTTCACCTCAATCATTAAATAATTGAAATAATCTTAATTAACCATTTTTCTTCAAGGACAAAGTGAAGTCTCTCTCCCACGACTTATCGGACTTAGAGAAAGAACTCGACGGCATGAAGCCTCCTGGCCGCGACATCAAGACTGTCAGACAACAGTTGGACGATATTGGTCGGTTCTACAAACGACTGGAGAATGCCGACGACTTGGTCGGAGATACCGAGAGGGCTGCCGAACAATTGGTCGACAGTGGTTATACTGTTGACACTGCCAAGACTAGGGACCAGGTATGTTCAACATTTTTGAAATTCCGTAATTGAAAAAATTATGAAGGGATTTGTGATGAAGTTTTGCTCATTTCACAATATGATAGACTGAATCCTTAATAACCGTTATATAAAATTTCGTAGATTTGGTTATTTATTACATGAAGTTATTAATTGTGAGATAATCTAGGTTGCCCAAATTGGGAGTTGTTTAACAAAAAATATTTGATTTTCAAAACAGTTTTTATAGTTATACCTATGTCTAATAAGAATTATGCTTCAGTGACACAGTGGTGTCTAACTGATAAACGCCGGGGTTTGAATTCCGATTGTCAGACAAAGGTGTTGGATGTATTCGAATTTCAAATATTTGGGCGGAGTCATCAAAAAGTAATGTTTAAAATGGTTGAAAAATCATACATCGGTTCTAACAGTTCGGCAGAATGTTGGTAGATGGCTCCACCGTCGCCTTTAAAGACGGATATAAAGAGGAAATTTGAGTGAATCAGGTGTAGCTCAAAAGCTCAGTCGGAAGAGCATTCCCCCTGTAAGGGGGTCATAAATTAATGTAGAAATATATTGATAACCATCAGCCATGAAACTTAATATCTATTTTTTCTTTTCCCAGGTGGAAGGACTCCGCAAGCAACTCGCCAAGCTGGACGAGCGCGCTCGCTCCAAGGAACAAGACCTGGACGATACTCTCAGCAAACTGGAGGCCTTCTACAAGGCGTACGACTCTGTCATGGATGACGTCAATGAGGTGAGCGTTTGTACACCAACAGGCTTAGTGGTGAACAGACCTCCTTTATGCCCGGTTTTCCCCATTGAACCTGGAATTAGTTTAGAACTGAGGACTTTCTGTAATTAAATCCGATTGCTTTAGATTAAATTATGAGTATGAACGGGGGCATAGCTTCTTTGTATTGTAAAAAACGCATTAAAAGGTTCATTATTTTCCTGGTTAATCAATTAAGCCAGGTCACACAAAATAAAATCCAGGCAACACAAAATTTTGCTCCAATATCCTCTGACTGTATTACTAATTGCGACATTTTTTTACCAGGCCTCCGAACAAGTCCGCAGTCTGAAACCGGTATCCTCGGAAGTGGAACAGATCCGTGCCCAGCAGAAGGACTTCACGGAACTCAAACGTCGCACCCTCGAGCCGTTAGGACAGAATGTGGCACACTGCAATAAGATCGGACAGGGCCTGGTGCGGTCTGCTCTACAGGGCGTCAGTACTCAGGTCTTGGAGAAAGACCTGGAGAAGATGAATGACAAGTGGAACGCGCTGAAGGAGAAGGTGAGTGCTCAATCGAATATCGACTTTATTGCTTTCAGATGTAAGTTTCTTTTGGAATGTAAAGTATGCAAAGTATTTGACATAAATTTTAACTTTACAATTAGAAAGTCGAAAGGTTTTGTAGTAGAAAATAATTGTTTTTTTTTTTCATTTATTGCATGATTACAATGTAATGAATACGTTACAATATGTTTGATGTAGTCTGGTACCCGGATTAAGATTAAATTTGTGTTTAGGTTACCAGTTCTATAACGAGTATAACAATTTTTCATTTTAAAAGCTGATTTCACCAATGATGGCAACCGAAATCAATTAAATTAAACTGCATTATAGCGTTTTATCCAATAAATTTGACTAAAACGTGAGACATCATTTTAGCTGAACGGCTTTTCATTTGGAATACATAGGGAAAAATAAATCTCGGGCCGGACTCAAACCCGCAGTCTTTCACTTACAGGGGGAATGCCTTGACCAATTCGGCTACCGAGACACGCCCGATGTGATTCAAATTTGAGACGGTGGAGATGACTCCACCGTCGCCGTAAGAACGGATAAATAGAAGGGAAATTTGAATATTCCATTTGTATAGTTAGCATAATGCTGTAAAATTCATTCAAGGCTTTTCATTTTTCACCAGTGGACTTCCATTTAACTAAAGTGGTTTCTCATAAATTCATCTCGTTTAGTAAAACCCTATTTTAAAACAGTAGTAATACAGTTCCGTTTAAAATTGCCCGACTTGGAACTTACATCATTAGAACCTATATCTGATCTCTTTAGAAGAGGGTGATGACGTAAAATTCGATATTCTACAACCTAATTCTCTATCTATAGACGAACGAGCGCGAGCGTCGATTAGACGTGGGTCTACTGCAATCTGGCAAGTTCGCGGAAGCCCTAGCTGGTCTAGAAAAGTGGCTGGCGGATACCGAAGATATGGTCAACAACCAGAAACCACCATCAGCTGACTACAAGGTGGTGAAGGCACAACTGCAGGAACAGAAGGTACGGGTTTAGAATCTCTGATTAACATGATATACTTTACGCAATGACGTATTAATATGTAGACAAGGCATGCAGGAACATCGCAGTATTAAAAAATGTAGCAATTCCTATAAAATAATTCCAGCTCATTATTATTAATTTATATCAAAAAAATAATACCTCATCATCATTCGTTTATATGAATTACATTATAATTTATTTCCTATATTCATTTAAAAACACATAATCATATAAAATACATCAAAATTTTCAAATTAGCGCACTATCGCGTCTTTGATTCCTTCGTAAAATCAGGACAATTATTTTGATGTTGTTGCCATTTTAGAGTGCGGCCAACGCATCTATAGTTTATAATATATCACCACATAAATCTTAATTCTGTAAATAAAAAGATACTGCAGGATATTACTCTATGTGACTCACAATCAAAAAACGGCGTTGATAGGATCTTACCAAATTTGGATAGGTAGAGGGGGGAACACTTGTGACGGTGGAGGTGAGCGCTGATGCATCACAAGGTGGCCACCCTAAACCTACACCTGGGTCGCAAGTCCCAGGCGCCGTCACAGTGTTCCTCTCTGTACCACGCCATGGACCCGGCGACCGCACGGTGAATCCATGGAATGCTAAGAACCGGATCTCTATATTATTTATTCTTTCCCCACAGTTCCTCAAGAAAATGCTAATGGACCGTCAGAACTCGATGTCATCATTGTTCGCGATGGGTAGCGAAGTGGCCGCCGGTTGCGAAACTGGCGAGAGGAAGGCGATCGAGAAACAGCTGAAGGGACTCATGGAGAGGTTCGACGCGCTCACCAACGGGGCTCAGCAGAGAATGCTTGACCTCGAACAAGCTATGAGGGTAAGTTTTGGAATTCTTCGTCTAAGATATGTTACTACATCTGGAGATACATTGCTATTTTCGTGACCAGTTATTAATGATTATACACATAAATAAAGTTCCTTTTTGTATTGGCTTTGGCGCTTTTTGGGAAGCAAATACCATTTGATGACAGCCTCTGTGGCGTGGCGGTAGTGCACGCGACTGCCACGCAGGAGGCCCGGGTTCGATTCTCGCTCAGTGCAAATATTTGTATGCATGAATATGGCTATTTGCATTGGTCTGGGTGTTTCTATGTATAATATGTATGTATTTACAAAAAAAAAGTATATAAGTATGTTTTACATAAATTATAACGGGAATTAACGCGATCATGGTATAGGTACATACCTTTGATTTGCCTGACGTTTCGACCAGGTTACACCGGCCGTGGTCACAGGCTGACTGGCGCAGTAGTGCACGCCCGCCGTCTTCGAGTCCGTGAGGTAGTAGGTTCTTCATCTACCCGCACATTCTCGATATTTTGTTTTCGCCATGTACCGTCACATACAACACTCACAGTGTCCCTATTCTGTACGCTAACTGTCCGTTGTCTATCCGACTGCGCAGAAAAGCGAGGCTGCATGTTTTTTATCACTGGAGTCCATGTTGCAGATAACTTAAATCCATCTTCCCGATTGAAATTTTTATGCTTCTTGATTTCAATCGCTTCACGTACAGCTCTTGAGTAGAAGTGACGTTCGGTGGAGAGGACTTGCGTTTGGTGGAATTCAATCCAGTGATTAGTACCTGCTTCTAGCAGGTGTTCTGCGATCGCGGATTTAGCAGTCTGGCGATTCTTTACAGCTGCGATGTGTTCCTTGACTCGTTCAGCAATAGTCCGCTTCGTTTGGCCTATATACGAACTACCGCAGCTGCAATCTATCTTATAGACACCCGGACACTGTAACGGTAAGACATCCTTTGGTGTACCCACTATATTGTTTACTTTTATGCCTGGTGTGTATACTGTCGGAATGGAGTATGTTTTTAACACGGAGCCGACTTTGTCCGTTACTCCCTTGACATAGGGCATATAGGCTGGCTGTCTGCTCACCTCTGGATGTCTCCGCTTCAACGCCTGTTGTTTCCGTCGTCTGTTCACCTCATATCCGTTATTTTTGAGTACCTCCTGAACATGATTCAGCTCTCGCTCCAGATGTTCAGGGTCACAGAGATCATAAGCTCTGTTCCTGAGTGATGTCATAACGGATTGCAGGTGTCGGGGATGGTGATGAGACGTGGCGTGTAGGTATCTGTCCGTATGTGTAGGCTTCCGGTACACACAGTGTGACAAGGACCCATCTGATCTCACGGCTACTTTTACGTCTAAGAATGACAACGATCTATCCTTCTCCATCTCATATGTGAACCTTATCTTGGGATGAATGGAGTTTAGATGTTGTATATATTGATTTACTTCCTGCTGACTTCCTTTGACAATGCTGAAGATGTCATCCACGTATCGCTTCCAAAGTCTGATGGTCTTCGGGCCGAGACTCAGCGCTTTCTCTTCAAAATGTTCCATCCAGATGTTGGCAAGTACAGGGGCTACAGGACTTCCCATTGCGACACCATCTATCTGTAGGTAATGTTGGCCTTGGAAAAGGAAGTAGTTGCCATCTAGACAGTGTTCAAGTAGATCAATATAGTTAAAGGGCAGCTCGTTGTCGCTCAACAGATCTTTTACGACGTTCATACATTCTCTTATAGGAACGTTGGTGAAGAGAGATTCCACGTCAAAGCTCACCATGACGTCATCCGGTTCTAGCTTGAGATCTTTTATAATTTGTATAAAGTGCCGTGAGTCCTTCACAAAAGACGGTGTTCTGCCTACCAGTGGTTGCAATACTGACGCAACGTGCTTCGCAAGATCGTAAGTAGGAGATGCTATTTGACTTACAATTGGCCGCAGTGGCACGTTGGGCTTATGTATTTTTGGCAGACCATACAACTTGGGTGGCTGGTCGAAACGTCAGGCAAATCAAAGGTATGTACCTATACCATGATCGCGTTAATTCCCGTTATAATTTATGTATATCATGGAACGCGAGAGTTTAAAAGTTAGATAAGTATGTTTATCAGCATTCTAGATTCCATAACACAAGCTATAAAAAGCTTACCATGGGTCTAGATAGCGTTGTGTAGAATCTTGTGAAACATTTATTATTATTATTTGATCTCCCAACCTCTTGGGAGAAAGCCTGCACCTCGGTTTCATTCAATTAAAAGCGTCGGTAGCTTAGTGGTTAAGGAGTCGGCCTTACGATCGAGAGGTCCCGAGTTCGATCCTGGCCATTACACTACCGGCGTGAACCCACTCCTAGCACAAGCATTTTAGCTTAGTTGGAGGGGTTAGAGGGAATATTAGTAACTTAGGTTCTAATATTCTCTTAAAATAAAAAAATTAAAAACCCGTTGGTGTTTTTTTTTTAAATGTTCTTTAACTCTTCTATTATTTATATGTATTTTTATCCTCAGGTGGCGAAGCAGTTCCAAGAAGAGTTACAGCCCTTAGTGGAATGGCTCGGCGCCACTGAACGAAAGGTGAAGGTTCTGCAGCTGGTGCCCACTGATGAGGAGAAGATCCAGCACAAGATCAGAGAACACAAGGTACTGTGTAAACTGAAATAAATTTACGACTATCTCCTTTCACAAAAATAATGAATTTAGCGCATTTAATTATTTTTTTTCAATTAGCAGTGGAAGGTGTCTCTACCTACAGTGCTTACTCCGTTTGAAACGAGGCGTGACTGTATTTATGTATTCACCATATTGAGAACACTTGTACTTTTTCCACTGTATTTATTATATTACCTGACCGGTTTCGCCAAAGGTTCTTAAAAATTATAGGTACCTAATAATCGTCCTGAAAATATTAAACTCCTGTATATTTGAGTTTTTAAGCGGGGCGTGAAAAGGCACCTGATGAGGCCGTCAAACTGTGTAGCCACCACTGTTAACATGGTACATGTTTAAGATGGTTTTAGCTTACCACCAATTGACGTGTCCTTTTATAAACTATCGTATTTCACCGGCTCGCTGATGCCCACGAGAGTATAACACACTTACAGACACTTATATTATGTAATCCGTGCTCTCACACGATAACTCGCATTGTGATAAGGCGCCATTTTCTGACAGCCCACTCCGCCTGTGTCTGTGGTTAGAGGTTACGCCCATAGACAATCGAGACGATGTGAATATGCTTTATTGCATACACTACAGGAATCATTGCTAAAAGGATTGATCTGTCATCAACACATATCTAATCAAGTATTTCTATCTCAGGCCCTCCACGAAGACATTATATCGAAGCAGCCTCCGTTCAAGCAGCTGACTGAGACGGCCTCCACCCTGATGGGTCTGGTCGGAGATGACGAGGCCACCGCACTGGCTGACAGACTTCAAGCCGCTACCGACAGGTAACTACCCATACTTTTTGTCTTATCTTTTAGGTATTGAAATGAAATGAAATGAAATTTATTTGCAGAAATATGGTAGGCACATGGTTGTAAACATATGAGTGTTTGAATCACATATTTTGTCAGTCAATGTTCTGACACGCAAAAATACAGTGTACATGCATCATTAAATTTACCTAAATTTGATCAAATTGTCATGTCAAATGTCTTGATAAATTGTTGTCAAATAAAATAATTTAAAGAATTCTCAATTAATAAGATTGAACCCAAAATAAATACAAATCAATTAAAAACACAATTATGCAATAGTGTGTAGAATTCTAACCCCAAGAATCTATTGTAGGCTAAAAAGGTAGCTTATATGTTATTCCAGACTACATCCTATACTTGTACCAAATTTTAGCAAAAATCGTTTAGATGTTTGAGCGTGATTGAGTCATTAAATTTTTGCCAACGACTTCTGTTGCGTGACGGTGGAGCGTTCGGCAGTTTTGTCAGTGGTTGCGGGTTCGATCCCTCCTCTATGTATGTACATAATATTGTATAGCCTAGTGGTATGGGTAATGGACTGCTGAGACGAGGTCTCGGGTTCGATCCCAGGTTTACCATGGCACACACCAATGACTTTTCGATGCTTTTCGAAGTTATGTGTGTATTTATCGCAGGTTTATAAGTGCCCGGTTAATGGCAATAGGCTCGCCACCTATTATATTGGGACCTAAACATAAACTGGCGAAATGTGGGTGCTAGCACCTCTGCCTAAGAATACAGGCGTGAGTTTATGTTATGTTATGTTATAATTTCAAACAATTATTATTCATTAAAATAATGAATTAATTGAAAGCATTGTCTTGCCTATTTACAATATAAGTATACTGGGTGATAGTATAGTCGTTTTGGATAAAAATAATTTCGGGACACTTTCGAAAGAAAAACCATTTGGAAGTATTTATTTTTGCGAAATTTCCTTAATATTTCTATCTCTTTTCAAACTTGCCCGTCTAACATCCAACGTGTGTTCCCCAGATACCAAGCGCTAGTAGAGCACAGCCTGAACATCGGGGACCTGCTGGAGAGCTCCCGCAAGGGTCTGCGGCACCTGGTGCTCACGTACCAGGACCTGTCCGCCTGGATGGACGGCATGGAGCAGTACCTCGCCAAGAGGAAGATCCTACCGGTCCACATGGAGAAGCTGCTGAGGCAGATGGATGAACTGGCTGTAAGTACATTTGCTTGTTTTTATGCTAGGTAGTAGACTGCAAGCCCACGCTTTTTTTATCGTGCGAAAAATCCCCACGGATACCAGTCCCACGGAGCCGGTGGAGGTGGTTATATCGGATTCGAGCCGACTAAAACGCACGCCATCTTGGGTCTTTGGTTGCCGGAGGTGAGATTGCCGAAAGCATATCTCTCGCACCCCGGCAGACCCAGAACCATCTCTTTCGAGAAGGCCCCCTTCGGGTTGTGGGGACCTTAGTGTCCCCCTCTAGCCCCGGGTACGGGGGGGCGTGGCCTGCTTCTGCTAGGGTGACGGGCGGCTCCACCGATCACCCCCACCGGTACACCTGATGGAAAGTGATTATTATGACCCATGGACGTTTTCAACATTCGAGGCGTCAAACTTGTGCTACAGACTCTGTTAGAACTTTCTAAATGCCCTTCTTAAAGAACTCCATATTTTTATTGATACTTCAAAGTGAAATGAATATAATTACCACGCTAAAATCAGTAT
The DNA here is from genome assembly GCA_914829495.1 of Eilema sororculum. Classification (NCBI taxonomy): domain Eukaryota; kingdom Metazoa; phylum Arthropoda; class Insecta; order Lepidoptera; family Erebidae; genus Eilema; species Eilema sororculum. Next base: position 5,578,573 of record OU618555.1, on the reverse strand, counting down.
TCGATTGTCATTTCTGGGTGTAAGATTTTGCTGTATATAAGTTGTAAGTAATTCATTGAGTCTGAAACGATAAATCGATTGTTTCGAATAGGCTACCCCTATCCGCTAAACGCAGACATACTGACATGTTATTTTATTAGATTATAAACACATAATAATTAATATAAGATAGCTACACTATTGTATTAGGTAAAGCTTGTAATATTAGTTGTAATGAGAAATAAATAAAGAAATAAATAAATGTTCATATTGTCTATAATATAAAAATGAATCGCTCTGAATATGTTGTTAAGCGCAAATCTCAATAGAGATGAACCGATTTCGCTAATTATTTTTTAGAATATTCCTTGCAGTACCAGGATAGTTCTTACGTGAAGAAAAATTAAAATATTTTCAAAGTGGTTCAAGATATACCACGGACAAAGCCGGGGCGGGTCGACTAGTTAATTAAATACAAATGTATTCACAAAAAAGTATTCAAATATCAACCATCTAGAGCCCATAACACAAGTTAGTTAAGCCATACTACACACACCCTCCACAAAAACCCAAATCACTCAAGACCCTATTCCTTACAGGAAAAAACCGAAGAGATCGCCTCCAAACAAGAAGCAGTCGACAGTACCGTGGAGTCAGGCCTCGAGCTGATGAAGCACATCTCAGGAGACGAGGCTCTGCAGCTGAAGGACAAGCTGGATGCTCTACAGCGGCGGTACAACGACCTCACCAGCCGGGGGGCGGAACTGCTCCGGGTGGCTTCGGAGACCCTGCCGCTCGTGCAGCAGCTGTATAACAGCCATGGCAGGTCAGTTCCAGCTGTCAACCTATCTATTTAATTGGATATTCTACTGAATAATCAAATTAGTTACTTTTTATTAAACATCAATACGATAAGTTTTAAGGTAACTTGTTTGAAAAAAATTTAGTGACGTCATAAAATGTAAGAGTCAAATCAGTTACTATTAAAGGTTGGGTGGATGATTAAAAATAAATAAAAACTATAAAATGAGAACCGACGCAATTTTTACCGTTCTTTTATCATTCTTAATTTAATAAGCTCGGTTAGATAATTTATTTTAACTATAGGATAGTACGGAAAACATTGAAAGGATAGTACCCAATTGTTATATAGGCTATATTCTTCATTTTCACGTTATTGGCCTATAACCTTCCTCGTTAAACGGTCTATTCAAAACAAAAAGAATTTTTGAAATCAGACCAGTAGTTTTTTTTTTTTTTATTTAATTCTTTATTGTACACAAAAAAGTACAGAGATTATACACAAAACATTTCAGATAACATGTACAAAGGCGAGCTTAACTCAAAATGAGTTCTCTACCAGCAAACCTTTGAGTGACAGAGAAGTTATGGTCGTGAAGGGGGATGTGAAGTGTACATAAAGAACAGAAAATATACATATATAAAGGAACATGAATAAGAAAGTGTACCTAAACGGGTACATTATACACAATACACACATACATACTATAATATTTATTCATACATACATACATACATACCACCTAGACAATTATACATACACACATACATATATACAAACTATACACATACATAGACATACATAGACATACATGCATAAATAGATACGTAAATATACAGACTACATTATTGTGATAGGAAATGTTCCCTAGTTCTTCTCCTGAAGATGTCCAGAGTATTACTACTGCGAATGGAGTGAGGTAGTGCGTTCCAAAGACGTACTGCCCGGACCGTGAAGGATCCATCATAGCAGCTGGAACTATGTGCAGGTGTACGAAGCAGAAGAGAGGTAGAAAGACGACAGGGTTTACCCCTGGGTACAAGATACTCAAAGCGTTCCCGCAGATAAGTTGGAGCATTAGGATTATGAAGAATATTATAGAGAAGAGTAAGAATATGAAGGTTACGGCGCTGCCGAATAGGGAGCCAGTTGAGTCTTTTGCGATATTCCGTCACATGGTCGTATTTTCGCAGACCAAAGACAAAGCGGATTCCCAAATTCTGCAGGCGCTCAAGTTTGTTTAGCAGTTCCTCCGATGCATCGAGAAAGCAGACATCAGCATAGTCTAACAGCGAGAGTAGAAGAGATTGTGCAAGAGTAACTTTAGTCTGAAGAGGTAGGAGTGTCTGGAGACGTTTGAGAGATTGAAATGAGCAGTATACTCTCCTACTCACCTCCGCAATGTGAATATCCCAGGCAAGCATGGAGTCTATGTGCACGCCTAAATTTTTTGCACTTTTGGAGTATTCAATGGCTACAGAATCATATGTTACTGGAGGCAGGGAATCATGATTCAGAAGGCGGAGCATGTATCTACCACCAACAATGAGTGCTTGAGATTTTTTTGGGTTAACAAGCAGTCCAAAGGATTGGGCCCAGATATTGATGTTTTCAAGGTCATTGTTGATGGCAGCCACAGCCTCAGTTAGTTCATCAGCTTTAAAATGTCGATATATTTGCAAGTCGTCTGCGTAGAGATGATAATGCGAGGTTAGGACCTTCGTGATGGCGTTTATAAAAACAGAGAAGAGAAGAGGAGAAAGGACACCACCCTGAGGAACACCCGCCACTAAGTCACAACAATCGGAGGAAGCGTCATTCACTCTAACAGATTGTGAGCGTCCTTCGAGATAGGACTTGAACCAAGTAATTGCAGAGGCAGAAACATTTATGGATGAAAGAATACCTAAGAGTATGTCAAAATCAACAGAGTTAAAGGCACTGCTGAAGTCCAATAAGACCAACACTGTTAATTGTTTGTGCTCCATAGCCAATCTAATGTCATCTGTTACTTTCACTAGAGTTGTTACAGTACTATGGCCACGGCGAAAGCCAGATTGGAAAGAACTCAACAGGCCATTAGAGGAGAGATAATACGTCAGTTGATCGTGAACAATACTCTCAAGTACCTTCGACAGGATGGGAAGGATAGAAATGGGGCGGAATTGGGAGTGTGTTGTAGGATTGGGTACTTTGGGCAGAGGTATGATAGAAGCTCTTTTCCACGATGACGGAAAATAGTTAGAGTATAAGGAGTAGTTCATAATGTGGGTGAGGATAGGAAGGATCAGATCTACAATGGGGAGAAGCATTTGAAGTTGAAGGCCATCGTTACCGACCGCCCTAGTAGATATGGATTTTAAATGTTTCTTAACATCCGCTTCTGTTACCAGTTGAAATAAGAAGGGAGCATTTAAAGGTAGTGGAAGAGAAGAGAGAGAATTTAAGGTAGAAGATTTAACATGACTAGGAATAGTAGTTGGAGGGACTGAAAAATGTGCATTTAATCCATTGAGGTCCATATCAGTAAGGTTATCATGGGCGACCTTACCAATCCCCAAGGATTTTAGGAACTGCCACTGTTGAGAAGTGTTAAGGTTTTCAACTGATTTGTGAATATGGTCTCGTCTCGCATCCCTACACAGACGATTGCAACGATTACGCAATTTTTTATAAAAGTTCAACGCCTCTTCAGACGGGCACTTGATATATTCACGCTTGGCCTTATCACGCTTCATCATAATGTTTTTGATAGATGGAGAAAGCCATGGCGCAGGATGATGTCTAATTCTTACCTTTTTAAGAGGCGCATGCACATCATAAATGGCCAGCAATATGCCAGTGAAAATAGAAACTTTCCCATCCAGATCATCGCAGTCATAAACAGATGACCAGTCGGCACCATCCACATCACCACCCAAACGCTCCAGATCCATATCTTTAAAATTACGAAGAAGAAGAAATTTACTCTTGCGTTTCGGAGGACGCAGTTTATAGGAGAGGTATATAAGATCGTGGTATGAAAAGGGAGCGGATAACTGTCCGTGTGAGGCCACCTTATGAGGATTGGAGATCAGTATGAGGTCCAGTAGCGAGGGCTGAGTATTGGGAACCTTATGTGTGGCTATAAGAGGAAGAATGTGCATGTCCACAGAAGAGACAAGGGAGCAGAGTTTACGGCTGCGTGAATCTTTTTTGAGTAGACAGGTATTGAAGTCCCCGAGGATTATTCTATGCTCATACCTTGATGAGAAATCTTCCAGTTGCACTTCAAAAGCAGAGAGATAATCAATGTTGCGATCAGGACTGTAGTATACGCCAAGTAGTGCTTTGGTGTGCTTAAAATCTATTTCGATAAAGAGATATTCTGTGAAATTTGAGTATACACCTGGGGACTGGTCAACAACCTTGTGAGAAATATCCCCACGAAGATACACTGCTACCCCGCCACCACCCTTACCAGTTCTGTCAACACGCACAAGCTTATACCCAGGTAGTGAGTACTGGGTGGAAGGGAGTGGGGGCTTAAGAAAAGATTCAGAGACAAGGACAGCATGAACACAGTCAGAATTAAAAGAGGCCAGAAGATCGGAATAATGTGCAGGAATGCTCTGAGCATTTATGTGGACAACATTAAAGTAATATGGATAAGTTGAAAAAATAGAGGACAGTTCGTTACCGAGCTGACTGGCATCATTGTTACCAGAGGCACTGGCGAAACTATCACTGGACCCAACCGAAGAAGAACAGGAATTAAAACTATCATTTGAATCTAAAGAATCGTCTGAGTCTTCAGACATACAAAAATAAATAAATAATAATAACTAATATCAGAATAATTGTATATATAAATTATATAACATATAAAATAAATAATAAGTCGGCTAAAGTTGGCTTAGGACCATCCTCTATGCACTCACTAGCTGCATACACAATTAATTAATATTTATAATTTATATAAAATGAAAAAAAAGACTACGCAAAAAAACTAATGTTCAAACAAAACTTATTGACGTTTCCGAACGAATAATACAGTTGACAGTTGATACGTCAAATGCGTCAAAGTCAATTAATTAACACAAAAACACAATTGTTATTTTATGTGCAACTGACCGCACATATAAAATCTCGACAAGAAAATAAAACATAAAATATAAATCTAACAAGTATGAAGGCAAAATCATCATTAAGTATCTCTACTTGCGCGGTTTCCTCTGCGATGCTGCGCCTGTACTGGCAGATGTCGACTCACCCACGGGATATCTCTGTAGAAGTTGATGCAATTCAGCCGCCGACTCGATCTTATGACGCGTGTTATCCGTGACTTGGACAACAATCTTCCCCTCGGAGGTCCAGCACTGTCTTACACCATAATGCTTCCTAGCGCTTAAAAATATATCATGTCTGGGTTTAGTGAGGAACTCGGATAAAGTAAGACCAGTGCCTTTCAGCTTGGATTTGTTACGCCATACTTCACCACGGGTTGCACGATTCTCAAACCTCACTAATAGTGGGCGAGGTCGACCAGTGTCACTTCCTAGATGATGGCAGACAGCTATGTCTTTAGCTGTGACACTTACAGTATTCATTTTGCTTGAGAACACTTTAATGACACTGCCTGTGAGATCAGCTGTCTTATCCTCCGGGAGGCCATGCAAAAGAAGAACTTTAGCTCTTGATGCCATCTCATGCCTGTCCAAGCCCTTCACCAGTAGCTCCATCTGGGACTTAAGGGCACCCAAGGTCTTCCATACAAGGCCCTTAAAGTCAGAGAAGTCCCGAGAGAGGCTAGCTACACTCTTATGAATAGTGGACTCACCCCCAGCATTCTTCAAGTCCTCTTCATACTGTGCCATACGCCTTGTGAAAGTGGATGACAGTTCCTCCATGCATTCAAATAAGTTAGTGTAGAGATCCATTTTTGTTTATTCAAGTTGTTTGCAGTTGTGTAATAAATCAAATTTAATAATAAAGTGAGAGGGAGCGATAGAGGATATAGAAGTTCTTTAACTGTTATATTGCATTAAATGGTAAGTTAAATATATTATTTAGATTAAAAATATGCAAGAGCTTTTTTTAAAGGTTTTGACACTTCAACAGCTACCCTCCAAAAAAAAAAAATTTCTGGTGAAATGTAAGGCAGCGCCAATTAAAGCTGACTGGGCTACATATCATGACGTCACACGCATATAGCGCGAGCCGATCAGCGAGCAGCACTTCAAGAGTCCATAACTTGGAGACTAGTTGATATATCGAAATAATTGTTTCATATTATTATGTATTTTTTTTTTACCTAGAAAACAAAATTAGTTAACATTCTTCATTATAAACTTTGATATTATTTGATATGAACTCGCAATGTCGAAGTTCTATAATTAAATTAGTAAGACTTTTGAGGGCGCCAACTACCCGTAACGACTGCCATAGATGTTCATATGACAACCGGGACTGACGGCTTAACGTACTCTCCAAGACACAACCACACCAATGCAAATACCCATATTCATGCATACAAATATTTGCACTGAGCGGGGTTCGAACCCGCTCCTTCTGCGCAGCAGCCGTGTTCACTACCACCACACCACAGAGGCTGTCTATACTCCTTTTTATGGTTCTTAAATAGTAATCTAAATTATCTCCACAGACTCACCGACTGGATGGCGGGTGCTGAATCGTGCCTACAGTCTGTGGAGCCTCGCGAGGAAGATATCCTAAGGCTAGAGGCGGAGTTGCAGGAGTTCAGGCCCGTGTTGGACAATATCAACCTGATTGGACCCCAGCTGTGCCAGGTATGACATTGTTTATATATATTTAGTGCCAAAATTATTTCTTGTTAGATTTCCTGTTCCTTATAAGAGTATTATCAGATTCTTTTTTTTTTATGAAAACTTAAGCTCGTTGGCTGTTTTCATAAAAAATAATTTGGGGGAACTGAAATCCTGGAACACAATTCTGGAGTTACTTGTTTTTGTTTTTTAATTGTATATGACCAGAAGTAATTATACAAAATTGAGAAAATGTTATTTCTAATTAAGACTTTTTAGGTACGTTGAGCTTTTGTGAAGTTTTTTTGTCTTACATTTCGAGCTTATAATGTATATTTTCTTTTATTAGATATCCCCTGGAGAGGGCGCCACGTACATCGAGAGTATTGTGACGCGTGACAATCGCCGGTTTGACGTCATCGCAGAGCAAGTGCAGCGCAAGGCCGAGAGGCTGCTGCTTAGCAAGAAGGTACGGTACTTCAATTAAAAATCAGTAACAAGTTATAATATTGCACAATATATATATATATATATATATATATATATATATATATATATATATATATATATAATAATACCTTATTAAACACAATATTGCCCCGAATCTTATTTTTTAGATAAAAAATCTTTGAAAAGCACTTAAAAATATTTATTTTAAGGTAAACTAATAGTTTAATACTCTAACCACGCACATTGGCGGCATGAATGAATGTCTGGCATCACCATAAAATAAAAATACAATTTAAAATCTTTAATTTGAAAATTGAAAAAATTTGAAAAAATAAAAAATAAAAATTGATAGAAATTGAAAGTAATATTTTTCTTAAAAATAATATCAATCTTCAATACCAATAGTTATTAAACACTACACAAATATTATTATAGATTTATCAACCTATTTAAAGGTCCTTCGAGCCGGCTCTAACCTATAGCCATTTTCTCGTAGCGTTCTCTGGAAGTAGTAGGCGACATGGAAGAAGTTCTCGAGTGGCTACGCGGCGTAGAGGGAGTGCTACGCGCCGCAGAACCACCGGCGGCTGACGCTGCTACGGTGCGACGTCAGCTCAACGCTCAACGGCCACTGAGTGATGACGTAGCCGCGCAGAGAGTGCGCGTGCGCGATTTGCTCAGTCAGGCTAAGAAGGTACGTTTTTGTATTATTATAGTTGCCATGGAAACATCGGCTGACGTATTAAGCTGTTATTATGGTCTATGAATGCTTACTGCAGCTAGATACGCAGGAGGATTTATCATTGGCTACAGAGGGGAAAGAGAAGGCAAAGGAAGGGAAGGGAACTAAGATGTTTTGCCGACCATCTTCCTACTTACCGTCTATGTTGTGGATGATACTTCCCCGGCTAGAGTTAATTTGTTTATAATTTCTAAGACAATACTCATATGCTTATTTAACATAGTATCCACGTAGGGTCACCTTTTTGATACTTACTGCTGCTTCCAATTACATGTATACATGTATAAAAAAAATTTAAATTACAATATTTTGCTATGTAGGTATCGATTTAATAGGTATCGATGTTTTTTGATACCGAGAAATTAATACATCTTCTCCCCCCCCCCCCCCCCCCTCTTTTACATTTAAAAATGTATGTACTACAATACCTACTTCCATTTCAGGTTCTCCGTGAGTGCCAGTCATCAGACGAGACGGCTGTCATCCGCGACCGCAGCGAGGAGCTGAAGGAGACCATGGAGGAGGTCGGACACCTCAGTGCAGCCCGCCTGGCGGCGCTGGAGCAAGCCCTGCCTTTGGCTGAACATTTCGCTGATACCCACCATGGGTGAGTACCTTTATATACCCCTTTGATGGTAGACAAGCACACGGCCAACTGAAGTCACACTCGTGCTACCGACCCAGTAAGCACAGAGGATGTGTTTTCTGTGTAAGAGACAAAGCAGGACAAGCCATAGGTCTTCCTACTGATTGCACAAAAACTCTCCAGTGAGCTCTGGGGACCCTAGTCACCGCCGGGAATACAACACAAGGTTGACTTACTTGACTTAAGGTCCTTTGGCCCCTAGCTGGGGCAGAGGGCGTCCACAGTGAGTTTCCATCCCATACAGTCTTGAGCCTCGCGTTTGACTTCGCTTCACGTTTTTCTAATGGCTTTCGCTTCGCCAATGATAGTCCGCCGCCAGGTCTGTTTTGGACGACCACGTTTGCGCTTTCCTTGGAGATACCAGTCTAGGGCTTGCCTCGGTATGTGGTTTGGATCCCTTCGGAGAGTGTGGCCTATCACGGCGTTTGATCTGCTGGTAGATCCGGACTTCATCACAACGTTCCCAAAGCTACAACACGAGGTTATGACCGCGGTATTCTGTAGGGTAGCAACTTCCATTTGCCTTCTCGTGTTTTAAATATATCTGATGTTATAAAAATTATGTGCCTAGCCACTTAGGTACTAAAAATAATCAAATCTGTACTTTTTTCCGTTTATCTTCTTTTTTTACTTTCATTTTAATTCATATATGTAATTTCGCAGGCTGTCATCGTGGTTGGACGATATGGAGAAGCAGATCCAGATGTTGGCTATGCCCGCGCTCCGGCCAGAGCAGATCGTACAGCAGCAAGACAAAAATGAGGTATGTACTATACAATCCTTCTATAATTATTTTAATTTAAAAAAATATATATCATAGAAGGAAAGAGAAGAAGAGGTAGACCAAGAGAAACGTTTATGGCACAGATAAAGGAAAGGATACAAGTCGCATCGTATCGGGAGGTCAAAAGATTGGCGGAGGAGAGAGAGGGATGGCGATTACTCCACCGACAAGAGCGCAGCAAGTTTAGAGAGACTATTCAACCATTTACTTTATACATTTTCTTTAGGTATCATTTATCAGAAACTTAGGTACTTCGCTGCCTTGTGCATACAGACTCTTGCACTAACTACTATTTCGTGCAAATTATATATGTTTTTGCATGAAATTACTACCACATTATTTGCACGAAACAGGTACCTTAATATTTTTGTACACATGAGACAAAGGAGGGCCTTAAACTGACACTATAACTAATCAAAATTACCAATTATTTCAGTTGGTATTTCAACGAATGCTTCAATATCTCTTCAAAATATCGCCCCTTTATCCAAGAGACTAATCAACAAACTATCATCTATCAATACACAAAAAAATAATATTTATTTCACATCGAAACTTTAAATAATTTCAGTAGGAATGATACTTGTGTTTGGACCGCTACACTCAAAAAAAAACCATTATCAACTCTATATATTTCTCTCCACAGATGCTGCAACAATCCATCAGCAACCACAAACCTTTAGTTGACAAGCTAGTGAAGACTGGCGAGGCACTATCGAAGCTCTGTGGAGAAGATGATGTAGCCAAAGTACAGGATATTGTGGACACCGACTGCGAAAGATACAACGCTCTAAGAGCAGAACTCAGGCAGAGGCAGCAAGAACTCGAGCAGGCTCTACAGGAGTCTTCTCAGTTCTCTGATAAGCTTGAGGGTATGCTGAGAGCTTTGAATGGAGCGGCTGATCAGTTGCAGAGGGCTGAGCCTGTGTCCGCTCATCCGCCTAAGATTGAGTGAGTTGGTTTTTGTCATAATCATCATCTTGGACCTCAAATGTGCTCTATGCGACCAGTACACGTTTCTTGGGGATAGCACCTCTTTTGAGGATAGCAGGTCCTCGTTTACCTCGCGACTTAGGTCCAAGTTATATGTCCTGGGGTATAGTACCGGTTGGGTACTTAGTCTTTGCAGTCCTAGGTTATTTTGACTTTTGCGAGATTTTTATTCCTGGCTGATGGGTCTGATAGCTGTCTATCTCATTTTCGGGACTAAACTATGTATTTTAAAATCTAATCGTAATAATAGTCGTATCTTTTCAAACGGACTTAACCAATAAAGTTCACATTAATCTAAATACGTAATTTAAAATTTTGCATTGCCAAAAATGATCACATTTCAAAATTGTTATTACTTTTTGTTGTTGAGACTAAACCATATTTTTTTTCAGGGACCAAATTGAAGAAAACAACGCTCTAATAGAAGACCTCGACAAACGTCAAGAGGCGTACAACGCGGTACAGCGAGCCGCCTCTGACGTCATGAGCAAGGCGAACAAGAGCGACCCCGCCGTCAGGGATATTAGGAACAAGCTCGACAAACTTAGCAAGTGAGTATTGTTTGGCGACTTTACTGAACATGGCTAATCAGCTTAGTATGTAGCTCCAATGTATTACAAGCTACTTATAGTTTTATTTTTCATTTATTTTCAATAATTCATTAAAATGTATGTTGAATAAATTTTACAGTATTATGTATGCTAATTATACAAATCGAATACATAGGGAAAAAGAATCTTCTCTTGAAGATCGCGGGTTCGAGTCCTGCCCGAGAAGATTATTTTTCCCTATGTATTCGAAAATGTATGTTTGCAAGATTTTTGAATTCAATTGAAACCGAGGGCTGTTGTCCCTTGACGTTGACGCCATAACAAAAAAATGCTAGTAAAGACAAGCTCTATTTTTTTCTTTGTCTGGCACTTTATAATTTGGGCCAATATTGTATGAGATTTTTTCGTATCCAAAAATTACTTTAATGTATTAGGGAATTTGCAGAATAAAAATCTTTAGCCATTTAAATTATACTAGCACCGGTTTGACATATGCCGTACATTACTGTACAATTAAAAAAATACTTATCACGATATTAAATCATTTTTGTCAATACGTTGTGTTTTATCATCTAGTAAAGTCACAAGTCCCATATCCTCTCTTGCCCGTGTTACTACCAGTTCTACTACCAGTAGTAATACTGTTAATTTTTTTACCTTTCTTACTACTGCAGTAGTAAGTTGTTAGAATGGTAATTATAATTTACCCGTGTTACTACTGCTCTTCTTTCCTTGACGGTGCTACTACCAGTAGTAATACCAGTAAATTTGTTCTTCCTTCTTACTACTGCAGTAGTAAGTTGTAAGAATGGTAATTACAATTTACCCTTGTTACTACTTTTAATAAATTGTAATTAAAACTTATTTGATAAATATGATTCATTCTTCTTGGTTTACGCCTGAGGAAAAACATACACATGTCATCATGTGTCATAGATCTGTGTGAAATTATAGTTTATTGTTTGTCTTGTATAATAAAATAATTAATTATTATTATTATGAGTGGAGATATTGAAGATATTAAATTTATACAAAGAAAAGGAGGAACAATACTAATATGTAACGGACATCAGTATTACAAACTAAAACTTTATAAGAACGGGTCTGTTATATGGAGATGCGCTTCATATTTCACAAAAGACAAATGCTCTGGAAGTTTAACGTTGCAAGTAAGTAAACCGTTACCTATATACTTACTTACCTAAATTAAAAAAATATGATGTATTTCCTTCGCTGACCAATGCTAATTTACACAGGGCAACTCTGTGATACGAAAAATGGGTCATTTATGCAAGCCTGATTTTGAGAAGAACAAAATTGCAATGTCTATAGCGGAATTAAAGGATACAGTTACTAAATGTGATAAACCGATAACAAAATTGTACAATCGAACATTAAAGAGGTTTGTACTTGAAGAGGGTAATAACTCGGCTAGGAATTTTCCGTCCTTTACAAACATCCAACATTCACTGTACGATGTTCGTAACAAAACATCTGCTGTTATGAAAACAGTTTTTAATAAATCAGAGGAGGTACAGTCAACAGCAAAAGTAGATGATCAAAATCAGAAATTCAATACTAATGAACGGAGTTCACGTCAGAACTGTGTGGTGTCGAAATGATTCAAAAGTATGTGATTGTAAATTATTCCAAACATTTACTATTAGTATTAATGCCATATATTCGTGATCAGTTTTGACTCCAAAAGTTATAAACTCAATTCGCATCAGGGGGCTTACTCCGAAAAACGAAACTATTCGTATCCGTTGACGTTTCTGTCATTTAGCTACCCCGAAAGTGTTTCGTTTCGTGCTTCGAATCCGTCTTCGTACGTTTGACATTGACGTTGTCGATCGTTATCAGTGTATCTACTCCCAAACACCCAAAATACATTTGACGTTTTCGTAGTCGTTGTCAGTCGTTGTTTGACAAGTAATCTTGCGGATTATTAGGGTAAGCAGGGAGAATGGCGATCACTTATGGCAAACACGGTATATTTTTTAAAATATCTATTAAAAATCATAATTAAGAAATGTAACAAAGTCTTTAACTATCGAGGAATCAACATTTCAACAACAAAAGCATATATCTTTTACATATATTTTTTTTCTGAATTCCTCGCACTTAATACATTTGTTATAATTTTTATGGTGTGCATTCATTTCGTCATCACAGTCGTCTTCGTCATAACTCTCCGAAGAACTTTCTTGTATAATAAGTCACTACGGAGTAATGGCGTTCGGCTGAGCGGTAAAACCCCAAACGGTCGTTTTATAAATAATTTTAAAATAAAAAGAAACCATACCCACTTATTGAAAATGTATTTTATTATCACAAAATTGCAGTTTTACTGTCAGAAAAGTAAAAGTAAAAACTAATTACCAACCATAGTTCTTAACTTACCAACAACACCACGTAACCAAAAATTACATCAGTGCGGCCACAATAAAAAAAACGCACTTTACAGTCGCATGACATGCGTTGCATCCCAATCTGTTAGAGGCCTCTACCCCGCGTATCTCACCCGGCGTTTCGTGTTGCTACATTGCATTTTGACAGAGTTACACGGGTGAGCGCCATTACCCCTGCTTACCCTTTTTGAAATTCAACGACGTCTATATAACTATCGTAAGACTTTTGGAGTTGAATTTTAATCCAATAAAATGGCGAGATTTTTATTGTTGGACCAAAACCATAGAACAATATTATGGCACAAGGGTTTTTAAGTTCGTTCACATTAAATCACGTAAATCCTTGAAAAATTACATTTTGGTGATCTAACGGTAACTTTAGAACCAAAATCTCATACATATTTTAATTTGACGCTGTTTTCATAAGAATACAACTATATTTTTTGATTTTTCATTTGTTAACGGTTTTTAGATTTTAAAGTATATTGGTCCAAACTATTTATCTAGATTCGAACGTTTGTCTATGATTACGAAAACGGCGGAATCCGTCAGTCGTCAACGAAAGGTTTTCGGAGTAACTTTAATGGATCGTGTTCGTTCGGGTTGTCCACGTAATCATGAGGCAATCTATTAGTTTTGGTTATAAATTCAATGCAATAGATAACAGACGCACTCAACGCTAACAGTGAGATAAAACCACAACAAGTCAATATAAATAATGCCCTAAAGATAAAAATATCAATCTACCTTCCGGTTTTAATATATTGTAGCCGACTGGGCAAAAGTAATTATTGAGTTATGATTTTGTATCGCATCAGCTACTTTTGAACATTGACTTAAATTCAGAAACATGTAAAAATAATAATATGTATTGAATTATGGTCTTGTATCACATCAGCTACTTTTGAACATTGACTTAAATTCACAAAAATGCAAATATAATAATATGTATTGAATTATGGTCTTGTATCACATCAGCTACTTTTGAACATTGACTTAAATTCACAAAAATGCAAATATAATAATATGTATTGAATTATGGTCTTGTATCACATCAGCTACTTTTGAACATTGACTTAAATTCACAAAAATGCAAATATAATAATATGTATTGAATTTTGGTTTTGTATCACATCAGCTACTTTTGAACATTGACTTTAATTCACAAACATGCAAAGATTATTATTATTTGAAGTATCGTTTTATATCATCAAAGTAGCTGATCTACTTTTAAACATTTGACATAAAAAGAAAACAATTAAAATATTAAAGTTTTTCAAGTATATGATTTTTAATGAACATATGCCTTTTTCGACGTTCCACGTGGATGACGTCGCGGGTTTAAGCTAATTTATATAATAAGTATGGATGAATTATTTGCCTCATGATTACGTGGCCTCAGTTTCATAATTTAATTTTTGATTTTCACTGATCACTAGTTTTGAAATATTTTTTTACTTGTTAGTTCTGATGCGAATTGAGTTTATAACTTCTGGAGTCAAAACTGATCACGAATATATGGCATTAATACTAATAGTAAATGTTTGGAATAATTTACAATCACATACTTTTGAATCATTTCGACACCACACAGTTCTGACGTGAACTCCGTTCATTAGTATTGAATTTCTGATTTTGATCATCTACTTTTGCTGTTGACTGTACAAGTACCTAAAAACTTTTATAATATGGTTCTTGCTGATTACTGTTTTGAAGGTGATCGTATACTTTTATTTTGTACCTCAGAGGCAAGAGAAGTCATACCTAATATAACTGAATTTTTCATAGACGCGACATTCAAAGCATGTCCGCCACCATTTAAAGAACTCGTCAGCATTCATGGCGATATCGGAAGTACTGCCACTACAACGAAAGTAGTACCCATTATATTCGGTTTATTATGTTATAAGACTCAGATTGCTTACGAAAAAATGTACGATATGATACAATCACAGCTGCCTCAATTCAAACCAGAAATATTTCACTGCGACTTTGAGGTTGCTAATATTAACGCGCTTTTACTTAAGTTTCCGTCCATAAAAATTGTTGGTTGCTATTTTCATTGGCAACGTTGTGTTTGGAGAAAAGCTGAAGCATTAGTGGGTAAATCAAGATGTAAAGCCGAAAACAGAATACTTTCGCTATGTGCCGTATTACCACTCTTACCCTCAGAAATGCTTTTGGAAGGGTGGGCATACATAAAAACAGAAAGTGAATACCTGCCTACCCTGGATAAATTTATAAAATACATACAACGCATGTGGATTAGAGAGAAATATTTAAATTTATTAAGTGTCTTTGGCATGAGACATCGAACTAACAATGTTCTCGAAGGCTATCATTCAAAATTAAATAAGTACGTTAACAAAAATAACAAAACTTTAATGAGGTTGTTAAATGTAATTAAGGATGATAGCTTTATTAAAATCGTTGCCAAGCAATTTAACTTAAGGAGAAAGCGAATTATATTAAATGATGACAATATACAAAATATCCTAATGCAACTAATTAATAAAGAAATCTCTATAGGTTACGCGTTAGAAAAGTTGCGATAGCTAATGTTTTGTTATAATAAAATTATAACAAAACATTATGCAACTGGTTTCCTACTACTTATCGGTTTTTTTGTTATTAAGAATACAAAACTTTTTTGTTAACTATAAGTAATTTTTTTCATTTAAAAATGTTAAGCTAATCTGTGGCATTGCCCATTTTAAATAAATAATTATTTTTATTTTGAATATTTCCTTTTCTTTTCCTTTTATTAAAAGTAGTAACAAGGGTAAATTGTAATTACCATTCTTACAACTTACTACTGCAGTAGTAAGAAGGAAGAACAAATTTACTGGTATTACTACTGGTAGTAGCACCGTCAAGGAAAGAAGAGCAGTAGTAACACGGGTAAATTATAATTACCATTCTAACAACTTACTACTGCAGTAGTAAGAAAGGTAAAAAAATTAACAGTATTACTACTGGTAGTAGAACTGGTAGTAACACGGGCAAGAAAGGTCCCATATTAGTCTCAAATTCTTCAAAAAACACTTAAGTCTCCCATATAAGTCTAAAGTCTCACCTATAAGTTCAAAGTTTCCCAGCAAAGCTAAGTCCTACTCTCCTCACAGACTATGGGACGAGGTACAGAAAGCCAGCGGCGAACGCGGCCGATCACTCGACAGCACTCTAGAAATCGCCCGACGATTCTGGCAACAACTCAACGCTGTAATGGCCCAATTAAGCGAATTAGAAGACACTCTATCCGCTCAAGCGCCACCTGCCGCACAACCCAGAGACATTCAAGCACAACAATTAGCCCTCCAAGAAATCCGTCATGAGATCGACCATACTAAACCTGAGGTCGAAAAGGTCCGTAAGACCGGTTCGACCCTCATGTCGCTATGTGGAGAGCCTGATAAACCTGAGGTGAAGAAACATATGGAGGACTTGGACAATGCGTGGGATAATATTACCGCGCTCTACGCTAGAAGGGAAGAGAATCTCATCGATGCAATGGAGAAGGCTATGGAGTTCCATGACACTTTGCAGGTGAGTTTTTTATTTGTTACTTTTAAAAACATCAGCAGTGGTAATCAAGTGATTTAGGCTGCTTCACACTACTGGATAAAAATCGTATCCAAACTTAGGTGCGATTCGAAATTGATGCCCTAAATGGCATCATAATTAAATTTAATCACTGATCACGCATCTTTTTGTACTTCGAAAGTAACCAAGCGACTACAATATGGGGTTCTTCAAGAGGGGCATTAGAATTTCAGGGTAGACAGCACGAGTGTAACGCCCCTGGTGTTGCATACGTCCATAGGCCGCGGTAATCACTGTCCATCAGGTGGGCCGTGTGCTTGTCTGCCACCTAAGTGGTATAAAAAGAAAACCAACATTGACCTAACATTGACCTCACTGGCGACAAAATCACAAAAATATTAGAAGAAGCTGAGGAACATATCAGTTTAGCTCTGATTTGATTCGAAGGTTATTACACAAAAAAATCAGGTGTTTAATCGCGTTTGGTCAAATACGCATTTGGTCCAATTGTTAAAAAATGACTTGGATAGGCTAGGTTAGAAGGCTGAGGTTATTTTTTTAAAATCACCCAGAAACCGGATAGAAAGTCTGCAATTTTTTCCTGTTTTTGACAATTAGACCAAATGCGTATTTGACCAAACACCACTAAACGCCTAAATACTAAAACTACATCGCCTGCTCCTACATTATACTCTATGCTTTACTGCGTGTAAATTTTCATATCCTGTGTGGCACAACAAAACATCCATTCATTCAACAGATTCTAACTGATACAGCAGGGAGTAGACTATCCACTAAATCATATTTACTTCTCTCTAGAATCTCCAAGAATTCCTCGACAAAGCTGAAGACAAGTTCTCCCGTATGGGTCCGTTAGGGTCTGACATCGACGCCGTCAAGCGCCAGATCGCTCAGTTGGCCAGCTTCAAGCAAGAAGTTGATCCTCACATGGTGAAGGTGGAAGCTCTGAACAGGTATGTTGAGGAATGAATGATTGCATGGGGTAGTGTTTGAGGAAGGGTCTTTTGAGTCGGTAGTTTTTTATCCTGGGGTTGGTATTATTGGAAAACAAACTGATATTTTCTTTATAGAATCTACTGTGTACCCATCTTAATACACTATAGGGCAATAAGACTAAGGCCTGTTTTCTAGAATGACACTCAGCCCGAATCACAATTTATCTGATGACAGATTGTATAGACAGATTGATGGTTTGACTTATGACCTGTTCATTCTGTCCTCAGATATATCGAGATTCAGGCTGAGTGTCATTCTAGAATACGGGCCTAAATTTGTATAAAAAGATTCAAAAATTAAGTTGGCGCTTTTCAAAGTTCTAAATTTGAAAATAAGCTCAAATTTTTAAATATAAACATCAGATTATGTACTTTTATCGATTTCCATAATTTTTTGGTAATATAATTTTTCCCGATGTATTTCGAGTATAGAGAGATATAACTAGTTTTATTCCCATGTTTTGTCTAATTTAGTGACAAATGTAGACCTGTGTTCCCCTTTTCATTCCTAATATTATAAACTCAAAGAATTCTACAAAAAAATGAACTAAAATTTCACTGTAATTGCAAAAAACTGCCGCTATCTCCATGAAGTGTTTCGTAGTACAGGAAAGCTGTCAGTACAGCGGTTCTAAACTGTCAGATCCGCCATCTTATGAGCAATTCCATTCCTGTCTGGAATGCGCTTGAAGTGATACGTAATCATTTTCACAGACAAATGTTTGGAACCGCTGAAACTTTGTTTACCTTTTGTCTCTCGCCTCGTTGGCTTTACTTTAATGTGCGTTAAATTTCAAAGCCCCTATAATAGCAAATAGCAACTATTGAAGTGAGTTAAGATCCTCGCAGATTCCCTTCGTCCATACTGATAACCAGTTACCAAAGAAGATTTTTCATCTTCTTTGGGTTATCGGTTATCAAACAGGGATTACTTTTCGCTTTTAAATATTTTTGGTAACTCGTTAGTTGGAACACTGCCTGAAAGATGTGTTCCTAGTACTTCCAAAGGCAGCCCCAATTAAAGGGCACAGATTCACTGATACATATTATTTTTAACTGTAATATATTCTTTATCGATATTGAACAAACAGATTTCTTTGCGTTTATAATATTCACCAACACCTATCCATTTAAGTCGTAAATAAACTTCTGTTTTCCCCTGTATAATCTCCACGTACTAATATTGTATTTTTCTATGCGCCCCTCCCTGGACCGACGAAAATGAAGGAGTCTCATGAGGCAAGATTTGTTTTACCTACGAGTTTAGCTTGTGTGTGTTATATGCATGTACATAGATGTCCCTAGTTAAGCGTGTGTGCGTTTCTATTTGGTAGTTTGTAGTTTCATTCATTTCTTTATGTTAATTGTTAATTGGTTTTATGTAAAGGTTTACTTTCCTCGCTATTCTGTTCGATATATTTTGGCCTAATGTTAAGTTGAAGTCTCAGTAAAGTCTCACCATTACAGACAACACCAACAGTTCTTAAGAAAGTAGATGGCTCCACCGTCGCCCTTAAAGACGGATATAAAGAGAAGGGAAATTTGAAGTGGTTCAGGTGTGGCTCAATAGCTCAGTTGGAAGAGCATTCCCCCTGTAAGGGAAAGGTCGTGGGTTCAAGTCCCACTTGAGCGCTTCTTTTTCCCGATGTTATTGCCAACACCAATGTTACAATGGTCCACAGGTTGACGGCCTCATCAGATGCCTTTTCATGCCCCGCTTAAATTAGACCTTATTGCACATGAAATAGAAATCAAAATTAAAGTTTGCTACGAAAGTAAATCTTTGCAATATGTAATTTTGAGTGTTACGCTCTTTTTCTCTGTTCTATGGTTACGCTACTATAAGCTCTGTAACTTCAGTGAAGTCATGAAGTATTAGATAAAGACAACTCTATATAGATTGTAGTGTTCTCTTTCTTTTTAGAAGACTTTGATATAAAGAGGTTATGCTAGCAACCCTAGTGAAATTTTTAGTTATGTATGTTAATCATGTTATGTAATATTGATGTCAATTCTTTCTATAAAGTTATATCAGCTCTTTTTAATGGAATACTTTTATTATTGAGTTCTGGTCTTCTGAAAACTTGAAGTAGACCAGTCCAGAGTGCGAATTAGATGTAAGTTTCTTTGATTTCCTCCCTTAAATTTTTCTAAACGGTCAACATACGTTTTATACAAGCCAGACTAGTACTTGCACTTTCAACTACTTGCCCTTTTTTTTCAAAACACCACCAACTTGATCGATTTCACGGTTGCCGATAGATTGATTCCCGTTACCATAACTGTATATCATGGAACTAGATTATCCAAACTTTTCAAATGTAATTTCTTTATTTTGTTCTGGACATTTTTAAATCACTTTATGACATTAGAATTGGCAACATTCTTGCATGTTACATTAAAAACCATCACCATTCGTATCGCCTATTGATCCCAACATTGGGAGACCAGTCCACTGGTCACCCAATATTGGACTAATTGATTGATTGATCACCTATTCAACATAACGTTAAACTTACAGACAAGCCCAAGAGCTCACCGAACGTACCTCTTCCGAACAAGCGTCTTCTATCAAGGCACCTTTAACAGAGGTCAACTCAAGGTGGTCGGCCTTACTGAGGGGCATGGTGGAGAGGCAGCAACAACTAGAGAGGGCTCTACTTAGACTGGGCCAGTTGCAGCACGCGCTACAAGAACTACTGAGTTGGATACAGCATACTAGTGATACGTTGGATTCATTGAGACCGGTGAGTGGATTAGATTATCATTTGGCATTATTTCTTGTGTGGAAACTCCACTTAAATACCACCACAACAGGGCCAATGGTCAGGTAACTATGTCGGAATTAAACTGATTAAAAAAACATGATTTGTCGTCATGGGAGCCTATTGTGGGGGACGAAAAGGTAGCAGAATTCAAGGGAAGCTGCTGGAAATAAAAACTTACATCGATCTAGTTTGTCACACACCATGCGACTTATTTGGAAGCCGGCAAGAATCGGGTCAAAGATCCTTGCCACTGCTAGAAAATCCCAGAACCCCAAAGGATACTACCTATTATGCAGCAGGTGTCCTCGCAGTGAAATGTGGAGACCCTTGCGTTTTCAGCTCTCTTTGGTGCTCTTATTTATTATTTTTTACTTCACTTATTATCACATATAAGATAGTATGATCTATTTAATTTACCTACCTTGTCTAACCTACAAACCACTCACGTGGTCAAAGAGCTCCCGTCATTAGTTGATCAGCCCTTTTATTGATTGGTCCGTATAATGCACATACGCGAACTTTTCTCTACATTACCAACTTTGGTTCAAAAGTTTACTTGTATTCTGCTAATAATGGTGTCCGTTGTGTTGTGCAGGTGGCCGGCGACCCGCAGATCCTAGAGGTGGAGCTCGCCAAGCTGAAGGTGCTGGTGAACGACATCGCGGCGCACCAGGCCAGCGTCGACACGCTCAACGACGCGGGCGCGCAGATCGTGCAGCACGGTACGGGTACGTGCCGCCCGCGCTTCATATAACTGGCTTTAGGTCGGCCGTTGCCTCGTGCGAGACACGCCTGCGGGCGCCCGCACGTCAATGCTGTAAAAATTCATTCAATTTGTATGAAATTCGATGCATAGACGCGTATGAGGCAGCGGATGGCTTTACATACCTCATTACTAGCTTTTAATACTTCAAAACAGCAAAAATGTTCATAAAACGGCGTTATCGTGCATGTAAAAAATAACAGCACTTTGATTTTTAAGTAATTTTTTTTTTCAATTTTGGAAGTGTTGAAAGCATACATAGACATATGGACAATTTTTGTATATTATATTTTTGATCATATAAGTATATTTATTAAAAAGCAGTTATTTTAGCTTTACAAACATACAATGTTATTTATTTGTACAGATAGGATGATATGACATCATACAAGTTTTCATAGAATCTACTAATTTTTTTTTTATTAAAAAAGTACTACAATATTATTTTTAGTGTAACTATACTAAAAAAGCTTGTCTTCTTAACTCCATCCTACGTCATCATTGTCAACTGTCCCGTGCAACACGCTCTAACGCTTCTAGCTTTCAATATTTGTGTTCTTTATTTTAATACCTAATACAGGATAAATTAACAGATGTGAAAAATTATATATACGTAACAACTTTTAATATCCAAATGAACGTTAAGACATATAAATCACCATCTGGACGATTGCCTCGCCGAAACATTCTGCCTGCCTCGCACAACTAAACTGTGGAATGAACTGTTACCAGCGGTATTTCCGAACCAGCACGACCTTCAAACAAAGAAAAGAGCGTACTCTCTTTTAAAATGAAGGCAACACACTTGTGACGCCTCTGGTGTTGCGGGTGTCAATGGGCGGCGGTGATCGCTTACCATCAGGCTATCCGTCTGCTCGTTTGCCTCACTATTCCATAAAAAAAACTGTTAGAGTACTTCCAAAATAACTGTACCGATTTTGTTGCAAAGGGTAATGATTTTAAGGTAGAAAATTATTGTAGTTTTTTTGCAAAAGGTAAAAATTCCAAGATCAACCTCTTGAAATTGATTAGGCTAATAAGTATAACTACTTAACTGTTATTGTTCCTTTTAAATAAATAAACTTAACCATTCCTAAGTAATATGTTCTTAACTTTTATTATCATTTTACCCTAAACTATAGGTACCGAGGAAGCAGGAGAAACAGCAGAAAAGCTGGCAACACTGAACCGCAAATGGCGTGAATTACAACAGAAGGCGCGCGACCGACAGACAGAACTGGAGGACGCGCTTAGAGAAGCTCAGAGGTACGTACTCATGCACGTAAACACACCATAATACAGCAATTGGATATTTTGTCGTAGTTAAAATAAATTATCTATCATTAAATTAAGAATTGTAAAAGAGTGGTAAAAGTTGCCTTGGTTCTTATTTTATCGTTTTTATTTATTTTTAACCATCCACCCAACCTATAATATAGCCCGGTCAATTTAGACATTCGAAGGTACATAAATTCCCACTAAGCTGAAAATGAGTAAAAAATTCAAAAAGTTGAATCGGTATATCTCAGAAACGGTGACTCGTAGGAAAAACCTGTTGAGACATTTTTATAGATAATTTTATAATCAACAATTTTTGTCTGAAGTACTTTTATGAGAAACCGTTTTGCTGAAAAACGCGAAAAACTCCTTTTTTGATCTTTGACCTTGAATAATTTTTTTTCCTTACACGGGATTGATGGGAAATTTCAGGTATTGTTTATAATCATGTTTTGTACAATTTTACTCATTTTCAGCGTTAGCGCCTAGCGTTAATACTGGTAATGTGCGGTCTGTTTATCAGTCTCTTAAAAAAGAATCTTTACTCTTTCTCTTATTTCTCCTTTCGCTTAGAATGGATTTCACTAACGAGATGGAACTGCGATCAATAGGTCTAAAAATGCCACTGTATTGGAATCGTATTAGGATAATATTTTCTTTTTTACACGATATTTTTATGAACTTAGAAGCTTAGTTGGTCTGATTCTACTCATAGAAGTGACCATTTTACAAATTTTATAGGTATCTATTGAAATTGGCTGGAAATTCAAAAATTATTCGTTTTTAACAGAATCATTCAACGTGACGTTTTAAACCCGCAAGTCGAATTAATTATAACCCGATATATTTTTAAACGATAATTTTTTTCGGTGTAATTACTAATAGCGGGATGCTAATGGCGGGAGGGGTAGCAATATAATAATATGTTTACTAACGAATTCCATAAGGGCACAATAGGCTAATGAATTACAAACTCAATGAAATTTATTCAGTAAAACGTGAGAAAATTTGTTCAACGAAACTTCGTTGAACTAATTTTCTATGATATTTCACCAGATTTTGTGTTCAGAACAAATAATATTCAAAATATTTTGTGTACAGCTTCAACGCGGAAATCGGCGATCTGTTGAGTTGGTTGTCTGAGGTGGACAGTGTGATCGCGGCCTCCAAGCCCGTCGGTGGCCTGCCCGAGACCGCCACGGAACAACTCGAGAGATTCATGGTAACATATTTTGTTTGATAGATATTTTGTATGGAAGAGGGTAAATGGAAATCCCAATTGAATTGATCAAGTTACATTTATTTGTACGCATAAATACAATTATGTCAATTTTTATTTTTATTTTTTTACAACTATGGAACGCCTCAGAGCGAGGTAACGCCGCATGACGTCATGTTTTTTCGTGCGTGCAGCCGGCTCCATCGAATTATAAGACGTTGTCACGTCAAAATGGTAATGATCCAGGCACAAGTACCTAAAGAAACATCTTTGTTCAACAGGAGGTATACAACGAGATCGAAGCCAACCGTCCGAAGGTAGAAGCTGTCCTGCAGCAGGGCCAGGAGTACCTGAAACGGCAGGACAAACCCAACCCCACGTCACAGCTACACCACAACCTCAAGAACTTGAAGTCTCGGTGGGACAACGTCACCGCTAGGTAAGGAACATCATCAATGCAGTAGTAGTAAAGCTACCGGCATATATCTTGGTCCAAGTCGCGAGAGAAACGAAACCTTACCGCGCGTGGATTCTTATACATAACATAACATAACATAAACTCACGCCTGTATTCCCCGAAGGGGTAGGCAGAGGTGCTAGCACCCACATTTCGCCAGTTTTCTTTGGATTCTAATGATCTATGATTATATGATATGAAGTATGAACTCCTTCACTGCTGTAACACCCCGTGCTGGATAGTTTAATACTCTTTCTAAGTGTGAATATAATTAGCCAGTCGAGAGGCACCCATGCGAAACATAGCGGGTTCGAACCCTGCGTAGCATATTGCTGATTACCGATCAGAACCTACTCTTCAATCTAGTATTCAGCTGAATTGTATGAGGAATGATTATTTCCAACCTTTTTAAACACCCAAGATGATGTCATAAAAAAAGCCCGCTGCATGCGTGACGTGTTCTTTTAGCACGGACGCAAAAACTCGTCTCGTCCGGACGGGACGGGATGCAAAATGTATGCGGAAGTGCATATGTCACGGTGACACGGACTGGACGGGAACGTAGCACGTGTGGGGCGGAAAAATCTCATTGTTGATGATATTTTAAGATTAAAGCTAATTCTTGACACGAAAAATTCATGTTTTCTTGTTCACAATATTAGTGAACAACGTTAGATCCAAACTACTGTCACGGTTCGTATGCATTAACGCCACATTCAACGTTGTGACCGCCACATCCACGTTCCGTCCGAGGTTCTTTCCCTTTACGTATGCCACGACCTTAAACCTACCCTTCACGCATGTGAAGGCATTGTCAATTCTAAAATAGAAATATAAAACATTGGTTAGTTATTCATCTATAATATTCCCTCTAACTCCAATCCGTGTTCCACAGGGCATCTGACAAGAAGATCAAGCTAGAAATCGCTCTGAAGGAAGCCACAGAGTTCCACGACGCTCTGCAAGCATTCGTGGACTGGCTGACCAGCGCTGAGAAGACCCTGACTTCCGCCAAACCTGTGTCTAGGGTCATGGAGACTCTTCTCAGTAAGTACTTTATCAACGACTAATCTATGTGAAGTCATAGAAAATATCCTAGGTGTTCATCCAGAAATGGTCTAAAGTAAAGCCAACAAAGCGAGAGAAAAAAGGTAAACAAAGTTTAAGCTGTTCCAAACATTGTTATTTGAAAATTATTACATAACACTTCAAGCGCATTCCAGACAGGAAGGAAATTGCTCATAAGATAGCGGATCTGACAGCTTAAAACCGCTGTGCTGACAGCTTTCCTGTACTACGACACACGCAACGACAGTTGTCGCTCGGCCATTGTCGCGTACATGTAACATGTGCGACAAGGACAGAGAAAATAATCGCTAGTTATCGCAACGTAACTCAGTAATGGTCGCTTTGTTTACCTTTTTTCTCCCGTCTCGCTGGCTTTACTTTACCTATGTGCTAATTTTCTTCTGAATATGTTCAAAGGTTTACTTGTGATTTAACAATAATCGTCTTTACAACCTTTTACATTTAGGCCCATATTACAAAACGATAATCTCGATAGCTAACTAGATCTGAGTATAGATGGTGTTCTAGAGAGAGGACAGTTCTAATGTCATTTTGGAAGTACAATTCACGACTTAGCATTGTTCTGGAATACGGGCCTTATAATATTGATAGGATTTAAATCATTTAGGTGAATTCACGTTGAATAATATCTCCTTGACTCCTTGGTTCGGTTCCTGGTTTGAGTCACCAGAAAGTTTTAGTAGTAGCACGGATACTGAATTCAAACCAAGGCCCAAAATAAGTACTCAACTTTCGAAAATCTCACTGTATAAATCTTTTCTTTAACAGCCCAAATTGAAGAACACAAATCCTTCCAAAAGGAGGTAGCTACCCACCGTGAAACGATGCTCCATCTCGACAAGAAGGGTACCCATCTTAAGTACTTCAGTCAGAAACAAGATGTCATTCTTATCAAGAACCTGCTGGTTTCCGTACAGCATCGTTGGGAGAGGGTGGTGTCGAAGGCTGCTGAGAGGACCAGGGCCTTGGACCATGGGTTCAAAGAGGCTAAGGAGTTTAATGATATGTGGTGAGTGGAACTTTTAAATATCGGTTTAAAGTAATCCATGAGTTCCTTTTTTAAATTCTTGCAGCTTATGACAGCCTCTGTGACGTGGCGGTAGTGCACGCGACTGCCACGCAGGCGGCGCGAGTTTGATCCCCGCTCAGTGCAAATATTTTTATATATGAATATGGCTATTTGCGTTGGTTTGGGTGTTTTTATGTATAATATGTATGTATTTAAAAAAAGTATCTGAGTATGTTTATCCGCATTTTTGATTCCATAACAAGCTAACTAAGCTTACCATGGGTCTAAATAACGTTGTGTAGAATGTTGTTACTAAACGTAGAGTGGAAAAAAATATAGTGGCACTCCAGCAGTGCCGATAAAAGAAAAGTACTTAT
This sequence comes from Eilema sororculum, assembly GCA_914829495.1. Lineage (NCBI taxonomy): Eukaryota > Metazoa > Arthropoda > Insecta > Lepidoptera > Erebidae > Eilema > Eilema sororculum. The sequence continues at coordinate 5,551,931 of OU618555.1, read as the reverse complement.
AGAGACATACTTCACTTTTATTTAAATCTAAGTTGTTAAAACGCAAGAAAACATAAAATAAAAACAGTTTAGTGAGAAATTACACTCGATTTTTACCGATGTTTTTATTTTAGTTATGTTTATCCAACTAAAATTTTAATTCCAAGCTGTATTTAATACTAACTTTTATTAATTAGGAACAATTTGATGAGCTGGCTTAACGACACGGAGAAGCAATTGGACGAACTCAACGCTGAAGCGACCGTCAACGACCCGGAGAAGATTAAGCAGAGGTGCGTTGAATATTTGTTTAACCGTTTCCACCATACCTATTTAGATTAGATTCAGTTATTAGATTGGATTCAGTTATTAGATTGGATTCAGTTATTAGATTTGATTCAGTTATTAGATTTTAGATTAGATTCAGTTGTTATTTACATTAGATTCAAATATTTTGACTAGTTTGATCTGTTTTGATTACATTCGCCTATTTTGATTAGATTCATAATCATTTTCAGAAATATATTCAGATAAAATCATAATTGGGTATTTTACTGTAGTTACAAAAAATTATTTAAATAAGCTTATTAAATTAAGAATAGTAAACAGCTGTAAAAGTAGCGTCGGTTCTTATTTAAAAGTATTTTTAATAATCCACCCAACCTATAATGATTTGACTGTTAAATATTATGACGTCAGAAAAAAATTTTCAAACAAGTTTCCTTCTAAACTTTTGACGTTTTGCAAAAAGTAAGTAATTAACTATAACTATACTATTACTACTACTTATGTAGTCAGTAGAATACCCAATTCATCAAAAAAGTTGATACTATTTATCTGTAACTTAGACATATTCACACATCTGTAACCACATTACCTCCTTTTTCCTGTAGGCTAACTAAACACCGCGAGTTCCAAAAGGCTCTAGCGGCTAAACAGCCCGTGTACGACCAGACCATGAAGTCGGGCAAGGCGCTAAAAGACAAGGCGCCGAAGAGTGACGAGAACACGCTCAAGACTATGATGGCGGACATGAAGACCAAGTGGACCACCGTCTGTTCTAAGGCTGTTGATAGGTATGTGTGAGAAAAAGTTGGGTCATGGATACGGCCGTGTTGGAGATCCAGTTTATTTTCATCATGGTTTTTTTTTACTCCCACTGTATATGTCATACGATGTTTGTTAAATTTGAGAATTTGTTTCCTAACAACACTATCGAGTGACTTAGGTAATAATACAGTATGCTTTCTTTTCATCACGCTTTTACTAGCTTCACTTGTAACTATGTATGTAAGAAAATCTTGGAATCTTAATTTGACCCACTTCCCGGTCTTCGATTAGAATGAAATTTTGCACACGCCCTGAGTTCTGAAACGATGCCATGACTAACTAAGAAATGTCATTACAAATCCAATATGGTGGCCTCCCTAAGATATCAGACTGGCTGTTTGAAATCCATCCCCATGATATGGGTATCAAATGAAAGGGTTTGCTGTCAGGAATAAAAAAAAAATTGTCACGTGACTTAAATCCAATATTGCGGACGTCCAAGATGGCGGACAGGCTATTTGAAATGCACCCCCATTATATAGGGCACGCCGTAATAGCGGCGGTAAGACCCATCATGGAGGAATGGCTAGAGAGGCCACACGGCAGCCTCTCGTACCGGCTGACGCAGGTGATTACCGGACACGGGTGTTTCGGGAGTTACCTGTGTCGGATCCGGAAGGAGCCAACGTCCGAGTGCCATCACTGTGATGCGAGCGAGGACACAGAGCTGCACACGCTGACCGAGTGCCCGGCGTGGGACACGCCGAGGCGGGTCCTAGTGGCGGCTCTAGGGGTGGGAGTCCTCACACTCGTCACATTGCTCACAGCGATGGTACGATGCGCAAACGCTTGGGGTGCGGCCGCCTCCTTCTGCGAGCAAGTAATGCTCGAGAAGGAGGCGGCCGGTCGGGTCCGGACCAGACTCCGGGCCCGGGAAGCCCGTGCAGAGCGAAGGCGAACCGGACGTCGGAGGTCGCAGAACGCAGAAGCAGGCCGCGGCGGCGGCGCAAAGTGCGCCTCCCCGTAACCGGGGCTAGATGGGGACATTTTGGTCCCCACAACCCGAAGGGGGCCATCTCGAAAGAGATGGTCCTGGGTCTGTCGGGGTGCGAGAGATATGCTTTTGGCAATCTCACCTCCGGCAACCAAGGACCCAAGATGGCGTGCGTTTTAGTCGGTTCGAGTCCGACATAATCACCTCCACCGGCTCTGTGGAGGTGGTATCCGTGGGGATTTATCGCACGATAAAAAAAAAATAAACCCCATTATATGGGTATCAAATGAAAGGGTTTGCTGTCAGGAATACGAAAAAATAGTCACATGACTAAATTTTTTTAATTTTTTGTGCGTGCTAAAAGCGTGTTTTTTAAATTATTTGTAAATTTCATAATCTATTTGCTCGATTCCTGGCTAATCCTAGCCAGGAATCCAAATCGACACTCCTTTGTGCATTTATGACGAATAGCGAAACATGCCGAAAGGAGAGATGCCGATTTCGAGCCAGTTTCAGATGGGACCATCTATGCCTAGTTGATAAATTCATCCTTTATACCACAAAAAATATCCTAATATATTTTTTATTTTTATTTTATTTAACATTTATGCACACACAAAGCAATTACAGAACATGTTTAGAATAATATGTAGTACTACTAAAAAGTTATTTTTCAAAAAAAATTCAAGAAATATGTACATTTTCTTCGTATAAACCGCACATAACCTCAATAATTTCCAAAGACCATGTATATAATTTCCCTATCCCACAGACAACGCAGACTGGAAGAAGCCCTCCTCTACTCCGGGCAGTTCAAGGACGCTATGTCGGCTCTCCTGGAGTGGCTCAAGAAGCAGCAGAAGGAACTTTCGGCAGATTCACCTGTGCATGGGGATCTCGATACTGTCATGGCGCTCATTGAGCAGCACAAGGTACGTTCTAGAACCTTCCGGAGACGTAGTTTATGAAACTCGCATGATAAGAGTTTTTAAAATATGTGTGTGAGTTTAAATACGAGCCGTAGGCGATTTTTGTTATAGCATCATACGAGTATTTTAAGACCAAATTATGTGTAGTTTCATATACCACTTTATCTAATCACATGAAATATACAGCCTAGTGGTATGGGTAATGGACTGCTGAGACGAGGTTTCGGGTTCGATCCCAGGTTTACCATGGCACACACCAATGACTTTTCGATGCTTTTCGAAGTTATGTGTGTATTTATCGCAGGTTTATAAGTGCCCGGTTAATGGCAATAGGCTCGCCACCTATTACATTGGGACCTAAACATAAACTGACGAAATGTGGGTGCTAGCACCTCTGCCTACCCCTTCGGGGAATACAGGCGTGAGTTTATGTTATGTTATGAAAATATTATAGAAGAAAATATGAAAGTCGACGAGTATTTTAAGACCAAATTATGTGTAGTTTCATATACCACTTTATCTAATCACATGAAATATACAGCCTAGTGGTATGGGTAATGGACTGCTGAGACGAGGTTTCTGGTTCGATCCCAGGTTTACCATGGCACACACCAATGACTTTTCGATGCTTTTCGAAGTTATGTGTGTATTTATCGCAGGTTTATAAGTGCCCGGTTAATGGCAATAGGCTCGCCACCTATTACATTGGGACCTAAACATAAACTGGCGAAATGTGGGTGCTAGCACCTCTGCCTACCCCTTCGGGGAATACAGGCGTGAGTTTATGTTATGTTATGTTATGAAAATATTATAGAAGAAAATATGAAAGTCCAGGTGGAACTAATCGTAGTAAAAAAAATACATGATACAGGTTGCCAAGACCTGTAATTTAAATGTAATTTTTTTTTTCTGTGCGTAAAGACTGTCATTAAAGGATTTTCTTAAATTTTTTAATGTTGAAATTACAGTATTAGGATTAGATATCCATTTTTATTTATAATTTACTGTTAAATAAGTTTGTTAGGGCTCATGTCATTACTTGATAGTATCGGTACACTACTGTTGATCCGACATGGTGTATAGTTATAGCAGGGCGCGTATGGGAAAAATTAGTCAATTAGTACATACAAACTTCATTTTAACTGCTCCACGACTGCAAAATTGCAGTTTTGGTCATTTATTGGCGTGCATTCGATGTCGGACTGCATAGTTGGTTATACGACGGCATTGCAGTCGTGCATTTACTGCATTGAAACTGCTAATTTACAGTGGGAATCGCAATTGAATTAGCATCTATCTATCAAGAGACTAACAGACTTGTACCTTAACAGCAATTCGAGGAAGACCTGCACTCCCGCTCGCAGCAGATGACGTCAGTGCTGAAGACGGGGCGCGAACTGGAGGCCACGGTCCCGCCGGCAGATGGCGCCAACATCCGCGCGCAGTGCGCCGAACTACAGGCGGCGTGGGAACGTGTCAATGCGCTCACTGACACCAAGGCGCATAAACTAGATGCAGCGCTCAAGGAGGTACGCATCCTCAGTAAAACATTTTTTTCTTCGTGCAGAAATCCCCACGGATACCTCCCCTGCCGGAGCCGGAAGAAGTGTATGGGAACCTGCCGGATTTGTTCATATTTATGATTACTGCTTCGCTCTCCTGGGTAGCAGCATGATGATATATAGCTTCCTCGATAAATAGACTATTCAACACAAAAATAAATTTTCAATTCGAACCAGTAGTTCCTGAGATTAGCTCGTTCAACCAACCAAACAAACTTTAGCTTTATAATATTAGAACAATATTTATCCAGGATGTAGATAGCTGTTTTTTTTTATCGTGCGGAAATCCCCACGGATACCTCCCCCGCCGGAGCCGAAAGGGGAGGTTTAGTCGGATTCGAACCGACTAAAACCGCACACCGACTGAGGGTCGTGATGCTAGGTTGAAGGTGAGGTTGTCATCGACATATCCCTCGCACACCGGCTGACCCAGGGCCATCTCTTACGGTCTGGCCCTCCTCGGGAGGGGGGACAACAGTGTCCCGGGTCCTCAGTATAACTTAGTAGAATAGTTTATAGATGACCATGCTAACGGCCGTGATGGATCCCGGTGGAGTAGAATAGAACCATTCCATCTCTTTCTGTGGGTGTCGTAAAAGGCGACTAAGGGATAGGGCTGTTCCATCTGAGAGTAAACATACAGCCCAGGATAAAGGGTAGACGCTAGACGGCAATAAGCTCACCCCCTATTACGTCGTGGTACCGAAAATCATTATTGGCGAAATGTGGGTGCTAATGACCTCTGCCTACCGCTTCGGGGATTTACAAACGTGAGTATAATGGAGACCCAGGTCAACGCCTACGATAAACTCCGTGAGGCGGGAGCGATCCTGTTGAATGTTGTTGTGTGTCCTATAGAGGACAATGATTAGCAGAGGACACAGTCGAGATCCGGCAAGGAGCGAATGTCACCCTATGTCACCCTAGCTGAGCTGAACTGAGGTAGTGAACGCGACTGCCACGCAGGAGGCGCGGGTTCGATCCCAGTGCAAATATTTGTATGCATGAATATGGGTATTTGCATTGGTCTGAGTGTTTCTATGTATACAAAAAAAAGTATCTAAATACCTATATATGTATATCCGAATTTTAGATTCCGTAACACAAGCTAGTTAAGCTTACCATGGGTCTAGATAGTGTTGTGTACAATGTTGTGGTATGTTTATTTATTTATTATAAATTTATTTATGCTCTTTGCCTAAAGCACCATGATCTATAACTAAAATAATCTAATGTCTCTATAGGCTGAAAAACTACACCGTTCAGTGAACATGCTACTCGAATGGCTGTCCGACGCGGAGACCAAGCTTCGATTCTCGGGTCAGCTTCCCGAAGGAGACCAGGAAACGCAACAACAGATCCGGGAACACGAACGCTTCGTGCGGGAACTGAACGAGAAGCAAAAAGACAAGGAGGACACTATCACGCTTGCTCACTCTATCTTGAGCAAGGCGCATCCTGACGCAGTGACTGTTATCAAACACTGGATTACTATCATTCAAAGTCGATGGGATGAGGTAAGGTTTACTTTTTTATACCAAATTCAAAAGTGTATTTTTTTTAAAGAAGGCAACGGAGTCATGTCCCCCTGGGGGAGACAAAGGAATGTTAATGGCTCACCTGGACTGTGGAGACACAATAAATACATTAAAGATCTATCAACGCTTTTAAAATAATTCTCAAAACTTTTTAGACAAGATTTTTTTAGACATTTGTACCAAATGTGTATTTTTTTAAAAGAAGGCAATGGAGTCATATCTTCCTAGGGGAGACAAAGATATGTTGATGGCTCCCCTGGATAGTGGAGACAGACCCTTTATTTTTCAATACATTTAACATGGATATATCTCTTAGCGCTTTTAAAATAATTCTTAAGAATTGAAAAATAAAATTCTAAACTTTAAGATTAACAGCAAGTAACGGCAGGTTATCTGTTTTAAAAAGGAAATAAATAATTATGTAGTAACTGCACGAATGGCATAGTACTTCCCTGAAATCGAACTTTGTGATTTGATTTCCTGCATGAAACAAATTATTTGTATAATCATTGCTCTTGTATGAACAAAATGTTCAACGGAACATTCCCGTACCCCCACTGATTGTAATGCAGCATAATAATACCAGTAATGACATCATCAATTCCCTGCATTCAAATCTTACGATAAAAGCTGATATCCTTAATTAATCAGCTACGATTAACAGCATAACATAATTATAGTATCGATAACACAGATTACAAGTTTAAATTAAACGTAAATAATATTCATGTGATTTTTAGTTATGTAAGGCTTTTGTTTGGGTGATGTTTTGATATGAATATTGTGTAGTGTGTAACTGAATAGTGAATATACAGTTAGTAAAATGAGCGACGATAAACGAGAATTAGTGACGTCGATTCGTCCGGTTTTGCAAATATTTCGAAAAGTTTCTCCTGGACAGGTGAATTAATAGTCATAATCATAATCATTTATTGACAAAAACATATTTTACATACATGTGCTTAAAATGAAAATAAAACAATGAATTTCGCTAGGTCATTAACGAAAATGTTATACTGGAATAGTTTATTTACGTGACTGCTCTAAAAATGAGTTATGTTTTTAAGGTTCAGAGATGACTTTCGTTATCCTAACATAACTTCTAGTAACTATTACATATTAGCTATAAAAGCACATTTGGAGATAGAAAAATATATATGACTTTCAAACCTGGGAAATGTATTAATTACTACAATAAAAGCCTTCAAATAGTAGCGTTTATTTTATCGTGCGCAAAATCCCCACGTATACCACCCCCACGGAGCCGGTGGAGGCGGTTATGTCGGACTCGAACCGACTAAAACGCACGCCGTCTTGGGTCCTTTGTTGATAGTCTTTTACACGGACTAACAGCAGTAGAAGCTAAAAGCAGCCTGATAAGACATAACTACACTTTATATACAAACAAATATGTATCATAATAACTCACAAATTAATGATTGCTTTTCAAAATATTCGCTTTATAATGATTTATGTTTGGTGCAGGTATGGCAATGGGCGATGCAGCGTGGCAGCAAGCTAGACACGCATATGCAGAGCTTAAAGGACTTGGATCTGGTATTAGAAGAACTACTGCAATGGCTCATTGGACTCGAGAACACGCTGCTTTGTAAGTAGTATATTTATATACACGCCTGATTCTTCGCAGAGAAGTTTGGTAGAAGTGTTTTATACACCCACGTTTCATGATCTATCCATACTTTGATCACCACATAAATATACATTTTTAATGGGGTTCTTTAAGAGGGCGGGAAGAAGTATCTGTTGAGACTATTAGAGTGAGGACAAACATTACATCTGGAGTGATAGGCTCTTTGGCTGGTCAGCCGGGGTGCGAGGAATATGTCGAAGACAACCTCACCTCCGGTCTAGCACCACGACCCTCAGGCGGCGGACTTTTTCCTATCTTACTGAATTTTTACAATCATATTTTTTTACCCATTAGCGCTTGAAGCAGAACCTCTGCCAGAATCGATTGAGCTGTTGGAAGGTCTCATTGAGGACCACAAGGAGTTGATGGAACATACGCAGAAGAGACAGAACGAGGTCGACAGAGTCTGCAAGGCTTACCAGGTGAGGAATCTGCTTTGTTTGAAATAGTCTTAGGGGAGATGCGAGGAAATCTCTATAGTTTATCGCCAGGTGAGCTGAAGATTTATCGCCATATATCTAAAAAATATATATTTAAAATGTTACCTAGTAGTGACATTTTTATTTAATGCACACCAACCATACGAATGAAAACAAAGATACACTTTTACGTAGCGATGAAGAATAATAATTAATTGCTTCCCAATGTCCTAATACTCAATTCACGTTCAAACGTCAAGTATCGTTTGCTATCGTTCGTCATCGTTCACCATCGTTCATGTGTACCTAACGGGCATAAAATGTACCTGCAACACTGACATTTAGATAACTTGTCAGACTTCTTATCAGCATACGTCACTTAGTCCTTTTAGTCTTTTTCTTTCTGTCGTAAATAGTTTTTTTTGTGTATTTTGGGTGCTATTTATAAACGATTATTTTTTCTTTCAACTACAGTAACATGACGTCAGCTAAATTAACCGTTTGTCCTCTTTCTCAAGGTTAAGAGCCAAAGCCAAAGTCAAGGTCGCGAGAGCACTCCACGAAAGATCTCAGCGAAGACCGCCACTAAGGGAGCACCTGGGTACGTACTGGAATACGTAGTTAGTACTCTGCGGACATATGTGTGTACTTATTTACTGTTATATGTCGGTAGCTTAGTGGTTAAGGAGTCGGCCTTACGATCGAGAGGTCCCGGTTTCGAATCCTGGCCATTACACTACCGACGTGAACCCACTCCTAGCACCAGCAATTTAGCTTAGTTGGAGGGGTTAGAGGGAATATTAGTAACTTCGGTTCTAATATACATAAAAAAAAGGGTTTATGGACTGGCATCGCGGTTTTATCTGCGTATGTTTTGATCCTGTTATGCTATCGAGATAAAAGTAATTAAAAATGTTTACCTATATTAAATATTGACTAAATTTTAATGTTTTTCAAAATTATATTCAAGTGTATGCAAGTGTATATATGTATAGTACATGCTAGTGTTTCTTTAATGGCAAGATGTCAATAGTTTTAAAAAAAGTTGTCAACGGGATAAAGTAACATTTAGGAATGGCCAAATTTTAATAAATGAAATGGGAATTAAAAATATGTTTTGCTTTTTTGACTGGATCGATGAAAAACCGAAGTACTTATTGATAAAAAAAATCGTAGAAATACTGTATGACATACTAGTACTTGTAGATAATAATTATGCCAAGTTATAATAGGTATACTGTTTCGTTCGTGTAAAAGCAACACACATTATGTCCAAAGAGTGAATTTATTTTATGTTCTACAACTACTTTTGTAATGTTTTGTGCGTGAAACTTCATTTTAATACTATTTTATGTTCTATGTTTGTTTCTGTCACTTTATGTTTATGTTCGTTTTTGTCTTTGTCCAATCACGTTCATGCACGCTGCGGCCATCTTGTGACGTCATTGCATGGTGTGTATGTAGACGCGGTTCACAGCACGACCTTCATAGGGAGAGATCAGTGTCGCCTGATTACTATGGATCTAGGCGATTCAGGTGTGTTTTTTTTATCGCTAATCTGTACCTGTACCATGCTTCAGTGGGGTACACATTTTTAATAATTGTACCCTAACCATTCACTAACTAGAATACTTGTATTTTAAATTTATTATTTAATTAATGGGTGTAGTCAGAGGGTATTGTGGGTTCAAACCCGAATATTGAAAACATTGTTTTCAAATTAGTTATAATGTAATTTCATCAATTTTTTTTTTTCTTATATTCAAGAAACTAAAACCTACCTACACCCGTGATTAAATTAATAAAAAAGATTTATTAATTATTAAATTCTTTTGTTTCTTTTGGTACATTATTTTTGTTAAGTAGATAAAATGTTTATTAGGAAAATCTATTCAATTTAACTTATTTTTAATTTATAATTTTACACCTACAATATTTTAGATGAGTTCATATTTTTTTGCTATTTTATATGTCAACTTATCAAATTCGTACGAACAGCTCGTAGGAATGTTGGTAGATGGCACCACCGTCGCCCTTAAAGACGGATATAAAGAGAAGGAAAATTTGAAATAAATCAGGTGTGGCTCAATAGCTCAGTTGGAAGAGCATTCCCCCTGTAAGGGAAAGGAGCCTTTTCGATTTTTTTAACAAACAAAATCAAGTCAAAATTTATATTTTATGTTTATGATAGCCAATGGTCGTGCCTACCACTGTATATTTGCACACAAAAGAAAGCCTGTGTACTATGACGTAGGTCTAGCGTTCACAGCCTCTTGGACTATAAAATATTGTAGGTATAATGTCTGTACGTTTAATTTACTTTCATGTGCTTACAAGTTCATCTGTGGGTTTCATTGTCAGAGAACTATAAAATAAGAGCTAATAAAAATATTTGACTTAACAGAACTATTCAATGGCCGATTTGTTGGCAGACTTGTTGTCGGTACTGTCTGTAGATTTGTTTCTTAAATATTTTTAGGTAAAGTTTACTGATTTTTTTTTCGTCTAGAAATCACATAAATATTTTTTCTATATCAAAATTTTAACAAATTTTCAATGTTCTATGACAATGTAACCAACAAACGTAGCTTCATCTCGCTCTAACACATTGTAAACGTTGCTTTCCGTCTCGCTCTGTGGCACGCTTCAACGGCAGGTCCCGGATTCACACTCGCAGTAGGAGAGGAAGGTTTGACAGATTCATTTTTTAAGAGTGATGTAGTTAGTTGCCTGTGTTGTAGAAAATTTGTAGTTTGTTCAATGTTGCCAGTGATATATTTACCCAAATATTATGGGAGATTTTTGTGTTGCTTTTATGTGGGGGTTTTATTTCACATTATATCAGTCATTTTTATTTTCAATATTTTTTTTTCTTTTCATAAATACAATTCATTATGCCAGGAAAATAAACATGAATATTTTTGTAAAAAAAAAAACGGAAAATAGACAAAATTATAGACCTCGTAGTTATGTATATGTATATAGGTAAAAAGCATAATACAATCGGCTTCCGCTAAATCTAACCCCACAAGCAGTAGATCCCTAACCCAGAACCATGCATGATTTATTGCTAATCTAATTTCACAATTACCCTCCTGAGAATTAAGTCGAAAATGGTAACTTATTAGCGTCAATTTTATGACAGCGTATTGACTTCTTAGATAAATAAGAACTTACTTACCGAAACTTGCTCACAAAAACCGACCTTACGGGCAAATTCATATGAATGAATTTGCTTTGACCCATATGTAGGTATAAGTCTTTGATGCATCTAACCAATGAACTGAACGTATGTATCTATAAACTTTATAGTTGATATCAAGATCTACGGTACTCATGCTACAGTCCTTGGTGAATCAATCAATGCATGTTGTTGTTCTAAAGCATTCCATCCCGATATTCAGAACAGACGCACATACTTAACGAAATAAACAACAAAGCTCCATACAAAAAACCATCGTTACCTAATTAAAATAAAGTTCAATTTTGAAAGTCATAATTCTCGGCACCAAAACTACCGGAAAATAGTTTTGTAAACATCTAAACATAATGCACAAGATTACTAACATTAGCTAAATCTTCGATAACTAACACAACACGCAAAAATAAACTTTATCTCTTGGAGATACGCTCTATTTTTCTGCACATTACTAATAGGGTTGTCGTTCGATTGTAACTAACCTCACGCGTTCATGGTTGTGAAGGACTAACTGCTCGGTTTGGTTGTCGTTTCCCTGTGATTACATTGTTGCGTGTGTCTAGTCGCGTGAGTCCCGGGCGGGAGTCGCCGGATCGCAACCTGCCGCACTACGGACCCAGGTTCCCGGCCAAGGGAAGGTAAGGAATCAAACATCACTCTACGTCCATATTTGATTCGTGTAACTAAACAATATTTACATACATAAATTTCACGTCTGTATTTCCCCGAAGGGGTAGGCAGAGGTGTATTAACACCCACATTTCGACAACTTGTAATAGGGAGGCGAGCGTATTGCCTTCAAGCGGGCACATGGTCATGGGATGTATGTTTACTTTCGGATGACTTTACTTACGGGTTATAATATCAAAGTCAAAATTTGTATCGTTCTGAAATCAAAATTCAAAATTTATGTAGGTTAACTGCAAAAACTACTATTGCCATATACAAAAATGTAAAAATTCATATTATTTTAGGGTTAATTTAGACATAATCATTAAAATCATCAAATTCATAAAACCAGGGAGTTTTTGTGTTTTTTATTTTAGTGTGCTTTATTTTTTTTTTATAAAATGTTTTTTCTGGGTTTATGTGTGACAACCCTGTTGCTGTATTGTTTACTTTAATTTGGCATGGTAAGTAGGCATGCTGGCAAATTTATTTATAAGCTGCTGGTGTTTATTTTGTTGAATCAGTTCGCTTTATAATGAACCGGTTTCATTTAATAGAATATAAACTCTGTAGTTATAAAGAATAAACAAATTTTTTTTGAATCAGATGCAAGATTTTTAAAGTATCTTGGAGTGGATTTTAGTCCTGAATAAAAAAATGGACATAAAAAAATACTGAAAATCTGATGCTGTTGCGGATGGGTTAGAGTGTCAAAATGGTAACTTGACTACTGTCACTACGTCATTGTGAGTTCGATTCTCACCTCACACAGGACATTTTTTATATAAATCAAAGTGAAATATCCCTTATTCGCTCATTGGGTATAATTTATAAAAAATACCTACTATTCTTTAAAAACAAGACATATAAAGCCATAATTTCTTTGTTAAATATTATTCAAACAAATTATTATTTACACTTTAAATTAAAACTCTAATTCCAACGATATTTCACCTTTTCTATTAATTTACCCTACCAATTGTTCACGGTGTCCCCTTCCTCTAACAGCAAGGGCGCTGAACCAGAGTTCAGGTCACCTCGCGTGAAGCAACTGTGGGACAAATGGCGTACGGTGTGGCTGCTCGCGTGGGAGAGGCAGAGGCGCCTCCACGAGAGGCTTGTACACTTGAAGGAGCTGCAGAGAGTGTCCAACTTCAGCTGGGACGACTGGAGAAAGCGGGTTTGTACACAGTCTTTTTGATAACACTTTTTTTACGTCAGCCAGCACATAGATAGCAGGGGTGGTTATGTGAGATTCGAACCGAGCTAAACCACACGGCCATCTCGGGCCATCTTTTTGTTTTTTTATTCGTGCGGAATTCCCCTCGGATATCTCCCCTGCCGGAGATGGAAGGGGAGGTTATGTCGGACTCGAACCGACTAAAACCGCACGCCGACTGTGGGTCGTGGTGTAGGCCGGAGGTGAGGCGTCTTCGAAATATCCCTCGCACCCCGGCTGACCCAGGGCCATCCCTTACGGTCTGGCTCTCCTCGGGGGCCTCGGGCCATCAGTTACCGGGGTGAGGTATATCCATCGCGCACCTCGACTGACTCGGGGCCCTAGAAGGTTCCGGAGATAGGAGGCACCCTCGGGTAGATAACACTATTTGCAACTTGCACGATCATATGAACGTTTATGGCAGTCGTTACCGATTGTTGGAGCCGTAAAAGTCCTACAAGTGGTCTGAAAATAAACCGAAATCGTCAGTAGGTTATGGACGTTGCTTGGCTGCCAGCCTTCGGACGGGGAACTCGTATTGCTCGTTGTCGCTGTCTCTCTCTGTTTAGTGTTCAATATTGTCCACGGACAGGTAGTGCTACGTCAACGAGTTTGGTGATTCGGGTTCGAGTCCCGATTTTACGGAAAATATCGAAGTTTAGGCTGAAAAGACGTTGACAACTAAATTGGAAAAGGGGTCGAAAGATTATGGCTTAGTTTAGTTAGTTGAGTTTACCTGGGCTGTTCCGCACTTAGCCTCTTGATTGGGCCATTGTGCGTACCGTCTTACCTCTCATTCCAACCAACCCAGATCCTCCCAAAAAGCCAGCAGCCTTTTCAGGTTTCCACATGCTTCCCGGAGCGACGCTGGTGACTGGAGGAATTTCGCCCGTTGTTCGGCCACGCTCATGCACTCTATAAGCACAAGATGTGGCGTTTCTTCTGCCCCCCATACAGCCTCTGCACAGAGGGTTGTCCGTCACACCTATTGTAAATAGATGCTTGTTTAGGGGACAGTGACCGGTCAAGATGCCTGTGACCTTGCGGATCTGGTCCCTTTTTAACCTAATGAGGTTTCGGCTAAACGTTTTTGATGCTACCGGAACTGCATTCTTTCGGAGGATTATGGCTTTTTCTACATTTACTTTAGGAAAGGTAATAAGTCCTTTATACCTGGCAATCAACAGACGAGGCTTTGGTACTCAGATCAGAAATTAGAAAGATTGCACCATAATCTCTGAGGTCAGATGGCAGCCATTTTCAATTAGTAACAAAATATGTTTGTTTGTCCACAGTTCCTCAAATTCATGAACCACAAGAAGTCAAGACTGACGGACCTGTTCCGCAAGATGGACAAGGACAACAACGGCCTCATACCGAGACACGAGTTCATCGACGGAATTATCAACACCAGTGAGTACCTACTTTCTTCAAAAAATCAACTAAGATAAATGTTTAGGAGTGGGTTAACGTCGGTAGTGTATTGGCCAGAATTTTAACCTGAAACCTTTCGATCGTGAGCAATTAGGCTCAACCACTACTCGACTGACCGAATTGAATCCACAGTGACAATCGGGTATTATCCTAAAGTTAAAATTAATTATCTAACTGAGCTTATTAAATTATGAATGTGAAAACCGCGGTAAAAATTGCGTCGGTTCTTATTTTATAGTTTTTATATATTTTTAATCGTCCACCCAACCTATAATAGTAACTTATTTGACTTTTAAATTTTATAACGTCACTAAATCTTTTTTCGTACAAGTTAACCTTATAACTTATCGTTTTGACGTTTATAGTAAAGTGACTAATTTGACTAAGTAATCAGTAGAATACCCAATTTACACAAGCTTTTTACAACAAAAATTATGTCATGTTTTTGGAGAGACCGCGAATGGGGGAGAATAATGGCAATTTTGCCGTAAACCGGCCATCAACCACGCAATATTTTTATTCCATACAACATTTTTTTTAACTATAGATATGCTTTTCCTTAGATATTGTCTTCTTCAATCTAAATTTATAGAAAATTGCCTAATTTGGCTAGTGGGTAATTCAATATTTGTTTATTTGTCTAGAATTCGACACATCCCGCCTGGAGATGGGCGCTGTAGCCGATCTGTTCGACAGAAACGGCGGCGGCCTCATCGACTGGGAGGAGTTCATCGCCGCGCTCAGGCCTGACTGGGTAAGCCCTGTCTTATTAATATATTTAGTTAAGTAGGTACCTATATTGGCTGGTCCTTTCCTGTATTACTTAGTCTGTAGGAAACAGGTGGAGCCGGCTCACCCTCATTTCCTGGGTAAGATTGGGACACCATGGTTCCTACTCCCGAAGGGTCATCTCGAAATCGGAGGTGGTATAGGGTTAACCGGGTTATCGATTACAAACAAATAAAACCTTCCTCCTTATAATATTACGAACTAAACTGAATACTTACTAAGTATATTGTCGTTGGGAACTCAATTTAATTAAACGAATCTTCATTGTTAAAATCCAGCGAAAAAAATATTATACAGGGTGATTTTAAAGTAGTTTCGGATAAAAAGAATTTGGGCTCACTTTCGATAGCAAAATCATCTGGAAGTATTAATTTGGAGAAAGAAAAAAATTTTTTTTTTGCTAATGTATGGAAGTAATGTTCAGGTGAAAGGAATAATGTATGGGGGTTGTATTTTTTTTTCTTTCACCAAATTAATACTTCTATAAAATCACCCAGTATTGTTATCAGAACTGATGCTATTTCACCATCTCTCGTTGCATTTTATCTGGATAAATAATCTTATCTAGAACACACAGTATCGATGGCAACACGTACCAGTTCTGACGAACCGACTGTTTGCACTTTGTTGATCAAATAACCTGTTTTACAAGTGTTTCTTTAAAGGTACGTAAACACTGTTGACAAAAAAATACATACTGCCTTTAAAATTTTACACGCTTTTACAGGTTAACTTAAATTTAACAGCCAGCGCAGTGTAATTTAGGACATTACTTCCAGGGTATCATGTAGAACATTTTACCTGGGTTGTATCTTATGGAGGACATTACCTCCAGGGTATCATGTAGGAAATTTCACCAGGGTTATACCTTATGGAGGACATTATCTCCAGGGTATCATATAGGACATTTCTCTTGGGTTGTACCTTATGGAGGACATTACCTCCAGGGTATCATGTAGGACATTTCACCTGGGTTGTACCTTATGGAGGACATTACCTCCAGAGTATCATGTAGGACATTTCACCTGGGTTGTACCTTATGGAGGACATTACCTCCAGGGTATCATATAGAACATTTCTCTTGGGTTGTACCTTATGGACTACATTACCTCCAGGGTATCATGTAGGACATTTCACCTGGGTTGTACCTTATGGAGGACATTACATCCAGTGTGTTATGTTCTCTGTAATAGTTTTGAAGCTCAATCAAAATCTTTGAAACCCAAGTCAACCTTACATACTTGACGGGTACAGAGTTTTCTTCTGGAGTGGGGGGTCAGGCAGCAGTCACAGCCGTAAAAGCCATTAAGTAACCAAGTTATGGAGAAAAGAAGTAGGAAATCGGCCGCTATGCTCCTAGCTTTGAATGTAACCTACTGTTATAACTAAAATTTTAAACTTACTTTTTTTTTTCACGACTGCACCAAAGGGATGTAGTGTATCCATGGTATGTGAATTTCTTTATTCCAAATTTTTAAACTATTATGATGAGGCAGTCATGTTTTTAAAAATTACTTTTAATAAAATCAGAACACGTCTACTTTGTACAGTAGGTACGTTCGAATCTTCCTGTTTCTTCTAGGGCGCTGTGACACCCTGGATTCTGTTAGACCCCTGATATAGCAGCCTTCCAAGGCATAGGCCTTCGCTAAAAGTATTTTGGAGAAATATACTACCTAGAAAGTCGAAGCTGTCTTATAGCACAAATGCAAGCTGATGACAACACCAAAAGGAAACAAAATATTATGTTACTAGCTTTTGCCCGCAGCTCCGCCCGCGTGCATGTTGGTTATCGCGACCAAACATAGCCTATGTCCTTTCTCATGGTCTAATCTACCCGTATACCAAATTTCATCAGAATCGCTTCAGTGGTTTGGACGTGAAAGCGAAACATACAGACAGACAGACAGACAGACAGACAGAGTTACTTTCGCATTTATATAATAGAGTACCTATGGATTTTAAGCGCCTGTTCTGACACGGTGGAAACCGTGCGGTTACCGCGCGCTCATTTCTGAACGGTTCCATAGATCTCTATTTAGATAAGAGACAGCTGGAACCGCGGTGCGATTACCGCGCGATTCCCGCCTTGTCTGAACAGCGCCTTATACCTACTTATCCTAGAAAAGTAGATCATATTCAGACTATTGACACTATTTTTAACTTAGTTATAAGAAAATAAATTCTGGTTTTGACCTTTTTTTTTTATTAGGTTGAGCGTCGTGGTCCACCCACGGACGCAGACAAGATCCACGATGAAGTGAAGCGGCTCGTCATGCTGTGTACTTGCAGGCAAAAGTTCAGGGTATTCCAGGTCGGAGAGGGCAAGTACAGGGTAAGTGCTTTGTATTAAACTTGAGAAAACATATAGTGAACCTGCATAGTATAGTTTGCGATGGATGGTACAGTTATCGACGGATGGGTACATTTATCGATGCATAGTAGGTACAGTTAATGACAAAAGTTGCTTGACTCCATTGAAATTGTATTTACAAACCTTTTTTGCATTGACATTTATTATGTACTTATCAATTAAATTAATTTGTAAGTACATTGTACATGATCATGTGTTTTAATTATGTTGTGAACTTTTTAAGCCTTAAGGTGACTAAATAAAGGTGTTTAATTCATTGTATCGTTGACTATACCTTCCTATATAAAAATATCGCATGAATCTCATTACGTTTAACTTGCATTCTATAGGTCGCAAGTACGAATCACATAAATAATTAATTAGCAAATACTAGAATGTGTAACTCTCCCACAGTTCGGCGACTCACAGAAACTGCGACTCGTGCGCATCCTCCGCTCCACCGTCATGGTGCGAGTGGGAGGGGGTTGGGTCGCGCTCGACGAGTTCTTGGTGAAGAACGACCCGTGCCGAGGTACGTACCAACTTGTGTGGGACGGCGGATGGATGGTTAAAATATCTAATAGTTTATTGTAGGAAATCGAGTTATGCTTATGTATTACACAATGGAGGCAGTATTATCTATGGATAGAGGTAGTGCTCTGCAATGATCTATAGAACTTTGTGTTTAACCATTATTGGGCGGGAAAAATACTGTCGTAATTTTAATTAATGTTTATTAAACTTTGGTGAAGACAATGAGTAAATTTTTTTTTGGGTTTAATTAAAAAAAAATAGATAATTAATGTAAAACGAAAGTAATACAGAAAGAAAATGAAGAATGTTTTTTTTGTGTCCTATTTCCTACAGTAACCTATAGGAATTATAATGAAAAGTATATTTAATCTCCCAATATTTTCGACCTTACTGCTGATCAAAATAGTTTTTTATTAAGTATCTTTACTGAGCTGGTGATTATGTTTGAACAGTTATAGAAAACATATGTTTGCAGAAAGAAATACCTATAAATTTTGTTAATTTTTCAAGCGGTAAGATCGACTAATAAATATACCAGATGATTTTTGAATGATTGAATTTAAAATTTCATAAAATATTGAATTTTGACTAGTACAGTCCTGTGACAAAAGCCGCTGATTTATTTTTAAATATCACCTAACAATCCAGAATACTGATACTTATATTCATTGTGATGTAACAGTTTCAGTAATTTCAATACACAAAAGTAGTACCTTGCACCCTTGTCACTGACTGTACCTACCAGAAAAAAATCTTCTGAAACTACTCTTTGCAACGAAAACACCAATGTGATGTCTCATATTATAATTCGAATTTCTTTTATAACTATAATATGGAATATCCAATTCAATTTCCCCTATTAAATATTTTTAAATTTTACACAGATGATAAAAGTTTCGAAACTATCCACAGAACATTTATTGAATAATTTAACTTAATTATAAGTATAGATTAAGATTAAAAACTTCTACAGTGCTTTAGACCATAAAGCACTTTAGAAGTTTTTAATATTTGGTTTGACTTCGAAAGCACTACACTTCGATATCATAACTTCGAAACTAATTTGAAATACGAAGTCTAATTTTCTGAACTTTATTAGCCGAAATATTAAGAGTGCAGTGCATCGAAGTCGGAATATGTATTTTAATAATAGGTATAATGGTTATTATTCAAAGTGTCAATCAAACCGGTATAACGTTATATGTGTTAACACCCTAATGAGGGTTTTTGACTAATATATGTGAACGTCCCCTAACCTTGTGGGCAAGTATTTTTGTGGTGAGATCTTTTCGTATTAGGTTAATTTTTTAAAATGTGTTTTTTCGCAATGGCGTTATAGTTTTTGTACCCCTTTTTTTTCGGAAATCGCGGTGCCCGCTGTGTGCGGATATGTCAGGCTTGAGCCGACTAAAACCGCTCACTGTTCCGAAGATTGTAACTTTATAAAGTTGCCCATTAAAACGTTGCCCATAACTATAATGTCAATGTGTTCAACTCAAAGCACCTTTTAATAACAATTATCCTAATATATTCAGATTTGGTAGAAAATATTTGCTCAAGTGTTTTAAATAACAAAATAACTCATTTTTAATACAATTTTATTACGGGTACAAATATTAATTACGTAATACAAAATTAATTTCACAGTAAACTTACATTAGATTCATAAGTTATTAAGTAGCTGGCAATACTATAATAAACATTTTTAAAACTAGCAATACTGTATAGAAATGCAAATAATAATCACAGAATATAGAATTACATGCTAAAGTTTTAGACTTGTTTGCGGCAGCTCCAAACTGGAAAGATCCAAGGTTATACTACCTGTTTTATGATCTATAAAATATTTTTAGCATGACACACACATTTAGCTGCCTAAAGTTGACTCATCTAATTATCAAACTTCGGAGCATAAAAAAATTCACATAACAACATAATAATCAGTACATGTGATTTATATCAATATAAAGATAATAGAAATCAACTTATTGTTAAAATTAAATTAGTAAAAACAAGCATTAAGTCTTTAAAAGTATTCTTACAGCTAACATTATTGTTCGGTAAAGTTCATAAAGTTCCATTAAATATTCAAGTACAAAATAGTTCAGCAATACACTACATCTAAAAGGCTAATGCCCATAATAAGAGATTCTATCGTTGTCTATGTAATTACTGCCCACATAAATAACTGTGCAGACTACCTAAAACGACTATTGATCTTGTCTGTAATGTCGTAAACTGTGGATTGCGTAATCAACTTTGCTCGATCCACTCACAAACATTTGGGCCAATATAAAACTATAGACTAAAATACCTAGTGTTGGCTGTAGTTTTATTTCCCATTCAAGGAATTAACATGTATCAAAAAACAGATGGAAGAGCAAGTAATATCTAAACACTAAGGGAGTAAATTACTAATATCTGAGTTCCTTAGTCAACGGTAGTTTTTCTGATGAAGGATGTGAGGGATGATATCTCACTGCTGGCCCTCTCACTGGGTAAAGGACTGAACTCTACCTCCTCACTCAAATTCTGTGTGTCCGAGGTATTCTCCACAGCTGGCCAGCGTTTGTGACTTGGTGCGTACAGTACCAATAGTGCAAAGATGTAAATATTCCACATGCCATAAACTCCGGTGAAAAATGCAGAAGTGTATTCGAGTTCAATGTTCTCATCCCATTTCCACTGTCCCTCAGCAACCTGGCCTAATATAAAACCAATAACAGTGAGTGCAGCACAAAGTAGAGTAGTCAACATAAGGAACTTGAACCGGTAGATAATCCCTTCATAGTGTAAACGCCTTACAGAGCACATAGTCGGCAAAGATTGTCGCTTATGGGAAATGTTGATAAAAACTTGCCATATCATGTAACACAAGAATAGGAAATACACTCCAGTAGAAATTCCAGCCAGAATAATGAAAGTCAGAGCCAAATTAGTTCCAATATCAGTTACCCAGATGGAATAGAATGGGTTCCTAAGCTGTACACCTCTTTCACACATATCAAATATAAAAAGTGAAACGCATCCTATAGCAACAGCACTTAAATGTCTCCAGTACTGCTTTAGGGAGCTCTGAGCGGAAGTGTCTTGTATCAACATGTGTTCCCCGGCAAATATCAACCAAAATGAGAACAATGTTGCATAGAATACACCTTGACGGATATCTCCCAGTAATAACATAAATGGCAAGTCAAAATGTAGCGTTAGATACTCAATCGGCATGTTAAGAAGACAAAGTGCTATACCTAAACTTAGAAGCATTTTTTCCAACAACACAGGCTTTCGTGAAAGCATATGAATACGTCTCCAGAACCAAATCAGAATAGCAATGATGCAAGGAAAAAATGCAGTTTTCAAAGACAACCACACTTTTGTGAAACCACCATTTTGGTTAATGACGGTCAACCACATGTCTTGTATGTGACCAATGTGAGAATTCATTGTGGGTGTTTCCACTGGTAACCTCACATTAAGGAGATAATAATCATGAAACAAAGACCCAAGCTCAAATAATGGTATTGCTGAACAATTGTACAGATATTCCTCACTTTTTACGCCTATATCACAATCTAAATTTCGTTTTTCGACAGACTGTGTGTACAGTTTCCATTCGTCTTCAGCATCGCCTTTATTACGATAGGCTAGACGCGCGTCTATTGTAATTGTAGTACGCGATTTTATCTCAAATTGCGAGTGGTATTTAATATCGACCTGCAATACTCCGATTAAGTTCTGTTGCCATCTTGAATAGTCCAAGATCTTGCCACCGCGAGGATTCGGCATTTGAAAAGCGAAAACTATGTCTGTTTCCGTCAAGTCGTGATGCATCTGGCCAAGGTCGATGGTCTTGCACGAGCCCTTCCCACGATTATAAAACCACTTTGATGTGTCATTCTTCACAGTTGTTGTATCTCTGCACACTGTCGCGAGTACAAGTTGAGCGTTTGCTGGCATGGGCGCGACCAATCCTCCGATAAGAAAACATGTTATCTGACACAATAATAGGAAACTCACAAGAACGGCCAGTTTTCTACCACTTAAGTTTTCAATTATCGTTCCGGTCATTTTGAATGCTTAAACACGCGGAGCTCATTTATAAAACTTAGTTGACGCGAATTAAAATCGACCGGCGGTGATTTCCATTGTTCTTGTTTTCTTTTCGACGCCGATGTATTTGACATGCGCAGTACACAGTGTTGCCAGCGAAAAGATAATAACGTTAAATAACGATTTATTTGTAGGCGTTATTAAATAACGGTAACGTACAGTAACGATATAGAAATAACATTGCGATACGATAACATTATAACGAAACGTATGGAGAAGATGAAATAAACCTTTAACATTATTAATTTATAACTTCATAACCAAATTAATATGTAATGATAATGAACGGGATTATTTTATTAAATTATTAACTTATTTCAAACTTAATGTACTAATAATAATAATTACAATGATGTTCACACAGACACATTATTCATTCACTTCCATCGTGAAGCATTAATATCAACAAATAGCTAGGAATAAATGTATAAGCTCAAGTAAGCATTGAATATGTCCACAAATTTCGATTTTGCTACTAATTTACTAATTCGTATTCGCTTTGCCCAATCCACCTCCCGTGGTCCTTTATAAAAATTCGTTTTTTTTTTTCATTATTTTTATATTTTTTTATATCCTTACGGTATCCCATTACATAAGTAGTATCATTAGTGCTACCGCTGCCTGATCCGAGCAAGCCGGAGCAGCATGAAGCTTGTTGCCCGCTCGGTAAGAGATACGACCTGTCTTGGAACCAAAACCATAATTAATTTGTGTTATGATCACATTTTGGCTTTTTACTACACAATTTGAAAATCTGGTTCCATCATAGACCGTTGTAGTTGGTGTGGCTTAGAATTTTATTTTGCAATGTTGTAGATTTTTTTTGCTCAAAAAGTACATTTTACACGTTTGGTGCTTTTATTGTTATACAGCTTTGTATAAAATTATCCAATGTGTGGAATGCTACTATTGTAGTTTGGTATTATTTACAAAGAATATATAATAAATTTAATTAATGTAGTTATTATAGGTAAATAAAACAAAAAAATATGCTTAATGTTGTAATGGCATGAAAATGGAAAATGGTTCTTTATTTGCATATAGTTTTTTTGGAAAGTTTATTTTATTTGGTATGTACTAATAGTATTATAACTCAAGCGCAAGATATTCACGACAGGGTCACAAGAATACAATCATTGCAATTGACATTGTAAATATTTCATTTTAGTTATATATATACACAAAATTATATTCTGTGAAGAAGCGAAAAATAAAAATGCCGTTGTAAACAAAACAAAACCTTCTCAATGGCAGCTACTATCTATCTTGCTCTTGACTTATATTATTGCATAACACTTGGTGAGAGAATAAACTAATTATATTTTATTATTCCTATTCCTAACTGCACACGAATACAAAATCCCCCGATTGTGTTATTATTGTTATGTTTTGTTTTTGTTTGACATGTTCTGATTTGTTTGTTATTTTTTTCTTTCCTCACAACCAATGCACGCTGTCCCGTTTTTAAACACTTTTTGGTGTTATTTTTCCGTCAACCTTTTTACCGTACGGTTATCTTTGGCCCTATCCTTTCCCAACCTGTTTTTATCCCGCGCACCGGACGCCGCCCGCATGCAGCCAAGGGACGCACGAACATCGAACTGCGAGAGCAATTTATTCTGGCTGATGGAGTATCACAGAGCATGGCAGCGTTCAGACCGCGTACGCCCCGCTCTAACACAAACACACCACCGTCCACTGGACCTATTACCAAGGTAAGTAGTTAAATAGCTATACTTACTCTTGTCTTCTCTCCTACAGGATAGAACTTAGTCATAATTACGCACAAGTAAAAAAGCGCACAGTAGTTGTTGGAGGGAGCATCGGTTTGGGACTCAAGTTTTTTTCGCTTTGTTTTCTAATTGCACTTTGCACATGGATTATTATAAATCCATATGCAAGGTTCATTGTCGTGAGTACCGCATGTGTTAAGCTCGTAGAGTTTGGTCGTATTGCATTAGTGTTCAAGCTATGCATTGATGCACAGGCTCGTGTAGTGTTTTGGTGTTGTTTGTTATTGTATTTCATTGGACCCACTGCATTGGAGAGGTGGCACGTCTGCGCCTATGGATGTTATGGTAACGTATTTCGTTTCACCCATCCCTCTAGACCCCATTCATACCCTCATTGGCAAATTCACTCGCGTTCAACTAAACGTGTGGACTAATCGTAACTGCGTGAAAATTCGCCCTAAACAATCGCGTTCGGCAAAAACGATTGGCACTATGAAGGCAAAAACGATTTGTGTTTCGTTTTGTACTATTCCTTCTTTATTTATAAGCCTCCCGGTTTTGTATTGGTACGTCTAGCTGAGGAGTTTTTGGAGCAGCTGAAGCCTATATTTGAGGCTCTACGGCAGCGAGAAGAACTTCCTTGTTCGTATCCACTGCACGTCGGTTCAACACATGGCACTAAGCAGGCCTTCATATATGGCCATTCAAGATCTCAAGGATCTACGACGCCGGGTGCACACCACTATAGCCACCACCACGGCTATCAGCCGTCTCCAGGATATCATTGGGTAATGCTATTTAGGCAGTGTGAAAGTTTCGTGATTGACTGCACTCTCGATTCATTAAAGGTTTCTTTTTGTTAATTTGTCTATTTCGTAAGCCTCATCGTAGGTACATGTTCTAGTACAGTAGTTAAAATCGTGAAGTTCTTTAGATTAGCATGATTATAGTAAATTGATTTTTTGTAAGAAATTTGCTTTATCATTTCATTGAATTCACTTCTTCATAAACATCAATCCTGTTTTTAGTAGTACCTATACTGTTTTTGAGCAATCACTATCTGGGTTATGTGCACAAATATAATAATGTTTTATTATATAGGTGAGAGAACGAACTGCACGTTCTGTGCCCATGTCTGCGGGAGGAGTAGCGGGCAGAGCATCCCGGTCGTCGCTCAGCGCAGGCACGCCTGATTCCTTGAGTGACAACGAAGCAGCCAGTGGACTTGGAAGTAGATATAGGAAACCTAGTGCACCTAGGTAAGTTATCAATGACAAAAATCTGTAATTTTGAAAATGTCTTTCATGTGAAAAGCTAAAATGAAATAAATTTCATCTTAGATCTACATTAACACCTGGAGGATCACGACCAGGATCTCGGCCAGGATCAAGAACTGGATCAAAACCCCCATCCAGGCATGGATCTAATCTCTCTTTAGACAGTACAGGTAAATTAAACACAATTATTTTATGCTTTCTTTTTTCAATTCTTTCATTTTCATATTCGAATGTTTTAGTACTTTATATTTTTTTTATATTTTAGAAATGTACTGAATTAATTACTGTAATCAACTACCTCTAATTCTAGATGACGTTTCAACGCCATCCCGCATTCCTATGCGTAAAGTAACCAATACGCGAACATCAATAGCACGCGCAGCCGCCAATGCCAGTAAACTCGGCGTTGCTACACCAAATGGTGGCTCTAGACCTCGCACTCCGACTGGGCTTTTGACGCCAGCAAGTGGCAGGTAGGCAGAACATCATTACTGTTAAATTATGAATCTACATATATGAATGCAGATATGACATACTTAATTCTTTAGGTATTGAGCAATAAGTGCTTTGATTAAACATTTTGGACTAGGAGTGGATCTAGTCGTCTATCTACATTCATTTTTGTTTGAAGAAATGAAAGTATGTAGTGTTGAATATTAGTATACCTACTTACACTAAAAATAGACAATTTCAATTCTATGTTATTGTCTTAAGAAGACAAAGTTCTATTGACGTTCTGAACTTCATTTCTTCACAATCTTTTTAGAAGAAAAGTATGTAAAGTAATTGGTGTACTGATACGCACGGACAGGTTACCTATCAGCGGGATGTACCGCACCTCCAGTATACCAACACTGTCACCGGTGCCCGCGCTAGTGAGGTACACAATAAAGAGTTTGCGATTGACTTGTTTGTCCAAGCGTGTATCTTAACTGACCGACGTACTTTAATTTTCGAAACTTGATTACATTTTATTTTTGTGTCCACATTGCATAATTTAATCAAATCCTAATTATATTTATTGATAGTAGTCTCGCCAATTGAATTACGTCTGTGCAATGTTGTGGATACATACATTTTGAGCACGTCACGCTTATTGAGGGTAAATAGGTGTAGTGACGTCTAGAACCGTTGGGTGCACCTGTATGGGGCCTGATCATGAATATTCTTCGTTGTTGTTTATGTAAACAGTGTAAAGATGGTGGTGGGTCTTGTTTAGTCTAATAGGGTTTTGGCTAAAAAGATCAAAAGGCATGAAGTAGACAGCTATACACCGCTTCACACAGTGTGGATTTTACTAACATATTCGACAGGATATTAAGAGCGTAAATTAAATTATATTTTTTTTCCTTCGCATGCAAATACAAACCTGGAAAACAAAATAAATCAGCTCGACGCATTCCCAGCCATCATCAATGGCGTCAGAACATCCTAAATCCTTATCCCATACTCATCCTGCATTCCAAACCCAAGGTTCTACCAAAATTCCAGTTTACGTCGGCAACCGCTCCCAACGATCCCCGTCTGTTGAAAGGCGTCTGAAAATATCCAGAAAGTCTCACTCTAGAGAAACCTCTCAAGAACCTAGTCCTACATCCCATGATCCTTCGAGAAAGTCCGAGCAGAGAAGTCCTGAAGACGATTCGTCACTATTCAGCATATCGGGAATGACAAGTGACAATGAATATGAGAGTAACATAAGTGAATCGAGCGGCGATGCATCAAAGCCGACCCAGCGCGACGTCAAAGGGTACAGCTTGTAGAATGCTAGCTTCGGATTTTGCCCGACTATTTTGGATTCATGCTCTTTGAATTTTGGAAGTTATGTTTTCATATCACCACCTCGTCAAATTTCATCCTCCAGATCAGTTGCTTGTCGATTCATGAATACGCTCAGAAAAGTTTATTGCATCTTTAACATTATAATATTTATAATAATTACTGCATACATTAATATATCATCACCTGAAGCACTAACATCCTACGAAAGCTTGCACCAATTAGTCGCTTTACGTTCTCATCAGATTTTGGACACGCATAATCATCCTCGCATTCATATGATAATATGCCTTATTATGTACAGTTTGAACCTACTCTAAGTGCAATTTGCCTTCTGTCATGTCCTGTTGCAAAATTGTTGCAATATGTGTTTACTTAAAAGCCCACAACCTAAGCTAAATCAACAATGCTGCACGCATTGTTGGTAAACTAAAGTTAATAAAATTATATTGCAGCATTTTTGCATTGTATATAATTATTGTTCTGTTTCTTATCTTAGATAGTTTCTGCACATACATTTTTTTTCTTTAATGTCGATATTTCTAAATAGAAAAAGTCCAACTCAATCACGCTAAACATGTATTTAACGATATGATCGATAGCTAGCTATAATTGTGTTCTTACTAATGTTCTAGGAATTATGAATATTGCGAATTAGGCAATTTTGCTCTCTCCAGAGAGATCTCTTTCGAATGATATATAGACATATCGATAACTACAGTACAAATCGAATACATAGGGAAAAATGAATTTTCTCAGGTGCTACTCGAACGCATGATCTTTCCCTTGAAGGGGGAATGCCTTGACCAACTCGGCTACCGGGACACGCCCGATGTGATTCAAATTGCCCTTTTATTCGTCTTTAATTCGAAATAAATGTGCAACATCATTTTTAAACACTTATTTTTGATATTATATAATTATTCGATTTGTATAGTTAGCATACTTAATTCTGTAAAATTCATTCAACTACAGTACAGTCTTTAACATAAGCATAACCCATAAGTCGTCCGGCCATAAACTTCACAACGTCGTTGTTACGTTTATGGCCGGCGTTGTTATGGCGCTCCCTATAAACAATGAGAGCGAGGGAGACAGGAAAAGGTTAATTACACTTTTTGGAAAATAGACAAATTACTACGCACATGTATTACTTAATAAAAATTTCCTGAGTAATGAGACTTTTTTTACTTGCACAATCAATCATGAATATTTTTAGAATATGTAATTTTGGCAAAATATTCTAAGTTTACAACTTAATGTATGTGCAGTAACTGGTTAACCGTATTTCCTTTTCTGTTGTCCTGACTAATTTTCTGTCTGTCCGTCTGTGTGCTCGCTAACATCAACATAGGAGTGGGTCGTTTGCCTCTACTGACGGACAAACGCCCGGCCGAAGTCGTATTCCAGTTCTTAAGGATCACCATACTAACAGTAATCTAAATAGGTAACTACTAAGTTTATGTAGTGTGTTTTTCTTAAAGTTGTTTTGTTTCCTTGTAATGAAAATTGTGTGTAGGTGTTCTGTAAATGTACACTATTGGCAAAGGGGGACTGAGATTGTGATTCGGATTTATATTAGATTGGTTTTGCATGTTGTATTATATTTTGTGGGAACGTTGCTAAGATTTTTGTTTGATGACAGGCAAAGAACACCTTCAGGGAGCACAACGCCTGTACGTTCAGGTCAGCAGACTGCAGTGACGCGGCTGTTACGGAAACCCTCAGACTTATCCGATTCCGGTACACCCACCACACCGGCCTCACGACGCGGCACTCCGGCATCAACTCGAACTACGGAGAAACGCGAACCATTCCGACTTTAGACGATTAGTTTACACGCCAAACTCTACACATCACGATTTTGAACGTAAAAAAAATATGAAAATGGGGTTCGATCCTTTCGTGAAGCAAGTCGCTCTGACGCAAAGCTATTCCATATAAAATCATGTTTAATCAATTGCCAAAATTATATTATATACCCCACCTTGAAAATTTTACCTTGTCAGAACGACTTGCTCACGTAGGCAAGCGCCGACATAACAGTAATAACTAACATAAAATTAACAAACACGCGAATTAAGCCAAGCTTAATAAAATATATGCCAACATGGCTTTTAATTTAAGTAAGAACAATTTATAGATGGTATTAGTAAAACTTAAAGTCTGCACTTGTTGCCTTGAATTTTTTTCTAAAATCCGCGCCAGTTTTTGCACTTCGTAATTACTTGTTTTATTTATTTGTGCTGTCGAGACTTACAGGTTCGTTCATTAGTGGATGTGAATAAAATACTTCTCTTATTTATTGTCAACGTTGCCATAATTGTTAGTGTACCTATGTTTTGTATGTAAAATGCGTATTTTTGTCTCTTTACAGAGACTGTTAAAGTGTGATGACGTTTATATTTTGTCTTAGGGACCATTTTGGTTTAACGGATTAATTAGTGGTCACTTGCTAAGGCTTTTAGGATGTCAAAATCTTGCGTACATAACGCCAGATGTGCGCTGAGATAGATAACTTAAAAGTAATAGTACGTGATTCGTTAAGGTGATAATAGAATACTTTCTTTTGTAATGCACAATTATGTGTTTCCCTTTATATTTTTAAGCCTTTTTGTCATTAGACAAGATTTTTGATTAAATGATACATTTGTAATATATATTATAGTAGGTATATAGTTTATATGTTTATCAACAGCACAATTTTGTATGAGAATAAAACCAATTGTCAGATTTATTAAAATAAGGTAAAACTATCGCGATTATCGCCAGAATCGTGTTAGTTTTACACTACAAAAATCGAAAATCTGATCATAATGACCGATTTAATTTTAAGTACATCAAGTACACTGTCATAAAAGACATTGTTTAATAAAGCTCTAAGAATATTTTGATATTTATTGTAATATTTGCTTTAAAATATAACCACTTTCAAAATGTTAACCATCGCTCACCATTTATTTGTAAGATTTTAATATAAATCTGTCCCTGTTATTTAAGCTTAATTATTATTATTACGAAAATTATTAATCTGGTCATTTTTATTTAAATCATTGTTATATTTGTTATGTAAAATCGTGGCAAATCTACTAAAAGCTTTATGATAATTCTTTGTATAAAAAAGATATCGTTGCATTACATCAGTTTAAAATCTCATAACAAAATACCTATCAAATAAATGAAAAGTAACAATTACTCTATCGTTTTAATTCCCTATGTCACCCCTAGAAACTACACGTATGAAGATTATCATCTGAAGTCTCTGATAGATCGAACGTGTCTTGGTAAACTTCATTTAAGTGGTCGTGTGGTCAGCACTTCGTTATTTATCTATCTAAAGTAGTAGAAGTAGCCAAAATCATCAATAAAGTGTGGTGCTTGTAGCTACTGGGATCTATGTATTTTTCAATTCGCCCCCTACCCTTTTCACTTTTTATCTGTTAAACTGAAACTCCATTTCAGTCCTAAAAGCAGAAAGTTTCAATTCATAAAGGTAAGCCGAGAAATTAGGTATATAAGAAAGAGAAATAATTTGTTGAAATTAGAATACAATTAATATTTCGATGCACAAACAGAATAATAATGTCACTAAAACATACATCATGTACGGCAGCGCTGCCGCTGTAACGATAATTGTCGATGACACCGTTTCGTTATTTGAGAGCCTGTTCGATAACGTTATTGATTGTTTCGTTATTTTTTTATTTACTTGGTAACACGCGTCCGGAATAATACAGATTTTGAATTGCAAGGAATTTCACCGACCGATCCATGACCGATCTGACTGAAAAGAAATTATTCGTATTTCATTCACGGACTTGAAACGGTAACATATTACGTTTCTCAGATACCGGTTCAGATTTTTTGTTCAACGTTATGTATGAATTCGCATTTCGGTATAATAACTTTATAACGTAACGTAAAGTTACGAAATAAATCCATAAACCAGAACAAATTATTTCGGTATGCAATATTATGCCTATGGCATTAAAATTGATAATTGAAATAATTTGCAAGATTGTGACAGTTGATGGAGTATTTATGTAGAGTGTTATTGAAATCTCGGGACCGGGACTGTGATCGTAGGTTCTCTCGTGTCCCGGGACCATGAAAATATCAGGAATTCTCAACTCCAACAGAATTATAATAACGATACTATTTCGCTCTGTTTTCCAGTGTTTTAATGCGCTTGAACAATCCACTGGACTGTTTCACATTATTTTAGTAGCATTCCAGCACTAGATTCGCACAGAATACTACTGGAATATGTGAACCAGGCATTATTATTTTCTGTCTACCGGATATTTTCTGAAGTTTACGCGAATGTCACTCATTGAAATAAAACCACTTTTCACGGATTCTATCGCGATATATTTGTTATTATTACTTTTTAACCCGACGTTTCGGCTGCTTTGCAGCAGCCATTTTCGCGGTGTGACTCACGATGGTAGTTGTCACATAGTTTGAAGTATAAGTTGTCAAGTGCCAACTAACTCTACAAGATGCAGGGGTCTACAAAATAGACTGTGACTGTGGGCTCTCATATATTGGGCAAACCAAGCGAAGCATTGGCACTCGGGTCAAAGAACACATAGCTGATATAAAACACCAACGCTCAACAAAGTCAGCTGTATGTGAACACGCGCAAAAAGGCACCAACCATTACCTAAGGTTTGATAAACCACAGATACTCGCCAAAGAACACCGATATATTCCTAGAATGATCCGCGAGGCTATTGAAATTAAAAAACACCCAAATTTTAATAGAGAGGATGGATGGACCGTACCACCAGCTTGGGACCCAGTCATCCACTTAATCAAACCCAGTAAGCAGCAAAATCCAGCAAGACTTAACAACACAGTGAGCTCATTCTGCGTAAATACGAACACAAATAATTCACCATGATTCGGGTATTTTGAGATAACTTATACTTCAAACTATGTGACAACTACCATCGTGAGTCACACCTGCTGCAAAGCAGCCGAAACGTCGGGTTAAAAAGTAATAATAACAAATATATCGCGATAGAATCCGTGAAAAGTGGTTATATTTCTGTCTACCGTTTTCGATGATGAGTGAAGTTTGCATTAGCTTAAAGGTCTTGTTGTTGAAGAGTTTTTAATTGTTGGAATTTCATACTCTTTGTTTATGGCTGATTTGATTAAA
Source organism: Eilema sororculum (assembly GCA_914829495.1). Taxonomy (NCBI): domain Eukaryota; kingdom Metazoa; phylum Arthropoda; class Insecta; order Lepidoptera; family Erebidae; genus Eilema; species Eilema sororculum. The sequence goes on along the minus strand of OU618555.1, from coordinate 5,519,546 downwards.
AAGAAAATGTCAGATGTCATATTTGAATTTAAAAGTTTTTGGAGCTAGGTAAAATTCTATACAGATATTTTCATTATAAGAAAGGTTTTGACGAAATAACATGTTTTTTATAATTATGTAAAGTGATAGTATTTGTTAATAATGTGTTGATGAGGTTGCTTTATTTTTATTAGCGTGTGTATGTTTTTGTGATATAATATATGATCCAATAATTGAACGTGAGTGTTTATTTTTATTTACCATGAAGTAGCAACTAATTTTTCAAGTGGTTATGGGCCCAGAAGCAGTGTAAGGAATATACTACGTAAGTAATGAATTGAGATATTGAAATAGAGATAACATCATGTCGGACGAAAATTTACCAAAATTAAATTGTGAAAATGATTTTCATATGTGGAAGAAGCGTTTTACACTTTTATTACAAGCCAAAGATTTGGAAGTGGCAATAGATGGTGAGGTAAAGGATAAAGATTTTAAAAGAAAAGATGCTAAAGCGAAATTTTATCTCATTAACAGTCTGAATGATAAATATGTTAGCCATGTAATAAATTATAATACCTACAAAGAAATGATAGAGAATTTGGATGCACTATTTTTAGGAAATGATCAAACCCAACTATGTCAGCTTTTAGAAAATTTTTACAAATACGAATTCAAGAATAATGACATATTGATTGATATTAGCAATATTCAAAATATTGTTACTAAAATAAAGAATTTAAATTTTGAAATTAAAGAAATGCAAATTTTGTCAAAGATTTTGAGTTCTCTACCAAAGGAGATGGCAAATTTTAGAACGGCCTGGGAATCCACCCCTAGCACAGAGAAAAACGTTACAAATTTGATTGCAAGGATAATTTTGGAGAAGAAAATAAAAGAAAGTCAAAATTCTAAAACAATTGATAATGACAGTTCAGAAACAAATGCAACCAAGGATGGATACAACTTTTTAGTTATCAAAGCATGCTTTAAGTGTGGAAAGAAAGGGCATATCGCAAGGTTCTGCAGGAATAACAATTATTTTAATGGAAATAATCAAAATTTTACTAAACCGTTACAATGCTACAAATGCTTGAAGAATGGACACCGTAATACTGACTGCAGTGAACAATACAGCTGTATCATTTGTAAACAGGATTCACACTACACTAAATTTTGTTTAAAACGTGGAAATAACTCAGTGAGTAATAATTTTATTAATTATATGGGAACGAGCGAAGAAACAGAATTTATTTTAGACTCAGGAGCGACATGCCACATAATTAATGATTTAAATCTTTTAGATAAAATAGAGGGTTGCTCACAGCGAATTATGACCGCTGATGGCAATATACATTTGATTGATAAAATTGGAAAAATACAGTGTCATATTAACAACAATAATCTTACTTTTAAGGATGTTCTGTTTGTACCAGGAATGAAGAAAAATTTAATTTCAATTTCTAGATTAACAAATAATGATTGCAAAATTGTATTTTCCAGAAATCAATGTGAGGTGCGAGATGCATACAGTAATGTTTGCTATCTGACTGGAGTTAAGAGCAGTGACGGTTTGTACTGCGTGAAACTACCTGTGCAAAGGTATGCTGTACGGGATATGAGGTCAGTCGAGCTTAACAAATTTAACTCTATTCATTTGGTAAATAACTTAAACTTTTGGCATCGCGCTTTAGGTCATACTCCGGTTTCGAAAACTAAAAATTTAGTTAGAGGTATTGACATTAAAAGTAACAAGGAAGTGGACGCCTGCGAAGTCTGCATCAAAGCTAAGCTTTGCAGAAAACCTTTTTTAACTGAAAGGCATAGAGCTAGCAAACCATTACAAATCATCCACTCCGATTTGTGTGGGCCTATAGGAACGGAATCCTGGGACGGTTATAAATATTTTATAACCTTTCTAGATGATTTTACAAACTTTATAAAAATTTATTTATTAAAAACAAAGGATGAAGCTTTTTCAAAAATAATTAATTACATTAATTTATGCGAGAATCATTTTAATACAAAAGTTAAAACTTTTCGGTGCGACAATGGTGGTGAATACACCAGTAATAGGTTCAAAAAATATTGTGAAGACAAAGGCATAAATTTAGACTACACTATCCCATATACACCACAATATAACGGTAAAGCAGAACGGTTAAATAGAACAATTATGGAAAGAACAAGATCTTTGTTGTTTGAATTTAATTTACCAAAAATTTTATGGAGCGAAGCTGTTTTAACTGCAGCTTATCTAACTAATAGGTGTTCAAATACAGTTACTGCGAAAACACCAGCTGAATTATGGTTTAATAGAATTCCAAATTTAAAACATTTAAAAATATTCGGTTCGTTGGCATATTACAAAATAAACACAAATTTAGGTAAACTTGATTCTAGATCAAATAAAGGGTTACTAGTAGGATACACTAATAATGGCTACAAAATTTGGGACGCGGTTAACTACAAAATTCATTATTCAAGAGATGTTAGTTTTATCGACAATTTTCATGAAATAAAAAAGTATTTAATTGAAAGCAAAAGATTTTCTGGACAAAATGATCTATCGAATTTATTTAAAGATGAAGAATTTGAAGATATAAACAATGATAATAATTTGGAAAATAATTTACAAAACGGGTATACATTTGTGAGGGGAAGTATGAATATGGAAGAGAGAAGTAATGGGTCACTTGTTGGAGAGAGTCGTGAAGAAGATGAAGAGAATTTTGAAGATAGCCGTGGAGAAGAACTTTTACATGAAGAGAATTTCGAAGATAGTCGTGGAGAAGAATTATTGATTGGAGATAATATTAATAGTAATTTGTTAGAAGATAATAATGAGAACATAAGAAGTGAAGAAGCCTTTGTTGAAGGAGGAGATTCTTTTGAAGATGCTGAAGAAGAAGCTGTTGTTGTTGATGATGATAATATTGAGTTGAATATTGAACCAGTTGTTAGAAGAATTTTACCAGAGAGAGATAGACGTTTGCCAACGAGATTGAAGGATTTTGATTTAGAAAGTTCGTTTTTAACATATAGTGAAGCAATACAGTGTGAAGAGAAAGATTTATGGAAGAAAGCTATTAAGGAAGAAAAAGATTCTTTGGAAAAGAACAAGACGTGGAAAATTGTGGATAGATCAGAAGCAAAGAATAAGAATATTATTACCAGCAAATGGGTTTTTACAATAAAACCAGGAGGAAGATATAAAGCTAGATTAGTTGCGAGAGGTTTTTCACAAAAATATAGTGTAGATTATAAAGAAACGTATAGTCCAGTGGTTAATATTACGAGTGTACGTTTGTTATTGTCAATTGCGGGACAAAAAGGTTACAGAATAAAGCAATTTGATGTTAAAACTGCGTTTTTATATGGTGAATTAGAAGAGGATATTTTTATGGAGGTTCCGTTAGGGTATAATCTAAATAAAGATAAAATTTGTAAACTCAAGAAGAGTTTATACGGTCTTAAACAGGCGCCGCTTATGTGGAATATTAGGTTGACAAATTATTTGAAGAAATTAGGTTTTATACAATTAAAACAAGATCCATGTTTATTTGTTTGTAGGGAAAAAGAGATTTATTTAGCAATTTATGTTGATGATGGACTATTAATTGGAAAAAATGAATCGGAATTAAATAATATTATAACAGATTTAGAAAAAGAATTTGAGATGAAAAAATTTGATAAGGTTGAAAAGTTTATTGGTATTGATATTTCTGTTAAGGAGAATTTAATTAAAATATATCAAAAGACATATATTGAACAACTTTTACAAAGATTTGGTTATAGTGATCTTAAAGAAAGTGTTCATCCTGATATTTTGATTGATACACATCAAGAGGGGAAGAGTAATATTAGTGATGTGCATCAATACAGACAGCTTGTGGGATCTCTTTTATATTTAGTTAACAGAACTAGATTGGACATTTCATTTCACGTTGGTTACTGTAGTAGGCATCAGGAAAGTCCTAATTTAAATGATTTTGGTAATATTAAAAACATTTTTAGGTATATTAAAAATTCAATTTCTTCGGGTATTCAATATTCACAGGGGAGTGATTTTACACTCAGAGCTTACTGTGATGCAGATTTCGCTGGCGACCCAGATACTCGGAAAAGCACGACTGGGTTCATAATTTTGTATAGCGGTGGACCGATACATTGGTGTTCACGTAAGCAGTCTGTCACTGCTCTTTCTAGTACAGAGGCTGAATACATCTCAGCAGCCGAATGTATTAAAGATCTGTTGTATGTTCAAAGTTTGTTCAGAGAATTAACTGGTAAAACTCCTAAAACTGAGTTGTATGTAGATAACCAATCGGCAATTGTTTTGATTAAAAATGGAATTTTCAATAGACGGAGTAAACATATTGATGTCAAATATCATTTTATTAAAGAGAAAATTGATGAAAAATTAATTGAAATTTATTATTGTCAAACCAATTTAAATATAGCAGATATTTTAACTAAAGGACTACACAGAACAAAGTTTTTACGTTTAAGGAAGTTTTTAGTGAGTGATCAATGAACTCGAGTGATTATTGATGATTAATAGAATGGTGAATAATTTTAAGTGTTTTTGGTCTTTAATTCCAAATTTTATTATTAATTATTTTCTTATTATAGATATAGTTGTTGGTGATTATTTGAAAGTTATTAAGGGGTGTTTTTATTTAATATGTATTTAGATATAGGTAGGTGATAGGTAGGGACTTATATATGGGTTGTATTTGAGTTAGTAACAGAGGAGTTAATTAATTTGAGATATTAATTTAAGGTATGAAATTCAGAGGGGATGTTGAAGAGTTTTTAATTGTTGGAATTTCATACTCTTTGTTTATGGCTGATTTGATTAAAAAGAAAATGTCAGATGTCATATTTGAATTTAAAAGTTTTTGGAGCTAGGTAAAATTCTATACAGATATTTTCATTATAAGAAAGGTTTTGACGAAATAACATGTTTTTTATAATTATGTAAAGTGATAGTATTTGTTAATAATGTGTTGATAAGGTTGCTTTATTTTTATTAGCGTGTGTATGTTTTTGTGATATAATATATGATCCAATAATTGAACGTGAGTGTTTATTTTTATTTACCATGAAGTAGCAACTAATTTTTCAAGTCTTGTAACCATGCCAGAACAGTTAAAAAAAGAAGATTGCATCTTGTCAAAGTTAAGTCAAAAAATGTCTAGACTGTCAGATAAGTCCAGAAAAATAAATTAAAAAATAAAAATATTACAACAAAACGAAACCTCACGCAAATAAACAATTTTGTGGGCCTCTAAATTGAAAGCATCTTAGAATGGTAGGATATAATATGAATGGTCCCGACAGGGATCGTGTATTAAAATTGATTGAACAAAAGGACAGAATCGAAAGTGAAATTCGAGATCAAACATCTATTTTGGAAACTAATAATGTCGGTATGCACGACTCTTTGGTGGACTCGGAAGGATTTCCTCGCAATGATATCGACGTATATAAAGTCCGACATGCTCGTCACCAAATCATTTGTAAGTAAAATAAAATGACTTGAACTCATAGAGTAAACTCGACAATGACTTGACAAGTTTTAAAGTTGTCATTCCTTCCATTGTGTTCTGCCTAAAAACTATATTCCATTTAAAAAAAAGTGGTAAACCGCGAGCCTATTACGATTAAAAAAATATTCTCCATGTGCAAATATTTGTATGCATTGCACTGGTCTGGGTGTTCCTAAGTATAATTATGTATGTATTAAAAAAAGGTATATATGTATGTTTATCCGCATTGTTGATTCCATAACACAAGCTAATTAAGCTTACCATGGGTCTAGATGGCGTTGTGTAGAATGTTGTGGAATATTTATTTATTATTTATATGAGTACTGCTATGCACAGGTGAATGGCGAGATTGTCTGCCACTTTAGTAGCATAAAAGTTAACTAGATTTAAAATGTTGCAGGCCTTCAAAATGACCATAAAAACCTGATGAAATTGATTGAACGAGGTTTGGCAGAAGTACATGCAGACTTGCTTGCCAATGGTGAGAGCCGATCGGTGAATTTACCGACAACATCTAGCAATGGTCACATGAATGGTAGCAGCAGTTCGGGGGATACCGTGAACCACGTTCTTAGTGACCAATGTTTTGCCATTGTTGGCTTTGTGACTAACGGCTCTCCTGCTGATGCAGCTGTAAGTATAAGCACATGATTTTTTTTCTCAGAAATGATTCACAGAAATACTACCATTGCCATGCAGTATATGCTACCATTTGTAGCATATCTTTCATATAATGGGGAACAGGTCTAAGCTATACCCACCTGCTACTTGGTGCACCTCAGCACCTGCCAATCAGGAGATGAGGCTCAGATAGGCTTTCACTAGACTTGGTTGCGATGTTCCAATCAGTGGATATTGACTTAGAATTCTAAGATCTTGGCAGAAACCCATAAGCCCCAGATTTATATATAATGCCTTGATAGACTACCCACTTTGCGATATATAATTTTTTTTAATTACAGGGTCTCTGCGAACACGATGAAATCCTCCAATTTGGATCTGTAAACTACCAGAACTTTAGGGATATGTCACAGGTTATGGACATAGTAGGCCACTCCGTCGGCCAGAGAATAAATGTCAAGATCAAACGAGACCACAACGTCATCAATGTGACTGTTGTACCACGGCCTTGGCAACAACCTGGATTACTCGGCTGTCAGATATTGAGAAAATCGTGAATTTGAAATATATTTTTTTGTTGTCCGTTTGGGTGTGAAAATGTTGGTTCTAACAACTCATTTGGTACATAATCAACAATATAATAACTATTTAAACCAAGTATATCTAAAACTAAATTGTGTTATGGTGTTTAATCCTATGAATTTCATTGAGAGTTATAGACAAAAGAAATGTGAATGTTTTGAACAAATTTTGGGTGGTAAGTCTAACTTCAGTATGTAATGTGAATTATATATGTATTACATTGTTCATAGTTTATAGTAGTTTGGGACTTCACACTATAGAGATCCGGTTCTTAGCATTCCATGGATTCACCGTGCGGTCGCCGGGTCCATGGCGTGGTACAGAGAGGAACACTGCGACGGCGCCTGGGACTTGCGACCCAGGTGTAGGTTTAGGGTGGCCACCTTGTGATGCATCAGCGCTCACCTCCACCGTCAGTCGTGTTCCCCCCTCTACCTATCCAAATTTGGTAAGATCCTATCAACGCCGTTTTAGATATTCGTTTGAGTAAAGAGCTTACTGAAGCTCTTGGCAATCCGAGGTCTTTAAATAAGTTATACAGGGATTTAGCTGGAATTCCCCTTGCTCCCACTTCCACGGCGTAGAGTTTAACCACATAGCCATTTTTGGTTAACTCGTTGGTCAAGTCAAAGTATTTGTTTATTTTTATAGCGTGGTCTTTAGGTATGTTAGTTTCCCACGGTACTGTGAGTTCTACTAGTACTGCACGCTTTTGCTGTTTTGAAAATAGGAATATATCGGGTCTGGATGACGAGGCACAAACATCCTCCGGTATTTTATAGTGTTTCTCATACGAATCTGCGAGTAATGTCCAATCAGCGGCTGCTATCAAAATTGAGTACGGCTTTTGATTTGTCTTTTTTGAGCAGCCTTCCTTTACAAACGCGACGTCATTTCTTTGGTTTGTGGTTAAACCCTTTTTCGCTCTAGCTACCGCCAAACTTACCGCCTCACGTACGATTTCTAATACCTTATCATGTCGGCGCGAGTAATGACCCCGGTCTAATAGCGTCCTACAACCCACCAGTAGGTGCCTAGCAGTACCAATTGCTTCACCACATGAGTTACATGTTTTATCTGTGGCTTTTCCCCATCTGACAAGATTGCTTTGGTCGGGGAGGGTCAACTGGAATGCATTGAGATAGAATTTAAGGAGAGCCGGTGACCAGTCGTATATTAAGGTACGCCATTTTAAGGCTATGGAAATACAAAATTCACCTAGTGTTAACCATTCGTTTTGTATTTCTAGGTTCATTGCGTGCACTTTGTAGGTATTATTTTCATCTACTTGAAGAAAAGATTTTGTTATGTCTTTGTCTGACTGCCTCCTAGTATTACCCAAACCTACCCTACCAGTCTGCGAGCCTATCATGAATTTTTTATGGAATTGGAGGCGCGACTCGAGCTCTTTAGTACTTTGGTCTTTTGGAAGAGCTTGCACGATTTCGTCTTTTGATTTCGCTAGGACGTGCATTTTGGTTACTCTTAGATGTTTATATAGTTCCGATGGTTTCTTGAACGTCATTCCAAAGTTATTTGAGGCTCTATATAATGTCGATGGGTCTGCCGACTGAGCTAGCCCCAGCCACGACTTCAATGTCTTCGTAACATTCGCATCTAGTTTTTTGAGAAGGCTCTGGCTTATATCATAAACAAGAAACGGCCAGTTAAGACGCGAGGTTAAATAGTTGTCGTAAATCCACGCTTTTTTGACATTACTTAGTGGCTGCTGGTCTACCTTTTGTATATCGATAATGAAGTTATTAATTACTTCTTCTAAAGCTGGAGTGCAACCTCTGTTATCTATTTGTCTTCCGAGAAATTTAAAAGGCACGGTTTCGGATATAGTCGAAACGTTTTCCCCGCCTATACTAAGCCCTGGATCATATGAGGTATATCTGGTACCCCGCCTACCCAGACATAGACAATAGCATTTGCTAGGTTTTGTTTTCATTCCTTCTGTCCATGTACAGAATTCATCCACTTTACGCAACAGGTCTTGGCACTGCTTTGGGCTGCGAGTAAGTATTGCGAGATCATCTGCAAATGCGAGGATGGATTCCGTGTATTTACCGTTTAGTTTAAACCGATAGCCCCACTTTCTCTCATGTGTGGTAATACTATCTATTAAAATATTTATTACTATATTGAAAACTATAGGTGACAGACAGCAACCTTGGAACAGACCTACATTATAATTTAAAGGTTGCGTGTGGCCATCCTTGGTGTTTATAACAAATTTTAATTTATCGTAATAAGAGGCTATTATTTCCCGGATGATCGACGGAAAGTTATACCATTTTAATGCAAACAACATAAGCTGGTGGTGTACTGAGCCAAAAGCGTTTTCTAAATCTATCCAACAAACTGTTATTTGCCTTTCATTTAATCTGGCATCTTTGAGGCTTTCCGCCAGTAGTGAATTGTGTTCCAGGCATCCAGAAATTCCGGGTAGGAACCCTTTCTGGTGATTTGGCCTGAAATAGTTGTTATTGATCATGAAATTAGTCATTTTTAATTGGAGCCATGAGAAGAAGATTTTTGAGATTGTGTTAGTTAATGCTATCGGTCTAGCGTCTTTAGGACTAGTTACTATTTCTTTCTTTGGAATGAGCACAAAGTTAGCCCTGCCGAAGGCTGCTGGAATTTCTTTACTCGACCAGATCCTATTGAATATGCTTAGAACATGTTTACGTACCGATGGGCATTAACTTACTTTTGCCGAAGTTTCGGTTGCGTTACAGCACCAGTGGTCATGACTAACTATTATAAACTATGAGTACCTATATGCCGCAATAGTTTTAAAATATTACATTGTTGATCAACGGACTTCCCAGTGCAATGAATGTGGCAGTGCCTCAATAAGAGATGGGCAATACTATAATAAGATCAGGTATTGGTAATCATCCGGTTAAGAAATATATATTGATATATTTAGAACAGGTATCCTGGTAGAGATACTGGCATATATATCGAACAAAAAAAAGCATAATAAGGGGAAGTTAAAGCCCAAAAAGCCAATGAAAGGACTGATTAACCAATGCCGCGAGCCTTTTGGGCCTTTGATTGGTTTAATATAATTTATGATTGGTTAATTGGTGTGATATAGCCGCCGCAACTCTCTCTCCGCACAACCTCCAAAGAAACCTAATAATGCAATGTATTACGTATATGTATAACGTATTTTCAAAATGTTTGCGAGTCACTATACCAACCATGTTAATAAAACTGTAATTTTCAACATATGTATTTAATAAAAAAATATACTTAAAAAAAAATTATAAACAACTCAGAAGTTACTGATATATTTTAATTTAAAAAAAACTGAAAAATGTATAATGTAAATTATTTAAAAGTAAATCTTGTGATTTATAATCATGGCATTTGATTTTTTCTTTGGTATTTTTATTTTTACATGCTTCTCTTGACTACAGTCACCCACTTGCACAATCTTCAAACCACCTTCCTCATCACTATTCTCTGTGGTTTCATCCTCTTTTTTAACACTGGCAACCTCATCATCATACATATATTTCATAGAGAAGTCAAAATATAGTTTGTCTTCTACTAAGCGGTAGTTTGGTTTCTCTATGGTGCCCCGTACGCAATCATGGTAGTGGCAGACAGCTTTCTCTTGTTCATAGGTCTCGCAGGAGCCTGAAATACAACAGAAATTAATGTTTATTTTGTATTATACCTTTTTAACGACTTGTGCGAGCCAGAGATTGCGTGTTTCATTACCGATCAGTGCATATATTAGGTCCTTACATATGAAATTGGCGTTTTGTATGGGAGGAACAAAAAGTCGAATATTTTTAAATATAATATATTTAATTTATCAAAGTATGAACCATTGTTTTCTATGCACTTTTGCCATCTCATAGGTAGTTCATTGATCCCTTTACTAAAAAAAACAGTCGGACGGGAATCAATAAAATTTGTGAAGGCGATTTGGACTGCCCCATCAGAGTTGAATTTTTTCCCTTGCAAGAAGTTGTCCAAATTTCGAAAAAAAATGGTAATCTGTTGGAGCAAATTCCGGGGAGTACGGAGGATGTCTTAGACATTCCAATTGAAGCTCTTCTAATTTGGTAGCCGTCTGTTGTGCGGTGTGTGGTCTAGCGTTGTCGTGAAGCAGCAGTGGCGTGGAGCCATTGACCAGCCTAGGTTGTTTAGCCGCTAGCTTTTCCATCATTGTTTGCAATCGCTGACAATAGACATCAGCCGTAATAGTCTGGCCAGATTTGAGAAAACTGTAATGAACAATACCGGCACTAGTCCACCAAACGCAGTAACCAACAAGTAACTTTTTTTGGAGTTAATTTTCGCTTGGGGTAGGATTTGGCTGGCTGGCCAGGATCCAACCATTGCGCTGAGCGCTTCCGATTATCGTAAAGAATCCATTTTTCATCACAGGTAATGATTCGGTTTAAAATACCTTCATTATTGTGCCGGTTCAGTAATGTAACGCAGCAGTCGACGCGCGTTTGCCGGTTTGCTTCAGTCATTTCGTGAGGTACCCACCTTTCAAGCTTTTTAATCCTCCCAATTTGCTTCAAGTGAATTAAAACAGTTTTATCACTAACACCGCAGCCTGCAGCTAACTCGGACGTGGTTTGCGATGGATCCGCTTCCACAATAGCCTTCAATACTTCATTATCAACTTGGGTCTCAGGCCGTCCACGGGGCTTGTTCTGCAGGTCGAAATTTCCAGAACAAAAACGTTGGAACCAAAAACGAACTGTGTTTTCTTTTGCAACATGACCGCCATAAACATCATTCACCCTTCGAGTCGTTTCCGCAGCACTAGTGCCACGGCGGAACTCGTATTCGTAAATAATGCAATATTTTAAGTTTTCTATTTTGTAAAATGAGTGACGCAACAGAAAAAACAGAAGAAAAAAAAAAACAAATAAATGACGTTCATCGAAGCACAAATAAATGAGTAAATAGCTGTACAAATTTAAATTTGGAATTCCTTACCAAAGAGGAGAAAATCGTGATTAAAGTGGGCAGTACGAAAAACTCCAATTTCATATGTAAGGTAAGGACCTACCTAATATTTCTATGCGTGAATATGTAAGTATGCCTTGGCCTGAATGACCAGGCGGGGTGATCATCTCTTCCATGTGGGACTTTCAACAATTTCCCCTATATGTATTGCGACTGTCATAGGTATTCCTATGACAACTGGGACCGCCGACGGTTTAACTTGCTCGCTAGACATATTCATGCACACAAATATTTGTAGTTTGTACTGAGCAGGAATCTGACCCGCGTCCCCTGCATAGCAGTCAAATGCACTACTGCTAGGCCACAGAGGTTACACTAGATCACTATTTTGGATCACAGCTTTCTATAAAATCATAAAATCGTCTCAAGTTTTTTGTTCTTACCGGGTCTTTGCACTCTGACAGTCAGCACGGCTCGTTCGGGAGCCATATTCTTGAAGTGTACTAAATAGCAAGCCAGTAGCGTCCCTGTGCGGCCTCGCCCATGTCTGCAGTGCACGCCCACAACCTACGAATTAATTTTATGACCTTTCTAAATAAATTTCCTTTAAAAAGAACAATTCAAACACGTAACAGTTCAATAAAAATCCCAATACGTTCAGAAAACTTAATTTTGGCGCCAAAAATATTTAAAAAAAAATACTAGTCCTAGGCTAGCAACACAAAACTTGCGGCCATACTTTTGGTCACGTGATATATCAACAGTAGCGCCAGATGGGTCCCTTATATTTTATTTTTGAAACTTCTGATTGAACTGATTTTGAACTGAAAGTATTCAAAACCTAAAAGATATTCATAAATAAAAGTATCATGCAATTCATCTATTGACAGTTATAGAACCACCGTCAATGATTTGGTTTTCATTGTAAAGTTAACACAAGAACATAGCATGGCGAACCTACCTCTCCCCTAACTTCGGCCCTTTCACAAATTTCAATAAACTTCAAAATCTGTTTCAAACTCGGCACACCGAACTCCTTTATCCGGATCTCTGTCCATTTCAAGTTTTTCTCGCACTCCAATATTGGCGGGATTCTCTCTGGCGATAACGTTATTAGGTGGTTCACTCCCACATCGACCAAATAGTTCAAATTTGCGACCGATTGGGGAAAACCCATAGCTGCAATCTTATTTTCAATAAACCATGAAAAATTGTACGGGGGATACGATTCATAATCTTTCTCTGGTACAACTTCTACTGGTTTTTCAATTTTTTCTTCTTGTCGTTCTTTTGGTTCTTCCTTATATTTATACCACAGTCGAGCCAACTTCAGATTAGGGCGATTCGGCACTGTACTCATTTTCGCATGCAAATACGGACTTTTAAAATTCACGAACTAGTTAGGTTTAGTAAACTTTATTTATAAGACGTACGCCGCTCTTGGTAGACGGCCAGCCGGCATTGGCAGGCACCTTGGCACCCGCGGCCACCGACATTTCGATGTGTTATTTATAGCTAAATGTCAATTAGAAATGATTATGTAGGTCTAGATTATGTAAATTAGTTAGGTCACAACGAGTATGAAGATCAAAGGAAAAAGTTGCTGCAATTTTCCCCATGGTTGGTAAACAAATCTTTATTAATTTTGACGTTTTGTATGTGCCGTTTAAATGACCTATCAGGTGCAGAATGACAGAAATGGACAACGGAGACGGCACGGCAGTGCCTCACGCAGGGGAGACCATTTTTCTTTTAAATTAATTATAATCTTTGTTCTGCGCGGGAAACTTCTAATTTCTATTTTTATTGGCAACATTACAAGTTTCTTAATTAACCCTTGAATGAATGTTTGAACGAGTGTAGAGGCACTTTCGTTACGTAAAAGTATAAATAGCAGTTGCTATTTAGGCTAGGAACTCCTTTATCCCATTTTCCTACTATTTATTTTTACATAGAAATGTCTATTTATAAAAAACCGAGTACAGTAACTGGTTTTAGTCATGGAGTGTAAATAATCGGGGGGTTAGTTTATAGTCAATATGAAAAAAAAAAAATTCAAGCCAAAATAGACAGACCTTCCTTTAACAACTTTTATTTACGTAATTATAAATATCTTACAACAAGTCTTAGCAAATTGACTCTTACCAACAAATTAAACATATTATAACAATATTACTAGGGCATTATCACCATCTCTTAAAAGTAATACTTGTTATTTCAATTTAATTTCACTTTCATTGAGTGAATCGGACTCGGACCACTGTCGTCCGTAGATATTTGTGTACTGTTGTAAGACAAGTGTAAAATCTTACAAACAAATAAATATATCCACTTTATTAAGAGCTACTGTTTGACCCAGTTAACACTAGTGTCTAGTAGTCAAAATACTACTACTGTCAACCTAGGTCAAACCGGGTCAAACAGTATGTCTTACTATCCACTATACTAGAGACACTGTTTGACCCGGTTTGACCACATAACACTAGTGTATCTTGACCACTAGTGTTATATGGTCAAATTGTGTCAAACAGTATGCCTTACTATCCACTATAATAAGAGATACTGTTTGACCCAGTTTGACCACATAACACTAGTGTACCTTGACTACTAGTGTTATATGGTCAAACTGTGTTAAACAGTATGCCTTACTTCTTAAGTATCCTGACGGATGCTGACGGTCCGTAACACAATGAAAGTCACAAATTAAGATTAAAATAATACTGCTAGCGACGGTGGTAGCCCTCCAGGTACTTAAATATCACAATGGTCAATCAAGAGCCGCCTTGGTGCTCTCCCGAGCCGTCTGTATAAACTCCTCCATTACCTCGCCGCTCACTCCGAACTTCAGAGGATTGTCCTCTGTGAGGTACTCGAAATACCTCCCCACAGCTTCCTCGTGCTCGTCGCAGTCTATTGACCCTGAAAATTATTAATGACCCCATTAAATAACTATTTTACCCGACCACGGGGAAGCCAAAAGGAGGGTTATGATTTTGACAGGCTATGTATTGTATATGTATGTCCATGTTTCCATGGCGAAGTCGTGGGCAAAAGCTAGTAAGTCTGTCATAAAAATGTTAATTATTAAATTGTATCAAAAGTCTAGCGAGCTACTTTACGATGTTTTCCTCAATAAATGTTGCATGATGCATATTTTATTATTTGAACATTAAATAGTGTTGGTTCATTTACTTTTTATTCATCTTCCCGGCTTTTCCGGCACTCGAATAGCTGAAGGCCATGTTCTTATTTATATGAATGGCCGTACTAACACGTGTCATCTATACTTATCTAGGTATACAAATAAATAAAATTGTAGTGTCTGTTTGTAACTATTGCTTGCATTCTTTATATGCTTTCATTAATTTGTTGAAATAAATAATAACAGGTATGAGGCGAGTGTGGATGGACTGTCGGAAAGGGAAGACCTAGGCGCACATACGTGGACCAAATTGCGGAAGTTTTAGAAAAGGGGCAGGTCAGGAGTACCCTTAACCGACGAGCATGCATGAAGAATATAATGAGAGTGAATGAAGCAAGAGTAGTATGTCAGGATCGTAGCAAATGGAGATCCGTGATCGCTACCTACCCCTATGGGAAACAGGCGTGATTTTATGTATGTATGTATGTATGTATAAATTTATGAAAGTAGGTATATGAACACAATACCTACAACAAAAAGCTATTTTTAATATTTTTTTGTTTGTCGTTTTTGTAACCAGTAATCTACAAAGTGGCTGGGCTAATTTTGATGTGACTTTCACCGTAGATAGCTGATCTTATAAGGCGTAACTTAGGCTACTTTTACTTTAAAGAAGTATTAGAGTAATACGCAAAAATTAAAACTCGGATTGCTGGGGCAAGATGGACTGACAATCTGATAAAGGTGGCTGTAGGCTGGGTATGCAAGGACCTTTTCAGCCTTGTACCTATTTATATAAGATCATTGAAGACAAGTGCCGCCAGGTTCCAGGCAGAGTAGAATTTGGACCATCTCACCCATGTGGTGTCGTACAAGGCGACTAAGGGATAGGAAGGAGGGCTGTGTAAGATCAGAAAGATTATACTGGGTGATTTTACAGTCGTTTCGGTTAAAATTAATTCGGGCATAGTTTCGTAAGCAAAATCATCTGGAAGCATTACTTTGGCGAAAGAAAAAAAAATTTAAAACCCCATACATTTTTCCTTTCACCTGAGCATTATTCCTCAATAATATTTTTTTTTGTTTCTGGTCGAGTCAACAATAGTGCCAGGAATACGACAAAAGTCTCACCCTCGCCGAATACCTACAATGATTCGTGAAATGTGGGTGTTTCATTCACCTCTACGTAACTCTTCGGAAATAAAGGCGTGATTATGTATGTATGTAAGTATGTAGTGAGGTGACGTATAGACGTATTTACCTGGTCTGATCATCCTGATGACATTCATGGCCTGGTCAGGCAGGAACCTGTGGAAGTGTATGAGGTAGCAGGCCAGCATCACTCCGCTCCGACTCCGGCCTTGCCGGCAATGGATACCCACGACCTGAGAGAGATACAGGACTTTTTATACCAGAAGAATTAAATTTAATTGTTAGATTTTGAGTATTTTTACCATGTTACTGTCGTTGTCCGACGTTGCATGCAGCGCCTATCCCTCCTCCCCATTCCATGGGCGAGTTGGGGACACCGTTGTCCCCCTCCCGAGGAGAGCCAGACCGTAAGGCATGGCCCTGAGTCAGCCGGGGTGCGAGGGATATGTCGAATACAACCTCACCTACAACGACCTTCAGTCGGCGTGCGGTTTTAGTCGGTTCGAGTCCGACATAAAACTCACCTTCCGGCGGAGGAGGTATCCGAGGGGATTTCTGCACAAAAAAAAAGATGTTGCATGCAGCTGATACAGCCATGGTCCCTGCGATCCAGCTGAAAAGTAGCCATGGTCCAGGTCCCAGCGTCGAATACGTTAATAAGTGCTTTTACTTGTCTAAAAGATTAACTATTTTTTTACGATTTGTTATACTTCTAAAAGTCCTTGGCTTGACTACGAGCGGAGGTGGCAGGCTCCATTCCCTCTCAGTGCAATCTATTTGCACTGATTTGGGAGTTTCTATGTTAGTAATTTAAAAAAAAAACCTTAAGCAATTTTTAACCATCCAAGACAAATGTCACGATTTTCCCTTTTTTATCTATTTTACGAAAATACATATTTAGCGCTTCCAGCATAATATCTAAATAATGGCACAGAGCCACGAAATTTTAACGATACCCATCATTATTTGGCACTGGCAAGACATAATTTGTTCACACTCAGGTAAATTGGTAAATATAGGTACACTAGTTTTAAATAGACTAGGATATATATATGAGTATGTAGCGAAACTAACGAAAGGTCAATGCGATGGCTAAGACGACATCATTGAAAATGAGTTTAATTAGCACTGTTTATCTAATATTTAAAACTCTCGTATCGCAGTGTTTGTGTGCAAACTCCTCCAAAACGGCCAGACCGATTCTTATGAAAATTTTTGTGCATATTCGGTAGGGCAATGCTCCCAATTCTGTTGTTACATCTCTAAACTTAAATTTCTCTAAAAAAATCTAATTGCATCTCTTTCTTTTGGGTTGTGTACAACCCTAAATTTTCATCACTTTACTACCAACTTTCCCTTTTAAATAGGGACAAAACAACGTGTACAGGCCCCTAATAATAGCACCTTTGAGACTTAATAAGACAACGTTACCTAAAAGTCATTGCACTTATTAAACAGCTGACGAAGTTCTGACGTAGGTTACGCAGGCAGGAAAGCGTCAAGGTTGGGAGGTCAATGTCAGTCGCTTCCAGAAAAGCCGATATAACAATCAAAAGTAATACGCGTTTCAAAGCGTAAACTTAAGACTCAACTAGACAACCACTATGACAATGATTATGGTGATCTATCTCTTCCACTAAGACCTGGAACTCCCTGCCAGCTCACGTGTTTCCTTCTTCCTACAGTCCCGGGTCCTTTAAGCGGGGCGTGAAAAGGCATCTGATCAGGCCGTCAAGCTGAGTGCCACATGTTACATGTTTTCGATGGTGACCCTCTTTCCGAGACTTTGCCTTTAGCTTACCATCAGGCGAGGTGAAATCAAATTGACGTCTTTCATTAAAAAAAAAATAGTCCGTGATTTGACTGTACCAAGCCAGATAGGCAGTAAGCAGATAGAATGAAGAGATGAAATGCAGAAAATAAAGGCCCCCATTGATCCTCTATAATGGTGGTTATTAGTTTGACGGCCTTCTCAGTTTTCACACTTCGTTTTCTTTAGGAAGAAGAATGGCTAGGATTCGCCGTCTCGGCAAAATAACTGTAGGTACCAGTACACAGTAATTAATTGATTGATTGATAATTAACTACTAGACTTAGATCTAAAAATCTGGGTTCTTCGCGCGGACGAAGTCGTAGACACAGCTAGTACAAAATTTTGATGATGTTATGAGCAATACCTACTTACTTAGTATGGAAAGGATAAATATTCTTCACGGCACTAGGTACTAGTAGTGTGAACTGGTAGTCAAGAGTGGCTACCGTATGCTTAACCCGGGCATCGAACTGTGGCAAATAATTTGAATTGAAGTGACAGAGTCACGATTGTAAATGAGGCATCAGAGTTGCAGTGAATAATTGCGGATGTGAGTCAATGTTTGAGTCACATTTGTGATGATTTGTGATCTAAGGAATTTAAATTTCAGAGAAGGGGAAAAGCCTATGTCCCAATGCTGTGAAAAAGTTGAACTTGGAACAGACAAAAAGAAAGAAGTTTTTTTGTTCTGTAGTTCAAAATAATTCACATCGTGATAAATACTTACCTATCATTAACTTTATAGCTTGATTTCTGTTGAAAATTATCACCGATCATAACTAAGTAGGTATAGGTACTTATTCCGTGTGATGATTCAGATGAATATTATAATCATCTGTGATTTAGGTAAGCGATAGGTAATATAGGTACATACATAGCCTAAGTACCTATGTCCTTTCTCATGGTCTAATCTACCCCTAAACCAAATTTCATCAAAATCCGTTCAGTGGTTTAGGCGTGAAAGCGTAACATACAGACAGACAGACAGAGTTACTTTCGCATTTTTAATATTAGTATGGATGTTTATTTTTGAACAATTGACTTTATTGCATATCTTTTTTTTTGCTATACCACGCTACCTAACCTTTTTGTCACGCGACATCAACTACAAGCAAAAGCACGTGCCTTACTTTTAAAAATAGTCGCCGTCAAAAAACCTGGTTTTGTTTAGATGGTTGATTGATTTAGAACCTTCATCATGATTCTAACCATCAGTTAATCAACTACGGGAATGCTCTAAATTCTGTTTTTCAAGAGCTACGTGAACTGGCAAGAATAAATCAATGGAAAAGAAACTAACTAAAAAAGCTCACCTCTCCATTTTTGTCAGATTTCTTACAGATATCAATGAATTTCTTTATCTGTTCTAAAGATGGTGACTCAAATTCTTCTACGGGCACTTCTGACCACCTTATCCTGGCTATATCCTCCACTGGAGGTTTTTTACCGGCTGTCAATGTTACCAGGTGTGTGATTCCTTGATTCACTAGAAATTTTACATTCTCCTTATTTCTAGGGAAGGCCATAGCCGCTAATTTCTTTGGAATAACCCAGGAGAACTTTAGTGGGGGGTACGCATCTACTGCTATATCTGGGAACGGATTTTCAGGGATTATAACCGTGAGATCATTTCTGATTTCCTTCGTTGCTCCAGCCAAATTTTTGTCATCTTGCTCTGTAATATCTTCTATTCTCGTATAAACTGGATATTCTTCACTCATGGCTGTTTATTTGCTGTCACTAGCACAAAAAAGAATGATTATATCGCGCGCTATTTGTGTTTTTTTTTTCTAATTAATATCTCAGTCACACAGGTGTTATTTTATTTATGCGCTTGACCATCGAGCGCGGTTTTTGCGTGTTAACTGACTGCGATCTAAGGGCGAAGAAGAGTTGGCACCAGCTTCACTGGAACATGTAACATTTATTTCTGGAGTTTTATTGTTTACAAAGATCAATTTCGCGCGTAAATTTTTCTTTTTCCCGATTTACAACTCTATGGTGTTGGGATAAAAAATAAAGAATGTTTTTGGTGTCATTGCACTTCTTATTGGCGGCAAGTTGTTCCAAATTTGTTTTCTTTTATAACGATGGACGATTTATTTTGTGGATGACGACGCTGTGAAAGAGATATTGTTGTATCTGACGTACAATGTTTATGGAGGTAAACACAAGTTTAATTTTAGACATTAGGCACTGTTTAATGCATACATTTATTAGGTACATCCTAAAACATTGTTCATTGCATTGCGATGTGGAACCAAACGACTGCTCGGAAAGTTGCTAATATATAAGTGGGTAAATACATTTGCAAGCAGTTCCGGATTACCTCAAAAGCAAATAAGAAATGTTTAAAGGCACGTCTTAGGGGGCAATCGAGTTATCAGGAAAGGAATAAGGAATCGAGAGAACCTAGAGAGTATAAAGAATAATATAATCGAGCTATAAGGAAAGGCTTAACGAAAGGAAAACACACTTTCAACTTCGTTCCTTACGAAGGCAGTCTAGGGCCTAAGGCTACTTAACAGAACTAACACGCACGTACTTTATTCAAACTACTCGTAAAGTATGCATTTTACTATTTTTCTAAGCCGTCGTCGGTAGGTCCCAAGTTCGAATCCTGACCATTGCGCTACCGACGTGAAGTCACAAGCAATTTAGCCTTTATAGCTGGGGGAGTTTCGATATTCGTAATTTCAGGTAGGTATAGTAGGTAATTTTTTAAATTGTTAGGTTGGCTTAGGACTAGGGCTGTTCTCTATCGGACTGTAAACATACAGCTCGTGATAAGTGTCCGCAAGACGGCAAAAGGATCCCCCTATCACGCTGCCACGGGCGAGCAAATCATACCTAGTTATCGAAATGTGGATGTTGATACACCTATGCCTACCTCTTGGGGGATTTACAGGTGTGAATATATGTAAGAAAAGACTCGTGATGTCTTTCATAAAGGTTACCTAATACTCTATAAACTTATTATGTTATGGTCAAATGGTCTTGATCGTTGAACCCTGTTGTCATTTCAAGGAGTGTTACTTTGCCAGACAAGTTGACGTCTGATGCTACAACTGCCAAACAACGTGTATTAAAATATAATTTATTGTTTCTATTTTGTACTGTGACAGCGATAGATTACCTCATTAGGTCTCACACCAAATATGATACTCATTTCAGTCGCCAGCTTTGTTTAAAAAAAAAATTGTAGCTATAAGTACCACTATGCCAAAAGCGAAAGATTTTGGTCACAGTTAAGATAGCAAAATCATCTGGAAATATTAACCCTAGAACCGTACCCATCTTGGGCGTACACTAACGGTAACATGGGATACTGGCCACTAATAATAACAAATTTTTGGAAGATTAATAAACTTTTATTATAAAATCAACTTACATAGGGGTTAACACAATAATTTCATACTAATTAATCATATTCATTTGAAGGAATTTTTACAGCATTAAGTATGCTAACTATACAAATCGAATACATAGGGAAAAAAAATCTTCTCGGGCGGGACTCGAACCCGCAGTCTTTCCCTTACAGGGGGAATGCCTGACCAATTCGGCTACCGAGACACGCCCGATATGATTCAAATTTCCCATCTTATACGTCTTAAGGCGACGTGGCGTCATCTACCGATTTTCATATCGGGCGTGTCTCGGTAGCCGAATTGGTCAGGCATTCCCCCTGTAAGGGAAAGACTGCGGGTTCGAGTCCCGCCCGAGAAGATTCTTTTTCCCTATGTATTCGAATCATATTCATATCACAATAATAAGGAACTACAAACAATTTTGGCATATTTTGTTTTGATGTTCCATACATAAGTATTTATATGTTTTGCATTTACAAATTGTGTGCGTGATTTACGGTTTTTGGACCTCGGTTAGAAAAAACACTTACCAGTTTTTAAACTGGAAGGGTTTACCGCTGGTACCTCCCGTTTTTTCTCATCAAATTAATACTTACTTCCAAGTTCCATGTGTTTTTTTGCTATTGATACCTACTGCCGAAAATGTATCGCTCCAAAACGTGAAGTACCTACCTATAATAAAAAAACCGGTACATATACATATTTAAATAATATATAGGTACTTAGACCTCGGGAGACTCCAACCCGTGAGACCGGGGTTCTCCTATCCTAATTTCAAAAAATTTCGTCTTATTTGATGACGTCCGACAATTGCCCAGGAAACCATGAAAAATAGTTGTGCTTTTACATTCACAAACTTCATTCAATTTCCAAACTTACTCCGTTTGAATAGAGTTGATTTTTAACTATCATCGGACTATAGTTTTCACCTGACGTAAGAGAATCCATAATTAGATAGCAGTTTTAGGTCGCATCGAACTTGAAACACATTTGATAATTTAGATGAAAGTTATTTTCGAGTAAAACCGTAAATAACTGAAGATAGATAGACAAGACAGCGTGTGTTGACAATGTTCACGATCACGCTACGTTTGACCTAGTTTCAAGTTTCAGTTGAAATAGAAAGGTACGCACATACGGGCTGGATTAGACGTTTAATGCTACATTCGACTTTGATGAGGCCGTCAAGCTGAGTGCCACCACTGTTAACATGGCACATGTTTACGATGGTGATCCTCTTTCCGAGACTTTGCCTTTAGCTTACCATCAGGCGAGGTGAAGTCAAATTGACGTGTCCTTTATACAAAAAAACGGAAGTACAGTTTATTCCTAGAATAAAAAGGCAATATCACCCACATATTGGCTGTATATATTCTAGGAATAAACTCTACCTACTCGCGTTTGGTCGAACCGGCCCTAAGTCGATTTAAATTGTCACATTTTCTTTTTTCTTGGAAGATGTGAAAAATATCTTCATATACAATATAATACTAGCTTTTGCCCGCGGCTCCGCCCTCGTGGAAGTCGGTTATCGCGACCAAACATAGCCTATGTCCTTCCTCAAGGTCTAATCTACCCCTATACTAAATTTCATCAAAATCGGTTCAGTGGTTACGGCGTGAAAGCGTAACATACAGACAGACAGACAGACAGAGTTACTTTCGCATTTATAATATTAGTATGGATTTATACCGGGTAGGCGTTTCGGAGTGAAAGATTTTCCACAGATTCGATAGCAAAATCATTGGACGTACATAATAATTATGTATTTTTTTTTTCGTCAATTTAATACTTCCAGACGATTTGACAACTGTTCCCAAAATTTTTCACCCCTAAACGACCATGAAATCAGCTTGCGGGTATATTATTAGTCATTGGTTTCTCGGAGGTCGGGTTCGATCCCGGGTTTACCATGGCACACACCAATGTCTTTTCGATGCTTTTCGAAGTTATGTGTGTATTTATCGCAGGTTTATAAGTGCCCGGTTAATGGCAATAGGCTCGCCACCTATTACATTGGGACCTAAACATGAACTGGCGAAATGTGGGTGCTAGCACCTCTGCCTACCCCTTCGGGGAATATAGGCGTGAGTTTATGTTATGATGTATGTGTTCCCGGCAGAGTAGAA